>LR999959.1:53150617-54350617 GCA_905220385.1 Xylota sylvarum | reverse complement strand
GTTTAAAGGGCGACCGTGTGAGCATTCTAGTCCTTGTTGCTCTTGAGCTTAAGTAACCTCATCATTGGTGCTACATACGTAAAGGACAACTAGTTTTGCTAGTTAGATTTTATTTTTACCTAGAGTTAACCCCAGATATATCACAACGGACATTCTTTTGGTCTAAGCGTGTCTCTACTTGAGCGGGCACAGCCACTCAACCCTAGATACAGCACTAGAAACTATTGTCAACCTATTTCCCATTAAAATTTTTGGAAACCAGGCGGCAGAAAATGTAGCTTAAGACCTAGAAAATCCTCGCAGCTGGCTCTTGATAACATGGCCCAACCAGTAGCCTCTCTAAACTCCATATTACTATTCCTTGTAATTCGGACTATATTGTTTCCTATTTGGAGTTCAATGTCAAGTGTAAAACCAGAATTCCTAGAGAAAAAAAAAATGGGTGCGAATCTGAAGTAATTTTGAATGAGTCTGCGATAGTTTTATCCAGAACACCGGACATTTGTATTATCATACGATTGCCGGATTATTGTAATGTATTTCAGGCAGAGATTAGTACATCTATCTGAAAATCCACCGCCTGACCTTCAAGTACTTCAAGTGCTATTGTTCTATACATAGATATTGGAGAAACACTATAAGCAGTCCAACTTGGCCTAGCAATGCCGCGGATCTCTTAACGTGATCACCAGCCAATGCGACGTATCCCTGTCCTGGGTTCCAAGGTACGTTAATGTTCCATCCAATTGCAAAGCTGGCTAATAAGCATACAAGTGGTAACCTCTCTGCGGAGGAAACGTCCTATGAAAATGATAAAGTTCCACCTAGATGCTGGAGACAATAGAATGGCAAACAGTTGGTGGAACACTATCAGTATATATCTCTCGTTTAAACAGATTTATAGCTCTTTTTTTTCATGAACCATTTATTCGTTTTCTGCTGTCCGTTTCGGTTGGCCTATGAGCCTGTTCTGGAGTGGATTGTCTTGTGTGATCTAGAAACGAGTGAAGTCTAAACAATGCAAAAGTTAAAGTTAAAGCGTTAGACTTTAGACCTAGTCTATTAGTACGCTGTCGAGAAACAATTTTGTAGATACGGCACTGTTACAAGTGTCACTAAACTTTCTTCTTCTCCATATGTCCCACATGACCCGATGAATGGAATGTCAACATTTTTTGATCGATCCTCTAGAAACAGGTTTCTCTAAACTACGCCAACCAGAGACGAATAAGTCTTCTGCTGTAATGTCTAATGAATTGGGTATCAAGTCATAATGGAATGAGTTGTAAGAGTTGTATAAACACGTCAAAAACTATGATCGCGTATCCATCCTGAAGGAATAACGAATTCGAGGAAGACAGACCCATCCCGAGTTGTAGCGCCACCTAAGTAACCGAGTAAGTAATCACAGTCACTCCTCAAAACTAGCTCTATTTTTGCCCTTGGAACCTTTGGAACGACTTACTGCTTTTAGTCAGTTAGGTAATAGTCAAGGTAATAACTAGAATCATGTTAGAACGGATTAAGGAACATTTAAATGTAATTCTCGACATCAAACAACCAGGCTTTCGCAATAGATCGTTCTGCATTGAACAACTTATGCACCATAATAGTGCAATGCGTTGAATGTAGGTCTCTGCTACATCACCACTCGAACGGAAGATATTCCGCAAAGCCGAACATCTTCGGCTGAGGGGATTGGAGCACTCGTAAACTACTAATCTCCCAATCAATGAATGAATCAAGATATCGAGAAAGTGGACAATTTCTAGATCTAGGAAGTGTGGTCTCAGTTAACCGTGGTGAGACCCATCTAAATGTATACAGAACAATCGGGAAGGCAAAATTTGCCTAGAAAAACATAAGCTGAAACTGTTCTGCTCCAATCTAGAATCAGTACTGTCATATGCAGTCCCTGAAAGGAGCATGCCTCTAATACACGCAAGCTGTAGACGCTCGTAAATAGATGTCTAAGAATCATTTTGAGGACTTTTTGGTTCAATCGTTTCTTCGGGAAAAACTTTCCCAGAAAATGGACCAAGAACCTATAGACATTATTATACGAAGGAGGAAGTGCTAGTAGAGCGGACACACCCGTCGGCGCGTGCGAAGACAAGTCTATTGCGAAATATGCCATGCAGAGGAGTCCCCAGGCAGGCAGGACTGCGGGACACCCTAAGCAAACGCAGCGCAAAACAAGCAAAACGGTTGAGGAGCAATCATGCCCTTTGGCAATAAGTAGGATCAAGTGCCCCTTGAGAGGTGAAAGGTTTTAAGTTTAGAATAACTATGACTAGGGCCAATAGATTGGATACCTCTCCATATAGCCCCCTATGTCCATGATTGCAATGAAACCGTGCTTCCCAAACATCACCAATTTTCATTGTAAGGTCATACATGCAGAATAGTGTGACTGTTCGATTGCTGCTCACTGTTATACTTTTTCTTTCCTGTGAGTTTCATGAGGAAGTTTATTGGTAGGATGACGAGGAAATGCATTTCCATACCACATGCGCTGCTTTATACTACATTACAAGACTGCAGCACCTTCATATGCATGAGCTGTTACTTTAGATTCCACAAGACCAGGAATATTGATCATAAATGTATGACAGGTACATTGCATGTCTCTATAAATATGAGACGCGCGTACGATAAAAATAAATCCCCATTGTAATTCAATACACTAAACAGAAGCTCCCATAACACTAGTCTGAACATATTTTTCTCCTCCGACAACTATGTATCTATCGAATTCATTATCTAGTATCGGCGGTGTTGGTGCCATTTTAACAAAGACATTACCAATCAATATCGAATAGCTTTCCTAATGCTTTTTCCTCAGATATTGCATATTCATAACCATTCCGTGTTATAATAGTTATTAATATGCACACATGAAAAAAATCAAAAAAAAATCTAACTCACTATAAGAAATTAGAAAATTAAATTTTATTTATCGTCTCGATTGAATGGACATGAATATGCAAATGTTTCATTAGCTTTTCAATGAAGTCACTAGAGGAGCATAGGCGCTTGATCTTTTTTAAGTATAATTTAATTAAATTGAAAAAAGAAATACAAGAACTGTCATATACACAATTTATTGATTTTATTCTCTCTTAAATAAAATAACAAATTAATGTTATAAATATTCATAACGAGATCAGGTAGCTTGTATATTTATTAGTATCAAAGTTTTGTTTTAAATTTGTATACCCACCACTGGTGCATTATGCGCATACAGTTGATGGGAACAAAAAAAAAAAAAAAAGAAGAAAAAGAAAGAATTTGGTCCCTCTTCACACACAGTATCTGTGTATCTATGACATTTGTCAATGTTCTGTGTCGTGCCTTATCCATAGAGTTACATAGGTATTACGATGATCGTTAAATTTCCATTGCCCATTGTGTGAGGCGTAACAAGGGTTGACTTTTGTTATCCCTCATCATTTGCGGCTTCTTTATCAAACGACGAATATACATACACCATTCGATTAGGGTGATAATCGAGCCCTCGAAATGATTTCCTGACAGGAGCCAGCATACTCATGCGCACAAAAGGTGTGTACATATTGCTCAAAAAGGACTACAACTAGTCCCGTAACCAATGGAATGACAGTGACAGTTTGTTTGTTTGGTTACGGTATTTGCATAGAGACATTCTGTGATATCGTCGTTGTATAGGGGGATGCAATATTGTATGAGTATCTGTCTATGTTTGCGATACGAGTTTTCATACTTTATTTAATGAAACAAAACTAGAAAGCTTAAGACTAGCTTTCAGTTCATGAATAAGATACTTTTCTTAAATACCTTTCTTTTTTTTTTGATACCAATGCGCACAATATTTTGATGGCTGACACTGGAGCAATCTATTGTATCCAAAGAGTGGAATTGACCAACGTACCAGCTCCCTAATGATGGTTAGTATGTAGCAGAGTTTTTCAGCTCTACGGCCGTGAGTATTTCTCTGTGGGAGACACGTTTCCTTAACCAATATAGTTCCGGGCATTCACAGAAAATATGTTGATTCATCATCCTTAAAACAGAGCCGACAGAGATTCAGTGTGTTAAGAAGATACCTCCATTGAACCATCGAGCAGCTTTCTGATGCTTTCCTTATCTAAGTCAAGGATTTCTTTGTAAGAATAAAGCTTGACTGATCGTTTGGATGGTCTAAGCCTCACTCATTTTCCAGTGGGCTAGACAAAGTATAAGTTCTCAGTTATTAAACAGTATCCACTGGGCTGCCGTCATAGTAAGGTTCTGGCCCTGTAAACGCAGATTCTGAGTCAGCCCTAGCTACTTCATCTGTAGATTCGTTGCCTATAATTCGCTGCTGACCAAGGACCCAACAAAGTTTAAACTTGTAAGAGAGATTGTAAGACATCGTAGCAGAATTTGACTGACATTGAATCCACTAAGTTGGGCGATAGTGCTTTAAGCGCTACCTGACTGTCAGAGAAGATGTACTCTAGCGCCCTTAATACCTTTTCGAAGGTTTAACCTAGGACAGATTTCAATGGCATGGATTGCAGCATGGAACACATTGGGTATCGAGACTTTGGTGTTGGGTTTCAAATACGTCAACTCCGACTCCAGATTCCATTTTGGTTCTGACGGAGAACTAGAATACACATCTAGGGTCCAGTACCGGAACACCATTAGACCAGTTTTCATGGTCCGCTATTTCCACCTCAAATAACCCTCCGAAACAGTATTTCTGACCATAATGTCAGGGATAATACAAAACATGTCCCTTCTAGGAATTATTAAGTCAAGTATTTTCAGGTGACCCACAAGATCTCGTGGTTTATACTTGTATTCTAGCTGCAGTTTGATAGCACATCCAGCAGCCGTCCTCCTAATGAGGATTTGTAGAAGTGATAGCCGAACATCAACGCCTAATGCTGCCGAAGGATACCGAGACTGTCAACTCTTTGGAGCTTCTGTACCTTAGTTTCCGTTGTCCATTCAAGAACCCTCGTTCATCGAACGAGATAATGGATCTCACCATCATTATATACACCCAGTGCATCATTTTGGAAATGAGACCCTAAGATATGCCGCATAGGGGCCTACTGGGTCACATGATGCTAGTGACACGTTAAGTCGAGGACTTGAACTGTAAATTCCAGTTAATGGAATAGACTGAGGTGATGCTTGTGATGATGATAGGTTCGAGATCTACATACCTCGGTTTTGTAATAGACACTAGGACAGTCGTCCAAAGATTGATGGAAAGTCCATTCTACCACGAAGAGGAGATCATCCTGCATGACACTAGAAATCGTCCTGTTGTGTTTACCACTAATAAAGATCACCATTTCATCAGCATAACCCATGGCGATGTACCCTAATCTTTGTAGATCTACTAGAAGATTATCGATTTTTTGTGACCACAAGAGAAAAGAGAGGACTCTTTCTTGGGGAGAGCCTTTAGACACAGAGACAGATACTGGCACTCCTCCGGAGAAAGAAGTAATGATTCGACTTCTCAGCATGATCCTAATCCATTGGTTGCTCAAATCTTCGATAGCTCTGCTACTGGTTCCTCTTGCTATTGAACCGTAGTCAGTATTCTCGAAAGCGCCCTCGATGTCTAAGAAGGCACATAAAGCGATTTCCTTTGACCAGAATGCTCCCTCTATTTTTTTATGAGATGTTGGAGAGGACTTTCCGTGGATTAGTCTTTTCTGTACGCATACTGACTCGAGTGCTGAGGGTACACAGACCTAGCCGGCCTCTAATATGAACGTCAATAAGTGTCTTCTTGCTTCGGTAAACCATATACTAAAAAAATTTTGATAGTTTAATGCTGCTGCCACAGTCAAGGGTACCACAGTCATGAAGAATCTTGTCTTTTGCTGAATACTGAATATATTGCTTTTTTAAGTTATCGTTAACACACCGAAGATTGTTTAATTTGGTCGCTTCTGATCCTCACGTTCTAGAACAATGCCTTAATCATGCTTCTTGGACATAGCAAGGCATCGTCATCGCTGCTTTTCTTTACAATTCATCGGTGATTATATTGCCCAGAAATATTTAACTTCACCCACTTTTTGGTTGCATTGGCTTTCAGATTGTGGACCATTACCTACGTTTAAGTTTAAACAAAATGCATGTCAGAGTACACCACCCTGTGGCACACCACCAGAGCTGACAGGAGCGTACAAACTAAACTTAAATTCGTTAATGAAGTGTACATCCAACTCGATGGGATCGCAAAACAAACAATTTTTCTAGATTTCTGGAACTCTCACCTCAAGTTGGTGCTTCATATGAGTTGCAGAGCGAAATGGACAATGGAAATGGTACTCATTGGCCTCAACTGATCATTATAAACCTTCAGGGCAAGTGGTTTCAGGATGGTGAGCCAGTGCGACTCTTTGTGCAGTTTTACGACCTCTCAGGCTTAAAAATTATCCGTTTGACTATCGAGAAAAAGAACTGATATCTGGAAGAGATTTGTTGAAGCGTTTTGGGGCCATGATCGACCTAAAATGAGATTTCCATATTTTATAACAACACTGCAATCTACTCCGGTCGTCTAAGAACCCTTTTGAGGTAATAACATGTTTAAATTCGGTCTGCAGGTAGCGGTGCCGGCTAGAAAAGTCAATGTAACGTAATTTTGAGACGTTTGAAGGCTTCGTACGACAGAAGGTTTCTAATGGATTTTGTTAACTTAGGTATCAACATGTAGGACATATTGTGCACTACTCGATAAGATATACCAGTATTCAAAGATGTCGATCAGAGGGGAGTGTGAGGCGCATAAAGCTTTTGCATTATTTTGGATGCACAATCAAGTTCTAGAAGGTCCTGTGATTTCCCGAATTGTTCGATTTGCATTCAATAAATTGCATTGGTTTGCTTAATAATTTGTGTTCCACAGACAGATTGTTTTCTGGGCCAGGTTCACCTCGAACTGTAGCGCTACCTAAGACAGTTATGTATATTCAATCAAAAATTTCAGATGTACATCGCTTACGGACGAAATTGCTGATACATCCACCTGTCTGTTTACACGGTCAGCCATCAGATACTTTAAATAACTATTGAGAGCAAGTAGGCAAAACCAAAAAAACTCAACAAAAGAAAAAAAGCCTTTATTAGCTATCTCCAGAACCTCATTTTTATGGGTGCCGTTGTCTTTTATTTTTGTTTTCTGTTTTTTTTTTTATTGCATCACACTCAACTCGATATATGTACATAAGTTTATAGCATTTGTTTGATTCCTCACTTCGTTAAAATTTTATTAGTTCTAGGTGCGAGATCCGCAGAATTTATCCACACCTGAGCTCCGATACATGTACCTACGCATGTAAGTTCTATGGCTTTAAAAAAAAAAAAAAACGACTGTAAATGAAATAGTTTTCCATGTTTCTTCTTCTCTATTACCTGTTAACTCGACGACAACGTGGGAAAAAGCCCAAAGAAAATACAAAACAAACGAAGAAAACGAATAGAAAGAAAAAAAAAAAGCCAGAAATCATCAACCAGTATAGTGTGTACAGCCTACTGTTGTACCTACTGTATTCCTTTAGAATTCTCCTCTGTGGTTTCAAATCTCTTAGATATGTTAATTTCATGTTTTTGTTTCATTTATTTGAAAAATATGTTAAATATACACACAATGGGAATAGAAATACATTGTAAAGTCTCAAGTGGATGTGTCTGTGTCCAGAAGTTAAGTATCTCATAAATAACAGCGATTAATGGATGTATTTAGCAGCAATGTGCAGACTTGTAGCTCGCATCTATGTGATTATTTTGACGAATTTATGTCAAATTAGATATCGAATTGATGATGAGTTCCATTATCGAAGGGATTTAAATAAAAATTGTATCTTAATCAGGCAACAGATACTTGTTGGAAAGGTAAAGATATTTTAGGTGACTTTTGAGACTGTTTCAGTGTTTCTCAGACCATTTAGATGTACGATAAGATAAAGTTTAAAAGGCATATGTTCTTAAACAGTGTAGCCTGAACACTTAAAACACTGACCTTCCATTCAGTGCATTCTAAGGTAGTTTGGTATGGCTTCGATGCATTGTCGAATGGAGGTAGCTTCTGTAGTCTTCCTACAAAACCATAGACACAGCATTACAATATCTTACAAATAAATATGTAACTATGTACATTACAAATAAATTGCACTTTTACTAATCACTAAAGATTCAAGCCTTTCACTAAATTTTTCAAGACAACCAAAATGATTTTACGGTGCCTCCTCTACTATAGTTCGACATATTGTTACTCTTAACAGAAAATATTTTTGATCGTATATTAAACATTTTCACGCGGCTAAAAGCGATAATACTGACAATAATAATTGGCTCAATTACTCACGCTTTTAGGGAACCAAAGAAACGAAATGAAAGAAAATAAAACTCAAAGTTCTTAGAAACAAAAATCGAACAGACTACTCGTACACTATACCTTAGGTATTTCCAAGACTTTTGACGGAAATCTTCAAGTCATAGTGGCTTTAGTTAAGAAAAACAACAAAACAAAATAAAAAAAATCGAAGAAAAAAAATAAAGATTGTAATAACCAGTTGAAACTTGTGGGATCGACATTAGAAAGTGAACCACAGAGATTGTATCTATTCCATTTTTGTAGTGTGGGAAACAGAAGCTTAAAAAATTCAAGATGTCCCATTGTCACACGATCTGTAACACTCTAATCGTATGGAACAGTATTAACAATGTGGCCCACAGATTTAACGAACATTTTGACTTTTAGAATCGAGTTTTGTTTTTTTTCTTTTCTATCTGTACTGAGGCAGAAGTATCTATATTTGATATTGTATCTATCAATGCGTATGTATCGATTGTCAAGCCGTGAGAATGCTTCAAGGTAAATTGTGATTTTTGAATGCGAAAAATTGAAAACTTTATTTTCACAAGTGTCGAGAATTAAGGAAGATTATAGATTAAAAAAAAAAATGCGATGGAGACAAAAATAGCTTTATACTTTTTTATTCCGTATTTTTTAATTAACTATCAGTAAGAAAACTTTGTACAAAACCATAAGTGAAGCGAATTGGAAGAATGTAAAATGAAATAAAAAATGGAACACACAAAGAGGGTCCGGTACGTGCTGCGATACTCTCAAGATATAGCTCTCAGATCTACTTCGAAGAGTTAACTAGAAAATACACCGACACTATGTTATATGACCTGTTTCTATGAAACTCATTCCATATCATGACGAAACGTAACTTCAGGTTTAAACCATTAACACAGAAAACCGAAGATAATAGTAAACGTATCCTTCGCTAAGTCAACACATTAACAAGGTCTTCAACTGACCTATGAACCTCCTGATTAGATTAGCACTACCGGATGTTGATGCTTATGCAATTGTACTGGGTCGAGCTGCTCCTGTTAGAAGGTGAATGAGTGCATTGAACCAAGTCTACTCAACCTCGTAATCAAGGATGTAGGGCAAACTATGCCAACTGCAACGAAGCCTATCTGATACCAGTCCACTTCGAGAATAATTTTGGTTATATTGTGCCAGACTGGCACATATACCAACAAAAATAAAAAAATAGGCTACCATTGCATCCACCAGGAATAAGCACTAGATGAGTGCAACCAAGCCAAGAATAGCCTAAGGCTAAGCCTGGATTTAAAGTCACGCTAGTAGCAAAGACGGATAGCGATAAAAAGACAGCCAAGCTACTCCCAGAAATGGCTGAAGATAAATGAGAGAAACCTAGGGCAAAACCTACAAAAGCTTGCGCTGATTTGTAAAAGGTATACAGCAACAGAGAATTTTGCCTCAGTTGACAGGGCGACAAGCAATGGACACGATAATTGAGCGGGTAGTCTTTTTCTTTCTTTGAAATTATCCACAGTAGATACACAGCTCTACTGACCTTAGCACTGAAGGATGCCTGATGATTGATGCAGTCAAGGGACGGGAGGGCTGGTTAACTTGCAAGGCATACTCTTCAAACTAGGAATATTACTGATGGATGGCAAAGCTCCACACATAGTAAAACGGCTAAAGGCCGTAGATTCCAAAGAAACTTCCTTCCACAAAGTGCGAACCAGTGCGTTTCTAAAAGTGTAGAGTATTCTGCATTGTCGTAACGAGGGTATTGGGAAAATACAAGCTCTTGGTCTTGTCCAAAAATTGTTTAATGCCAAAACTGCATTTTACGCTATCATTTTGAAGTTGGGGAAGAGCACTATACAAGTGATGGACTTACACCAGATCTCGCAGATGATAGACTATTCTTAAAGTGCACTCGTAGATTTGGTCCACGAGCCTTGCAGGAATTGGTGGCATTCTCTGACTCACGCGAATATCGTCCCATTTTGTTTAATTTCTTCATCAGCGTGTAATCAAGAACCACGAGTCTTGAAAGGATCAGTCAATGAACTATCGTGTACGGATGCAAAGGTACATGTAGTTTAGATCACCCGAATTGTCAATCCAGGAGCAAAAAATGTAATTTTATTTTATTTTCAGAATATCCAACGCGAGACTTGGTGGCGTTGCAGGTATCTTTTGATATCCAAGGAGGCACCATCAACATGTCCTTTGCTTACTCCCAAGCAATATCAATCAATCAACAATCTCAATCGATATGCAATGCCTAGTACAGCATTGCAAAGATCCAAATTCCGATCTGATCCGATTGTCTGTGATATCTATGCCCTTGATGTCATCTTTGAAGCACAGACACTATCATCCGGCGTTATTCTTAAATTGTATACTAGTCGTAAGTTCCGACATTTATTACGTACCTATGTGACTATAGTTAGGTGGGAAGTACTTATCTTCACGCGCTAGTCCGAGCATGTATCACGCGAAATCCAGTAAAGAACCCAAAAAAAAAAATTTTTGAGACAAAGACTCCGTAGAAAGCAACCTGGAGCATAATGACGTTAGTTGACTTCCAAGCCATACTCACAATTAGTAGATGCAGAACAGGACATTACAAGAACCCTTACAGATGCATATAAAACTAACTGCCATGTAGAAATAGAAATAGACCGGAAAGGAAGTGCAATGTTGAAGCTGTTAAACATAGCAAGGAGTAGAAGGCAATGGCAAAGCGATAGAGTGCCATTATAATGTTTACACAGATATAAAGAAATTCTGTTAAACAATCCCAAACACTGGTGCCCCGCCTGACCAGACGCCATAAAACTTTGGGTAAAACTTTGGATAAGTGGCAACTACACTAAGGAAGAGGAACAATGAGGCAGCATGAATTGATAATGGGGGCAGGTGTAATATATTGAGACCTTGGAAGGAAGAGTGACCGGCACCGACATTTGTTCTCGAGATAGACATGAAGCTCTTTTCAGCCCTTTAAGTTACCAGGGCTAGATGGTATAGATCGGGAAGATTCAAACTGTGTTATACCAGTTGATGGAAGCAATTCAAATCGATATTGATACGAAAGGGACAGTAGCCTCTGCCTTCATCGATGGGAAATTTGATAACATTTCACGTAGTGTAGAGCAAAGTGATGACGTTTGAGCTGATGTGTACAAAATCGATGGAAATTTAAATATCCTTAAGAACTAACAAGGTCAACATAACAAAAGGATGTCCCCAAGAAAGATTATTATGTCCCGTAATGTGGATTATGTTGAACTTCTTGACAAGTCCTAATAAATCCTTTGTGAAAATAAAGGAGACGTACAGTTTCAAGAATGGTGCCACCATATGGCTGCACTCAATATAAATCCGGGCCATAAATATTGAATGCAAAATTCAATCGCTACAAATCCTCTTTCTCAAATTATCTTTCTCCAATTCCAAATGGCTTCCAAATGGGGATAGTATATGGACTTAATCCGATTTGGAAAAATGGCAATATCATGTTCTCTTAAAATAACCTGTAACTTCCTGACCCCACAGTCAGAATCACTACAGATTTCTGCATAAGATATACGAGGAAGGTACCAGATAAAAATCGATTTCTTAGCGAATTTCGGTGCTAAGGTCAACTTCTACTCCACAACGATGATAGAAGTGAAGATGTTTCAACAATTTTTCTGTTTGTAGTGCCACGCAGTAAAGACCAGTAGGTCCAAAATAATAGTTTTGTAAAACTGACCCGAGCGATACTCAAAACCATGAAGAGCTTGAAGTCACCAAGACGTGAAGTTATTTTGGGATTATCATGCAACCGCAAATGTAGTTCAAAACCCATTTGGGAAATAGACTCCACCAAAGGTCAAGGGTATTGAAATGGAATTTGCAGATCACGCCAGATATTTGAGGGTTATTCTCAACAAAAAAAAAAAACTCTACTTAAAGATTATTCAAGGTCTAGATTGCCCTTTGTCCATTTAGAAGGATTGTATGCCCAAACTGGGACCTCCAGGCCCGAATTGCTCACTGAATGTATACATACATCAGTCGTTAGGTTCATCTTTATGTACGGAGTACTAATCTGGTCAACCACCGTACTGGACAAGAAATACAATATTGCAGTACCTACTTGAGAAGATTCAAAGACTATCCTACGTCTGAATAACGGGTACCCTTAGAACCACTCCTATAGCTGCACTAGAAACTATCCTCCACCTTCCCTCCTGTTGATATCTTTGGGAAACTGATGGTGACTAAAGCAGCATTACGGCTTAGGGAATCCTTGCAACTGACTCGTGAAAATATGAGCCGCACTAGTATCCCAAACGACCATAACACTATTCCTAGTAATTCGAACTATATTGTCTCCTATACAGATTTCGATGTCAAGTGAAAAAACAGGATTCCTAGCAGAAGGGCTTGGGAATCGGAAGAAATTTTAAACGAGATTTACACAGACGGATCCAAGACTGCATCTGTAACAGATGCGAGAGTTTACTATAGTGCACTGGATATTTGTATCACCAAGCGACTGCCGAACCGCTGTAGTGTATTTCAAGCAGAGTTCATAGTAGCCTGAGAAGGCGCAGACTGGCATTGAATTAACTCGATAGAGTGCAGCACTATTGTCTTAAATATAGTCAGTCAAGCTGCAATAAAAGCCTTGCAATCGCCAAAATTTCTATCCGCAATGGTAAAGCAATGCCACGGATCTCTTAACGACATCGCTGTCAGATGCAATGTATGCCTTTTCTGGATTCCAGGCCACAGAATTATTCCAGGCAATTGCAATCCAGAGGCTGTAGACCTCTTGGAGTTCCTCCGTGACAATAGGGGCATCCGGCACCACCACTAAACCGACAAACATTAGGTGGAATAATATCAGCACATATGTATCTTCTAAACAAATCTGGCCACAGGAAAACCAGCCGACTTATTTCTGTTAATATGACAAATATAAGAAAGATGGTTGGATAGTCTAATAGGAAGAACTCCCAGAAGACTTGGTGCTCCCTTCAACGATTTCTCAGTAAAAGCTGTATAGAAACGATGAAGAGGAGGAAATCATGACACACCGACTTTGAGAAAGAAAATCCTAGGCGAGTACTAACTAGAAGATCTGAACGATCCAGCTAGACTTGACTTAAGTAAAAAAAACGCTTCGTCGGTCTACGGTTGTTTAATGCCTAAACGGCGAACCATATTTCTTCATGGGTTTACACCGAAACTGGCTGCCCTGGTTCTTGTCCCATTTGGGAAGTTTCTTTAAAGGTTTCGGTGCTGGTAATCCGGTTTTTGTATAGTAGTACCACAATGGACCTTCTTTTGGTCTAAGTTTGTCCCTGCTGAGCGGGGACAGCCATCCATCTCAACCCAACCTACACCTACAGGCTAAGCAGCAAATGTAATTTCCAAACTTGGGAAAAGCCTAATAAAACGCTGATCAACTTTCAGAAAAACCTAAAGTACCTTTAAATGTAAGCTACAGCGTCAAAAGTCCCGGATCTACTATTTCTCTTACTAGAAAATACCTACATATATTTCTTGTATAAATATCGTATATTTTTCACTTATTTTATGATGTCCAAAAATTGATTACAAAACAGCAAAAAACTTTTACAAGTTGTCAAAGCTATTACTTTATAAAGAATGCTGATGAAGGACATTATCACCATCCAAATGGGGTTTATAGTATCTTCGGACATCTCCAAATATTGTTACATTGTTACATTTTATTCTTAATATACTGTGAACAACAACACCTAATGGACAGCTTATAGAAGTTTATGGAAATAAAATTAACCATAACGATCCAAAATAACAAAAAAAAAAAAAAACAACACGAAGGCGCCTAGGCAATTCAAAAATTAACTTTAAGCCACAAACAATGTTCTTTAACAAAATAAAAATAATAAAAATATCCATAATCGGAGCGAACAGCAACAAAATGAAATTTTCAATTCAAATTACTATAATGCTTCGAATTAATACACCTACACGTTAAACATCAGCCAACGATATGCTAATAAGTCATTTAAAGTGACGATTAAAAAAGGTTGATAACGACCAGGTAACCAAAAAAAAAAGCAGATCACCCCACCACCTGTGTAGGTGTCAATTCAGAGATTGGATATCAAAGCTGAAAGCAGTGCCACAATTAAGAATACTATGCTTATTGGTTGGCTAATCACTTAAGTGTATGTCATGTTAAATTTGTTTTTAAATTTGTATTGTTCACCTTGGATAAGAGATCACTTATAGAATTTAATTCGGATTGTCTGAATTTAATTGGTAAGCAGATAGTTAGCTGGAAGTTTATTCCTTTTTATTATGGATAACTGGAACAATATTTATTTATTTTATTTTTTTTATTTTTTTGGGAAAACCTGATTTGATTTGGTGACGATTTGAATTAGAATTCATAAGATAACAGGTGTTATGAGGTAAAAATAAATCAAAACAGTTCGAGGAACCTTTTTAATGCGTGATTGAATTAATGTTAGCAGCTTCTATGAATTTGAACTTGGGTATACCACACTGTGGTGACACTGAAAACTTCAATCTATTCAGCGCTTCCTAACCATGCAAAACTTTTGAACTAGATCAAAATCTGTCAAACGCAAACCACCCAATGGTGTTTCCATCCAAATTTGGTAACGTGAACGCTTTGACGCTATATACATAAAGGGTCATTCAACAAGAGGTGTCATTTTAAATTTAGCGCCATTGTTGAACTGTCAACATTCAAATATCACCGTCATTACATTTGATAGGTAACTAGAAGGTTTTTAAATATGGATCGATACACAATCGTAGAACACGTTAAAACAATGAAAATTCACTACGAAAACGGCGCCACATGCCACACAACAGGTGAAACAATGGCTCTATTGGGTGACAAACTTCCTGGACGTGTGATTGGTCGAAATGGAGACTTTAATTGGCCACCGAAATCCTGCGATTTAACACCATTAGACTTTTTCTTGTAGGCTATGTTAAAGATAAAGTCTACGCCAATACTGCACCAACGATTCATGCACGGATTCGCGAAATACAGCCGCAATTATGTGAAAACGTGTTAAAAAATTTCGTCAAAAGAATGACCATTTGTAGGCAGGCCCGGGGTGAACATTTGACAAATATTGTATTCCATTACTAACTATATTCCATTGATAACTAAATATCACAATTTTTCATAAAAATGACACCTCTTGTTGGATGACCCTATAGTATGACTGGGGGTGTGAGAATATATGTACATATGTCACTTTGTCGGAACAGAGTTTCTAGATAGATAGGTAGATAGAAGTGATGACTAATGGATAACCAATGGATTCATTGTGAACCCTTGACGTGAAGTACCCTAAAAGAAGAAGGAACCGAGCTTCTAGGTACATTCTCCATATATGTATTAGAAAGTGCGTAACTATTCTTAGATAGCCATTCTAGGAATATATGGGGAGAAAAAATACGACGAGTATGTAGACAATTCCCCTAGTCATCACCGATGATGTCATGCAGATTTGCAAAAAAAATTGAGGACTGAGAATCTACGGTAGGTATCTCCAATATGCTTTGGAATCAGTAACCAAATGACTCCTACATATTTTTGCAAACATCCATAACACATGCCTTAGAAAACAAGACTGACCCTTCTGTCAAGAGCCATGAAACTCCACAGGATCCTTCATAGTATAAACCTCTATGAGGGTTGGATATCGTAGGGAAAATGCTGAAGAGAATCATAAGCGATAGACTCGAACCTATGGTCGATAAAACAAGAGATCTCACAGGTGGTGCACAAAATATTCCGGAAAACACACTTCACGACTTTCGTCGATAAAGTAGTCAATACGACGAAAAGAGTCAACAAAGATGAGGAAATGACGGGATTACCACATCGGAACTGGAGAAACCGTTAGACTATCTACATAAGTCATAAGATTATGATGGTCCACTTCACAAATAGGTGGAGTATCTCAAGGTTGCATCCTAGATACAATGCTGTGGAATGTTATGTACAATGGGATTCTTGGTTAAGAGCCCCGATTTCATTGAACAGAATTATCTTCGCTAATGATATTGCGTTGTAGTAACCAAGCTCATGGAGAAATTGGAACATGAATGCAAGAATAGTTCACAACTTGAGGATAAAAAATGGTAGGAGAGTCATAGAAATGGTAAATATCAACGATCGTAGAAGCTGACAAGTCAGCAAAAAGGCAATTGCTCTTCTGGACATGATCAATATTGATGGAACAAAATTTTCGAGACGACTGCTCTTGACAAAAGTTTTGGCATCGATAATGCTCTACAGGTCCAACAACCATAACTTTCTAAAAAAAAAGGAGGAAAAGGCAACAAACTAATATTAATACGTAATAGATACGACGAGCGCATGAAATCGTATGGCGGTGGCCACGTAAGCCATGAGCGATTTGCGATTTTTTTAAGCGACAGAGCGACGTCGCGCGGCAATCAAATCTGTTTTAATTTTTTAGTTCATCGCTGAGCGACGAAAAATTATCAAAGTAGGTTTCAAATAATAAACTGTCATATACATATGTAAGTGACAATTTGAAATTAGAAATAGTGACGTCTTGAGTTGCTGCATGGGCGTGCATTAAGCGCATATATTTCTCTAATTTTACTGCACGGTCGAACTTTTTCCAACAGCAAATCGAAAGATAGTACTGACATACGACCGTATTCCCAAAATTTGTCTGGATAACTGCGAAGATTTTGATATAGGTGATGAAATTCACCATAATTTGCCCTTTGTCGATTTATGGGGTGTACACCAAATCTTCGTTTTTTCGATCTTATTATAGCTCTATAAATATGAAAGCGACTTTCGACTAAAAATTACGACGAACTGTAGTTGACAAAGTCATTTTCGCAACTAATCGCTCAGCGATGACGCTCAGTAAATGGCCACTCATCGCTCAGACTCGTCTCTCGATCGCTCGTCGCTCGATCGCTCAGTCGCTCGGCGCTCATTGCGTGCCCGCAGCCTTAAGATATCTACTTCCTAATTGGAAAAAAAAATAGCCAGGCTATAACATCACTCTCATTCTTTCAGTGAACAACAAAGCATGGAAGACAATGAATAAAGTAGCTAGGTTCACAACAACTCTCTTAAGGACGAGTATACCTTGTGAGGAGTGGTTACTAGGGACTAGCTACAGTTTTGCAGAGCATATCGTCAGGTTAGTTCAAAATCGACGATAAAATGGTAAGCATCGATTTATAGCTCGTGGTTCTAACATTTGTTCTCAGGCTAGATCCTCCTACACTAAGGAAAAGGAATGATGTCAAAACTTGCCCCTACAAAGGAATGCCTTGACTGGCTGTGACGGAGGATGTTTAAGCCACGTAAACAAGAACATGGAACATGGAATCTGGCATAACTCGTAGCTGGCGAATATCCATAAAGGATTTCACCCCTCCAGCGAATCAAAAACAAAAACAAAGATCCGACTAGACACTTTTACGATAAATACCTCTCTAGTTGGACACTTCCTTGTAGCTATCTTCTACCAATTGTGGTCGAGTTAAACCTTAGACTCTCGTGTCATTTCGTGTTTTATGCTATTTTCATAGTATTTTTCAAACTGGGTGTGAAGTGAAGTGAAGTGAAGTGAAAACCATTTTAGATTACTCAGGTTGCGTTACATTTTTGGTGTCTTCTTAGATGGACTAAGGACTATGGTTCCGGTTGTGATGCCCCAACATCCTATGTTGTTAGTAGACGGCGTAGGGACATAAGTCCATAATGGTTCCGATGGAGTGGGACATAAGTCCATTACTCAGTTATGGATTTGCCTCACTCTTCAGTGGGACTTACCTATGTCCTTACGCTTTGGTAGATCACAGAAATATTACGACTAGACAGTTTTTTTTATCATTGTCTCTACCGAGTAAGTCATGTCTGATGCTACATCAACTTTTGAAATGTAGGACCGACTTTCTCTAATTGGAGTTAAATGGACCAAAGAGTGTAGGGAACACCAGAAAAATAAATGCGCTTAGACCGCTCAGATACATACCAGTACTGACCAGCCCTTCAATTGCTCATATGTCCAAAGATTGTATGTCCAAGTGACATGATCAACTGAGTAGATTACACACGAGTACAAAACTAATCGGTAGAATAAGTTTTGATCCTCCTCGTCAATCTACATAATTATACTGAAAGTGTTCTTAACTGAAATTCTGACAGACCTTGACTTCAACTATCTAGCTCCGCTGTCACCTGGTTCCAGCGACAACTATCACTCTCTTTCTATGTCGTTTTCAACCAATCATCTTCCAAACACGTTCCCACTCAATATTCTGTCGCAATAGGGATCGATAGGTTATACGTCCAAAGTCTTATGTAAAGTGCTGATCTTACATCACGTCATAACTAACTCGCTCGGATACATTCAATATATCTTCTCAAGATCGCTACAAATAAACAATATGGTTGCCTTTCTTACAGCTCTTCTTCGGTAATTAATTAAAAACTGATCAACCACTTTGTTCCTGTTGAAATCGAATTCCCACAATGATATCTCGTATTTCACCAAATTTATTTCCTCCACCCAAAACGATTGGATACTCCAATAACGTGAACCCAGTGGCTGGCTACTTATAAAAGTTTTCTTATAAACCGATCTGTTCACGAAAAGATACATTCATTTGAATAAGATATTTCTAGAACTACTTCAGATATTTCACTGACAGATCCCAGTATGCATTCACCATTTCGAATATATTTCCAAAAAAAAAAAAAAAAATCACTTTCAAGATGCTGAGTCGGTTGTCTCGCACTACCAATCCGGATTGGAATTCATGATAACCCTGAGGTAGAATATCCCTATACCTACCCACAACCACAACCGATGGGTTCCAGCTGACCAAAGTCATTGATCAGAATCACTCTCGTCGACTTATCTGTCTGTGGACATAAAATATTGAGTACATGTTCGAATGCCACCACATCATCTAAAACGATCAATTTCAGATAATCTTATCTCGCCAGGGCTTGTCATTTGCTTGCTCGATCGTCGTCGTCGTCTTCGTCGTCTTCGTCCGATGACCGGTGGTGGTACAAACATAGATGATGTCTCAACTTGGATACAGGGTTCTTTTTTTTTTCTCTCTTATAGATGTTTATATACTTTTTTTGTAATTTTTAAATCTGACAGTTTGTCTTTTTCTAGAGACAAGTGCGTGTCGCGCCTGCGCGGCCAACATGTTGAAATCGATACAATGTACGAAGTAGCCTCAACACAAAAAAAAAATGGAAAAGGTATCGCAGATGAAAAACGATTAAAAGAGGTTACGAGGTATTAACGACGACTTAATCGGAATTTTGTTTGTGGCTTTTTTTTTTCGGTTAGCCCGATGCAGGTTGACTGGGCATGGGGAGAGGTTATTTAATGGCTCTTGTGTGATGTGATATGACATGAAAGGGATATAAGGCGCTAAAACTGAACGCATGCAGTTTTGAAGAACGAATGAGCACTTCAGGTGGCATTTAAGAACGTGTTATTATGCATAGTTCCGCATTGAGGAACTACGCACGGCTAAACTGAATGTATAGCCTTCGATAAATTTGCATCGCGAATGCAAGGAGTCTGGTTCACTTCAATATCTTTTCATGACATTATGAGTTTACTGCATTAGAAGCTAATAAAAGGGGAAAGAGATAAGTACTTAGGACTTCCCTGATCAATCCGAAACAAGTTTACTGTCGATAAGTTAACGTCGATAATATCGCGGGTTGTGGAGTGTGAAACAGCAGTGTTCATACAAAAAGTATGCCGTGCTCTTTTTTATATTTAGGACCTCGCAAGCCCAACAGATGTGTATCCTAGTTTTGAATAGTACCAAAACTTTATAAAAAAAGGAAGAAAAGGACAACAAACTTATATTAATACGTAGTAGATACTTGTAGTTTGGTTCCTCGGAAATAACAAAATCGTCAAAGACTGCATCGAGGATGGAATAAAAATCAAACCCCTTCCGCCAGCCATTATTTGGCCAGTATTGTGGAAGCTACTTTGAACCAGCTGTAGGTCTAGATCAGGGTCAGATCGAACGAACTCTCTAGAGTAGAGAGACTAAAATCCATGAGTTTAATGAAACTTAATAGTAAGGGACAAAGAAGAATCTAGCATTACTAGATAAAAGCAAAATGTCCTAAACAAATGTTTTGTTCGTATAGTGGGATAAGGCTAATTAAGCCCACACCCCCTCCACCCTAAAAACAATGAAAGACTGGGATGATAATGATCCTCACCGGCACGAAATGTGCACCTCGAAGCTCATGGAATTTCTTACCTAAAGTAGCTATTCCAGTGGTGGGGAAGGCTGGGCATACTACGTAGATAAAGTCGATATCTCAACATAGCAGTCACTTAGACCCGAACTTTTTATACCAATGGTTGAGAGATGATAGTTGAATAAGTTGAAATATTAAACGAAGGCTACTTAAGCCACATCTATTCAGTCAATTCCTAATATTAGCCTAACTATGTCCATAAATCAACCACCATGGCCAGCTAAGTGTTTTGTGCGCCGAAAAACGGATTTTTAAAGGAAAGGATAATTTCTAATTGCTGTCAGATGTCCAGAGTTCATCAACCCTAGGATGTGGTCAGTGCTCTTTATCATCTCTTCTTTTAATTGTATGAACTTGAACAGAGTCATTAAGGAAAGCAAGACTGCAAGCTAAAAACGTAGATATCTCCCAAGAAACCGACATTTATCCATGGAGCTTGGCATACAGAATGGTGAGTACGAAATTGAAGGACTATAGGACGCGTCCAATAATATGTTCAATAATGCTGAGATCTGTGGTAGAGCATCTTTTTTCCCAAAGACCCGCTACTGTGTACAATATCATAAGAGAAGTCAATCCAGAGGATATTCTTTGGAGGAGCTGCTAAAGCCATGCAGCAAGATAGGCGACAACAACGCACCCGGACCCGATGGGATCCCGAAAAAGGCAGTAAAGGCGGCTGTGGTAAAAAGACGAGATTTCTTCATAACGACACTGCAGAAGTACCTCGAAGAAGGAAAAATGGAAAATAACATTTGATCCTTCTACCAAAAGGAAAGAAGCCGTCAGGAGAACCATCGTCTTATTGGACACCATGGGAAAGATCCTAAAGAAAATAATTTACAAGACACTACTCGCAGCAGCAGAAGAGTAAGGAGTACTTTCGATCATAAATTTGTTTTCTGAAAAGCGCGATCTACTCGTCGAATCCATAAGAGCAGTAGTCGATGTCGTAGAATGTTCCATTGAAGGAGAAAATGGCTCAACGGTACAAAGGAATACTGTGCAGTAGTAACGCTGGATATTAAAAACGCATTTAACTCTGCGAACTGGTGATTCATTAGTAGATTACTTGCCAGGATGGATACGCCATATACGGACAATCAGCAGCTTTCGTACCATCTCAGACGAGGCAGCATTTGTTATAGCAGGAACAGTTCCAATCGACATGTTTGCAAATGAGATGCTTAGGATATGCAATAGAAGAATCCTGAGCCGTCACAATGCCAGTAGGATCAAGATGATTAAAATCATCTTGTCATCAAATGTTGAGAAAACACAACAAAAGGCCTACAAACTGCTATCGACAATCAAAGACTAGATAAGTCGAAAGCATGGGGACTGTAACTATCATCTTACGAAGTTCCTGTCTGGTCATGGTGGTAACCGGAAGTATCTCTAACGATTTGGACAAGACAGCTCTTTTATCGAAAATTTGATAGTTTCCGGCTTCGGTGCGGACCTCATTTTTTGACGATTTTGCATCCAAACGCATGAAAAATTTGCGATTTTTATCAAAAACTTGATAGTTTCCGGCTTCAGTGCGGACCTCATTTTTTGACGATTTCTCAATTCTCAACTCCCTGGCGCAACCTTAATAAAATATAGGTTCGTGGTGGTGGTATAACTTGCAGTGATCGAGTTAGATACACTAAAAATCTGTGTTAAGCAGCTACTTCTCCGATTGGAATAGTCTATTCACCAACTTTCTATGACAACAGTGTCTTTAGATCGACAGATAGACCTAAGATAAGGTAGCTGCCTCAATTATCTTTTGAACACGTCAGGTGGTCCTTCCTAATGAATTGGAAGGCAAGTAGGATTAATATAAAGTAGGAGTATCTCATCGCCAAAATGCCGGTTTGAGGCTAAAAATTTAGTCCAGTCTACTGCGATGAATCTACTGCAGTAAAACTATTCTTGGTTGGTAACGCTGTTTCCTGTGTTTTGCTTACGTCTGTCTTTTTTTACAGTATAACCTAAATATACTGGACTCTGCTTTGAGAATTCCCTCATGTCAGCTGCCTTGGGCAACAGAAGAGTTTTACCGCAAAGTCTAAAGTAAAAGCTTACCGCCATTTTCTGGTGATGAAGATACATAGATACATTCGAATACTAAAGAACCATGTCATCCAAAACATCTGATTAAGAAAACCAAAAACAAAACGCAACACTTTCGCAATCAGCTATTGCCATCGATTAATTGAATCGATTAATCTGTGTCCGGGCTTCAAGAGTAGATAATCTTAAAGTTTCCCACCAAATGAGCAGCTCTTTGTCTTTTTTTTTTTCTACCCTTGCTGTGAGTTAATGGTGTCTAATTTTTCCACGGTTTCTTTTTATCATAAAATATTTTAATAAATTCAACAAGACAATTTATAAATCGTTTTTTTCTTCTTTATTATTATTTTGATAACTCTATTGCATGTGTTAACATAGCCAAGATAAAAGGGACAAAGTATCATGTAACAGTTCAACAACTTTGAAGATTGGGAAAACAAATCGCATATCTCTTGTATCAGCTACTTCTTACGATATGGCCATAAGATGGATTCTTCGGAAACAAAAAAAAAAACCAGAGAAGAAGAAAAACCCTATCTATCTACAACTACAGAAACCTGAGAGATGCAGATGAAATCTCAACCGTCGTCGTCGTCGTCGTATTTTTTTGAAAATGTCAATATTTTATCCCATTTGCCACTTCATACAACCAAGCACACAGTGCGCAATGAAATTAGTAGGTCCAGATCAAAGGCGATTGGGAACGGCTAATTTATGGGATGACAAATAAAGAAGAAGAGAAAAAAAAAAGAGAAAATAGATCTTAACATAGAAAATGAAAAAAAAAAAAAATAAAGAAAAACAAGCAACCAAATCTGACTACCATATCAAGAGGGAAATTTATTTCCCAAAACGAAATGAAGAAGCGCACAGAGCAAAACGAAGAAAAGACTAAAAGAAGACAAAAAACCCGATAAAATACAACAGCAACATGGGCAATAAAAGGGAAACCGCCCCACAGGAACGATGACGACGACGGACACGTCAATAAATGCATATTGACTTACGTCGTTCCCGGGAACCTGCGAGGGGCAGGAGCCATCGCTACGGTCATTTTCATCGGCTCTACATTCTATGTATGCCGACGCGATTACAATGTATCTATTCGATTCGAATTCAAAATCCGTCTCAGATTCGGGTGAGAATTAGAGAAAAGGAATATTTGTTCATCAAACAGATGCGGAGTAAGAGAGTGAGAGAGAGTTTTGGATGCGGCGATCAAAGTCGTTGACCGAGCATCCTTTCTGTGTTTGCTTAGAGGAGACCAATAGAACTGTGGAAGTTACCTGCGAGGCATCTACCATACTGATGTGTGTACGGACAAAGCCTCAAAGAACAAAGCGCATGCATACAGGTGTCATCATTATTTTGTTATTATTTCATCTTAACGTACAATAGCCTGACTTAGGAGTTGGTAAGACTGATTAGCCGTAGTAGATACTTACAAACTGATAAACTGACTATTTCGATGAAATCTTCCTTCTATCCAATATCTATCACCTACCTAAGGCTAGTAATGATGATGTATAGAGTCCGACCGAGCTTGGGCTACTTCTTCAACTCCAGCCACCTTCGACTAAATCCTCGGCTTTCTTCAAAATCGAAGCCAAATGCTGTTTCAAAAGGAGACACTTTTTGCCTGATTTCCACTCCCAGCGCATTATTGTGCATTCGTGAAACACCCGGTATTTAGAATGAAGTTAAGGAATTTTAATGGCTTTATAGGCGATTTGGCCAAATTGTTCAAGAATCAAGTTTTTCTGGGACCGATACACCGGTTCTGGACAGCTTCACATCACCGCAACCTCTAGAATGATCAGTTGTATATAAACGCTGCTTTTATGTGAACCACCACCAAGTTTTGAGCTATTTTATACAATGCCTTAGGCATCAAGATCCTATCCAACGTACTGTGTGAACGTCTGAAGCCCTTCTGCAGCACACTAATTGGCACGTACCAGTGTGGCTTCCGGTCCGGCAGATCGACGATCGACCAAATTTTCACACTAAGGCAAATCCTGGAAAAGATCAACGAATTTCAAGTCGAGACTCACCATCTCTTCATCGACTTTAAAGCCGCATATGATAGCATTCATCGTCTTGAGCTCTACAAGGCGATGGCCGAATTCGGGATCCCGGCTAAACTGATCCAGCTGTGCCGCGTGACGCTGGATAACACGCGGTGCAACGTGCAATTCGGCAACAGTTCCTCTGAACTATTCCAAACATGCACCGGATTTCGGCAAGGGGATGCAGGGCAGGTGTAAACACGGAAGGCACTATCTTCAACAAATCTGTCCAGTTGCTGGGATACGCAGACGACATCGACATCATCGGTCGCTCCCAGCGCGCCGTGTTAGAGGCTTTTACGGCAATTGAAGAAGAAGCGAAACGAGTTGGCCTTGAAGTGAATGAGGACAAAACCAAGTACATGTTGTCAACAAACAAAGAAGCATCTGTCCACCGCCTAGGACAAAACGTCACTGTTGGCAACAGTAACTTCGAAGTGGTTAAGGAGTTTACCTACCTCGGAGTAAATATCAACTCCACATATGACAACTTAGTGGAGATTCGACGAAGACTTACCCTAGGAAACCGCTGCTACTTCGGTTTGGCGAAACAAATGGGGTCAAAACTCCTAACTCGGAAGACGAAATGTTTGCTCTACAAAACTTTGATCCTGCCAGTTCTGCTGTATGGAGCCGAGTGTTGGACGATAAGCAGGAAAGGAGAGCAGATTTTGAACACTTTCGAAAGAAAAATTCTTCGTCGGATATTCGGTCCCGTATGCGAGGAGGGCGAATGGAGGAGAAGATATAACCGCGAACTCTATGAGCTGTACCAGGATGTGGATGTAGTCCAAAAAGCCAAAACACGTCGACTACACTGGCTCGGCCACATCGAGCGAATGGACAATAATGCTCCAGCAAAGAGGATCTTCGAATCACAGCCCCCAGGTTCGAGAAGACAAGGAAGACCGAACCTCCGTTTTAAGGATCAAGCTATCGCGGATGCCAGAGCGCTTGGTCTAGATAACTGGAAGCAGCGTGCCCGGGATCGAAGAGAGTGGAAGGCTGCTGTGTCTCAGGCAGAGACTCTTCACGGGTCGGGAGCCCGTTAAGTAAGTAAGTAACTTAGGCATCAAGAAATAGCAAACTGAGGAGGTTCATAACATCCACTTGTCGAAACATCCAAGTTTTCTTCTCAGGATTGTCCAATATAGAACAAAGAGCGCCCACAAAGAACCAACGTTAGGATGCCGTGTCATCTTCTTCCAGCAAAGGGGAACTATTGGATGCTCCAAACATGACACATCACAGATAAAAGGTCTGATTTAACTGATGATAACTTTAGCAAACGTATTTCAACACTGAATAGGTTGCGTGCTGAGAATAAGTTAGCGGAAAGCCTCAAAGGTGAATAAATCTACTCTTTAGGAAGGAAGATGGGTGTTCAAAAAAGCTGAAGTTGTGACAATTATTATGAGGTGACGAGTGATGGCACAAAGTGATGGCATGCATGCATGTTTTCCCATCATAGCATGAATATCATACATTCTCACCAAAGGGGAAAAAATCGATGTCTGCCAAGACTGTCTGATGAGCTCATCATGTAGACCTACATACATGAGCAATATCCAAGATATGGCGTTAAATTTCATCACAAATATTGGAAAGAAGGACACCTTTTATAGGACAATTGGAGGGTATATTTTGTAAGACAACATCTCAGGCTAATTGACCTTGAAAATTCTTAAATCTCCTAGATCTCGACATCAATGAGTAGTAAGTTGAAGTATAGTGGGAAGACGCTCTTGAATGTCATCCAATTCGAATATCCAGTGATGTGACAAAACCATAACGTAAGGAAGTTCAATGTTAGCAGAGACCTTGTTGCTCATGTGCTCCTTGAACTCTCAAGAAGTCCTCCTGTAGCAACATTAAGCGCAGAAAGCCAGTGATAGGATGCAATGTCTGATGCTGAATGCGTGCATATAAAGATTCGCAAAGTGAATTTCTATGAAGCGGCTGAAAAATAAAAGAAAACTAGATGTGGAACTCATCCCTACGACAGAGAATGAGCTAAGCTATAGTAGATGGCTTGGCAAAAACCAATTCATAGGTAAGATATGGTTTCTTATAAAGCTCCAGGCCCTGACAGCGTTCTGCAAGCTATGCTTCAGAAAGACTACAGACCCATTAGTCTCTAGTCATTCCTTATCAAGATACTAGAGAAACTTCTAGTTTATGCAAAGGTCAACATGTATATCTTAAGGATAAGTCAGTAGAAACTGCATTATATGGGGTTGTAAGGAAGATTGAAACTAGCCTTCATTATAAGGAATTTGCACTAGCTTTGCCCTAGAATGTGCATTCTTAGACATAGAAGACACTTTCAATAACGAGAAATTCCACTCTCGGTTATATGTAGTTCAATTAGGAACTCTGTTACTAGAGGACCCCCCAGGGAGGCGTTATATCTCCCTTTTTCTGGATTCTAGTCATTAATAGCTTACTTAAGGAAGTAACTACCACAGGAGTAGGCGTCACTGTGTATGCGGATAACGTAGAAATTTTAGTTCAGAACTAGAGACTGTGGACTTCACGTCAACCCGGATAAAATAGGTCTGGTACTCTTCAGCAGGAAATACAAGATACCACCGTTTAAAATGCTGAATAGAGTAGATTTGTCCCTATCGGATCATTGTACTGGATAGAAAACTAGACTGGAAACCTAACATAAAGGAAAGAGTCCGCAAGGCTTATAACTCTGTCTTCATTTGCAAGAGAACAACGGGAAAGAAGTGGGGTTTGAAACCAGCAATGATGCACTGGCTATATATATTTTGATGGTCAGGCCCACCCTTACATCCTCTTGTATGGTAGAAGGCCACGATAAAGAAGAATTCACGGAAACATTGGCCAAGGTACAAAAAATAGCCTGCATTGCCATTACGGATGCTCTGCACACTATGTCCACGGCTGCACTCGAAATGTTTCTGTATCTTTTACCACTTGACCTACAAATAAAACTACAGGCGGGTAATAGTGCGCTTCGGCTTACTAACGTAGAGCTCTTCAAGTCCAACAATGAGCGACATAGCTTCATTCTTAGCAAATCACTTTCCGATATACCTGATGAATCGGATGACATCCTCAGTACCCTCGACTCCCAGAAAGGGATTATTGATTTAAAATGACACCTCGTGTTGGATGACCCCTTACCTTGAGAACATAATGTGTAGTTTTGCAGAACACATTTGATGAAGGATGATGAGGATGATGAGGGACGTCCGCTATTTCATCACGATATCTGCACAAAAAATGCTACTTTCGGGAAGATTTGTAGAACAGCCTCCAGGAAACAGCAAAATTTACACGAAGAACAATTTCAATTTAAACACGAACTGCAAAAGATATAAAACGACATTTGCCTCTTCGATATGTATCCATCCCCTAAAGTATTCTGACGATTCAACCCAAAGAATCTCGGGGTGTACGTGCAAAAAAATGATCTTCAATTGGGTATGCAAGTGAAAAGTGACCACAATTTGTGAAAGAACAAGGATATCTAAGTTCACCCCATAGAGTTCAATAAAATGTTTGGCTGTCCAAACTTTTTGTCATATGTCTACTTGAGTTCGTCGCAGTAGGGTTCTCCTAATCCTCACTATCTGCCCCTAACTAAGGCTGGATATCTGCAAGTAAAATTAAGCAAAGATTCCTTCTAGTCATTAACCTTGCATCTACGACAAAAAGTGTTATAAGTGATATCCAGGTTGGGTGCATGGTGATAATTCTGACAATATTTTGACTTGATCTGATCATAGATCCATGTCTTTCTTGATATAGCATAGTTAGTAAGCCCATTCCAACCCAAAGTTGGCTAGCTTTAAACGTGATCGTGAATATTGCATTAACAACTCCTATCCGTTAAGGACTGAACATAGACTGTACTCTGGTACTCACGTAAGAGTAACACAAGTTTGGACACCTAACTACATACGAACGTAGTAGTTGAATCAATGGATTTAATAGAGGCTTGGTTGTCAATAAAGATTGAGATATTATAGATGGATGTTACAGACATTTCACTTTTTTTCTGCTGCGTATGAAAAACACTTACCAAGTCCAGAAACACACTACTACCAGTCGCATAGACTGTACTGTGGCCATATGATTTGACTGATTCCCTGATCCAGACAGCTAGACGGATTTTGAGATAATGTGTATTCTGCGTCTTAAAGAATACCGATACCACATACTTATATGTACTCAAAGCCATAAATGAGTCACAAACTCTTCTCGAGATCAGTTGAGATCAGCCAAACAATTTTCCAATCAAAATGTATGTGCATTGCCACCAAGAATATAGCCTACACATAGTGGAGCCTGTAAAGCTTCCTTAGGGATAGATCAGTTCAAATTGAATTCCGATAGATTCGCAATGAATGTTGGCGTGCATCCGGGATCTTTTCTCTCATATTATTAGGATCAATAAATAACACTGTTTTTAGCTTTACTTACTTTACTTTAACTTAGTCAGTGCCCATACCTTTATAGTCACAGATCAAAGCCTCACAATAAATGAAGAACTGTAGAAGGTATTGCAATGAGTGAAGTGTACCTAGTGAACTTCAATGAGAATCAAGCACAATCCACTACCTTTTCCAGGCTGTAGGCATCTATTGCACTGCAACTAAAAATGGATAATAAAACCTAAGTGGACAAGGAATCTTTGGTGGATTCTTGGTCACAATTAACTCTGGAACTCATTTACCACATCACAAAATCAAAGCAAAGGTGCCTTCTTTTCTACAAACTTTCATTAGGGTTTGAGTATTGTTTTCACGCTTAGAGCTCGGACCCAAAACTTTGTTAAATTCTACTCGACAGTATCCAAAAAGGATTAAATGTACTTATTCTCACATCGAAAGTGAATGGGTGACTACGGATACTACCACGGCAATTGTTCCAAAGAACTCAATCTAATGATCAATAGATATGCGATCTTCGGACACCTTACCACGCAGACCGCCAAGGCACACTGAGAGACCATCTCTTTACCGAAATTTCTTTTGTTACAGAAATTGCAAACTATGTTTCTAGGAGAATGTTTTATTCTGCTACTCCAGCGTTTTATGTAGGTAATTGCCTTTCTCGAGATCAAATTGCAAACAAAAATTACAAGTATGGCAATAGATCTTATTGCCCCCGTCTGAATGTGTTCACAGGAACGAGAGTACTGAGTAGAAAACTCAGAGATATATAATTACCGGAAAGATCCCCGTAAAGTGTTAATAACTCAGTAGATACCGTCATATGGACAGAGAGTTCTAGTATATATATATTGTTCGAGAGATTACGAACCAGACCACAGTATTGGGTCCCTTTTCGTCTCTCTTCCACGATCCATCTTAGCTGGAGAATCACTCTGGATTTCTGCACAGTTTTTCTCTGGCTTCGATTCCTCGTGTCAACGCTAGCATCTGTTTAACAGAAATCTGGTTCATCCTCTGGGTTTCTACCCAGTGGCTCCCCAGGACCTCCCTTCTTCTGCTAGCTAACTCCGGACATTGACACAATATATGTATGTGCTGCCGTCCCGACTTCCTCCAGGCATAGTTCACATGTGTCGTCCTTCAGAAGACCCATCTTCTTTAGGTGATACCCGAAATTCCCATGACCTGTAGATAACGCTACCACCCATTTCAGTGTTCTTCGCCCTAAGCTTAGAACCTCTCTGTGAGTGGTGCCACCCGGCATTTTAATAGCCATTTTCGCCTGTCTGCAACTTTCTACAGTTGACCACCTTCTCTGGTGTTCCGCCGCTGCCCAGTTGCTAATCCGGTGCTCTACCATCCCTCTACCAATTGCAGCGAATGATTCCGGACCGGAGAGCTCCGAGGTTGACCCCTGCTTTGCCAGAGAGTCCGCCTTTTCGTTCCCCTCAGTCCCTACGTGCCGAGAGTTCTAGTAAATATCTATACAAGTTTATTTTGCTTTCTTATAAATTAAAAAAAAAGTCGTTTAACCAGAGAAATACCACCTGCAAAACAAACATTCATATTAAATAATAGGTAAGTATCTATCTATCATTCCGAACGTGTATCTACATATGTATAGCGAAAAACTAAACAAACTCTATATATGCCACCGAACTACAGATGTTATTGAAATAATCCCTACATTCATGCATCGAGGTTATAGTCTTCACGTCAGCCTTTTTCATTGAACAGTTTGTGCAAACATTGCGGTATGGATCTAAGACCTAAGCGGTATTGCTTGTTATTTATAATACTTAAGGCCACATGGAGCAGAAATTAATTTGCACAGAGAGACAACCAGCTATGCGTCTGTCTATAAAGTTATTAAGTATAAAACAAACAAAATTCCTACTCTACACTCCCATTTTGGTTTATTACTATCGAAAAGCTTGACAACCTTTTATCGTAAAAATTATATTCAAGATCTACTCACTAAAATCCAATAAAAATTATATTTTATTTTTATAAATTTAAATTTATGTCAAACAATCAACAATACCTTTCAGAATGTTATTAAAAAAAAAAAGTTCGCAAACATTTGTTTTTCTTTAACAAATCCATAATAAAAATCTAGCGATCGGCCTTTTAGTGACGGTAAAATGTAAATTTTTAACTTAGCCTCAGAAGAAGAAGAAAAAAAAAACAACATTATCTGTTCGTAAAACTTTTTAATAAATGCAGAACGCATAGATATTTGTGGGAACCAATCGAGCTATAAATAATGCCGATATGTAAATCAAATCTCACGTGATCTTATCTCGGAATGAAGCTCTCGACAGTGTCACATCATATCAGTAGAGATTTCAATATTCGAGTCACAAATATGACAAATGAAAGGTTATTTGACTCCACATAGTAAAGTGCGTGTTTTATATCTAAACTTCAATATAAAGAGCTTGATTTGGATAGGAGACATGGTTTTATGACGCCGAACGACGACACTTGTACTGGAAAACCTGAATCGCAAACTGTTTTGAAAGTGACAAGTATCTATAGGTCAAAGAATACATCTTAAGAAATATCATAACACAGAGTAGAAACCTTATTTTATGTAGAGACGGATGTAATACATTTAACATTGAATTTAGCCAGTAATACTATTGTAGATACATCGTAAGTTTAACACTTTGATCTAGTTTCGAGAGTCTTTATCGACAGGCATTGACAAATGTAACAACATTAAATCCATTATGGCTATTATTCCATCCTGGCATCCTCCACGAAATCTGACAGATGATTCCTTAGAACTCAAAAAATGGTTCTACCATTTATCAATCAAGAAGTATAGGTCAATTAAATGGCCGTCAGAGTTCCAGTCAGACCATACTATAAATGTTATCCCTATAGGACCTGCTACAACATATTTGAATCCCTTGTCTATAGGGATCTCCAATTCGGAGCTAGAGTGGCAAAAATGGGTTTAGTTGTGAATGAGGGGCTATTAACAAGAAAGGACACACAATATCGACGAATCGGGCAGAACGTCAGAATCGACAGCTATAGCTTTGAGGTAAAAATTCCTTGAATGATTTTCAGTCTTATTTGCGTCGGCAAGCTTTGTAGGAAGAGATTTGACAGCTGTTCTATGAGCTGCACAGAGACATCGACCTACATATTAAGCAAAGAACGCATAAGTCGTCTAAGATGGCTACAACATGAAGAGCGAATGGACATCAACGCTTCGGCCCGAAGAGTCTTTAAATTCAACCCGAAAGATTGTAGAGGTAGAGAGCGATCTTTCCTTAGGTGGCGTGCACAAGAGAACCTCAACCAACTAGGAGTGTGCAACTGGAGCCAGTTAGCCAAAGACCGCGATAACTGGAGCGATTTAGGCTCAAGTCCACCTGGACCATAGCGCTCCCTAAATAAGTAACTATGAAGGTACGTAGGTAGGTAGAACGTGTCCCTGCATACATATGTAGCCAGCACTCGGATCACTAGTGGATCCATTGTGAATCCCTGTCGTGGATTACCTAAAAAAAAAAAACAAAGACAAAAATTGGTATGTAGCTTTAGGATAGCTAAGCGGCCTCCCTTCTATACATTGTTATAAAGTTCAGGATGGTTAATGGTGGCTGGTGTCGTCACAGACTCAGCAGAGGTCTTTAGTGCCTAGTCGCATTCTTCTTCAGTGGGCCGCCCCAGGAGGTCTTGGTCAGTAATAATCCCCGTGAAGGGCGCTAAGTAAATAAGTAACTAAGTAAGTGCTCAGACTCATAAATATATACTGAAGCCACTTCAATGACATGAACCTTTTCTTCGCCATGTAAATGGGGCCTAGGATGCACAAAACACGGAAAGAATTCCTGAAGGGACAGTGTTAGGCCACCCCTGCGAAATATTATGTATGATAGCATACTGAAAACGCAGATGCATAATGCAGTGGACATCATCACAGTGGTCATTGCAGCAAAACCACTAGAACAAGTGTCTGAAAATCGCAGTCAGATGATTTGAGATGTGAAGCTTCAAGCAGCAGGCTTGGAACCATATGGAAGCAGTAGAAAAGGGTAGGCCATCTTAGTATGGAGGTTGAAGAACATACCACCGAATCGAGTCCATACATCAAATACTTGGCAATGGAGCTGGATCAAAGGCTAAACTTCAAAGAGCACCTTATATACCTATACACAGGCGAGAGAACCTCCACACAAGAAGCGCCATTGTCCAGACTGATGTCCAACTTTGGGGGATCAATGCAGCCAAATAAAAATTTGATAGCAATCAATCCACATGTATGCTCCTCCTACATGGTCATCACCGATGGAACTCGTCTCTTAGAATCACATAGTTTAGTGTACTGTGCTGTTTGAATAATGTTAGCGGCAGCGATTAGAGTAAGTTAAGGCCAAATACACAAATACACGATTTGGAAATGAAAAGGTACTCGTCACTACATGAGTAAGAGACTTTATAGGCAGAATGGCAGCACATGAGGAACCATAGACCCCCAAAGTAGAGGGACTAACAGAAGACACGAATAGGTAGTATACAACTCCCCGTCGGCTTATGGATACTTGCGGATAAACATACCTCTTCAATTACAACCACGTTAATTCTTCCATTCCGTTCGTTTTGTGAAACCCAAAAAGTGGAATATGTTCTGATGAAATGGCAAAGATATACAATGCCCAGAAACATCTTAGAAAAGGAAATTAGCAGTCAAGTAACATGCAGAACATTCATGCTACTAGCGAAGCTTAGGCCACAGCAAATGAAGTCATCTCATAGAGCAACTACGTTTGCAAGAACAAACCATGGCAGCTGAGGAAAGGAAGTGATGGAATGCGATTATTGCGTCTGCGCAAAAATTCCTTGATAGTCCACAACAAACAAGAAGTATCTACTCGCCGACAGGTCAACGTCTTTCAACCAAAAACTACAAGACAGCAAATTTTCAGATAGTTTCCACCTCCAGAAGTTCAAGAAAAGAATCTTAAACATCTCGGGATGCTATTCCAGTGTCTATATATATAGTCTAGCCTCTCGCTAGAGAAGACTATAAAAAAAGAAGAAAACTATAAAAAAAAACTCTGTGACAGTCTAGTAACAGCAGATACTGCATCGTTTGGTGCAACACACGTTGTGTAATTGTTGCAGGAAGTTCAAGATCTCGAGTCTTTCTGCATAACAGGTATAATGAGAAGAAGCCCCGTGTATCTCCCTAACAACTCATCGTTTGGGGTAAGGCCAGAAAATTGCTTTTATTGACCAAAAGCCTACTTACATTGGTATGGACTTAGGTCATATTTACGTTCGAAGAAGCTAACACACAGACCAAAAGTGGGCAAGAGCAACTATCTGAAAGACGTAACAGGCATAGCTTGACTGCCTTAATGAGTCTTGTTACTAATCTCAGGTCCTTAAACGACCATCTCAAAACCATTGATTTAAAAACGTCGACCCTATATGAATGCTAACGTGAAGCGGTTGACCCGACTTCACATTTTATTTGCAAATGTTCAACCCTCACCCGCATTCGAATGGCTGCCTTACGCAAACATTTTCTCCTGAAAGACGGAGTGGTTGAACTCAGCCTTGCCAGTCTCCTTCTCTTTATTAGCAGGTTTATAGCTACTGGTAAGGCAGTCAGACTAAAGTAGAATATACCCCGACAATTACAATACAGTGATCCCAATTGATCCTCAAACTACCAATCATGGTAAATATTCCAAAATTCCATACATCTAGACGTCGATCTGGATAACGACTCATAAGGCGAGGTTCTAAGTCCCAGTTCTACGAAACAATTATTCTTATAGTTCTGTTTTATGGTGCCCCTTATTGGACGATATACACGAAATTAGAATAGATATTGGGCTACAGTTCATGGAATTTGCGAGGAGCACAAACGGAAGAAAGGGCGCAACCTTGAACTCTCTGAGCAGTATCAATATGTGAATGCATATCGTAAGTTAAATCACGTCAATGGATTGTCAAAAGAATTTCAGTCATAAGCTTCGAATCTGGCCGCAATGTGTCCCAGCAGCCATATCTCCGATAGACGCTGTAGTGACTGTTTCCCAAAATGTGGTCTATATTGTGCCCTCTGGTTCTGCCTGAATTCAGTTTTGGGCATAGACTGCGACATGTAACACAATCATGGTGTTGGTTACGATGATGGTTAAGATGAATTTTCCAGCAGCTGGCTAGAAATTGCCAATGATATTCCTTATCAGTGGACTCGAGCCGCTCTTGGAACTTCTGTTGCCTTCGACATGATTCTATATGCCACTCTATTCAAATCTAGGCTGCGAATGCCGGTCAGACAGTGTAGATACTACTATGAAATACATACTAAGACCAGCTACCACAAAATATCTACTTTGACTTATAGAAGCAAAGGTGTGTATCTATTTGCAGACATATTTTACAATCCTACATTCCAGCAGGCGCATATGCAACTCGAATAGCAATAAATTCAGCACACCGCCGATAAACTATAAAAATCTAAGATTTATCACTTATAAAACACACACGCACAGAGAAAACCCTCCTCATTTGTTGCAAATACGTTGCTCATACCCATACGATTACGTGTACAATTGTATCCCTAAAACAAAATTTTTTTTTTTTTTTTCAAGAGGATGCCATTATGCGAGTGCATCTGGTAAAAGGTATGATGCGGGAAAATAATGCTTGATGTCACAGCAAGGGGTCCAGGAGGCACATTGACATACACTCCAAGTGATTGAATAGCAGCACAAGAGTCACACTGTTGTAAACCTCAAGTGAAACCCTTAAACACAGTTGTGAAATGGTTCCGCATTGTTAGGCACATGGGTGTGAGGCTGAGGCGTCCCTATATCTTTCTGGTAATTTACACACATTGCTCATTCCCCTGCCCGTTTGACAAGCCAAAAAACCTATGAATTGCGGTGGCAATAGATACATTTTTATTATGTACCTACGGGAATTTTCTTTCTTTCGTTCTAATGCATTGTTTCACAAAATTGCGTGCGTGTGTGTGTGTTTCCTTTTGGCACAAGGATATAGGAACATTTTGTGAAAATAGAAAACCTCTCAATTACCTGTTGGGAGTTGTGTGTATAGAGATTGCCGCTGCTGTAGCTGTAGCAGGATGTCAAAATCAATTGTGAAGGACAAAAACAAATAACAAACTTATTGGCTTTCTATTCGTGTTTAATGGGCTTAGTGTGCGACTTTGAGAGTATATTTGCAGACTCAAGGTGTTTAGCCCCGATTGCCTTTGAGTATTAACACCCGGTAGATGAGCGTGAGTCCTTGACATCTGGACAAGACAATGTGGTAGAATTGGGTGCGTCACATGCACATTGTTGGCATTCATCATTCATTATCGGCATCAATGATGTTTTGGAATCTTGTCGTACGTTCGTTTGTTATGGATTCAATTGCGTAATGTAAATAGGAAGATGTTTCATGAGCAGTTATACTAGATAATAATCCTATACCAGAACCCTAAAAAACTGATACAGCAATGCTGTGTTAAGCTGGAAAACGTGTTTTGTGTAGTGTAGTTCAGAAGCTCTACTTCGGAACGTCTATAGATATGTACTGGATTTCAACAAGGAGATAGTGTGTGATGCGGTTTTCTGCAATTTAATGTGTATCCCAGGTGCTGGGATAAGCAGACGATATTAACGCCATGTGTGATGCGACGAAACATCACCGCGCTGCTACTTAGGTTTGGCAAAAGAGTTGCGTTTGAAACTCTTAACATAAGTGACAATAGAGATGCTCTACAGAACATTAATCCTACCAGTCGCACTTACAACGCAATCTGCAGAAAAACAGAGCAGATCTGGGGTTTCTTCGAAACAAAAATACTTCGTCGAATATTCGCTTCCATATGCGAGGAGGACGAATGGAGGAGAAGATTTAACCGTGAACTCTATAATATGTACCAAGATGTGGATGTAGTCTGGAAGGCCAAAACACTGTGATTACATTGGCATATTGAGCAAATGGACAACAACGCTCCAGCCAAGACAGTCTTCAAATCCTAGCCCTTCGGTACGGATTAAACAATCGCGGATCACAGGATGCTTGGTCTGTCGACCTGGAAGGAGCGTGACTGCAACTGAAGTGGATGGAAGGCACTCTTCATGGGCAGGAATCCAAAAACTAAGAAGTACGTAGGCAAACGACGTCTTAGGTCTGAACGTGTCAACTTGAAGACATCTAATGCATTCGCAGTACTTTTGGCAAGCTCTTATCACCGGAAAGATACTTTGGATCTGTGTGGCTATGATAGGACCAAAATGAGAGTTGGTTGTTTAATGGCGAGACCAAGTGGATATCACTGCCTTCTGCTCAAAACTTCAAAGAATAGTGTATCTCAGATTCATTGGAACTTTACCGAGTATGTTTGGAGGTGTTCTAGATACACTGGATTTACCTACTCTTGACACTTATGTATGTAAGTCGACTGTCTCACCAGGAGAACCTTTAGGTACATATTCTCCACACTGGAGTTTTTTAATGACTCACACTTATCCAATGCCTCTGGTCTTATGAATATACCGTCTGACAAGAACGTTTCAGAAACAAATTTTAAGTCGACTTTCCTTCCATTCGGGACTATCTTTGACCAGAGGAAAAGGGTGGATTGTAGTCGAACTTGGACGGACAGCTTCAGAATCATTCAATTCTGCTATGTTTTTGTGATAGAATAGTGCATGGGAATTCTCTCTGAATTCTATTCAAATCCTGATCTTTCTGATTCTTATTCAAGTCACATGTCACACTCGGTGCACGAGGAATAATAGCGATTTCTAAACAAGACTAACGAGGAGCTGAACTCATGCTGGATCTTCTTCTCGTCCTCTTAAGGTTTCCATTGCATTAAGCAGACGAATGCCTCAAGACGTCTGCAAGAAACCAACAGAATTCTCGCTGTTTTCCACCAGAAATTATTGCAGGCACCCTATTGGCGATCCAAAGTGTTGCTTAAGCGAATAAGTTTCATGACATGCGGAGTGACCAGTGTATAAAATTGTAACACAGATAACAATAAAATTTTTATGTCTAAGCATATGCATTTTACCAATCTTAACCCGTGATGAATTCCAAGCCACAATGTCCTTCCTCCAGGGGCACTACACTTTGTTGTAGACTCGTGCAAGAACCGCCGGAAGAAGCACCATAGTTTCTTTCACAAAGAGAAGGAAACGATCAATCCCCGAGCTGGTATTAATTTTTAACAAAAGGAACAGTTCTAAGTTTACTTCCTTAGGAGACACTCCCCGTACAATCTCAGACATCGCGGAATCTGAACTGGAGGCTTAGCATAAATGAAAGAATCCAAAATGCCACAACATACTTCCATGCAGAAGATTGTTTGGAAAACTTGGGGACTTCAACCCGATACCTATTCTGGCATACATGTATATGGCTGCCTTATAGGTGGCAATTAGAGATTGGCTTGTATTACCACCACAAGTGTCATGAGAACCACACCTACTGCAAGACTGAAGGCTTTTCTCAATCTACTTCCGCTGGATATCTTCGTTCAACCCTCGGCAGCTATTAGTCCCCTAAGAATAAGTTAGTCAGATAGTTGGAGACAAAATACAACGGGTCATTCTATAATCCTGAAAAAAATATCTAGGAAATGTACCTACCACGGATTACCTGACTCCGTACCTTCACAATCTCGTTTCCGAGCAGAAAAATACGGGTAAGCGGTACAGATGGATCAAAGATGGATGCAGCCGAAGGCTCAATCGTCTTTTCTGAACCGCTGGGTATATCCAAATCAATTCGCCTTTCGAACCGTAGCCGTCTTTTCCAAGCGGAGGTCCTACCAGTGACAATAGCCGTCCGACTGCATTGAAGGCAGTATCATCTTTTTGATTTTTCATCGACAGCCGGGCAGCAATAAAAGCGATTTCTGCTACCAAAATAAAAGTCAAGCTCGTGAAGTGCTGCATAAAGACCATAAGGTTATTGGAACACAGCGCAAGGTTGCCCTCTGCTGGGTACTTGGACATGAAAATTTACCAGGTAATCAGAAGACAAACGACTTGGCTAGAAGAGGTTCATAATCCACAACAGAACAAACTGACACCGGAGTTCATCCCGCCTTGCCCACTGATATTCGAATCAGGTATTCTGTATGTCTATATGCCCTTCTTTCGATAAGAGTAGAACTGACGCAAACAGATGAAAAAAACTAGAACTAACGGAAGAAGTCTTATATCCTGCAAGTGGAGATGAAGAAGTCAATGAGGATACAACCCACTTTCTCTGTCACTGTCCAGGTCTTATCCACCTTAGATTTAAATTTTCCGGGCGACACTTCTTCCGTGACCTAGAAGAATTATTAAGCAGATCAATCAATGACATCTTGATCCTTGCTAGTTCGTAGGAACCATATTTGAAGAACTAGCATTAACCAATGGCCAAGAGACATCTCTCCCCTATGGATCTCACAATGGGTCTGTATTGACTACGCACATACCTAACCTAGCCTTAGCAAGGTGTATCTACACTCATTGGAACATCCTGTAGATAGTGGATCAATAGCGGGGTCACATTGCAAGACTTGCTTAATCGATTCACATCGTTCAATTTGAACGCTAGTCAAGCTGGTTGTAGTACGGTTTTTCAAATTTTTTAACTTTTTGCTTTACTTGATAGACATGTCATTCACTAAGTATGAACTCTTGTCGTACAACTTTAGAGCATTTCTTAGTTTTATTTGTGATTTCGATTAGGAAAGTCAAAATCAAGTGTCGACTAGGGACAAAGAGTTTTAGCAGGAATTTTCGAAATACACAGGCAATTTCCAGAAGCTTGACTTTTGGACAGCAACCAAAAAAATGGTGTGATTCTTTCGATAAGATCTATCAAAGCGAGTGAGACTTTTGGTGCCATAAAGGTATCTACATATTCGACATTTTGCGTGTGGACTATTTGAAGGCAGTTCCTTAGCTCTTGAAGTGGAGTTGGGAAGATTTTCAGGTCCGTAAGTGGTTCCCTGACAAAGGAGCTCGAACGCCACAGGATTCTAGGCTACACACTGCCTTGTCTGAAACCGATGGTACTGGATCACGAAAAAAATATAATCCAAGGTTGGACATCGTCCAAAGTTTATACTTCAGTTTATAAAATAACGCTCTCCAAGCATTCTTCAAGCTCACTCAAACTTCAAGAATGCCTGTTGTTCGCTTTAAACATGTTCTTCAAAGGCTACTTCTTGGTGCAGCTTTCCGATGCAGTTCCGAAGTTGCTGAGGTGGATGAGCCAAGCTTTTCAGCTCCGAAATGTCATCTTGCGTTGAAAGCGTCTTCATATTGTCGACTACTTTTGGGGTGGTTACTACCTTACTGGCCTCTGCTAAGGCATTCACAGGCTCAGGTATCTCGTGAAGAATCTTCATATTCACATTTTCGTTGAACTATTGGACAGGATGCGGCGCCGCTTTTAATCGTGGCTACGTAGTCCAACATATTCTTCAGTGGTTTCAGTGGTTTTTCAAGGCCAAAATGTTCATTCATTACAAATGAGTAAATCCAGTTGAAATCTTGAACCAAACAAGCAGCCACAAGGACAGGCAAAAATCCCTATCCATCGATCTCTGTCCAAATGTATCTAAACACAAATGTTCCATCGCGATCAGTTTTTGTTTTTTCGATCAATTCATCGATTTGTACCATGTCACCGCAATCTTTTTATCACCAATCGAGAAAGCAGGCAACTTAGTCAAGAGCAAAAAATACAAAAAAAAAACATTTTAACTTATTACCTCAATGGTCTATTCAAATTTTTGTAAATTAATATGAAGTCATAAAATAGGTGACATCAAAAAAATTATTCAAATTTCCAATCGATAATGTTCGACTGAGTGAAAATGGAGGACGGTGATTTGAGATCCCGATGGGAGGCCTGCATTTCGGGTCAGCATAAAAAAACCTAAAAGATACGAGAGTACAGCAACTGAGGTCCCCTTGATCGCGGTCGGATGTCATCACCTATCTGGAGTGTGTTCACAAAAAAAAAAAAAAAAAAAACTTATTCTCAGATCTTCTCTCCTGAATATGCATGGCACCCAAATTGGTATTGAGTTAAATGCCGCTATAAATTATTAAATGTCGATGAATAGCTTCAAATGGAATTTTTAATTTCATTTCGCTTTGGTGTCGTCTCTCTTCTATTGTGTGCTCCTTGTGCTTAGGCCTTAAGTTATGGGAATATTATATACGAGTATTCTCGAGACAATCTCGAAAAATCTCGGAAAGATGAAATATGAAAATGCTATCGTTCTGCGTTTAGCGTTCTGGTACAAGTGTCGGAATGAATTGGGCGTGTGTTTACGGACAATCTAAGAAATGGTAAAATAGTTTATTGTATCCATGTCATAATCTGTGGAATTATGCGTTAAAGCGTTTAGGATTTTCACTTTATTGGAGACGGTTCTTTCTAGTGAACTGAATAATTTAAGCGGCCACAAGTTGGCTATAGAGTTTTTTTTGAAGTGTATTGTCTTGATGTTTCTTTAAACATTGCATTACAATTGGTTGGGGTATTTTTTTGTTGTTAGAGGATATAATGACTATGTTCATGCTGGGCAGTTGGAATTCTAAACGATAGGTTAACATAGCCATTCATTGGTCATTAAAGTTTGGGTCAGTCTAACATTGTTATTTTATAGAAGAATCTGCATTCAAATTATGTTTTGTTCGAGCATTGAAACTGTATCTATGGGAAATTTGTATATAGTTACTGGCGCTTAAAATATTCAAGGGACGATCGCAGTGTATCGGATTGTCTGGCTTAAGGATATCTGCATATGTCTGTATCTAAAATAGGTCCTTAGATATTACAGGTATCTAATAAGAGCAAACAATTTACATTTAAATTTTTTTTTTGTTAGGTTGGCAGCGCTTTGTGTTTGACATTTGTCATCTGCTTTTGCTGCAATTTTTTACTCATGGAACACGGATGAATATTTGAAGAAAGGCGGTCAATTATGGACATATGTACATGTTGATCACGAATAATATCGCGGCAATCAATGAAAATGTTAATGAAAGCCCGGGTCGTACTTTTGGTTAGATGACGCCGTGATTGTCGGTCGATACCATATCGTCAACATCGAGTTCTTGGACAACAATAGGCGTAAGTATCTTTGGCAAATATCTTGAATTATCGCAGCGTGTCTGCGTTGCAATAAATTGAAAATATGATTTCCTATTTTCAGTCACCGCTTAATACAGGGTGTCCTGTTTGCTTAAGTCTGAGCTGGTAGTCGGCGTGTATTTTTCTTAGCCTTGCCAATAAGTTGTTACCTTCATTCCAATCTCACTGGCGGCTGCTGTCCCTACTAGAACATTCGCCTGGTATACACTGACTAGAGCCTATGTATGTCAAACTTGGACCTAACAATGTCCATGCAATGGACCATTCTGTGGTTCTAATAGTAAAAGATCAGGAGTCTCAACGAGTCTCATCCGGAGGGACGACATATTACAGGAAGACCTTGCTTTAGATGGCATATATAAGTAGACACGACCTAAACCCATTCAGATAACTGAATACAGGCAATATTAGGGTATTAAGACCGGTCCAAAGTGCCATATAAATAAGAAAGGATGAGAGGTGTATGGGGTATACAAAACGAAAAAAGAAAATGGTAATTTCTTGACTACATCTTGCAAAAGAATATTTATCATTAAGGGTCATTTAGAACACTCAGTTTGTAGTTACGTGTCTGCTATATTTTTGACAGTTTAACTTCGACACTTGGACTTCAATAGTTCAATATACCAACCACTGAGTCCCAAAATTGACTACAAAAACTTGACATAACACTAGCGTTACTAGCTTCAAAAAAAAATGCAATACTTTTGACAGCAATTATTCGAATTTCGAAGTTAATGTGCGGAAAGATTTCGCTGTCATTCTTTGACGGATATATTCAATGTTAGATATAAGAATATCGTATGTTGGATGAAACTTTGAGTAAAAATAATTGGCTAACTCAAACCACAATTCGACAAAATGTTACAAAATATGAAGTAACCGGCTCTGGTTTGAATCAAGCATCATTGCGCGTATCTGTGTGCCACTTTCTGCTATTCTCTGTACCTCAATCGCCTCTCAGCATTGTGGCTTTTCTGGAATTCCCCCATATAATCTTTGATTATGTAAACAGTAGAAAGACTGGCAGCACTTGTACCAGGCTTAACGAATATTTGTTGGATCTTTTAATCTGCTCTTTCAGTTTAATCACGTTTCCTCAATTTCTATTTGAGCGATTTGGCCATTGCAACGCGAATTTACAATACGTTTCCACTAAAAGTTGTTACATACCTACTTATAGGAAAACTTCTGATTAAATGTCACTATCCTTCCAAAATAAGAATATGTAGGTCTATTTAGGACAGGAATGAAGTTGATTACATCGGACATCGCATGTTATCACAGTGCCCTCTCAAAGTTACCTGTGCATGACTTGTCTACCACCCGACAAACCTATTCACCTATAGTGGAGAATATGTCCTATCCGTTGATACCTAAATTAACAAAATCCATCTGTAGCTTCCTGTCGTACGAAGGTTTGAAGTGACTCCTGAAATTCGTTACATCAACTAGACTAGTTTGTACTTTTAATGGTAAACGGAATTATGAGAACTTATCGTGTTAAAAATTTGACATTAAGGCCCTAAAACCAGTGGAAACTGACTCCGTTCCCAATCAGAAGCATTTTTGTAAACAAGCAAAACTAGGTACGGATACGGAGTTTGAAATGAAACCAACTCATGTGTGATGTCGATTTTAGTCTGAAACACGTTTTTTTCTTCAAAGATAAGTATAAGGTACGAGCAAAGATACACTAGTTTCCGTGGCCCAAATGGCTAAGTATCATATTATTATTGCTTTCAACAAGATGGCGCTACGTACCACACAAGTCATGTGACAAAAAAACTAAGGCAACAATTGGCTCGTCCAGTTTTTACACTTTACATATTCGATAGTCAGTCTTGTGACGCTATGGTGAATTTATTAACAATTTCTTTAAAAAATAATTGTACTACTATTGGACAGGGTTGTGTACTACTTATAATGGTATTAAGTGTTCTTTCAATGTTTTATAGATACAAAGTCTCCAGATACCTCATACAAAGCTTGGTTTATTTGTTTCCAAAGATCTATCACTCCTTTTGTAAAACTCTATTGTCCGACATGGTATTTTTGCTTCCGATACCGACGGCAAAAGTCAACCGATAGGACGTGTTGAGAATTAGTAAACACTGCATATGTCGTGTTTTGAAATTCTTCCGCTTCTTTAGTTTGTAGATACATAGTCTTCATAGTAAAGATGTACCATTGCAGTTGGTCTCACCATTGTATGGTATAGAATTCTTCTCCTCCGGATGTTTAGCAGAAAGATTAAATAAGAAAAAATTCTTTCGATGCAAATATACACGCCAAACAAACTTAACACGTATCTATTACTTCATACCATGATGCTGTCGAGCTTTGCATTCCAAATGAGTTGAGGATAGCTCCCGAACGGAAATGAGATACAATTGACTGACAAACCGATAACAATTGATTTAAAAAAAAAAACGAACAACCAGAACGCAATCCGAAAACAGGTTCAAAAATATATCTTATGGATTCAATTAATCGTGTGGAACCACTTGTAAATATTATGCTCCACAATTAATCACAGAGACAAGTCGTGTAAGCAACCTGCAATATTCCATCATCAGAGGGGCTTGTATCTATATCGCATGTGTAAAGTTTAAGTGCCATTAGATATTGCTATTTAATTGGCACTTCGATAACATGGTTGTCCATATACATAACCATATCCAATAAAATAAAATAATTTAAGTAGGTACGGACTACCTACAACCGTTGTGTGTGCAGGCATAATATAGAAAAAAAATTAACTTGTTTACAGTCTTTGGCCGTATGTCAATAAACAACTTTTGTTTATAAATGTACGATCATAATCCTGCTTAAAATTCGAAGTATTCTACTAGTAGCCGCTTTACTAACGGCAGTCAGTTGAGTGTAAATGTCTCCATAGAGGTTAACCACAAGTTTATCATATTAGGATTCACAGTAACAACTTTTACAAATGGCAAATAAAAAATATAAAAAAAACAAAACAGTTGGTGGTGATAAATATAAATTTAATGTGACAGTTTTAAAATTAATTAATGTTTATTTATTTATCCTTGTGTGCAAGTATTCCTTTTTCTTTTATTAAAACTTGAATAGCATATAACATGTATAATATATCCAACATCAGACTATGTCCATAGATACACTTATATCTTATATTGGATGTATGACAAGTCGAAGTGTGAAAAATATGATTTTGAAACCTACTTGATAAATTGAAAGTTTATTAAATCAATAAGGCTATACGGGGGTGGGTATGATGTAGTGGGTTTGTAATTTATCGGTGAAAGTACTGCATTATTTTTGCATCAATCTAAGATGTTGACATTCGAGGTAAGGCTTCCTTTATCTCTTTGGCTTCAGACATTTTTATTCCAAAGGAAGTCTAGTGTGAATATGCTGTCAATATCTTTAGTTCGCCAATTTTTTTTTTTTTTTTGAGACACGCACCTAGATGGACTAATAAAACTGATTCAAATGTAAATCAGTGGAAGCAAATTTGCATAACATTTTGCAGATAATGGGTCCTGGACTGGATTAAACTATTTTAAAACGTGACAAACATTGGAAGAACTACTATAGAAGCGAACGAATTCATCACTTGCAAATATCTGAAACTTGTTTCACATCAGGATCACTAAATTCAGTATTGGGCCAAGTCTTATGAAAAGAATTACAAAAGAAATGCCGGAAGGCAGAGCACTATCACCTGTACTACTTATCGGCAATTAAATCCTCGAAATCTGCATAAAGAAAGATCAAGAAAGATTTAGTCACCCTGAAGTGTTAATTGTATGCCAACCATCACCGCACTAAGGGAATGTACAAGCTAGCTGATGAATTGAATAAGAAAATATCTACATATATCTAAGCTACAGAAAGATAACCCTTTGAGTGAATTTCGACTCCAAGTTACTCCTATTTTAGAGGAGACATGTCGACGAGAGCATAGTAAAAGAAATCGCTATCTATGCCTGCGGAAGGACCTCCGGAAAAATATGAAGAAATCTGCTAAATGTATAAGTAATACAATCATATCTATATTTTATGGGTTCTTGGATTGCCAGACTACAATAGCTTTGCTCCACAAAACGCGTAAAGTCTCCCAGCACTTTACAAAGCAGTGCGGATACTGCTATAAGATATAATTCTTCACCTTCCAACGTTGGAGTGAAAAAAGCTGTCATGATTGAAAAAATCTTCATTAGATACCAAATACCGCACAGTTGCATTCGACGAATAAATTGACCAAGCGGCCTCTAATGCGAACTTAGTAAAAGTATCTATTGCATGATAGATGGTATAACAAAGAACAATGTCGACTTTTCTGAACCTAAGGAGGAATAAAACGTAGATCCTTTGGAGATAGATCCTTCAACCGTATACTAACATCAGACACTACGTCATTGCAGTTTTATATTTGTTACAAATGGAAATACGACGTCAAAGAAGGGAAAATGGTCTCAATATCTTTTGTAGTACTTCTCCACTTTACAAAAACCATGGCGACGTACAGACGTCTAATTCTACATCGGTAGAATTTAGAAAAGTGGATTGCGATTCTTTTCAAAAGACACAACAAATTCTGGGGCGCATCATATGCAGCTGACTAAAAGAGCATTGGAAGAACATGATAATAATATATATTACTTTATGTAGACACAGTCATAGATAGACACAAGTGACCAGAGGTTTACCGCACAAATCCGTGCTAAACCATTTCTATGGAACCTGATATATGATAGGCGTTACGGCACCCACCTCTCGAGGAATTAATACTTCTCGATGTAGCTACAGCTGTGCTTTTAGAAGAGTTATAGAGATACGGAATGAAATCAAAGAGAGCCGGTGGCTCACTTCCGACGGTCTTATGTTAGCGGACCAGATTTCCTGCTTGTGGTGCGGTAAATTAAATAGACCTTGCCTTGTGGAGCCCCAGGTACACCACGAACTGTAGCGCCACCTAAATAAGAAAGTAAGTAAGTTGCCAGTTGTTTGAAGAAATTCTACAACGTGACGATGCCTTGTGGCGGCAACCAAACCAAAGAATAATAGCCCTACTTAGTCGCTTCTGTCCTTTTTCATTGTTTTCTCAGTCTTTTCCCCTTTAAACTGGATCATTATATCAAATGTACCATGGTCAGCCTAGGAAAAGTTTATTTACAGATAGCTTGCACGCTCTAGAGCAGATGGGACAACATTTCTTTAAAACAGAATCCAGACCTTGCGGCCGAACCTTAACAAAACAAATCCGAAACTTGCTGATATCCTCGAAAACTTTCGCTGCTGCAAAATATCTGAATCGGTGAAGTTGCCACTAGGCCAAAATACAGAAAGAAACTGCGTTCAAAAATGTGGCTAACGTTGCGATACAGTTTCACGAGCTTCTAAAGAAAAAACTTCTATGGTTCAACTCAAGCAATCCCAAACCATTGTGTAGAACTGATTTATCAAACCAAACTAGGTCTCCATTCCAACAATTAAACGATGATATGACAAATTTCCATAGACTCTTGCCGAAATCTTACAGAACGTTATTCGAGCAATATACGTAACCGAATTAGGCATCTGGTAGAGCGACAAAAATTTAGGAAATGTTCCACTTTACGAAAGTAAAGTCAGCCAATCTAGAGTGCTGTGAAAAATAGATCCTTGCAATGAGTTAGAATAAAGTTAGAATAAACCTGCGTTAAATATTTTGGGAAGAACTCAAATGGTTAGCCGTTCGACTGGATTTCGATGGAAAAGCTTATTTATTGATATATGAAAAGTGGGAAGCGGCAAGGCTGCTTTCTTTCATCTTTATTATTTTTCGTCGTTATAACTTACTTTCTACATGCAGTTCGTTCGGTGATTAACATCTAGAGTTCGGACAGTGCTAACCTGAGGATAAAGACGGCCAAGACAAAAACACACAGTATCATAACGACTACTTCCAAGTGAATACTACTGTCTCTGCCGATAATGTAGCCAGAAGAACCAGGAAAGCCAGAGTTGCCTTCGATATGCAGTCAAAGATTTCGAAGAGCGATGTCCAGTATCTTATTAAAGTTTTTCTGACTATAAACTGTAACAGATATCTTCATATCTATCTTACGACTGTTTTATCAAATCACATCTTGAACGGAGGCATCACAATACGATTGAAAGAGGTTGTAATTTGGAAATACAATTCGCGAATACGGGCTGCTGGTAAAATGACCAACTCTCTGAAGTTATCTGAAACAACTTATAAAATCGGAGTTATTTGTGCAATTGTGATTCAATGGACTAGCATGATTAATAATCCTAAACCTCAACATTACAGCTGACCACTGTGGATTTGTACACAAATATTGAGTTGATCTACTGTCCGTTGTCCTGACACCATTCTACATTCTCTGTTCGTATCACACTTGTTATCTATTCTAGTGTCTTGTACTAGTTACTAGTGTCAAACAACATCTACCTAGCACATTGGCAAACGAAAATTCCTTTCAAAATATTTCTGTATATAGCGAACATAACAAAGAACAGGATCTAAAAGCTTACCAATTGATACCATGTATTTAGATATCCACCACTTAGCACTAGTCTTTTTTAGAACAACATTGACAACCACCGGCAGAAATAAAGGTTCCGTCACTTCACTTACATATACCTACTCTACCAAAAGCGGTGGGAGGCCTTGGCTAAAATGACAGACGTCACATGATAAAACGCTGAAGCATACTTGTCAATCTTTGCATCATTGATAAGGCAATTGAGTTATAAGGTCTTATAAGAAATTAATCATAATCTAAAAGTACCCTTGGGTTTTCTGAGTGGGGGTTTCCTCGCATAGATGCAGACCGAATGGAGAATTTAACTGCAAACTGTATAATATTTACAATGACATCGAAGTGCTTATTAAGACACTTGAGACGGGGAAGTCATCCCAGAGACTTAACGCAATAGAACAAACTATTGGACATAACTCGCGCATTGTTGAAAAATCCCCTTTCCTATAGAATTGCTTTCTAGCCTTGACCTAAAGAAGTATTCCCTGACCTCACATGTCGTTATATCCATTAAATATTAAAATTTTAATATATGACTATACTTTCAAGCCAGAACTATTTTATTGTGGGTGGCTTGACAAAGGCATTCCCAACTTAATACACTCACTGATCGCGACGGGATACTTTCATGTCTTCATCAAATTTAGACTAAATGCACGAATTATACAAGATCTGATCCGATAACGGACAACAATAAGCTCAAAGTTTGCGGCTTCAACAAACCCAAACCGGATAGATGAAGAATTAGTATTTTTCGCATTTCTCTTTGACTTTGGGAATTATTCCTTGATATAGATACATACATATAACCACTAGGTACACCCTGCTAGGCTAGCCTTTTTTTTTGTATATCAAATGCGCGCACCCAAATAGTTAACATTGTATTTTCATTTCTGTCTTTCTTTTTCTCACCGATCCGATCTCAACAGGTAGGTTTTTGTGTTTTTTTTTTTTCTATTTTGGATACATCCTGCTGACATTTGAAGATCTAATTTATAATTCAGATACATTCGAAGTGATTCAATTCGATGGGTTTTATCGATATCGGGGCATCGCTCTGATACAATGTGGAAATGATTTATTTGGAGAAGTTTTCAAGATTTATTGTTAATTTACCTTTTTGGTTTATCGCTTTCGGTCTATCTAATAGAAATGTCTAAAACAGTAGTGTATAGCTTTGTTAGAACAATAGAAACTACTTAATGGGTGCCATTAGGAAATAAATTATATAAATGGTTTTTCAATTATGGAAATCGCAGATACATCTTTCATACTTATAGTGTATCTGCATACTGTCAATGAGACAGACGCATATGGAGAAGCAAGTTTTAGAATTAACCGATTAAGCTCCTTCGCTTCTTAGTGGTAAACAACTTCGAAAACTCAACCATGTATCGGTTATGGTAAACTTACGTCCATCTATGGCATTCATTGAGGTACAGACTACTGAATACAAATGACACTGACAGTTTGCAATCTGACAATAGGTTTGACAAATATAACTATCTGAAGTTAGTACTGAGTTAAAAAACACCCTTTATAAACAATTTCTGTCATTATTTTCCAAATATTTCACAAAAGACTTTCAAATCTTTAAGATTCACGATACAAGTAAAGTTATGTCAATCAAACTAAAGGACGATATCTTCCACTTGCGAGATTAGCACTAGAGTCGAATCTTTTGCAAATACGATCAGTATAAACCTTCTACTTGCCTGTAAGAGAATATCTGATTGAAGAAATACATATCTAAATAAATAGATACATGAGTAAGATATGACTACAAAGAGTCTATTTATCATATTGCCACACTTTTGCTTGGTTTTCTTAAAAAACAAAAAGTCCAAAGTATGTACATACATATATCTAACAAAAAATTGCCAAACAGCGGCACTATCAAGTGGAACAACTACAAAAGTGATCGTAATAGCAAATGACAAGCAAAGCACACCTAGTCGCACCAGCAGCAATACTAATAATAAACTGTGCCGCCTTCATTGCTCACTTGCAAAAATATTTGCGCAATCATGTAATATCAACGTTCACTTAGTATGGTGTAGGTGTGAGTATCTTTTGCAGACAGGAGAATTTAATTAGCTCACGCACATGCCTACACACATCGATCTATCTATCCATCTTATCTCTTTTTACCTCACGAGATACTTTTTTATTTTTGTTAAGAAACTGACCAATGAAATAGATATTGATGATGTGACTCGCGTAATTGGACAGAAAGTGCGTGAATTTATGCAATCCGCCTTTTATTCAGCAGCCATAACAATAAGTAAAGATTTGCGATCGTGTGCTAGTTTATAGGCGACATAAAGATGCGGATTTTACTAGTAAAACAAAAATTAGATACAGTGCTTAGCATAGCATTCTCTTTGAAATATTATTTTATTTATAGTGAAAGGCAAAATTATAAAATCTCCTTTTAAGCGGTTAAACGTTTTTTTTTTTAATGCGATTACATTAAACGCATTCTTATGTAGGAATAAATGGCAGTGTGTAATAAACATGACTGTTATAATTAAAAGGAATGTCTACATAAAAGTTCTAATAAAAGTTACAGGTCATAGATACTTCTTTAGCAACTGACGAGGCGTGGTTAACATCTTTAAACAAGATGGGAGAGAATGCTACAAAATCAAACTCTGTAATGAAACGGATCCTAAATGATTTTTAAAAAAAAATGGCGCCCAACATGGGGCCCAAAGCTTAGTTTAGACCAACCGTTCGAACTGCACATATTGTATTTTTCCCTCAAATGGAATCTACTCTTTGAGCCGTTTAGGAACGGCTGACTTGGGAAGTTTTCTCATGACAGTTGGACTCTCGGATGTTTGTACTGTGAAAAAGGATTAAGCGTTTAGGATTCTCAAGACTGGTTCATAGTGGCCATAATTGGTGCATTGCGAAGCCAGATTATGGTGAATTGTGTTGAAGAGTCATTTGAAGCATGTCCCTGGCTTTATGCTTCTTAACAATCGATTTAGTTCTTAGGGAATAAATGTCGAGACAACAGCTACCAAACGTGGCCATTGTATTTAAAAAGGGGCCTTGTAAATGTTATATACATAATTTAGGGGCTTAATGCCATATAGGTTAGAGAGTTTTCTGGATTTGGGTCTGTTTATTATGTGGTTAATGGAAATATCTATTATGGACTCAAAGAAAATTGTACTCTCTTTCACAGACAACATCAAGATCGCAATATAGAAAAGGCTAGATTGGTACGCTGTGAAAGTACTAATTCCTAGTGCTGGCCTGCGAACCCCCAATGTGGCGTAAATAGTGTTAAAAACAAAATATCTGAAATCTGAAAAAATTTCTCTACGTAGGATCTATTCCACGAAATAATCAATTATGGACAATCCGGGATCTTAAACTTCAAATAAATAATTTGAAAAGCGCTTTTAATAATGTCCTTTGCTAAAGTCGGTGATATATACATACATCCTATTGCCTAACATCCTACAAAGTAAACAACCGAGGCTTTAGCCGTCAAACATTGAAATTTAGGATTAAAATAAGTAGTTAAAAGTTTTTGCATGTTCAAACCGGAGAAACTTACTACATATGTAGAAGGGTTTGATATTTTATAATCACGTATCTAAAGGTTATGAAACCTCATTAACTCGGCTACTGAGCTTAGATTTTGCAAATTAACTTAAAGAAAACAATTCCACAGTCGAGTTGCTAATGCATCTAAACGAATTTCCAGTACAGAGCTTTCAATATCAGAATGACTTGAATAACTTGCTGGTATAGCTATTAGAACTAAAATGTATTAAAATGCCATTAAATGGCACATTTATTTTACGACTGCATTCGAAATGGATCACGGAATCTAGAATAAAGAATGACATAATCGAATCCTCTAATCAAGACAGACGAAATGAGTACTTTTGCAGTTCAGCATACATAGATTCTATTTTTTTAATCCGAAATAGAATCACGATAACTCATCTCACAGTAACCAAATAGAGAGTAATATATCCCCATTTATAACTTTGCATAATTAATTAAGTCAGTATTGCACTTTTTTTTACAACATATTAGTCAGTAGATAGGTATTGTGTGCTCGATTGTTCTCCCTACATAGTCACCTATCAAACCAATTGCAAACAATTCTTTCGGATGTATTATATAAATGATGAAACTACTCACATAAACAACATAGAACCCTGTGGCATACCACTGTTTACAATGAAAAGACTAGATGGCGGGTGTTCTGTTTCGTTTGAACCCGAGTCATTGGATCGATTCAAAAAAAATACGTGCAAGGATTGAAGCTAAATTCAGAACAAAATTAGAACAACAGGAATGTAGAGCCATTTGTTTTGTATTTTATTTTCCCCGCGAATAAAGGGATATACTATGTGTAGCCATATACGAAGGCCAGTTTTTGTATTTGACAAGCTTTTTATGACAATTGTACTTTCTAATGTATGTCAGACGTTAAAAAGAACTAAGGCCGTGATAGAAATTATGGTATTTTATGGTGTTCGAAGCTTAAATTCCTCATTCCTCATCAATCGGACGCAGTAATTACTTCACCGCGGAGGTGCCCCTAAAGTGCTTATTATTCTCTAAATTCAAATTAAATGATTAAGAAAAGCACTGTGAAAGGAATAGACATGGTATTAAAACCAACGCTGTCGATCAAGAACGACCCAAATGGCTCATATCGAAGGACAAATTTCTGTAAAACTCCATTCAACTTAAAGTACTGCATTAGTTTTGTTTAGAAGTAGATACTAGTTGGCTTCCAAATATGTAGGACGTTTTCAATTTTCAATTTGAACTGTGAACAAATATTGACAGATTTGAGACACAAACAATATTTGAGTAAACACCAATGTATCCTCAGTGAGCCACTGTTTGGTAAAATTTATTTGTGTGGTAACAATATTCAAGTGTGCCACTTAGGTAAAGGCCGACATCACTTGGCAAAGAGGTCATGTGTTTGATGCCTTCTGAGTTCTTTTTACATGTTTTTTATCAAATCTTTAGCTTATAACAGCAGTTCCGAACCAATGCATGTTCGTTATCAACTGTTAAATATTTGCTTGACAGAGAGTCACTCGAAGACATGACTTCTATGAAAAAGTTGAAGATCTAAAAGATATTTGGTATTGATCTCAACTGAAGGTTTATTCCAAATTTTACTCCAAAAGCTGAACTTGACCGACAAAACAATCGTCAACGAATCACTAATGAATCCACAACAAACATTCGTTGCATTGTAACATATAACGCTCAAAATCAAAGACCAAACAACTAATGAGCTCTTGGTATCGTCGTAAGAACTACATATATCTCCATGAAATCCAAAGCTTAGATAGATAGATAGATAGATAGATAGATAGATAGATATTATAGGGCCTAGACCAATACCTTTTGGTCTCGGTGACCATACTGAACCAACTAGCGAGAATGAGATTCCCTTCCTCATCCTAGTCAAAACGAAGACAATCTCGGATAATGTTAGTAGAAGTTCAACTGGAAGAGAAATCTTGTTGACCAATTAGAAATGCTGGGTTTGAAGCAAATAGCTTCAAGGCCTGCAGTCAAACTGAGTGCACATGTTATTCAGCGCAATTCGCATCTCTAATGAGTTGTAATGCTCTGGACAGGAATTAAAATCTAAAACTTATAAACTAAAACTTATAGAAATGAAATTCTCAGTTTAAATCTAATAGACTAGCCTAGCAAGGTACAGCATAGGCGTAGGCGACATCGATGCTCCAATGTCATATTCTAGGTACCCCCTAATACAATAAACATGACGAACCTCGGAAAGAAGCATTTGGAATAATGCAATACCACAAGGATACTGTTGGCGAAACCTATTCCAAGGCACAAAACAGAAACACTTTGCTAGTCCAGCTAAGGTCATGCAATGGGTAGACACACTTAAAGGTTTATCATTACCTAAAATCTTTTAGGACAGCCGGAATCCATTACACATGTCTTAAGTTTTTGTAAATGTCTTCAACTGTCACTAATTTTTGCAGGATTTTCACTAGACTAGACTAGCTAGGAAATTAATAGTGTAACAATACACACCCCCAAGTATATGTAGCTGGTTTCTAAATGTTTCAACATCCAAACGAATTTGTGTGTTGTTGCTTCTAGTTGCACAACTTGACAACCAAGGGAACTCGATAGCTAGATAGAGACACAACCACACCGTGTGGTGGAAAATGTGAATTTTGTGCCTGAAATTATAAACTAGGAACCAAACAGGAACATAAACAAGACGACATACAAAAGCAGCAAAAATGAGCACAAACTATCCTTAAACCAACCAAAAAATGATAGTTTTGACAAGAAACTAATTTTGATCTCAATGCGTTTGTCAATATTTTGTTCAAACTCACTTTTTGGGAATCTCCAAACAGACGAAAGAAACGAGATACATGAGAGCCACAAAAAAAAAATTGTGAGCAAGTCATTTCCGTTAAAAAAAAGCCTACAGACAGTGCCTTTCCATCACAAGTGAATACCTAAGAGTTAGCTAAGTAACCCAGCGAAACCAATGTCACCAAGCCGGTCATGTTCTTTTTTAACGGTAAAAGTAATAAGAACAACTTTCGTCTTTCTTTCTTCCCGCCTTTAGTGAAAAATGAGGAATCTCTAGCTTCCGCTTCCAATTAAAAAAGCGATCTTGTTGCAATCATGCGTTCTTGCGATTCGGAACTACATAGATCTTGAAGACATTGATACCTAAGAAGCAGAAGATTGAGAACGCTGTTCGAGCTTAGGTCAAGAATTGAAAACGTTTGAACCCTGTCTTTTCTGGAAATTTAAATCTGTCGTAAAAACCCGACAGGACTTAACGAATACGTCCGAATTCAAGCAGTTCTTGCAGTTTCGGATTATTTGGGAATGGTTGGAGGATTGAGCAAAGCTCTAAGTACACCCTGGCTATTAGTACAGGTGTAGATACTTGAAATAGTACAAGTCTTCGTTTAAAAGATACGTTCAACTTATACCTCGTGTACTTTGGAACAGGGCTTTACTGATCAAGCTGGCTTCCTAGTCTAGATGAATGGAAAGTTTGCGCTCAAGGTTTAATATTTCGATATATTTGCTATTAATGCTAGCATGCCTCAGGAATCCATTTCTTCACCGACTCTATTTTTTCTTCATATTAATGACTTACTAGGAAAAACAAATATCCAACAACAAAATTTTAATAGTATTTTGCTCAAGCGATTTGCCTTACTTATTACCGTCTTATAATATATGACCGCTCATAAGTTCTATGCTTATAAGAACTATTAGATATTTTCTAGTTTTGATGTACCAACTTTCCAAGAACACAATCCAAGAATGACAGTAAGAATGTGTTTGACTATTTTTAATTTGACACTAGAGCTGCATTTGACAAGGACTGATCGCCGCTACTTCGACTTAAGTCCAAAAGTAAAGATACAGTAAAGTGCAAACTTTTGTTTCTGAATCCACCTTCAAAAACCATCCATTAGTGAGAAATGTATCTTTAGATACTTATAACTAAATCCTACCTTCATTTTTATTGCTTCCACAATTTTGACGATATTATCCACTCTGTATGCTGGAAAACTAAACTTAAGCACTTAGCACTTTTCACTAATCACTAATCAAATTATTATTTATTTATTTTTTTTTATCCAACTTATTCCGAATAATCTTAACTTGCTCAGATACAATAATATGCAGGTGGTGTAGATATTTTTATTTTTTATTTTTTTTCTAGTGAATCCGAAATGTTACGACTCGTCGATTGCACCAATAAGCCCGAAATTTTTTTTTGTTTTGCTTTGCTTACTGAATTTTTGAAAAACGAACAGAGACACCGATTGGATTTGTAACGAAACCACGACGGCACACAAAATCGATACACTGGTGTCGAAACGTCGTCGTCGACCGCCAACACAAGACCTCTCGAATGACTGAACAAAACTGCCTGAAAGCCTGGTGTACGAAGAGCAGATGCTGCGACAAGCAACAATCAAGTTAGTTCAGCAGGGGCGCAAACCGGTTTTTGAGATATTCTCGGAATCCAATTGGTAGGTGGAAGGATTGGTTGTTAGGGTTCGAAATTTGTTCCGCCTTTGCGTGCGCAGTGACTAAGGGGCGTGGCGAGTGTCGCGTGCCAAATTTTTAGTTAACAATGGAGTCGGTCCAAAAGAGAATCAAATGAGATTGTCTCGTTCTAACGAACGAGTTATGGCAAACGTTCGGTGTTGGTGGTGGGATTGAGATTGAATTTACCCGGGTGACGGTGAAGGCGCCACCTCCTTTTTTGTTCTCTTTTCTTTTTGAGTTGTTTTTTTTTTTTGATTTGAAACTGACTTTACCGGAAGGAGTTTGTTAAAGACGATAGAGGAAAAATGTGTTTTAAAGAATTCAGGTAGCTTTAATAGCTGTGTTGGCTGTTGGGGCAGATAGCACCCTTATGGCTTCATTCATTCACAGTCGGTAGCTGAATGTTGATTGATAATTATTAGGGTTGAAATGTATGACGGCAAGTAGAGAATGTGGAGAATATCGTAGAATGTGGAGAATATGTCAGTGACGTTGTTTATGCAAATGTTTGGATTTAAATATGTATGTAGATACTTGCATATGTATGTAGGTATGCGTTCTCGGATTTGTTTAGAACAGTTTTCTGTTTGAGTTGTAGTTATTGAATTATATAGTAAGTTGTTTATTCTGTTAGGAATTCCGACAGTGAACAACCTCTTGGATTGCACGGAAGTCCTCATGATGTGTGTCTGTTAGATTACTATCAGTCAAAACAGTAAGTGGTGCCTTATCACAGTTGTATCGTGCATAGTACCTACACAAAACCATGAGCGGAAAAAAAAAAAAATTCAAGGATGGAGTTGAATGACGACGTGTTTCCTCAGTTCCTTTACCAATAGAGTTTTGGTGAAAGGAAATCGAGGAGATTGTGTCGTTGGCGAAGGATTGTAAGCAGGTATATTGGACGCTCACTAACGCAAACGCATAGATGCGTGGGGTAAAGTGCGACAAATTCAAGTAAGTAGGTACGTGAGCTGTTACTTCACGCAAAATGAAACTATGTTAAGGGAGCAGTTGTTGTCACTGGTGACTTTAACGCCTGCTTATTAAAGAATCTAATGAATGGAAAGAAGAAATGTGTTCTAGCATCACTTGATTTTTACTTTACACACTGGAAGCACCACATTTCAGCCACAACTTTTCTTTTACTAAACTTCTGGCCATTGTGTATGTTGGACACCATGGAGAAAATATGAGAGCGCATCATCAGCGGCAGACTGGAAAGTGCAATTGTTGAATCTGCCATTGACAATTAAACACTGGTTGTTTAGCACTGCAAACTGGAAGAATATCGTGAAGTCATTCACCGCCAAAAGAGTGCCGAAATACCTCCAAAAGATACTCATTTACTACTGCATCAATAGAGTATTATTCTGCGATACCGACAATAGAACAAAACACTACATACCGACAGGTGGAGTCCCTCAAGGCTCTGTATTGGGTACACCTCTTTTAAATACAGTCTTGGAGAAGTATTAACCCCAGGAAACATGATTACAGAGATGATTAGCTCGAATGATAGTTAGAACGCCAAGGACATAGTGACGATTATTAGGATGAAGCACCGACAAGAGGAACGATACCGGAGTGGAGTGCGAGAGCGTTCAACTGCAAATACGTAAAGCCAAGCACAAATAATACATAACGGCAGTGCCGCTAGCAGAGTGTTTGAAATATGAAGATCCCCGACATCCCCGACATCGTAGATACACTCTTACCGATATACCCAGTTAGGGAACTGAATGGCTTTCAGAAGGGAAAACTGGAGGAGATTCAACTGCAAGCAAACGGCATTCCGGTAGTGATCACTACTTGAGACACTGACGATTACATTCCTGAATGAAGACTACGGCTTAAGACTAGTAACTGAAAAGACAAAGACAGTACCTACTGCTGACGAGAAAACAGTTCTTCTCTATCCTTAAATTTCAAGACACACAGAGTTTCTATCACCGAGATGGTATCGAGAAGCGGACGACAAGTCCAAAGGGTCATTAAAGCGAAGGGACGAACTGGCCCGAATGAATGAAAGACACCACAACCACGTCAAGCCAAACATTAACACGATCTTGAGAGAACACATAGAAACTTATGTATGTACTTACACGTACGCGACCACGAGTTGTGACAGATTTATTCTCAAAACCTTACCCGTGAGCGCCCATGACCCCTTGGAATATTTATTTTACTAATTTCTGAGAAAGCTTAAACACAGCGCCAGAAACGGTACACGATGACGCCATCGCATAGTAGGCATAGTAGAGCCTCAAAATCCAGAACCCCAGATGTTTTGTTTTCTTTTTGGTGGAACAAATACCTATCCAATCTCAAAAGGATGAGCAAGTAGGTATTACTTTAAGGTCTAGGACTCTCTCCAAACAACATTAAATAACTCTTCTTTATTGAAAAAAAACCAAAGGTACATGGACAGATTCTGCTACGCAGTCCCTAGATCTCCTACAGCGAGACCCTACTTAATCCTCACAGAGGAAAATATCGCATAGTTACTAAATAATTTCCCTCCATTAAAATCCAATGGTCCTTATAGTATTCACCCAATAATGCTACAAGAATTACAAGATATAGCAACTCCCTGGCTAATAGTTATCTTCAAACACTGTAACCTACTAAACCATACCTCCCAGTCTTGGAGACAAGCTCGACTGGTATTCATTCTAAAAGTAGGTAGGCGTGGTTTCGGGGCCGCTTATTTTCCTTTATGTAAAATTTATGGCAACATGCGAACCTGCAGATTCAGATCGCAAATACATTCTCAACTCAATCCGCTTGAAGTGGTTACCAACCTCACTTCGAATCTGAGCTTTGGAAAGACTTTTAAGGCACCCTTTCCACCCAGAACTGTATGGAAAAGCAGAGAGGTTAAGCAGAACTCTGATATGTCTATCTTCACCGACGGATCGAAAATGTATGGTGGGTTCAGTGCAGGTATTCAATCTGAAACTTAGCCGAAATGTATAAGCACACCTACAACCAAGCAGCCATTAAGACCATGGACTGTAGCCTCCAAATTGATAAAACAGTGTAAGAAAAAACTTGTAGGTCTGGGCAACTGTATCTCTAACCTGGGTCCTAGAACATAGGTGATAACATAGAGGCTGATGAACTGGCGAGGCAAAGTTCAATTCTTGATAGGTCTTCGCGAAACGAATTCATATTCCACTTGGATCTGCCGAAGGTAAACTATTTTCACACTTCTTCACTTTCCAAAAATGGCTAACCCAAGATGGGTTGGAAAAGATAGCTGCATCATTTCTAGGATGATATGGGCTACATACAACCAACCTAAACTTGGCATCCAACAACACTTCAACATCAACACTTACTTACTATACTGCTGGAGCTGCAAATATGCGAACGAGTCAAAAACCTTAGACAATGTCTTATTTTGACAATCCTTGATGAGAAGTTTGCAGAACTCGCAAGCTAGCGCAACGCAACTGAGTATCAAAGCCATCTATCGGGAACAAAAGTGTCAAAATAAAGGTGAATAAAATTAGGAATATGGAAGGCTTTAAACGATTCCAAATAAGCAGCACTGTACAATAAATGTGTAAAATTATTTCTAAATAGGTAAAGGTAAAATCACTCACCGAAATAAGTCTTGAATCATAATGCTTACTCCATCGATGTCAGCTACCACCAGAAACTTCAGAAATTATTCGCGAATCACTGAGAAAGACCGCGCGAACACTTGAATTCAGCACTTCGTAGATTTACATATATTTTTACAAAATATTTGAAAAATGATCGAAGTATACAAAAACACTTTCCCGTTTGGTTTGGATGAACGCGCATTTCAATAATTTTGAACGACTCGCGCCCAATTACAAGAAGAAACCGCATTTGCACCAATTTCAATTCATTATTATTATTCTGATCACTTAGAACTGATTAAATAATTCAAAGTAACTTAACACACATTTAGAATAAAGGAAAATGCATATTTTCTCAAAATTAACACATCTTTTCCACGATTTTTTAAATTTAATTGAAAACCGACGAAGAGAAATTAAAATCTGATTTACTTTAGCTGAATGACAGATCGAAGACTGACATTGGTCGGTAATGAAGTAGAGGTCATGCAGTTAAAAGTTTTATGAAATGAAATGAAAATTAAACTTTTTCCGTAAATATATTTTATCCTATTGTGGTCATACGTACGTCCGTCCGTCCAACGTTTTACAAATTCTGGTTATTTTAGGTGTGACTCTACTGCGTTACCCTTTCAAGTCAGGTAGGGTTATGGTAGGGTTATGCCGGTTATTTCCACTACTCTTGATTTTTGGACTATTACAGGATTTACAAACAGCATTATCCAAGCAACTAAACATACACAGCTCAATCAGACTACCTAACTACAGCAGTGTCTTCCAAGCGGAGGTCCTGTCAGTGACAGAAGCAACCAGCATGGTACTCTTATCAATGATGGCAATATCAATAACGCAGCCATTAAAGAAAAATTTGCTACTGAAATCGAGTATAAGCTGGTTCGATGCTGTAGCAAAGAACTTAAGGTTCTTAGCTCGCAGCACAATATTACTCTCCGCTGGATTCCTGGTCACAAGAATATAACCAATAGCTAACGAACAAGAAAAGGGGTCTGCAATGGAACCCAATCGAGCACTTCATTTGATAAAGCCTCCACCTTATAATCTCAGAGAGCGAGTTGAACGTGAAATCCTTATGACAGTCAACAATTACAGACAATTACAGACGGCTTCATCGTTGTATTATTCACAAGAAGGTACAAAATATGATACCATGTATCATATAACGCCTCTAAAACTCGAAGGCATTAAACTGCAATACGTGAACCATGTCAGATACTTCGGGGTAATCCTTGGTAAAAAAAACAAAGTATGAAATACCGTGCATCGATTGCATCTTATGTACCCATATGGAATGGATAAACTTCTATTTATATACTGCAGTCAACAGAATGGCAAGCAATAGGTGGAAAAGTATCAGTACATGTCTCTCGTCTAAACAGATCTGCACACGCCTGGATTGGAAGAAAACAAGAAGACTTATTTCTGTCCGTATGCAAACTTAAGACGACTAACTGGAACCCTCATATGAGCAAGATTAAGAAACGATGATCCACCTTCTATGCATTTGTACTGACCTATCGCATTTGAGAATAAAAACCCGTGGCGACTAATTCTTGGAAAATCTGTGTGACTCGACTTAAGCAAGACTTGTCTCAGGATCACATTCGTTTATGCCTAAATGGCAAAACATGCCGCGAAATAAGTTGATGCTGAAACTATTTATCGAATTCCGTATTCCGATCCCAGTTCAGGTAATCCAGATTCTTTTTAACCAAAGTGTATCTCTGCCTAAGTGGGAACAGCATCCTAACTCAATTCAAGCTTTAGCTGTTCCTTGTAACGTTCTATCTAGAGAACCGTGTCCTTCGAACAATAGTTAGGATTATGTTATACTGTGATATATGCAGCCTGAGTCGACTTACAGCTTTCCCTTTGTGTGAGCACTCCTAGCTTCTTGCTGGACATATTAACATATAGAGGCATAGCAGTTGAAAGAGTCATGCTGTGATAACCTGATAGTTAATGACTTTACTTTGCACATACACAGAATAGTCTTGATTCTGGTCCCTCAGTCTATAAGTATGTAATAGAAGATTTCTTTCATGCCTGGAGGTTTGAAGGTATTCATATCTGCGCACAACAGCCCGAATGTTCAGGGTTTCATGCTGCAGGTCTCTATCGGGTTCGGTTAAAAATAAGCTCGCATGTAATAGAGGTGAAGTGACCTGCAGCAATAGCCATACTCTCAGTTCTGTTGGAGGTTATCGTATTACATCCTCTTCCAACCTTGACTTTCTCGTGCTTCGCTAGAGCGCTTCAACCTGATCAGGTTTTTTTTAGTGATTCCGCGTCAGAGTGAGTTGCCAGTGGGATATGATTCCTCCCAACTGAAATAAAGAACAACGGGCGTATCTACCCTGATCATTGATCAGACTTACTATTTTTTTCACAACATTGTAACCAGATAAAGAAAAAAACCATGACGTTTAGTTTATAAACTTTATTAGTGCTCTTCCGCTTAAGAGGCCTGGCTTCGATCAAGATCAATATAATACAGTACGTTACACAATATCCGCCGCGTGTTTATATATGTACGTTTTGCGCATCTAATGTAACAGCTCGGTCATCCTATTCTCGAGATCCGAGTACTATGCGTCGCTGACATGGTTGGCAAAACATTCTTTTGAGTGCTCGCACCAGCGCTTCAATTTGTCCAACGCCATGACAGTGTTCAGCTTCCATTGGTTCGGCTGCATGTGAGGGATGTCCTCTACCACATATCGGCAAGACCTTAGAGACGACGTATGTATGTATAGGCCTCGGTATCTTGGTTCAAGTTTTCGGGACTCGCTGCAAGTTCATTTTCCACCAGCACGAGATCCCCTGGTTGATACTGTGTTGGCTAATTGTGCTTGGTGTCGAATCTCATGACAACCCTTCTGGTAACTGGCTTCGCTTAGGACGCTGAAGTCCCGGTTATTGTTCGTGATCTTCACGGCTCGCAAAACAGTATATTTAGTGAATTTATCAACTAAAGCAAGGACTTACCTGGTTCCTCCTCTTTCCTTCGTGGAGGGCCCAAGATTATCTCCACCTCGATCATCTTGGGCCTTCCACGAAGGAAAGAGGAGAAACCAGGTAAGTCCTTGCTTTAATTGATATGTCGGATGAGAGGGGAATGCGGGCGATACTGTGCAGTTCCCCTTCAGGCTTTCCTCCCGGCTTGATGTAACTCCTGATGAACTCCCTCATCTTTGGGAACCAGAATGTTTTTCTTATTCTTTTCATTGTCTTCTCTTCAGAAGGGTGTCCCACATTATCGTGGCACAGCTTCAGAATTCTCCATCGTGTTGCTTTGGGAACTACCCACCTCTCTGCTTCATTCACCTTACGGAAGAGTCGGTACGCTCTGACGACAAAGTCCCTTTGCAGCTGTTTTTTTTTTTTTTTCTATCGTTTCTTCGCCGATGTTATCTCAGCCGCCTTCACTGCAGAAACCATGTCTCGGAGCCTCTGCTCCTGCCACTTCATGGTGGCTATCCAATTTTCGTCTGATATGTAGACGTTTAATATCAAAGTAGACGCTTCCTCTAATTGTCGCTCATCTTCTACTGGTTGCCGACTAAGGGCATCTAGTGTGCGGCCCTCTTTCCAGGCTAGTAGATCGTTTCGTTGTCAACCTCCTGCAGTTTGAGCCACCATTGGCTCACTCGAGGAACCAACTATAGCCTTACAGTCCGTAACGACTTTGAAACGTTTGCCCAGCAGACACACCCTGAATCGGTTTAGGCTTTCGACTATCGCCACTACTTTGCGTTCGTACGAGTGGTACTTCCTTTCGTCCGAAGACAATTTACGGCTATAAAACGTCACAGGGCACAACTGCTGAAGCTACCTCTACATTACGACAATAGTGGATGATGCTTTACACAGTAAAGAATATATTTAATTCCACAGACTGACAGTCAACTGGTGACGAGCAGTGAATCTCGTAGTACATCAACTGACCATTGGACATGTCTACATGTAGACTAAGCTTCCTTTCACATTTTCTGGGGACATGCATCCTTTCCTCTGTTCCCTACTAATCTTTGTTACCCTTCCCGTTTACTCTACCGCAATGGTTGATAAACATATGGGTATATCTAAGCCCAAAGAACTAGTCTGTACTCTACAGTTTATCGAGAATTGCTTGAAACTCTCCATCGCGGATTCGATTATAGTGAGTGCTTCTGAATTGAAATCCATCCAGAATCAAAAACACTTTCGGATTTCTAAACAATTTTCAAACACAACCGTCACTATTCTACCGACATCTCCTTGTGGATATTCGTACCACACCTGGGATCAAATAAATTTCCCTTCAGTTCATTGGTGCGTGTATCTGCTTGTGGCTCTTCATATAGAGAAATCATATCACCGAACCGGGTCATGGGACAACTCGACATAGGACATTTGGTCATACAACATTTGGTCATAGGACATTTGGTCAGGGTATTAAAACCCGGTGGCAAGTATGATCCTTTCGATATCTCGTTCAATGTTCGTACACGAATAAGTATTTGGGGGTTGATATGACAGAGGAAAATACGAAAAATTAAAATGCCATTTTCGACGTGATTGGTGAAATGTTGGTTGATCATTCTTTGCAATCTGACAATTGGTTTGACAGATATAACTGTGTGAAGTTAGTACTGGGTTAAATTACACCCTATACTTAACAAACAACTTTCTGTTCCTGGCAATGTTGCCAATTATCATGATTTTTCATGATTGACATGAACCTTGGTCATGTAGTCATGAATTTCTAATTAGAATCATGATTTCCAATATAAGCTGTTGTTTTACTAGTCTGGAAGCATAAAGAGAAATTATACGATACTTACATGAAACACAGACTAAAGCTGTCACAAGAGTTCGAAATTCAGGGTAGAGTCAGGCAAGGTTGCATTTTAAAAGCAATATTGTAGTGCTTCGCTATTGTCTGGCATTAAAGCCGGATCCATCCTGATATTACAATGGACCAGTTACGTCTGAGTGCTCCAGTAAAGTGTTTCCCAATAGCGAGGTTGACACTCATCAAATTTGTCATAAAATCTGTATGATACCATAGACTTGAAGAATGTGAACGCATATTTACTTGGATTGGATGATTCGTCAAGCATCTTGTCAAGCAGATTTGATGAAAAATTTGATGAACTGAAAAAAAAAAAAACAATTCCCCAGACGCCATCTGTCCTCTGAAATATTGATGAAACTTCGACTTCAAACAAATTTAAGCAAAGTCCCATGGAAGACTTTAAGGTAATAAAACTCACATCACCCTATGAATATCCAATTAAATAAACATACTTTTCGGCTGTCATTTTTCCCATCCTAATAGCACGCAACACTAGTTCGCGTGTACTAACAAATTGTAAATTTTATTGAAATTCCCCTGATGTCAGGCTTAAGGCGAAACCACAAAGCTTTTTCGCATAAAGCTTTCCCAATAAAGAGTGGACATTATATTCCAACCCAAACCCAATCCATTAGCGTTCCAAAGAGTACGTATGCGAATATTTTTTTTGACAGTACCATACGCGACTGTGACTGTATCGTCGCGCACTCTGTCAATGTACACCGCCAAATGAATGAAATAACAAGAACAACGACAAACTGCAGTGGCAACAAAGTGTAAAACCATCAGCTGAGGAGTGTAGTAGTAGTGATTTTCCGTCCACGTGCGAGATACATTATTTACAAAATTATTCCGCGATACATTCCGCAGTGAAAATTGTGTAAAATATTAAAAAAAAAACAAAAATTTGACAATTCGCTGCGTGTAGTGAAAGACTCGCGAATAGACTCGAAAATGTATCAATTCATCGTGTTCACGTATCTAATTCTGGTGAAGCTATTCTGGGTGCTGTAAGTACAATATGATGGTGTGGGGCAGGGGGCATTTATTGTTTTCAGAGGGGAAATGTGATAATCATCTCGGATGTCAATGACAGCTCATTCGAGTCGAGGCGGACTTTAATCCGCTTTAACTAGGTACATAATAAATTTATTCACTTGATTCGCGTAATTTTTTGTTTTTTTTTTCTCTACACTTCTAGTAAAAAGTGACAAAAGAAAGAGCTTTCTTTTCTAATGCCTTTCACTATCGGGCTCTCTTAAGTATACAAACACAATATAGTATGGTCTCTCTTAAATGCTGACCTCTCTTGTTATGGTAGTTTGGTTGGTCTGTATGGCTTTGATGAGGGAAAAAGAAATTTAGTTCTGTTTGGATTGAATGGATAATAAATTTTCTATTTTATTTATCGAAAGATACACAAAGAGATATTATTTGCATTGTGAAGCATTTCCGTGCGTTCAGTGAAGAAGTCAGCAACACTCGCTGAAGTGGTGTCAATGACGATGAAATTTGGCTACGTGCCGATTAACTTGTTATAACCGAACAACACAATGGGCTTTATGCAGAAGAGTATACAAATTGACGAGAAAACACGCTGGTTATTGAGTAAATAAATAAATTAATGTTGAATTGTGGATTCACTTCCGGGAGTTTTCTATTTTCGGATCAGTTACAGTGAGTAGGTATACATATGTACCTGCCGTGTGTATTCTGAATTGCTTCTCTTTTACTGACATGACGATATTATGGAGTATCATGATGGCAATAACCTTGAATGGGATTTTGCAACCTCCCCCTCCCCCCCCTCCTTACCAACAATAACATGAGCTATGAACATGATTTAAGAGATTTGACAGACACATGTCAGAGCTCCATTGTTAAGAGTGCTTTTGACATTACAAAGGATATTCAAAGGATAAACAAAGGATATTCAAGAAAGTGAAAAGTACAAAGAAAGCTTAAGTTTAAGTAAGTCCTTCGCCATGTCTCGATGAAGTAAATCTTCAGTTTGAAACTGACATTTTGGTTCATTACCTGCGATATATGCATGCAGCATAGAATTTTTCATGGTTGCGTTCACTTGTTGCTTGTGCTGTCAGTACAACTTGAGATATTTTGTGACACATTCCAAAACTGATTTTAAGGAGTTCGACCTTCAGGCGAATGATAACCATTTTAATGCCAGTGAAGGATGTACATTCGCAGATAAAATGCGAAACCGTTTCATCCGGCTCAAGACAGCACTAACTTCGGTCCCCTCGAAACTTTGTAACTCGTTTGCAGAGCTGTAATCGGGAACGAGATCCACTAAGAATCTCAAACCATGTCTGTTCAGTTTCGAGCACATTCTGAGTCCTGGCCTATTTTGGTTCGTCCATGCCAATGTACTCAGCTCAGTGCTAGTGACGTAGCAGCTCAGTTATTAACGTTTATGAACCGATGAGCACAGTGTTTAGAACATAAGAAGGTCTTTCGTCACCCTCAGTACCTACGTATAGGTAAGTAGCTGGGTTGGCTAAGAGTAGTGAAACTCCTCTTTGCCGCAATCAGGTCAGTATAGACCCATACTGTTGTCCATCGGGAGAAAAGGGGTATTGCTTAGCTCGTGAAGTATTACCTACCCAATACTACTTAGCTACTTACTGCGTCAACGCAGTAGAGGAATACCTCGCCTTAGGAGGTGCGCACAAGTGAAAGAGGACCCCAACCAACTTAGAATGCGCAACTGGAGGCAGTTAGACAAAGATCGCGCTAACTGGAAAGGCCTGTTGGTTGAAGTCCAGGTCCACCTTGAACTGTAGCGCTACCTAAGTAAGTAAGTAAGTACTTACTGCGTCTGATATACAAACCATCATGTCGATTTAACATCCATAGCTGCAGTTGTCGTTCACCGGTTTGTCGGACAGTACTTCGATGTCTAAAAAAAGAAATATTGTCCCAGGAATTTCTTTCTTATGTGGCAGAAGCTTAGGCAATGGCACAGGAAGTGGGTAGTATCTTCTTGGACATCCTCATTGCGGCAGCTTTTACAAAGATCTACATTGTTTTGTCGTAGTTTCTTTATGTGGTACAGCAGAGTGTTGTGCCCTGTGATCACTCCTATGAGGGTAGATAGGGAATTATTTTCTTTCTGTGTCGGTCTATCGGTTCTTCCTTTATTAAATAGAGGTCACAATTTTTTCGCTGCAGCACATGTGCTGAGAGCAATTCGTCTGTTATTTGCTTTCATTAGAACTTTATTTCCTGCTTCGTGCCTGAGTGTGCAAGACGGTCAAGTCCCGAGTCTTTCGTAACTTGGTATACCTTCATGACGAGAGATCCCACAGAGTCTTTATGGTCCCACAGAGACTTTATGGTGTGTTCCAAGAACCTAAATCTCTGCTTTTATTTCTGTTGCAGACATCGGTTTTATCGCCTGTCTGTCGATGAAAAGGTGATATTCTCACGTGGTATTGGCTTCATCGCAGTTTCACGAGCCGCACTGCTAGGACCTCTGCTTGGAAACCCTACTGTAGTTCGGGAATTTGACTAACTTAGGTATGCCTAACGCATCAGAAAATCTACCTGCTCCTACATCGATGTCCATTTTGGACCCATCACCCATCAGTATAAATTTCTGTAACTTCTGGGCTTGGCATAATCTCTGTTTTTTCATTCCTCTCCATTTGAATAGAGGCTTGTAAAAGGTCTTATAAAATCAAGATAAGGTGTCATGTAGTCGGTTGGTGTTACATTTCCTACAAACTCCTAAAGGATCTTAGTGTGGCCTGATGCGTTCGACCTGCAATTGTCCAATTGACTTATCCTTAGAGCGCTTGGGGCTGCCGATTCTTGTACAAAAAGGTCTAGTGGGATTTGACTGAAGATGACCTCGAGTCCTACCGTTGGTGTTGTTCTCATTGCACAGATAGTACCAATGCACGCTTGCCTGTATACTTTCGTGATGGGCTTTAGGTTGGTATCTATACCACACTTTGGTTGGTTTACAGGGCGGCATCGCTGAGTTTTTTCATCCTAATTTATTCAGCTTAATTATAGTCTCCTCCATGATAGATATACGTATGTATGTATGTAGAAGGTTTCACTCTTAACTTTTGGCTCTATAAAGTTGAACGCTGTTGTGACAATTGCGTAGACCTCAGCCTGCCCTAGCCTACACTTGTGGATTGTTTAATGACTCTAGCTTCAGAAACGTTCTCAGTAAGAAAATCGTGTTTATATGCAGTGTATCAATCCTTAGACTACAGGCATTCTACCCCTTACTGGTCCGTTCCAAGTGGTCTGTATGAAGAGCACAAAATCGCAGCTCCAACAGCTGTCTTTAGCATATTTAGTTGGGCGTTCCATCCCAATGCCCTGTGTGTCTCTAAAAAGACCCTCTGAACTTTTACGTGGTATGGAGCCTTTCTGTCTTCACTTTTTACAAACCGAGGCAATTCAGGGCAGAATCCAAAACTTTAACTGCGACATCCAGCGGAGATGTGTTAAAGATTACAAAATTTTAATAATGTCGGCTTAGTCACCATACGGCCAATCCACTTCACACCACAGGTACTTCCATCCATATCTTAACTCAAGTTTAGGTTCAAATACTTAGTTTAACTGAATGAGGTTAACTAAATGTCCAAGAATAGTGGTGACTTCAGTTGTATTAGTTTTGTTTCTAGATCGGTTGGCGAATAATGCTTGCTTACGCCACTAACTTCCGATTAAATTAAGCGCAGTCTCCATACGCTGACACAGACCCTTTACGTTACTTCCGCTAACCATAATATATTCGTCATCATCATACCCAGTAGCAGGGTATCCTTCTCTTTTGAAACTTCTCAACAAGAAATCGAATAATAAATTTCACAAAGTGATAGAAAGCACTCAATATGTCCAGACCCTTTGACACCCGTGATTTGCCTCGTATTAAGCGTCTCTAGGTGTACGGTACACTTCAACTCTGCAGAAGGTCAATGGCCAATGGCCAAAAATTTCACGGTCGGCTCATTCTAACCGTGCTTTATTAAAATAGACATTCAGGTTATCGTGAAAACCCTGAGACGGAAGGATATCGAGATAAAACTGCACATCCAATAGTTTTTTAATGCCCTGCAACCCAATGAGAAAGGGTTAGTAGTCCTAAAGTTTCTTAAAAGGTTATGGGCAGGCTTATTTAGTTTAGGAATGAAAACCGCATTAGCCCGATCGATCTGCATTCAATTTGAAGAGAACATATCATACATATTGGGATACATATTTCCTAGCACGACACCACTGAATTTAGATGTAGAGGCAACTAAGGAGTTTAGAAAAGATTCACTCCTGCCATTCTTATCAGTACTTCTCCCAACCCAATGGTGTTCATTCTCGTTAATATTGACAGTCAAATGTCAAAAGACAGAGGTTGAGACAATTACTCACACGGAACATATACCGAGTCAAAAATAACTTCACAATGCGTCCCTACCTTCTTAAAGTGCCCTTCAACAGTAGAAAAATTTTACGAGCTCAAACACTAAGCAATCGTTTAAACTCTAAGCTACAAAGATGGGTGTACAACGACCGATAAATCCAGGTTCTATAAAAATAGAGCCTGGTACCCCAGTAATGCCATTTACAGCCTACCAAATTTTCATACTTAAGATACTTGCATGCGAAACCAGTTCAGTCCAACCAGAACCAGTCTCGTAGATTAAAAAAAAACATATCTGGGCCTAATCTTCGATAGAAAACTTAGCTGGAAAACACAACATTCAAGAAAGTGTCAAAATCCTGCAACAGTTGTGTGTAGTTCCAGAACACACCGAATGCGTACTTCATCAAATTTTATAGAAGTTCACTGTTGCTCTGAAAACATCTGTCGAATCGGTTGTGAGCAAATATTCACTAGTCCTCTAATTTTGTACACCTCGCTCAGTCAGCTGTTTGGGGATATATAAAGGTTTTATCTATTTTGTTAATGAACAACCAAACTCTGCAATTCAGTACCAGAAAATATATTTCCACAAGGTTTCAACCTTCAGCAATTTGAGAGCGAAATCCACAGTCATTTCCAACTATATTAGGGCGCTATCCAAGCTTGTCTCTTCATAGAGAAGATTAGATTGCTACTCTGTAGCCCTACTCCACTTGTTAGTATTTAGCTGCACTGCCCATAAAGGAAACCAATTAGATATGTACCTATCCCCTTTCATCTATTATTCACAATAGAATTTATGATGCCCTTCGATACGTTAATTGAATGCATATGTCGATTAATAATTCATTCGTGATTATTGATAAAAAAAAACTCCACATCTGCCTATTTACTGTGGTTGAGCCTTAACAAGAAACTCGTTGAGGTAGTGTGAAATCACCATAATATCCACTAACACGTGCTAACAAATTTAGTCAATAAAGTTATTGACGTCGGTCGATTGTATCTACAAATCGTACTCTTTGATCTCCTCTTTCTAAAATACGTCAAGCAATTGGTTAGAGTTCAATTAGAATAGTGTACTTTTAGGCGTGGATAAATTGCAAAAATGCGAAAAATAAAAACAATATTAGGAAGCTACAATTCATCTGTGAACGCTGGATATGTTACCCTATTCCTTACCTTTAGATTCAGTAAAAGTATGGATGGAATTATGCAATAATTTATATTTTTTTGAAGGTTTTCCAAAATTGGAAAATTAACTTTTTTCGAGAAACCCTGCTCACATGATGGTCTGAAAAATCTATTATGCCAAAGTTGTACTTATTCAGGAAAGCTTACCACTGAAAATCACGTCTCCTAGGGCAATGCTAGACATGCAGAATGAATGTGCTCTGAAGGACTGCCTTACCACAAGCGAATGTCTGACAAACATCCGAGAGGATAATTGCGAGAAGTAAGGCCTTGGGAACTACATACATATATGTACATTGAGATTTTCTTCCAAATGTTTACTTTTGTTGTGACACGTACTCAATTGAATTCGTCCAGTTCATATCTAGATTTGTTTCTTAAAATTTCTTGATAAACCAAAAAAGTTTTACTTCCAAGACATTGTACAGCTTCGAAGCAGCAGTGTTATTGTGTGAGAAGATATTTAGTTCCTAGTTCCTTTAAACATTCTCAAGATCTACCATAGTACAGATCTCAATGGCATGGATTTAAGCCTGAAACTGTGTCAAGACTGCCTTGAGCTGGAACTCAAAACTCGAAGGACATGTATAGATTCTAAAGAAAGTCTTTGGCGAAGACGGAAACAGTGATTACATCTCACCATATCTCGACTTTCAAAAACCATACTCCTGTAGAGAAAAATGGAAAACCAATTAACCAACAAAAGGCAAGTCTATATCTGCACAGATGGGTTAGATGTGGATATAGGAACGGGGCCGGTTTATTCTCTGAGAAACTTAACATACACAGTTCAATTGGACTTCCTAACTACAGTAGTATCTTCCAAGCGTAGATCCTGGCAATGATAGAGGCAACCGATATGGTATCAATGACAGCAATACCGCGTTATGACAGGACCACATGATCACAGGTAGCCGTCGAAGCTTAAAGTCAACGATGATAATATGCATATGGAACTGCAGTGACGAAAAAGCTTACTAGGATATACACCATTTCCAGTGCGACTGCTCAAGCCTATGTATGTAATTTGAGAAACAGAACACTAAGAAGACACTTCCAGTATATATAAGAACTATCTGATGCTTCACTATACAATCTTTCTTTTCTGAGTGCATGACGATGGTTAGTGCCTCTAATCATAATAGTATGAAAGAAAGGTAGTACAGGAACTGGGACCAACAACCCATCACAATGGGTCTAAAATTTAATTTTCTGTCCTCACCAACTCAAGGATAAAATGCATGGATGAGATGGTTTAGGCTTACGTTTGCTGCCGTAATAGTTTTCTAGGGGCCCACTATGGTACCTAGTGCCTTATGAAAAACCCTACATTACCTACCTACCTAGCCCAGCAACCTAAAATTACCTAGCCTGAAACACACTAGGATTCTTCTGATTAGTGCCCATACTTTCATGTTAAATGTATACAGGTAGGTAGGTAGAAGGGGTGGCACTAATAGATCCATTGTCAACTCCTGTCATGTTAAGTGTAAAGAAACTAGCTCCAATCAAACCAGACTTCTTGACTGCAGTAACAATTCTCCATTGGTTACGGTTTTGTTGCAACCAACTAAAACTGTTCCTTTTTGTTCTACTGTTCCTGGTTTATATTTGTATTCTACCTGTTTGATATAACATCTAGTAGATGTCCTTATTCTTACAAATTTTAGACGTTGAAGCCCGCCGATAGCTCTATCCCGTAAGGCAAGTGTGCAAACGAATGATCCTTAATAGGTAATTCTCTGTAGCCTCACGAGCTTCATTGCTGTAGTCTTTTTAGAAACTTTCAGTCCACCAAATTGAAGTAAAAAAAAATTGGCCTACTGAAAGGACAACAAGTGCCATACTTGAACCGGGTCATAATGTTCTAATGGTCCATGTTGGGACAATTTTTATATCTGGATTATAATTTATTCTAATTGATAATTTTAATAAACAATTTTACCTAAAAAAAATACTTACTTAGATGTTTTACCTCAGGATTGATACAAACTTGACCTAACTTTTATTCGTTAAAGGCATCACTTTAAAATGTGAAGTAAAGTCCACTATATGGTTCTGGCGGTGTGTACCACTAACAACCATTTCAAGGTTATTATCCGATTGCCATATACCCTAACTTATTGAGACTGAATAGAATATTGTTGCTGCCTCCATAGGACTGAACAGCAGTGTGAACTCCTTTGGACTCCCCTTGTCTACTGATTGATCATACTATCGAACGTGCTATCGATGTATGCAGATTTATTTCCTTGGAGCTGTATACATATACTGCCTATCTTTTTGAAGGCACCTTCTGGGAACTTGACGTATACATACCTATGTATGCGTACTGATAAATGCAAAGCAGTAGACAACTGTAGTTATCATCCACATAGCCATAGTGTGGGTATCTATAAATCTATTAGGAATGGTAATTGGGCTGTACTTCGAGAGTGACACTCTTGATGACCCATTTAGTGCTGCAAAACGCTCCATTATCCTAGCATTGTTCGTATCTGATTCCTTTGGAATGGCTTCCTTATAATAATAATAATGTCTGCCACGCATCATGCCAATTCACATCACGAAGGAAACTACATACATAATGTAGGTATGTACTTTAAAATGTAAACAAACCATGATATTATTATTCTACGAGCACATTTCTACAATTGGATCTACCTACATATGTACTCGTACATAGTTCTCAGTAAAATGAGATTGCAAAACGTAAAACTGATATAAAAGGCAGTTTTAGTGAGATTTTTCTTGTCTTCAGCTAATTGAGCTGCTTTTACTTGGTATGGTTAAGACCATGTATGCCAGACGACACTTTGAATTAATAAATATACTTTCTTAGTTGTAGTATACATTGTACCTTTTCTAGGTTACCTACAAGATATCGTAGAAATATCTAGACTAGACAGAGCATTCTTTACTTTCACGTACATCTCGTAATCGAATGATACTGGGATGTTGTTTTTTTTTTCTTACTCATCCAAGTAAAATATTATTGTTTTCATTAAAAAGATTTTATTTTCAATGTCGTATGCTACAATTTTACAGAGATTCCTAACAAATTCAGACTAGAGATAAAAGATTGCAATATTTTTTTAGTGAGTCAAATTCTGCTATTACTGTACTAAACCCGAAATTTGAAAGAAATTAACAAATAATGCAGGCAATGAAGCTTCAATGAGGAATGGTTGATTCTAGTTGTCTAGAAACATACGAGTATACTAATTTAATTTATATAGATATCGTGACATCTTAAACACTATAAAATGGAAAACGCTTAAGGCTACAAAAGCTGTCAAATCAGAGTTTCTTCAAAAAACCCCTAGTCGTAGAAACTTGAAATTTCTTTTCCCTTGTACATAAGTTTCGGCTTGGGAATCAACATTCCTCCAAAATCAACAATAATATGATACGATTTTTTGAATTATGCAAAATAGAAGACTTCATTTAGCAGCTTTTGAACTGTGAGGCACCATTATATTATGTCTGAAGAAATAATGTGTGTTGTTGGAGGAAGCAGGAAGGTTACTTGGCTTCGGCTTGGTAGGGTTTATACTGTTCATCCGAACAACTTCGAATGCTATTAAATCCATCTACTGCTTCATGAAGTTTGAAGGCCTACAACCTTCTCAGACTCAAAGACGGTAGATATTCACGTTCATCCTTCATTAAACTCAGCTTACAGGGCTCCGGGACTGTTGAAAGTCGATACACATTGGGACCAGACAGTGGAAGATGATTTTGTTTCTGATTTACTTACCTCATAATTTGAGGGATCTGTTCGCTATTATGCTGGTTCTTTGCCAGTTGTTTGATTCACTACGTTTCTGGAAGAAACAGAGTTTGACACAGTTTGACTGAAAATGTAGAAAAGTAGTTGGAAAAAGAATCTCTGTGGCTGAATGACCAACAGAGTATGGATTGAGTCTGCAACAAGTGGTTGATATTGCTTGAAAATCTAGTGGTTGGGATGGCAGGTCAATCTTTTTAGCACTATGGAGTAGCCCTAAGTTTTAGGTGAAACTTCTGTGAACTGTGATTAACTGGGAGAGATGTCATAGGGTATCAACGATCTATAAAACCACCCACTTCTCAACTGTGGTCAGAAGAAAGTTTATGATGAAACTATTAGAAACTTAAAATCAACAAGTGGTAACATTTTCTCCTTGGAGAGCCGAAACTTAGTAATTGCTGTCGCTTGCTTCATCTGGAATACCTTCAACGCTCTTGCAGGGTTGTAAGACTGCGCATTCAACGTTTAAGGTACCTACCAATTTAAACACATTTGAAAGTACCTTTTCAACATATCTAAGTCTAAGCACTATGTCACACAAAAGAGCAATCGAGCCACTAGGTAGGACTCTTAAGGATTTACAAAGTAGCAGTATGCTCTTAGTTGGATGGCGACCTAAGACAGACGTTGCCAGTCGTTCTAACCAACTAGGGACCTGTATAATATCATACTACTTGCAATCAAAAAAGAAGCAGCTGTGGCTCAATAAATATGAGAGTAGCTACATATGGGACATGACCAGAGTGGCGAAGACTTTGAGCTTTTTTAGGCGATTTAGGTGACCGAAATTTAGAAGAAAAGGATGGGGTTAGTAGATAGTCCCAATGGTTTGTGTCATAAGGAACAAACCAATTACATGGTTAAGGAAGCGGGCCAATAAGACAGCAAAAATTGATGGAGAAAACGAAGTTGATGCTTGCTTTTTACAAAAAATACAAATATTAGATCTATTACTAGATTGGAGGTAAAATCTCTTCATACGAATGTGACAGAATAGACCACCTTTACCGGTTGTGATCAAATGGAAACTGTATTTATACCTTGCATCACTCTTATTTTATCTGACTAACCACTTTTTTTTCAAAACGACTGCAGTTTGCCTTAAAGGTATGTTTCGTGATCACAATAAATAAGACTCAAGTGCAGCCTCTAAAAATGCTGTGGCATACTTTAAGAGTTAGCTCATATCGCAGTCTATCCATTTTACAACCTGTTGTGGCAACCACCCATGGAGCAAATATTGAAACCTAACATCACCAGAGTTTCAACGCCACTACACCACAAAAATCTATCCTATCTCTTTATTCATTACCGAGCTATGCCATGCCCACTGTTCGGCATAAGTCAACAACTTCGCTCGCGCTGTGTCTTAACAATTTATGGGTAATCATAACCTAGCAACTTAAAAAAAGAACTTAAGAATCAGCTCTATGTACATTGATATCTACTTATTGATACCACGCACTTTCAAAAACACGAGCGAAGCAGGTCAGCTAGTTCATCAATATTTTCCACATTTTTCACAAACTCTAAAATGAATGTATGCTCCAAGGGGTGACGTTCAAAATCGCAACAATACCGCATATGTGGCAATATTTCCATTTGGCTTTGTTTCCACCAAAAAAATCCAATTCAAATTGGACTGTTAACTTTGAACAATTACGCTGTCCTAAGTCCACTAAATTGCATATGTTTGCACCATTGCACCGCTGCGCTTCACGTCGCTGCTCTGTTCACCTTATTGAAAAAAGACTATTGATGCCAGTAGTTAGCCTAACCTTGGGCAATTATTAAAGGTAAGGTGAATGGAGCAGCGGAGCATAGCGGGGCAATAGTGTTTTTTGCCTTATTTGACGTTACCGATCCAATGTGTCGATGGTGTAACCACGTAGTGCAGTTTTGTTAATGCAAGAGCATTTCATAAACATCTTGTGAGTTATCCTCCCTGCAAATGTAACATTTTATTTTATTTATTTACATAGCTATTAAGCCATTAAAAAATGTTGTATTAGAAAATCCGATCCACTTTACAGGGAATATAGGGTTCAAGTACTGAAATCATGTCGTAAATGATGGTCATCTCGAATGTTAACTATTACTCAAATTTTTAGTCTGTCCCTATTAGAAAAATGTTGAAAAATAAAACCTCTTGCACTAATAAAAACAATATTGGTGAGCAAATGTTTCTTTGTCTTCTGATTCTTAATTCTTCTGAAGGCTGCCCAAAATGCAAAATGAGAAACTTGTAGGTCCCGCTTAGTAATATGTAGATGTTACTTTTTTAGGATTACTTCTCCTACGCAAGACAAGCCAAATAAGTTCTCCATTATTACTATCGAACATTTTTTCATATTCAATAAACATCGATGGAGTAGCTAACTACATACATTCCAAGCCCTGTTCAATAGTAATATCCAAGGTAACTTGTAAGCTTAGTCTGTTTAGATGAATATACTACTCAAAGGCACTGTAGTACAGACTTTTACCTTTTAAGCTGATCCTCATCCCACATTAGCCAAGAGCTATCTAATTCTCAATCCAGGTGTCGCTTGAAACTATGATTTTCAGCAAGCTCCTTCTAACAACTGTTCTGCTATCGAACCTGATTCCTTTGCCTACGTAGCCAGCTCATTGTAGTAATTATGTGTATTTATTTGCACAACATTATGTACGAGTATTTGCCAACCTCAGCTAGTCCCCAGTTCTTACCAGAGAACGCCGACGTACATAACATTTCACAGCATTGGTTCTAGGTTGAAACCCTGTGGGACCCCTTCTGTTAATGGTTATCCCTTTGCTCCACTTAAATACGACGCTCTGGCAAATTAGTCACTCAAAACCTTTCTGATGTACATATGTACATTAGTGCTCAGCGCTCCTATAATGTAACTCCAGCCAGGGGAATGCAACATGTTCTTGACGTATGACGGCACAGTCCCCATTAGTGTCTCTTCTCTAATATCTTCCTTCTATAGATCTTTGCACAACGACCACATAAATAGCATCAATAGATGGGCGTGCCTTTCGAAATCCGAACTGTTCCGACAATCCACCTGTTTTTTCTGTTATGATGTGCTGTAGGACTTTACCTGCTGTAAAGTACGAACGAAAGCTTGAGGGTTTTGCATCCCTTGGGAAGTATCACAAGTCTTTGTTTCTGTTATACGTCGAAAATCAGCCTCTCATTCAAGCAAACGTTTTAAATGTCCACAAACATGTCCAGTTTAGCATTAATTGTTGCATTGAGTGTTGCATTGGGAAAGCCATCTGATCTATTGACTTTTCTATTCCAAAAATCTGTTCTACCTTTCAATTATGTCTTCATGTCTGATCATAGGTCCTTCTGTAAGTATTTTATTTTCGTGCTGTTTTTCCCATCATCTTAGAAATAGTCCTTGAACTAGAACAACTAAGCACAAGGATTATGGTGTTTGGAAAGTTTTAATTTTTTTCATTATCACCAGTTAGGCTCGTCTTCAGTTTGCTATGTTCAACTGTTATTTTCAAGTCCATTATCCCAAAGCTGTAGTTCGATGAAGGTCCTTCCTATCTGGATTTATCGTGGATCATGTCTTTATATACATAAGTGATGGTAGTTTACTTTCGACTCTAAGCACTACACTTTGGCTCTAGAAAGTTCATCTGCGACTCCAGAATACCGACACAATTTCTGAATGTTCCTCACTGATTTGGTGCTTCAAAAATGTTAAAGTAGACCAATTGGGCCTTTTCGTCTAGTTACTCTTCTTCGATCTGTCCTGGGTGGCGTATGTAAGTTGCGTAGCCCCTTGGCATGGCAAGGCTTTCTCATGGGCAGGTCTAATACCATACTGATAGGAGGATGAATATTTTCGACAGGCACTGTAGATTGTTTCCCTTTGTGAGTTTGCACAAAACTTTTTCAAGCAGAACTATGTACATATACATACATACACACATATGTAGAAAATATAGTTCGACTTGCGCAAGCTATGATTCCATTGTTCTAGCTCCGAGTTTAATGCGATATGAGTACTTACTCACCCCTATTTGCCACTGGAGATCATTTTGTTCGGACATACACCAGACAAAGTCGGTTTCTAGCGTGACATATGTGAGCTTCTTTATTATTATTTATTATTTTGAAAAAAAAAAAAAAATAAACAAACCAACGTACGAGTACCTCCACGATCATGTCACACTCAGAGCGTATGGTCAGTTGATAAACAAATATAGGGCAGTACGTTGACTTTCTTACAATGAACTTGCTTACAGCACGGATTACAGATGTCAACTTATATAATACTTCCGCATAACAATCAGTCAGATTGTGAGTTAGCAGCACAAGGGCCTTATGTGTAAGGTATATGCATAAAGAAAAGCAAGTGCAACCGAGTCATTAAGAGAGATTAGGAGTCAGCTCGGTTCGATCATTAAAGTATACGTAAACGCCCATAAACAATAAATTAATAATCAGCAAGCGAAATAATTTATACCGCACACTTACTAGATAACCATTTGACAATCAAAGTTCTAAGAGCAGGCTTATCTAACTTGTCACATGGGTCAGAGCGTAAAGAGCTTGTTATTCTAATTTAATCGAATGGTATCATCTTTTGGCCTATAGAGTCAAATATGAATGAATATTTTCATAAGTACCTGCGTACTTACTTTTTTTTTTCGTTTTTTGAAATGACGGGACATGTGAAGAAAAGGAATACATAATATGCTGATTGTAGATAGCTATTTGCAGACCAGAAGACGTCACGCACCTATTCGGTCTCCGACAAGTCGATGCAATACATTTTTGATGCCTTCCTTGCTTCTTTGAAATCTTTTCAAATGAGATTTGTTTCCTAGGATCCTCTGAGCTTCTCAAACATTTTAGTTGCTCAGGGGTTCCATTACCTCTTTCTTTGATATGGCCCAACAATTTCCATTTTTTGATTTGTTACTAAGAATCAAGGGACCAAGCTTGACATTTAATATGATGTCAAGTATTGTTCTTAGTCAGTTATTTGTGAGGACTAGAAGTAAGGTATGTACATCGTTCCTGTTTCTAAGGCATATAGCAGCGCAGACTATTTATTCAAAAAGATACAACTTTATATGAAATTTTTACAACCTTCGCTGCTCCTCCGTGGACCCCATGAAATTCCAAACGAGCTCGCATTTGATGAATTTTTTTCAAACTTCATATGTTTGTCCATTTTGTTAGATTTCCTCCATTACTGGTGTAAATAAACACTCACCAAACCATGTTGCATACTTACTTCGTTGGCGCTAGGCCTCAACAAACTTCTCCATTTATCGCGTTCCTTAGCTACATTAATCGACTTACATGCTTCAAGTCAGCTGACATCCATTTCTACTTATGCAGGCCACTTAAGACGTGATCTTACTCTACTGGGTTAACCCTCTGGCCTGTGGGATGGTTTGCGGCACGGAGCACTGATATCCATTCGCTCCACATGTCCTAGCCATCTCAGACGACTGATGCTGGACAGATCATATATCAAGGTGCTAATATTAACACAATATGGCAGATTCAATATGACTGATACCTCTAAGAGGCTTCCTTTCTGATGGTTCGGAACCATCATCCATTGAACGCACATAGTCATCGTGCAAACCCATTCTATCTATCTGTGCCTAGTCTGGTGGCCCGGAGTAAATAAGCCCATCTAACTCAGAGCACTGACCAGGATACAAAGATTAGTATGTATAGGGACTACTAGCGCCATCAGAACCACACTGACTATAGCCCTTGAAACCATACTAGCACTGATCCCATTAGATCAACACATATAGGAAACACCTGCAAAGAGTGCCCTACGGTTGAAATAATCCAACCTTTGGAATGAAGGTGACACGGGCTACCGCCCTATTGAAAGATGGACGCATTTGAGTACGGAGACAGATTATATATCACCATTCCACGACTTCAACCAACCATTCAACTTCAGAGGATTGGATTAACAGTAGGGCCAATGGACGTGAATAATTTCTAGATTTTCACTGAGAAGTCCAAAACTGACGAAGGAGTAGGCTCTGGCATATACTCATATGAACCCTAAATTGATCTCTCTCTGAGACTTCCAAACCTCGGCAGTATATTTCAAGCGGAAGTATTAGCAATCGCAGAAGCGGCACGAGCACTATCCACGAAACTGCACTCTTAAAAGATGAACAACATAGTCGACAGCAAAGCCGCCATGAACGCCATCTCATCCACAGTCGTCAAATCCAAACTGGTGAAATGAATTCGTGAAGAACTCGTAGCAGTCATAGCAAACCACGTCGTTACACTCCTTTGGGTTCCAGACTACAGAGGCATTCTGGGAAACGAACGGGCGGACGATTCAGCAAGAAATAGGTCCAAACAGGACCTGACAATGGTACGGGGATTATTACCAGCCACAACCTCCTGGTGGACCACCGGGGACGAATGCGACTAGACACCGATGATCTCTGCTGAGACTGTGACGACACTTTCTATGCGAATGCCCAACCCTGTGCAGAACGAGGAAAACGGTTCTCGGCGAATACCACTTCGAAGACCTGGGCGACCTGTCAGAAAAGACACCAATAAATGTCCTGAAATTTAAAATAATATCGCTTAGCTATCCCAAAGCTGTAGACCAACTTTTGTCTTCCTTTTTGGTTATCTACGACGTGGGTTCATAATGGATCCATCGGTGATCTGAGTGCTAGCTGCTTGAGCATCCACTGCTTCTACCTACCTACCTACCTTGTAAAGGACATCTGACAAACGATGCTGAGATTCCATACATCAGGAATACACTCTTCTAACCAAATCTAAAAAATGTCACTTTTGATTCCTCCGCTGCAACTTCTCCTTCTGAGGACCTGGTGAGATCGGAAGGAAAAATACGAGATCCTGACGCACATTGATGCAGGTTTCTCATATTAGAAATGGTGCCTTTTCAAGCAGAATGGATTCACAAACCAGAATGGATTCAACAATGAAACGTACTCCCAAAGTTTAAGATACTACCATCCCGACAATATCAGTGGAAACTTGAGCTGATGAATCATATTTTTAATATTTTCCGCCTTTGCCTCACGACCGACGTGTGTCTTCCACTCGATACTTGATGTCAGTTGGAGGAGGTCTATAATCTTGTGCGAGAGCAAGCATACATCGTCAGTGTAGTCGAGATATTTGAGTTGAGATATATAGCCTACATCGATAATCAGTAATAAAAACAATATTGGTGAAAGAATGTAGCCTTGTTTTACTCCAATTTGGATATCAATTCTTTAGATAGCTTACTCAACAAAGTAGGTTCCTAAGCGAAAACCTGCTTTTTGAACGTAGAGTTTTGAACATAGACACTGTTTTTTAAAACGCTTCAGAATAAGTTTAGCTACTACCTTGGAAACTACTAGCTATTTCCAGGTAACACGCAGATTCAATTGATTCTGACGATTATTCCCTTCTTTTGGTTTTTAGTAAAATTAATGTATCCGATCTTGTTGAATTGTAAAGCTTACTTTTTTTTGGTTTTTTGATATGCGGAGGGGGAATTTTCTATAGGCACCGCATTCCAAGTTACACGGTAGTGTCAGATTTGGGCTGACTAAACCTAACCTCCGCTAGCACAGAACCTCACCCCACAGGACCACAGTCAGGTATTACTTTGTGGGCTGTGGGTTAACCATATTACACGCCCATCATTGTCTGTGATTGCAGTACTCTTCTCTGTTTTTCCATCTGTCTGAACTCGAATTTGTATTCGGGTCAGTAGTCTAGTCTAGTGCGACTTAATTCACCTTCTACTCTCCGGATTTATTCAAGGAACCTTGAGCAGTTAAGAGCGACATGTTCCGTGTCTTCATCGCATCCAGGCCAAGTTGGGCATTCTGGCGAGTTGACAAATTTAAAGCGATGAAATTATCGGCCTGACAAAAACAGCGTTAATTGGTTGTTTACCTCCCCATGACCTCTATTGCTGGGGATTAGTCTGTATGGACACCTTCCATTACGTGAGGTGTCCCATCTTTGCTACCATACTCTTAGTGATATTGTCCTTTCTTGTCTTCTTAGGTCTTTAAGATCGATGTACTTCGTCCTTCCGTCTTGAATTCTTTTAGCTTCATCAGCCAATATATCTATGGGGATCATACTCGAGATAACGTACTCCGCTTCATCCGAGATTGACCTATAGACCAATATAGTTCGAAGTGCGATTAGTCTATAGACACTATAGACACTGTTTATCCGCAGACGAAATTGTTTAACTTTTAGTGTCACCGACCAAACTGATCTCACTACTCTAGACAGTAGTATTCTCCTAGTACTTCTTGGACCTCCAAGCCCAACAGGCAGCATTCTGGAGACCGACGAGTATACGTTTGATGCTTTCTTTGATATGTACTCCAATTGTTTACCAAAGCTTAGTTTGTCGTCTATTATATGTATGCGGAGGTATGTACTGCATCTTTTGGTGTGTACCTAGTGTATAATTCCCCACCTTGACTTTCATGGTCTCTTTTATTTTACGACTACTAATAAGAACTGCCTCTGTCTTTGTGTTTAACAGATGTGATGGTCTCGTTTGCGTTCAGTTCTAACTCGTCTATATGCTTCGCCGTAACCACTATCTCAACGAATCCTATAATGTGTACTCCATCGGGGACTCTCAGTCTCAATATACCGTCGTATGTACATTATATTCCATATGGTCCGAAGACGGAGCCTATAGTTAGCCATATCCTTAGTTTAAAATCCTACGACTAAGAGTCCTCATAAACCGGTTACAGTAACCTATTTCGGGGATGGGACACCAGTATCGTTGACCCTTAAAAATTTATCAGCTACCATATCCCCTTTAATGGTCTGATGGAGTTCTGAATGCCCACAAGTCGATCTAATACCTTTCAAATACGTGGAAGTCGTTCTAGTTGTGAAAAGCACTAGATGACACATCTCTTGGAGGGTCAGAGCTTATCTTCTGGAAAAAGCTAACATAAACAAGCAAATCAAAAAAACTGAACTGTACTCCATACAATTAATAAATAAAACAAGACACTCATGTACTTTTTAAAACTTAATCTGAACGAGTCCACATCCATTTAGGGTCTGTTGTCTTGTCAGTCTACCTAGACACTCCAGACGTATCTTTATACAAAAATTGTATGACAAAAAAATTGTAAACACCCCCAGGGGCTTCCGAGAATGTATATCCTTTCTGAGAATTAACTTTTCACTCCGACTGTACCTATGTTTACTAAAATAAAGCATTTTTCTTATCGTACACACATTCGCTGAGAATTTGTTTTTTTTCTGTTTTTGTTTTTCTAGTTCTTTTTATGTCTCTCTTCCCATTCATATTTGTTCAGTTCTTTTTTTTTCTTGATTTTATTTCTCCCCCTGCAGCTCTCTCTCTGGCTGATAACGTGGAAAATAGTCTGCGCGAGTCTTATCTGTAAATCGAAATTAATATAAATTTCAGAAAATGCTAGGTCTGAGGTTTAGTTCATTTCGGTTGTTTAATGGTGGCGCAAGGATTCAATTGTGAAGAGTTTTGCTAACGCGAGTGCTATAGTGGGTGAATCCTTTGAGAAAAAAAAAAATAAAAACATTCCTTTCTTTCATTTCGAAGAGTATTAGTGTAGTTTCGACAATAAAAGAGAACAAATAAATATTAGTGCACTAAAAAGGATACATAACTTAAAATATACATACTCGTGCATATATTTTTTGGGACTATGTTTTCAAGGACTATCATGTTGTAAGAATGGTGAGTGGACTTTAGTCGTAAAAAAAAACAAAGATCTGTCATGTTTAGTGAAGTGGTTAAAGCCGGTGATTAGGAGAATAATAACCGGCAATCTATAGAGACTTTGCTCTGATAGAGAGTACAGAGTCTTATCGGGCGTACACACGCAATAAGACTGCATCAACAAGAAGAAAAAAAAAGCAAATTGTTGACATTTCACAACGTTTTCTTAGCAACGAGAATTGTACTTGCTTGTGGGGCTTGTGGAGCTTGTGGGTCGTTAACCGTGTTCGATTTTGGAAGGAAGGATGTAAAAATTTATATCGGTCAAGACACCCCTGGTATCTGTGGTATTATGAGGCACGGTTCGTGATAATGTGTCATACTTCTCTGTTAATTGGACGCCCATTTGGGTTTTGTATGTTACTAGGAGCTATGAAGAACAGGTACCTACCTTGTGATAGATAAACGTTCGCTTATCTTACGTCCTGACGCTGTAGTCAGTGTGTTGAGAGAGAAGCAACGAGTGGACGACAAGCGATTTTTCTTGCCAGGGAAGCAGTCTGTTCAACCTTCATGTTCAGGTTACATGTTCAGGCTACAATAACTTTTTTCATGGATGCAAGTTTTCGACAGGATTGAAACAGTCCCAGACTAGCTTAGATTGTACTGTATAGGATTTAAGGGTTAATAGAGCTGTTTGGCTATACATTCTAGTGCACATAGTTCAATGACATGTACTTCTGCTTGAAATAATGTTGGTGACTTTCCAAGTGCTGTCGGGCGTTCGAAAATTGGACCGTATACCCCAGTCCCGGAAGTGCCATTTTTCAATTTTTGAACCATCGGTGCACTTTCAGTTTTACATTCTTGGTGGTCACCTATTACAACATCGAAATTCCTGGAGAATCGAAATCTCCTAAGGACAGTACCTGGAATCTTAAGAATCGGGTCGTGATGAATGCATTTAATATTCTCAAATGACCTGTTACCGACTTTAAGGTCCAAAATCTGAGGCAGATGAACCAGCACGAGGCTAAACTTTGCTCCTATAATCACCATAGGGCATGTTTTTATCGCCACAGTGGGTATCCACATCGCTGTATGACCAATGAATCAACTAGGTTTAGCCGTAGTGGTGTTGGCCCATGATATGAACACTGCCATAGTCCGCTTATTGGTAACCTTATTTAGCGTTTTGGCAAGGATTACTCCATCCGAGGTACTTCGCTTCTCCGGACCGATCAGTGGAGATGTGTTTTAGTGACACTTGTCTGAAATCGTATTTTTTCCCCCGGAAAGTGTACAAGAACAGTTTTTCCGAGACTGAAGCCTCTTAAGGGCATTTTGCATCAGTTCTGATATAGTGTCACCGAATTTCCCCAATGTCAACATCGTCTGCATAATCTTATACTCAGTGATCAACTTTAGTTAGTGATTCTAGGAATTCGTCTATGACCAAAGGGGAAGAGCTCATCCCCTTTGCGGGCATCCTCTTGTAGATAATTGTTTATGATGAGGAGTGTGATTTCGTTCCTAATCTTAGGCTGCTTGATAGGCTCGTAAAAAAAGTTGTCAAAGGCTCCCTATATATCGATAAAGGCATAGAGGGCAGTTTTTTTTGCAGTCATTGGTTTGTTGATTTGTAAGATAGGGTGATTCCCATATGGTGATGTCTTGTTGTCGTAAGAGATCAAGGATCGATGAGAGTGTCCGTTGGGTGGTCTCTGCTGTATTCTAAACTTGAAGATCCAGGTTTCTTTAAAGATTTTGAAATTTGCTGATTGTTTTAGGCATGAAGATAATAAGATTATTCTCCTGCAGAGGTCAACTTTGTAGTAAAAAAGGCTGCGTTGGCAAAACTTTATAGATACTCATGAAACGCTAATGGATACGCGGTAGTCCTTTAATGCCAAGCTATAACGTAATGAAAACATGGATTTCAGTGTCCGATAAAATGTTCGCAGTCAACTAGGTAACAGTGGACGACGTAAGAGAAGAATACAAAGTGATTTCACGTTGCTGTTTGACTGCTGAATCGTACATTGTCGATCACTTTTGTAAGAGTATATGTGCTCTCTCTCTGAACTCTTGACTTAGCTTTAGATCCAAAAAGTTAGCAGTTTATGGAGATTCTATGTGTGGGTTTTGAATCTAAATGCTTCAAGATGATAAGGAAATGTGCTTCCCCTACACCGGACTTGTGTAAGTCTTACTTTTAGAACTTGTCTATGAGAATGTAGGCTTTACCCCAAAATGTGGGGGATAAAACCCAAGACGATTTTTACTCATCGTATAACCCTATTATCAAACCAACACAGTCACACGCTGTTAGTATGATAAACAAAAATTCTGCAAGATAAAATGCAGGAAGCTAACATCAAAAATCTAAATTACTTAAGGGAGACTTAGGGTTGGGTGGTTGTCTCCACTTAGCAGGGACGCACTTAGGCCAAAAGGGAGTTCCATTGTGATACCACTATGGAAAATTCGGATTACCAACACCGGAGACCTACATGGAAACTTCCCAGATCGGAAAGGAGATAGGGCAACCATTTTCGGTGTAAACCCATGTCGAAGATATGTGGTTCACTGTTTAGTCATTAAACCAGTTTGACCCGGTGACAAAACTCCTAGTCTTGCCTAAGTCTAGTCTAGCTAGATCGTTTATATCTTCGAAGAAGTACTCGCCTAAGGTTTTCCTTCTGAAGACTGATAGAGCAGGACAAGTGCACAGAAGATGTGTCATAATATCCTCCTCTTCCTCATCTCTACAGTTTCTACAGAAATCGTTGAAAGAGGCACCAAGCCTTCTAGCATGTCTGCCTACCAGACAGTGCCCTGTAAAGACGCTAAATATCTTTCTAAGATATATCCTATTGCTGGAAATAAGTCTACTGGTTTTGCCGCAATCCAGCTCTGGCCAGATTTGTTTAGAAGGGAGACATGTGCTGATATTGTTCCACCTACTGTTTGCCATACTCATGGCTGCGGTATCTTATTGGAATTTTATCGATTTTATAGGTGCTGACGGTTCCTTCCTATTGTCAGGGAGGTTCCGGTCTTCACCCTTCTTAGCTAGCTCGTCCGCTCTGCAATTACCTGGAATATCCGTATTGCCTGGAACCCAGCACAGGGATACGTCGCACCTGCCAGTGATCTCGTTAAGAGATCCGCGACATTGCTTTACCAACTTGGATCGAATTATTGGCGAATCTAAGGCTTTTATCGCAGCTTGACTATCTATGTAGAAAACAATAGCGCTACACTGTATCGAGTTAAACGATGGCATGGCCGTTTAGGATGCTTGCGTGGCCCATATTTTCACGAGTTGCAAGGATTCCCTAAACCGTAGTGTTGCTTTAAGGGAGACTTAAAAACCGAAACACTTCAAAAACCGGAACACTTCATTTATGTAGATGCCAAGGAAGAAGTGAATGATTGGGGTATAAAACCTAAGACTCTATTGAAGTTTATCAATAGCTTCAATCTAGCTTGTCGTAAAGGACTGGATCAGCACAATAGAACTTACGAGTCGATTTGCATATTCAAGGCCTCAGTGTCGTATAGCAATCATCATGCTGTCTTTCACCTACAAATCTCTTGGGTCTGACATCATTTATCCCGTACTCCTGCAAAAGGGTACAGACTTAATAAGATCTTGTTCTGCTCTATATTTCTCTCGCCAAAGCTGTGCAAGCTGTCAAATACTTTTAATAGGTAGGCGTACTTTTTACAACCTATTTGTCGATTCCCCGTTGTGGAGACTTAATAAATAGGAAAAGATACTCTACAATAGGGAGGGCCATCTGGCCTTTTAAAATGCTGACCTCCTCGGCAGGCTTGGCAATAAGCCATCCTGTCAACCAAATTTTTCAATACATTTTCGATAGTTTCGGTCTATATTTCACGAATAGCTTCCCAATATTGTTCTTAAGTGCCTGAATTGTCTCTGGATTATTCATCATTATTCATCACCAAAACAACTGATTACATGATTATTGAACTCGGTGTGCAATAAATCGATTGTTGGGCGGCTTGTGTGACACGTAGCCCCATCTTGCTGAAACCATAGCTCGTCCAAGTACAAATCCTAAATTTCTGACCATAAAATGACTCGGTAGCGCTCTCTATTGACTGTAACGTTTCTTCCATTGTCGTCTTGGAAGAAAAATGGGCCACTAATGCCGGCATTCCAAAATTATTGCAATAAGTTCAAATGTTCTGCGTTGAGTGCACTGGACGAACACGGGCATATGTTCGATTATCAATCAGCAAACCAGTCTCACAAAATTTCATAACAAACTTGCGTACAATAGCTGCAGTTGGTGAATTATTTCAATCGCTTTTTTTTTGTTTAAATTCGCACTGTTTCGGCAACACAAAATCCACTTTGGAAGTAACTTTCCAATATTTTCCAACGTTATTCAAGCGTTAATCGATCCATTTCGTACTGAGTTTCTGTCAATTTTTTGAGCGCGTAAGAGCTGTCAGTGTCAAAATAACATATAATTCAAAAAGAAGCCAATAGATGGCCCACCCTATATATGGCAAGTAGATGGTGATTGTATTATTATCCGAGGAAGTAACTTGATATCTCTGTGTGATAATAAGGAGGCTGTCAATCCAATAATACATCTTTAACCCAGATGATGCTGTTTGGAAGAAGAAGAACACCTTCCACAAAGGTCTGTAGACTCTAACTTCCCTATCATGTTTGTTCTTGCTATCACCCTCAAAGTTCCTCCTTCATCCTGTTCAAATTATTTATATAATTACACCATCAATATGAAGTGCATGAGTAAGTGCTTTACAGATTCTACTAAACGCTAATTGCTCTGTCTGTAGACATAATTATCCTTGACTAACAAATGCATACACCTCCCATTGAGTGCTAGTAGCGACACCTGTTCACAATCGTTAACCTAGAACACAAAATTTTTTTTTTTTGTATTTACGCAATCTTCCGGCTGGCCAGAGCCTGCTAAACTTGACCATTCTATGCTACACCCCCTCACCCCGTTTCACGTACATACTCGTACATATATGTAGTTTTGTATCAATCACCCCATCAGCTGTATGAATAGGCGCGCCAAATGGTTTTAATTTTATTTTTAGACTCAATGACAGGTTGGCTGCAGGCATCGGGCCAACTGACAGTCGCCGCGAGGTGTAGTGCCGTTTTTTGTCTCGACTTCGGAAGTGAGATTACGTTTAGCGATTTACGGAACTCAAAATCAAAATAGAACTGCAAATAATTACGTTTTAATGAATTAATCAAGATTCTGTTGTATCACAGTTGAATACATTTTAATCTTTTCTTTTATTATTATTGCATCTCGTACGTTCTAACTGTTTGCTGGTCGGATGACAAGTGAATTTTAATTAACTATACCTTACGTTTTATTTTATTAGAATGGTTGTGTGTGCTTTTTTTTTGTATCTATAGTTTTGGTTTGAGTTTAAGTTTAAGTTCAATGGCAACGTGTTGCAGAGTGGGCGGATGCGGGGACAGATTTGTATATTTTCGTTAAACTGCGGAACACCTTCTTTTTACAGTGGGAACCGCAATGGATTTTTTTTTTGTTTTTTTAATGGATTTTTTTTGCACCTAACAGGAATCATGTAAAAAGTTTTTATTGTAAGTTACTTAATGGAATTGGTTGTTCATTTTTGTTTCACCCGCTTTTGTCGGAGCTTGTGTGATGTTTTTATTCATAGATACGCGTTGGTGGGTATTGCGATACTAGATCTACTATTCATCCCAACTAGATCTTCTAGATTTTGTTATATTTTATTTACATATTCAATTAATATAAACATACATATGTATACATTGTCCTTCTCAATCCATCAGCCTTAAGGAATTACAGGAAGACAAATTGGTATAAGTATAGGGACAGCGAAGTAACACAAAACCCAAAAGCTAGACACTCTTGTAGAGGAGCTAAGTTGTCCTCTTTATATCACGTAATTTCAATCTCCTCCTCAATAACCAATTATAGATGTACACGCAGACCACAGTGGTGAAACCAAAAGACTAGAACCATTCGAAAAGATTGCAGACAGATCTTCAAAAAGGACTTCAAAGCTAATTAGACCAGTCTAAAGAAAGTCCAATGTAAATTTTGGAGACTTTTTGTGCATCAAGACTCAGAAAGATCACCTTCCCTAAAAGGTACCTACCGAATCCCTTGAGTTCTTAATCGATTAATCGATTCTTCCTTTCTTAGCTGCTGCAATAATACATACATCGCCTCCTGTGAACCATATCCTTTCCTGTTAGATTTTAGTCTTCAGCAGTTACCTGGATTTGGTTTACATCCCTTAATTTTGAGCGGAAATATGTAAATGTGGTTTTCATATCGAAAACAGGATAAAGCTAACATGTCAATCTTAAAGATCTCAGATCCATAAGTCTAGTATCATTAAATTGCAAAGAGTTCACTCTGATAGCATTCCTCGATATATAGGGAAGTAAGTAAGGCAATTTTGAGAGCTCTCACAAACCTTGGAATTGAGTTGCCGATTGGCGCGTTGATTAACCAGCTGGTGACATACAATTTCATCTACTCTAAGCTGGGTGACACGCAGTAATTCAGAAGATGCGTTCAAAGATTCTTTGCAAAACGTTCCCTCTAAACTTTAAGAATGTGGTGCCGGTGTCAGCCAGCATTTTGATCTTCCAAAACTACATATACTTATACCACTAGTCTGACAGTGCCAGAAATTTGGTTCTCATTCTTGACAAGAAACTCAGCTTAAAACTGAATATCCGAGAATTTTTAAGGAAGTAAAAGACTCAAGACCCGAATTACATACTGGCTCTATGTATTCATTAACAGGCCTATTATTTTTCTTAATTTTCTTTTGTCAGGTTAGGATTACGAAACACTCTATTGGAGTAGTGAGATGCAACAAGTTCATTGTACTACCAGCAACCAAAATCCAGTATTACCTATTTTACTAGAATATCTTGAATGCACTTCAGCGATAAGGAGCTTACAGTATCAGCAGTCACCACAACAGCGCCGAAGATCTGCCACCTGATCAAAGCGAAGGCAGGACAATAACAAAAGAAATTATCGGAAGTATCGTGGCCTTCTCCACAAGCGTCGCAGACAGTGGTGTATCTTAAGCCTAGCACACTATGTTTAGCAAAAGGAAAGCGTCCTTGTCTACAGTCTTTTCTACTGAGAATCACCAAAAATGATGCTGATATCTTACATACCTTCGGGAGCATACGTTTAGTCTGCCAACATCCTGGAGAGACATGCCACACATAATGGTGTTCATAAAAAACCCAATCGTCAATGAGGGGCCTGACTGAGAACGCGGGAAGATATAACGCAGGTTCAGGTCCTAAGGAATCATTCTCAGAGCCTCGCTTAGCAACTTCATCACAGATCTGATTTCCCGCAATCCAAGCGTGATCTGGGACTAGATAAGAGTCAAGGAGTTTAGCCTTGTGATCGAATTCAAAGAGTTCGTGCATTCTCGAATTATTTAGGAACGAGTGACAGGCTTAAATAAGGCCTTAAGCGCACCGTAACTATCGTTACAGACGCAAATAGTCCGACTCCGCCACATATTCTTCTCTCGAAAAAACAGTTTGCCTGACTAGTTGTGAAGTCTAGTGGTGCCTAGCACATATCGGACGTCATTGTAGAAAGTCGTTCTTCTTCACCTTAGAGTACAGCATGAATATGGACAACAGTATAATCCATAAACATTTAAAACCAATGTGCATTTTCCGCTCCCAATTTCCCTACTCACTGCGCTATGCCTTAGCATAGCCATAATCATCGTAATTTATTCCTACAGGGTGGTTAATAAGGGCTGTAGTTAGCATTTCCTTTCGCTTTCTCTTTAATAGAGAAATGCTGGTCTACTCCTATACTAATAGGCTTAGCCTCATGTCCAGTCTGGTCCATTCGATCGCTCAAAGGCAAGGACCAGTCATCATGCAGGTTTACAACTAGAACAGAGTTTATGAAGACCTTTGGTTAGATTATAAGGGTAATCTCACCGATGTGGGGTTTCTAGAGAGAAAACCAAATATTTTGCTCAAAATTGGTTCTGTTTCGAACTATCCCGTATTTAGAGTGAATTTTAGAGGGTTTTGGTGAGTTTTCTGACAAATTGTTGAAGAAGCACTCTCTGAAGGCTGCCGTTGTGATTCTACTAAAGTTTGGATTAGAACAAAAGACTGTGACATGTCATGTATGTCCCGGGATACATCGTGTTCGAAGTTACGGCTTAAAGGTTACATTCCAGGTCTTTGCAACCAAAATACAAAAATATAATCAAGGCACAATCATTCGTGATAGTTGGTTGATTGAAGAGCATGTGTCATTCACTCCCAATTAAGCCTTTATTGGGCTCTCTGCGGTCGTCTCGTCGTGTCTGTAAGAAATCTATTCTTAATGTAATCTTTTGCAGAAAAGCCTCTTAAGGACTTCGCAGCTTCCTATTTTAAATAACCTTGAGAGTGAATTGAATTGAATAAAAATTGAATTGAAATTGAATTGTTATGTCCGGTATCAATGATGCTTCCACCACTTTGTGTCTCAGACCCGCTGTTGCTGAGCAGTGGCACAGAAAGTGTTCCAGGACTTCTTCCTTTCTTTGCAGTTTACCTATGAGGTCGAGTCTATGTATGTCTATTGAGATTGATGTGCCCTGTTAGAAGTCCATCATCAGCCTCTATTGCGTTTTACTGGAACTTAGAGCTCGCTTCGTTAGTTTGTTGTTTGCCACCTCTACAACTGATTTTGCCACTTTACAGGTCGCTAGTTCCACCTAGTACTTATTGAAGTATTAGTTGATCCGCTAATTAATAGCTATTTTGATGGTCGTTTTCGGAACTCCAGTCCTTCTTTCGGAAGCTGACTTGAATGGAAGGATCTACTCTGTTTAAAGCTATTGCAAAGGGCAAATTTTCTTTGATAAGCTTTTTCTCGAATGATTCTCAGACGAATGTGCAAGGTAGAACCAAGAAAAAATAAAACTTTGGTGTTCTAGTCCGACGCATTAACCACTGATGTACTGCACTGACTCGGTAATAGCTTTAATGTATAAGAAAACTTAACTATTTTACTCGCACTCTAATCCTGAATAATTTGTAAGGCTTCAGCATAAAGTTGCACGTACATACAATCCTTTATTCACTTTAGGCATTGTCTTGTCAGTGATTTTTAGGTTTATCGATTTCCTGGCAGTTGACCACCAGAATGGGATATGAATCAAGTTGCTTTGGGGCCCATCATTTATTAAACATCCTTTTGCATACCTGGAATGCGATAGATACTTTCTTTGTTCTTCCAAGGCTATTGTCTCTCCGAATTAATTAGGAACTAAACAGATGTAGAGTTGGCTTGAGACTCAGTGCGTTAAATAAGATTTTATTACTTGTTGGTTTTAATGTCACCATTATGTTTAAAAAGTCAACAGTCTGTTGTTTGATACTTACATTTTTAATCACAAGCAATCTTAAAGGTTAACCTATTATTAAATTTAACGTCCCCCCCACCTAGAGCAGTGATTAATATACCATCGTAAACAGTGACCTTTAAACTACATAATATATTTATATGTTTTAATGCGTACCTAACATTTTATTGCATACTTTTTGCCAAACCCAAAAATCCTATAAACCACAACAAGTTCCACACAACACACCGCGACTAGACACGGTAGGAAGTAGTCATCCTTGCTCATGCGTCAATCGTACAAATATTATTACCATATCATGTAATAAAACATTTCCTCTTTGGTTTTTTATTTAGTGAAAATAAATTTATGACTTGCCAGTAGATACGAAATCCTATTCTATTTCCAGGTTCACTAACAGGTGTGGTTGACTCTTAAATACGTTTCGCGGTATAGATATACATAGTCGTGCCTCCTAAAGCCTCCGGATTAACATGTTTCGAATTAATAAAGAGAATATTTTAATTAAGTTTATATAAAAAAAAAACAACAAATAGGTAAACAAACCTACCTACCTAAACAAAAAAAAAGACAACGATATTGGAACACGATTCGTAAAAAAAAAACACTTTTTTATAGTCTTGACTATACGCGCAAATGCAAATAGTGTGGGCCACGATATAACTAATTTAATGAGTGTACGTTTTTAGAATTTATTTATTCTCATTATGAAAAAAGTGAGAATGATTAAAATACAGAAAATCGATGATTAATATTGGTTTTTGAAATGAATTTGTCAAATTGAAGTATAAGCTCAAAGATTGTTACTTACAAGAGAATGTTGCATAGCATTGTTCGGCTTTAGAGGGAGCTATCAATACGAATGCTAGGGTAGATGGAGGGCTTTAGGCGTTAGACACACTGAAGCTTAACTACCTTGATGTACGGGAGTATAGTTTTTGTTTTTTCCTACGGTTGTGTGGCGAAACTTTTTCAAAAAATGCTCAAAGACTGGTCCCTTTCTTCTACAAAGTGAAGGTCGTGGAGAAGTTACCAAACGAATGGCATGTATCTCCAACTGCCTTACTAAGCTTTAGCAAACTTTGATTAGTAAAGTGCACAAAGGACGACTCAAAAATGGACTATAGAGTCGGCATAGGGATTTTTTCCAGATAAACTGAATGTGTCGAGGTTCCTTCGTCTACAGACATAGCTTCTTGTTCGTGAGGCTTGTCGCATACATAGAAATCTCCCCACTACTATCCAAAATGTTGATGTGCAAAGAAGAGATCACTTTCTCTACAGCTCTTCGGACCTAGTGAGGACAAGATCACATGCATTAGACAAACCCTTTTTCCACGACTTTAAAGAGATATCTGGCAAATTGATCGGAGAGGTCATTCTTTTTCTGAACTCCAATCCATATAGAATTCCCATACGGGACAAGTGGAAATGCAACCAGTTTCGGTGTGTATCTAATCCCAAGAAGAATGATTCGTCGTTTAGGCATTAAACCATTTTAACCCGGAGATGAAGTCTCTTATTTTACTTATGTCGAATCTAGCTAGATTGTGAAGATACGAAGTATTCGCCTAAGGTGTTCCTTCTCAAAGGCGATATGTCATGGTTTCCACATCTTCCTCGTCTCAACAGATTTTACAGAAATCGTTGAACGAATCACGAAGCCTTCTGGCACATCTACCTACCAGACAATGCCCCATGAGATCTCCAACCACCTTTCTTTGATTTGTCCCATTTATCCTACAATCCAGCTCTGTCTAAATTTGTTTAGAAGACAGTACTGATATTGTTTCACCTATTTCTCATTCTGATGGCTGCAGAATCTAATTGGAATTGGAGGTTCCGATCTGTACCCTCCTTAGCTAGCTAATACGCTTTGCAATTTCCTGGTCTATCCCTATGGACTGCGACTTAGGACACGGATACATCGCATCTGACAGTGATCTCGTTAAGAGATCCGCGGCTTTGCTTTACCAACTTGGATCGAATTATTGCCGACTCCAAGGCTTTTATCGCTGATTATACATAGAAAATAATATCGCTGCACTCTATCGTGGAACATGAAAGCCAGGCCGCGGCTTTTCAGACTGCTATGACTGCTGTATTTTTTTCGGGATGGGAAACGCTTACCTGGAGTACTCAAACGCAACTGGTCTATTGTACTACGAGGAAGCAAAATCCAGTATTACCCATTTTACTGGAATTTCTTCGGCTTTTGGAGAAAGCCGAGATTGCACTTCAGCGATGAGGAGCTTACAGTATCAGTACTCACCACATCAGCACCGAAAATCTACCACCTGATTCGAACAGGACAATAACAAAGGAATTGTCTAAGTTGTCTACAGTTTTTTCTGCTAAGAGACAACAAGAATGCCGCTGACTTCTTACAGACAAGTTTAGTCTGCCGGTATCCTGGAGAGGCGTGCCATACACAATAGTGTTCGTAGTAAACTCAATAGCCAGTGGAGGCCCTGACGAAGGACGTAGGAAAATCCAACGCAGGTTAAGAAATCATCCTCTGAGCCTTGCTTAGCAATCTCATCGGCGATCTCATTTCCCGCAATCCCAATGTGACCTGAAATGCAGATAAGAGTCAAAGAGTTTAGCCTTGCGACCGAATTCAAAGAGTTCTTGCATTTTCGAACTATTTTGAAATGGGTTAAGCAAGACCTTAAACGCAGTCTGCCTGTCGCTTCAGTCGCAGATACACCGACCCTGCCACCTATTCTTAACAATATGAACCTTGTGACTAGTTTTGGAGAGTTCCGTGAAGATTCGTCTAGTCCAGACTTTAGGCGAAGCCAGTTCTAAACGTAAGGAAAGTCGACTCTAAATTTGCACAGCAGCTGAAGTTTCGGTGTCAATGCATCAGATTGCATATCTATGGAACCAGGTTCGTAGGAGAATTGTCGCGCAAGGTCATCGAAATTCCAGTGCGGGATGATACCAAAAGCCAGCACGTCAGGGACGGTAGATTTGTTTGATAGTGCAGCCCATGATGAAAGTATAAAGGGGAGTTATATCAAGCAGATCATATAGAGCTAAGCTAGGCTTACTTGGGAAAACTTCAGCACAGTTGAGACAGACCGTTCTTTTAAGTTTCGTGCAGAAGGTAGTCACATACTTACACGAAAGACCCCATCCACCAAACAACCGACGCATAATTTAGAAAATGTCTTATCTTAGCCGTATAGGTCCAGACAATTTTTTCGGTGATAAACTCCATGTCTTGCCCTTGAATGTCTTCAATTTGACATGCTTCACCCAAAAAAGTTTCTTATCCAGGATCACTCCCAGATATTTCGCTTCATCGGAGATCTGGATACTGAAGTCTTTTAGCACTGGTTGAGTCAGACCGGTCACAATCCTCCTTCTCGTAAAGAGAATAACCTCAATGTTCAAAGGATAGTAAAAAGGCTATTTGCGCATTAGTACAGATACTCTGTAGAGCATAGAAGTTCTAACTATTGAAAGTATGGAACAGAGAATCAACTACCATGTACCATAGAAGTGGAGACATAACTCTATCTTGCCGGCAGCCTCTTTTAACACCTAGGCCACAATCCGTATCTACAACCAAAGTTCTATTCATTAGTATTGCCATGATCCACAATTCCAATGTCTCATCTGCCCCGCGTTGCCTAGCAGAGTCACACATGCAATCAAAAGTGGCATTGGCGAAATGCCCATAGCGTATTCCTTCCTATCTTTTGACTGCTGTAACTTCTGCTTGAAATACACTACAGTGATCCGGCAGTCGTGTGGTGATGTAAATGTCTAGTGCACTGGAGTAGGCTAGCACACTGTCTACTGGTGCTAATGCTCTCCCCGGGGGATATCCCTGTACACTTAGGGCCTGTTACTAAGCATTTCCTTGTTCCAATCGCAAAGGTAGTTATTAACCTTCAAGTCAAGAAGTTCAAAAGATATATCGTCAATTTTGAAATTGTTGAAAGCTCCTTCAATATCAAGGACGGACACTATAATGTAATCCTCATTCTCAAAGGATTTATCACTGATTTCTGCCTATTCTCTTTTGCGATACGAGTTTGGGATACCAATAGAAGATTGCTATCTAAATTTGTTCAAATATAGCCAACGTCGATCAGTCTTTTTCAAAATCCTAAATAGAAAGGATAGATACATAAAATGATTGGAAGTCTTTAGGGGATGCATGGAAGGTCCTGACGGCTTTCGGTATGAAGCCTACTTTGGGCCTCATCCAAGAACTAGGAATAGTTTAAAAACTCCTCAAGATAATGTGGAGCCAAGGACAGTAAGTATCAAATCTTGCTATAATTTTACTGATAATATACCATCGAGACCAGGGTATTCGTATGGGGGAAACTGTGCACAGCCCACTGTATTTTCTTGGGAATGACAATGTCTTTTGACACTGTAAAATCGACTCTCTTATGGTGTTCTATAGAATCTACAGTCTCTATTTTACTACCAAAAAAATAGGTGTCCATAAGAAGCTCTAAGATTTCCTTCCTGGGCATAGTCAGTCGTGATATTTAATGTAACTAAAATAACCTAAATTTTCTAGTACAGTAGTAGTGATTCAATAAAAGAATTAAATAAAAACTTACATTTTTATCAAATAAAGTGCAACGTTTAGTTCCATTTCATATCTTTTCAAATGCTAAGTAGGATATTGCAAAGTTATTTGATGGAGATCAACCACTCTATTTCTCCACCTAGTGTCCCTGTAAGTATCGCTTAACTATGTTGTATGTATACAAAGTTTTCTTTTTGATAAAAATTAAATTTCTAACAGGCGCTATACTGCGCTACGAACCCCACCTGTATTCGTATTGCAAACAAAAACAAAATTCCAGTTCGGCCACCTCATTATATTTTATATTTCTATTAGCAGTATTTATGTACTTAATACAAAACTCAGAAGACCCTGAACTTGGAAATAAATCGCAATAATTATTGTGTTTTTTATTTATTTTTTTTATTTTTGTTCTCCTCATCATTATTTATTGGACTCGGACGATATGTGTGTTTATGGACCAACAACAGAGAGCCAACAATAAATTTACGCCTTAACTACTCTTCAGTTTGATGAGGCGGGCGCTCGCACTTAGCACTTTTTATGTTGTGTGTTAGTGTTTGGCACTTTCTAAACAATATAATTAAACTGTTGTGTTTAGCTAGCAATTAAATAGTGGGATTGCTTAAGATTCGAATACAAAACTTGTAGCAAATGTCACCGGTTGACTTGGGCGCTCTCGATAAATTTATGTGATAAATGACATAATTAATCTTAAGTTGGTAATTTCATGCAAATGTATGTCATTCTGTTGAAATGCTTAAATCTGACACTCTTGTTGACATCTGACACACATCAGTTACAAGTGGGTGTTGTAATTAGATAATTGGCATGGGTTAGCTAAATTGTGTAAGATTAGTTTTCTGTTTGGAAAGCCATGCAAGTGCTTGTATCTTTTAGTTCAAATAAAATGATAATGCAGATTTCTTAAGGTTTGATAAAAGTTAGGTGTAGATACATTACAACACAAAAACATTTTCACCATAAAGTCTAGGTATTCTTCATGAGCACAGAGCACAGTCTAGGCCCCGTGACCGTTCGGGTCCATAGTTTCTTACTAGTCTCATCGAGTAAATAAAATTTCTGACATTTTTATTTAATAAAAACAATTAAAATAAAAACTTATCAAAGCAGTTCAACTTATCACTTTTCAACAATATTCTTATCATCATTTACACATTTCCCGTTGCCTTTTCATAACTAATTAAAACATCTGTGTATTTATTTAGTCAAATAGGAAGTTATCAAACATTTTATTTAATTTATGATAAGTGATAAGTTGCTTGAAAAAAAAAACAAAGCAAATACGCTTCAATTTCATAGAAGTTCCATTAGTCAAACTAATATTTCTGTTGAAGAAGATACGATGAGAAACTATAGATTCCCCTCATGTCATGGAAAATTTCAATTTGATTAATTTCTTTCTGCTACGCAGTTGGTTACATGAAAATATTTAATTGAATAATTATCATTTCACCCATGTTATAAACTTCACTTATAAGCAAACAATTAAAAGTAAATATTTTGCAGTTAACACCCTATAGTGATCTCTGTTGTAGGCTTAATAAGTGATGCCAGTTCAAATTCCAATTTAAAATGCAAACTACATGAAGGGCTAAATGAAATAACAAGTAAAAGGTGTGAAGCTTGTAATGAAAACATATTATTTGATGTAAACAATTTAAAGAAGATTTGATTTGCCATCAAAGTTGGTGTGACAAGTATTTTATTTACAAATAAAGAGTTGGTTCTGGGGGTTTTTATTTTGTTTCTTTGAAATTGAACGGTATAACATAGAACAACAAGCCAATAAGTCAACAAGTCCTTGTTAAGTTGTTCAACAAGTGAAGATTGATTACGTAACACAACAAGAACTGTAAAAATTTCTGGAAAAGAAAAATATTACCATCGACTGCAGCTTGAATTACTCTGAAACTTAACAAGCTCAGATCCGGCATTTATACTAAGGAATTGTAAGTACGTCCTATAATGTGCTGAATCTGGACAATTTCGTCCTAGTACTTTCAAGTGGAGACAAATGAACTAAGCTTCCAACCCATGACCTTCTATCAAGATATTGTATCGTAACGGGTAGCATGAATCTTCTCTAAAGTGCTGAACCTAATCAGCTGATTCAGACTTTTAAACCCCAATAGTCACTCCCAGGTAGAGCTTCCGGAAGAAAAAACATGCTGACCTTAGAAAAAAATCCACACGTAAGGTGCAGTACTACGAAATGTGTGGCAACAAAGGAAAAGCTTCATCAGGATTCAAACATTTTGACCAGAAGTCAGAAGCGCGATTTCCTTTAAGAGTCACAGTTTTAACGTTAAACTTTTAGGTCTGTAGGTCTAATGTAGGGAGTTCATTATAACATTTGGTGCCTTGAGAATGAAGCTCGCATTTATTTGGCTGTCTCTAAGTCATTAGAGTGCATCTGTAGTTATGCCAATATGACATCGATCACTTTCTGTCCAAATTCCAGGATCTTACAATGGTTTCAAAGACCATAGGCTTACTCAACCTTCTCCGGGCTAATGATTCTGCCACATACACTATTTACTCTTGATGGTATTCATTACAACTGAGACTATATTCGTAACACCTCAGCCTTAAAAAACCAGAAACTATGCCCTAGAAAACCAGACTTACCGTACAAGTTGAACAATTTTCCGGCATTTTCACTTTGTCGACCTACTTCTAGCTGATTCATCAACCCTATTGTTCACTAGCGTGCCTAGAACCTCCATTTTTCGAAGGGTTTACTTTCCAGATTATTTTTTTTCGTTATACGAACCCTGACACCTATACTGCTGTTGAGTGCGATTTTCAAAACCCTAGGACTAGAATGCGTGCTCCATCGACTTCTGTATTGAAAACTGCCTATCGGATGCAGCTCGTCGTACACTGACTTCTTTTGTTATACTAAGCGGACTACAACCTGACGATGAAGCCTTATAGGTGCTCCTGAGAATCAGTTCAACCTGGCAAACGGAGACTATCTATCGCAACTGGAAGTCGGTAAAATGGGGTCATACGTCAGTTACTCAAATCAATGCGAATATATAAGCAACTCTTGGAGAAGTGGCATCTACTTTAGTTAGATAGATTAGGACCCCAAGTCGGTTGGGACAACTCCATACTCAAAGTAGTAAGTGAGATCTAGGACCTGCTTTGTTTTATCCTATTTTCTCGCTTCTCATTCGGTTTTATGAAAACGTCAGCTTTGGCTTAAGTTTTCAGTTTGAGATATCCCCCTTGTTGATTCTCATGTTTCGAAGTGCCTATTTAAAATTCTAAATATAAGATCCACTAGGGGCCTACAATACAATACAACAAGTGCTTGTTAAAGTGAAATTCAACGATGGGCACTACAACAAATGTTTTGGAATCCTTCAACAAGTGGGTGATTTGATAAATTCTCACATTTCTGTAACTGGAAACAATAAGTGTTGTCGCAAGTTCTCCGACTCACTTGTTGAAGTGATTCAACAAGTCGAGGGTAATTTTGTTTTTTCAACAATTGTTACAATTTTTGTTGTGTTATGTAAATGATCTTCATTTGTTGAACAGGTATAGATATCTAAACAAATACTTGCTGAGTTATTGGCTTGTTGTTCTGTGTTATGGGCCCCAGGTCACCCATGACAGTACACCATGAGAAAGCTATTCGGGTATCTAGAGTTCTTTTACTCACGTCTAAGCTCACCTTACCCATAGATCCATCGGTGTAAGATACTTCACTTTGGGTTGGGTTTATGAGGCTTGCTCACTTAAGCAGGCTATCATGACCATTGCTTTGATCCGAGGCACATACCACAGCAACAGGTTTTTGAACGCCGCCGTCAACTATAGCGATTCTTATTGCGATTTTCCTCATAGAGATCGTTCTTGGACTTTGCCCTATAAGCACGGAGTTTAGTCATTGGCTTCATAGGGAGTGGTTGAATTTCCAATCGAACTACTAGAGACTAAAGAGTTCACCGGCATGGAGGTGAGCTTGAGAGAAGACCCTTTGTATTCACATGTTACCCTACCATTCAGCCCTATAAGCTATTCTAAAGAGAATTATTTTTCTGAAATAAAGACGTATGTGTCGCCTCTGACTATAAGAGTTCAGTAGCTTCTACTTCCTGAAATGTATTAGCAGCATTTACACTCATCACACGTTCGTCGTTAGTAAGTCATAAAACCATACATCAAGCATACACCGCTGACAGGTTACATTAACATTCTTCTCATCGATCGCGATGGGTAGAAAAACAAAGTCGATTGGTCACACTCCCCTTCCTACCATCTATCAGTATCGAACAGTATAACATTAGTTCTACGTTTGCAAATAGTCAAAGATACATCAGAGATTCATTGTAAATCTGACACGTGGTTTGAGTACAATAAACTTGTAAGCCAAATTTAATGCACTTTCGGTTCATTAATTTAATTATTAATCACCCATCACCTTTTGCGTTTTTTGTGCCTATAGCTCACACCCAACAGTGTCTAGCACTTTAAGTGCCAATAAGTATGTATCTACGTGTATCTTAAGTGAGATTCTACAGGTACAAGCAATTAATTCGTATTCACATCATATTGTTTACAAATGATCAACGGACGGTGGGGTTTATTTCCCTCTCTATCTATCCCCTCCAATGGATACAATACCTATGGGTACCCGCATTTTTTTTTTTTTTTTTTGAGATACATCATATTACGATGAATTTCTGTGTAACGCAGAGTATTTCTGGATACATAGTCTGATCACTTGTTGAATTTTTTTTTTTTTTTTGTTAATACACAACTAATTGCCCCCCGGCCACAGCAGGCAGCGGCAGCAGATGAATTTATATTCGCACGTATATCGACGTAGAATGCTGATAGCCTCGACTTGGACCATATAAATAAAGAATTTCCACCGTCTCTCGGATTACTAGTTTAATGTTCTAAACGTACAACCGCGTCCAACGTACTCGTGCGGCTAAAACTGCAAAAAAAAATTATTTTTTCACTTTTCACGTTTTTGTGTATCTTTTGTGCTCCTTTGTGTATCTATGCGAATAATTTTTTGTGAAATTCTTTTTATATTCTCAAAAATTTCATCAAAATAAATAAATCTTTCGAAGGATGCTTGTGCATTGGTGCTAATTGCTGGTGGTTTGTGGTGAATTCTCTATTTGTCTACGGCATTAGCAAGTGAATTCGTGCGTGGAGGAGTGATCATATGAGATTCGAATATTGTGCGTGTTCAGGGTGGGAGCTAGAGTGCTATATAAAAAAAAATCGTTTCCTTTGTTACAATGCAGTCCCATCAGAGTTCGTTCGGCGAGCAGATAAGTTCCGTAAAGACCTATGGGCATAAGCGACGTCCTTCGATTGGTAAATCAATGCCAGTTACATCGTTGCTGTTGAATTTTCCACCACCATCGTCGTCGTCGGAGAGGGATTATTCGAGCTTATCGAAGGATGGTCAATCGCCGGAGTTTGAACGTCCACCGATATTTTTCCAAATTCATGAATCTTTCAACGAGAGTGGAGGTAGTTCCCCCGACGAGAACGACTACGATATGCTAGTTAGCTGCGGCAGTGGTAACAGCCCTTGTTTGACTTGTCGCAGTTCCCCTGGTGATGGTAATAGTCCACTCGCCCAGCTTTGTAGTAAACTTTGTACAAAAGAGTGCTGTGAAGTACCACCCGTTCCAGCGACAGAGTGTCCTTCGATGGAGACGCGAAAACCCCTCCTGCGGCCACCGTCAAGAATTGAAGTTCAACGAAAAAAGTTCCTCACCGACATGCTGTGCCTGAAAGATGACAACGACGACGAAAGCAATTCCGCCGCCGCCGAACAACAACCAGGAGATGTCCCTGAACTGATCGAGATTGTCTCGAGCATAATTGACAAGACCACACCAGCGTCGCCGGATAGCCACCATTCGTCATCGCTAATTACGCCCCAGGAAAGTGCAATGCTGAAGGACTTCCGCGAAAAGTTTACCATAGCGGAAGCACTGGCTAAAACCTCAGCAATGACCTCGCCGGCGGTCAAGAGACGCCTAGCCGCTCGTAAAGTCGAAATGGAACTAGAATACGAGGAAAATGAACGTCGCCTGGCTGGTGGTCGTGCTGCACCCAGCAATGATTCTAAAACCGATATCGGAAGTGAATATGAGCCACCACGGGACTTGCTGTTGTATCTTGTGAGGTAATTTTCGTTTTCTGATTTTTTTTTTTTCGTTTTCGTCGCTTTTCGCACTTCAGCACTCCAAACTGCATTTGGTTGCCGGGGCCGGCGGTTGACGTATGTATCTCGTTCGCCCCACTTCAGTGCCATAAATCGAGATCTGTCCAAACTGGATCTGGTTACACTTGACTGAGAGGAGATACAATAAAAATAAAGAAAAATTGATTAACATAAATTATATGAATAAATATTCTTCCCCTGTGTGTTGCGTTGCGTATCCGTTCTCTGCTCCGGCATGGTAGACACATTGACGTCAGATTGAGATACTAGAGTGCCACCTACTTCGGGTGTGAAGTACTCGTATAGAAGCTGAGAGGAGTATGTCTTGAAGTGACTAATTAGACTGGGGAATTTTTGTGTGTTGCCTCAAGTGCATGAGATAAGTTTTTTTGTAACATACATACATACATACACATGCGTGTGATGTTTGGTAGAGATAAATTTTGATAAATGCAAATAAATGTTGGACATACTTTCAATTCACTTTTATTGAACGCGATAAGAGAAAAGGATTGTCAGCACAATCAGTGCTCGTGTATCGCGATAGGGATTTAATTTATAATACGCAGATGTCTTAAATAGTAGCGGAGATAAGCTGGCTTCGCATTTGTTATGAAGCGTCTGCTAAATTTTTACAATTACCACGTGCAGGAGGATTACTTCACTGCAATACAATGTAAAATAGGAAAAATACTTGTTATGACATTGTGTAGTTGAAATGGAAATATACATCAAATACTACATCAGATGTCAAGCTATTTCTTTGTTGTGCATTTTTCCAATAGATACTTATTAGCAAAGTCTTATCGTTATTTACAAAGAGCTACTCTCTGACATAATTATTGAAACAAACAGATTGCTTTGTTCGATTTTTTTTAACGTTTTCGCATCGGAGAACCGGAACTGTTATGAATAAATGTAGGATAAACCAAATAGGCAGAATACATGCTACAAAGTATCTTCAACGTCTTCACGGGCCGTATCGCTAAAGCCTAATGCACTTAAGCGCTTAGCAAGAGTGCAGTGGTAAAATAACCCGACTTCAACTGACAACGCTTTCTAGAGCAGTTTCTCTGAGAAATTTGAAAATGATATTCAGGGTTTGACGGTTTGACCAGAATTTCGTTGCACTAATTGCAATATTACATGCAGCCTTTTTCGGAGACCTCTTCGTAAGATTTTTGACGCAACAGCGTCTTATAAATTGATCTGCCAGTCAGTGCATAGGTTGGAAAAGATAATGCAACGAAATTTCTCGAAATTACTGGTGGATTTCTTTTATTTTGGTATTAAAATGTGGGGCATATATCCCACTATACGACTTGGTGTATAAAATGGATAAGATATAGCGGAAAATCGGCGCGCGGAGAAGCATATAACTAAACAACCAACTACCTTTGTTACTAAGTTTTCTGGTGTTACTTACATACTTTACTTAACGGGTTTCCGATCCGTGAAGAGTCTCTGTCTGAGACACGGTAGCTTTCCACTCTCTTCGGTCCCGGGCACACTGCTTCCAGCTATCTAGACCAAGTGCTTTGGCATCCGCGATAACTTGATCCTTAAAACAGAGGTTCGGTCTGCCTTTTCAACTCGAACCTGGGGGCTGTGATTCGGAGATCCTCTTTGCTGGAACATTATTGTCCACTCGCTCGATGTGGCCGTGCCAGTGTAGTCGACGTGTTTTGGATTTTTGGACTACATCCACAACTTGGTACACAACGGTAGTATCTCGCCCTCCTTGAAAGTGTTCAATATCTGCTTTGCTTTCCTGCTTATCGTTCAACACTTGGCTCAATAAAGCACAACTGGCAGGATCAAAGTTTTGTAGAGCATTGCGTCATCCGAGTTAGGAGTATTGAACCCATTTCGTAGTTCCATTTTGAACCAGTTTCGGCAAACCGAAGTAGCAGGGGTTTCCTAGGGTAAGTCTTTGTCGACTCTACTACTAAGGTGTCATTCTTGGAGTTGATATTTACTCCGAGGTGGGAAAACTCCTTAACCACTTAGAAGTTACGATTGCCAACAGTGACGTTTTCCTAGGTAGTGGACAGATGCCTCTTTGTCTGTACTTGGTTTTATCCTCATTCACTTCAAAGTCAACTCGTTCTTAAATAGTGAGAAATAGTGAGTCTCGCCTTGAAATTCGTTGGTCTTCCAGGATCTTCCTAATAGTAGCTGCTGGAAATCCTGCTTAAACACATCCACTATTCTCTGTCCTCCGGTGACTGGATTTCCTTCACTGTTTCGAAGAGCCTGCGTTCCGGGCTGCCTGTTGATAGGATTCGCTTTCCAAGATAGGATGTTGTTCTGCGTGGGCCTTTTTCTTCTTACACAGGATCTTCTTCTTATCACTTCTTCTGGCTCCATACTCTTCTCTTCATGCCCTTGTTTTGCGGGAAGTTTTCTGGCATTAGTACACCAAAAAGCCGAAAGTCATGACAGCGTTACAAGCTGGCCCGCTTTACTTTTCTACACTGTCTGTGACTCTTTTGATCGTATGTGTTGTCGATTAGGCTTTTCTAAGAATTTTTTCTTCAGCGGCGGTTTCACGTTTTGAACTCAAATTGGATTAATCTCAATATTTGCTTTCGTTCAAATTAAACAAGTTGGGACCCCACCCTCGGATTGAAGACTAAACAGAAGGGAACAAATATTAGAAAAAGAGTCGTTGAAAGGGCAGAGCCCTGAGGTACACCATCGTTCATAGACTCGTATTGATTGATTAGATACTTAGAAAGCTCTCAATCGATTTTGAGAAGAAATTTTCAACATGAGCTGGAGTTTGTTAAAGAGGGCTATATGCAACTCAATGAAATCTTTTGATATAGCAAAAGCAATGGGTCTGCACTCACTGCATTAATGACTACATTCTTTCCACTTTTCTGAAAGGTAGACCATTAAGTCTCCTATGAACGGAACGGAAAGTGCTTAGTTTAACTTAACTTAAAGTGAGAAATACAAAAAGTCAACTGGAGTTGTTGACAGGTTAGAAAAAAATCTCGTGATTCACCTCGGATCTGACCGGTGATCTCATCGGTGGCAAATTACTTCAACTCGAGAAACACTTAATACAGTCCATCGTCAGTCGGTCTTACCCTAGGTGAACAAACGACGGTAGCGAAGTTAATCACTAATAATGACAATCAAATCCCAACATAAAGTCAAAACCTGTCATCTAATACAAAGAAATGAAAGAAAGTAAGTAGACAGGTCAAGGTTAATGACAAACATCGAAGGGTCCAAATCTAGCATAAGGGTATTTTGAGAGAGATGTAAACTGTTGTCCTGTATGGTACCCTGATGTGGGCAAGATATCTGCAGATCGTATTCATCGAATGCCATATCTGTGTTTTTTTTGTAAGGGGATACGGGTTGATTCGTGAACAGATACCTTCACATAAATATTCTAGCGAACGATCAACAAAGAAAAAGTAAAGCCATACACCCAATCACTAGTGAAAACAAGAAAGATGTTAGCATGCGAAGTACTACTGAATATCATGAGAGATGGAACCACAATGTATAAAGCGAAACCACGAGAAAGTGAACGAACCGGAGCTATGTAAAAGTAAGAGTTTATCTGCCTTGATTCAGATATGGTGACACCTCTGCTTGTCTAAAATAGGGACAGTCCCAAAAAGATGTGGGTAATGTATTCCTTCAATGGTTAAAATTTAATGGGGAGCTTAGAGACCCAGAAAAAGCAGTGGGTTAACCACGCTTTGCTCGAAGGATACATTTAATATAGTGAAAGATACTACCACAAACATATTGCTAAAAATTTGTCGAATGAAAAGAACAAGAAACTAAGAAATTTATTACCAAACTCAAACATAAGAAAAAGATATGAATCTTAGGGCACGAAGTGACACTCAGTTTAAGGCTGAATCTGAAGCAAGTTTTTTTTATGTTTATAGGCTTTTGGAAGACAAAAATACTCTTTCATGTTTGTCGAACGTTCGCGACAGATGAAACCGTGAAAAGTCTATTGCTGTTTTCCGGGACTCGAACCACAAACCCATTTCTCAGTAGAGAGACCCACTAAATTTAGACTTACATAAGTAGCTTAAAGTCAACTTTATTTGTCTCCACTATTCCTCCTTAAGTTTATGAATGTCTACAAATGTTAAAATCATTATTTTCTCATTACTTTGACATATTTGTAGGTATAGAGTGAACATTTTTTTCTTTATATCCTTGGACATGATTAGTATGATAAGTCTTCTAACAAATGTCATGGATTTCCGGTTTTTTTTTCAGTTCCAACTACCACTGGTAACCACTTCACTAAAAACGACAAACCCTAAGAGAAAATAGATTTTCTTTAAAACTGTTCTTAAATAATTTACAAAAATTTCATTTCCTTTATTTTTTTCCCTTTAGGGTTGTGAGGATTGTGTGCCGTACAAACGAATTTTCGATATTATGATTCTCTCCATAACGATAAGAACTTATCGGTTTAGATTTATAATTTAATACTAAAACCTGTGTGTCAACGAGTGTAAAGCCGAATTTTGTCCCAAGTGCCTTTAGCCCTTGCATGTATATAAGTACATATTTTTTTTTTGTGTCAAAAATAATTTTTTAACAAAGAATCCAACAACTATTCGAAAGAAAGAAACAAACAAAAATGGAGTTTTTACTAAAGTCATCGCGTTTAATAGTATCATCTAGGACGTTTACACGTCGCGTTGTGATTCCGATTCCAAGGTAATTGTTTACAACTTATTGATTTAATTAATCAGCATTACCATCAAACCCGTAATTACACAAGTACACAAACATATTTTTATCATTTCAAATGCGGGTTGCCATTTGAAACTAATTATTTTGTTTCATACATACATACATACATACATATGCTGACCTAAATAGATAAAAAGCACACAACAACAAACTAATTCCAAGTGCAGTCAACAGAAACCAGTAAATTCGTCATTAAATCTACAAATGTCTGGACGCAATGTCTCCGTCTTACTCTGTTTGACTTTTATGGCATCTCGAATGACGTTACTACATATAATGACAGTTCGTTGACTTCTCTCGGTCGTTTTGTAATTTCTTCGATTGTCTTAGGTCAAGAAGTGGGTGTGTTTGATTTCGAAAGTTTTTTTTCTTCTGTATATTGGAACATCCATCAGAAATGATTGTTTTGACATTGACAGATGTCAACATATTGATAGTGGTGTAATTGGAAAAAGTATTTACAGTGGCGGAAAAAACAAAATGGCCTCCAAGCGGTGACCTAGAAGTACACATATACCCTGATTGTCGAAAGCATTGTGTGCTGTTTCTAAGGCGAGGTTCTATGTAGCCTATTTATTTTATTATTACATACTCGATGAGCGTGAGTACGTGAACCCCTGCATTGCTCACGGGCTTATCTTTAGCTTGTATTTTGTATTTTTTTTTTTTACTTACTTAAGATAAGCATACGCACAAATAATGATTTTTTGTTACACAGTGTTTTTTGTTTACATGTCTGGCAATGGTGTACGTGGATTGTAGACAATGGTTTATTCTAAGCCCTAAGACTTTGAGCTTATTTTTATCAACATTACAATGGAGTTCTTTACTCTTTGAAAAGTCAGTACATACATTTAACTCTGGTGTGACTAGTATGTAAGAGACATATAAAATAAAGTGCGTAATTTTTGCTTTGTTATTTTTAGGAGAGTAGCCTTGTGATACGAGTAGTACGTTATAGTTTAGGGTCTAGACAGTTGTTTTTTTTTTAATTGTTGTTAATTGGTGTTTATCACTTTAGACATGTTTTCGCAAAGTTAAGGGTCTCTACAAGATAAGTTTCGTTAATCATTTATGTATTCTTAAAAGTGTAAACGAATTCAAATATTCAGATATAAACTGATAATCGTGGTCCATCTGCACATAGTACAGACACCTGGTGGTCCATATTTCTTTCCATAGTCATCCGGTCGCTGCTTGTCAAATTACCAGTGACCTTTGCAATGATTGCAAGATGTCATTGACTCGAGAACCGAGCTTTAGTCCACTTTTGTTCATACCGAGTATATCCTTAGTCTTGCTCACTTTTGTTCCTTCTGTCAGACTTCAAATGTCTACATAAGCTATCACCGTACACCATGAAGTGATGACCAATAGCCTATAAAAGGTTGTAGACCAATTAAAGGTCGATAGTCAACATATTCCGACAAAAGTGTTAGCTCTGAATACCTGCGCGTATTGTACAGAAACCCAACAAGCATTACAGAGTTACATCGTCCTAACCAGTTTAGCTTAATTATTTTCCATTCTACAATTTAAGGGCTAATTGTTACAGCAAATTGTTACAGATAGTAGCCAAGCTAGCTAGCCAGCTGAGCTAGTTGGCGATTACTAAAAAAACAATAGTTAGTCTACTCAATGCTGTGTACTGTTTGAAGTCAGAAGCCCTAAAGTGAGCTCTAGCTCTGGAGATGCTGCCAGTAAGGGAACCGTCTGCATATACGACAGTCTTACTTGGCTCAAAGTCAATCCATCTGTCACTGCTCAATTCCGAGGGATCCGAAAAATACCCTGAAATCGATGCTTAAATGCAATTTTAAGAACACAGTTTAGGGACGACAATGTAGCCGTTTACTTCTGGGCACATCTCTGACATTGATCCACCGTCCATACTTTGCAATATACTTTGATAGCTTTCACAGTAGTTGGGTATACGTCCACAGCAGCATCTCTAAGAAGTATTCCTTGAGAAAATGCTAAAAACTACTTAAGACATTTGCGTCCAGTTAGCTTAGCTTTCCTTCTTTAAGGTCTTTTGGTATCATTGTTCCGAACACGAATAACCATCACATCTGACTTGCGTGATAGAAGGAAGGTCTGCTCATCCACTGTAAAGATGACATCGATTTACAAGATGTTGCCTGAAGATCCCTCGACTGATAAGTTGTCAAATTGTTTTATCTATGCGGAATGTCTGGTACCACCTTCTTATTAAAGGACACATCGACGGAGTGCCATTCATTATCTTTAGCTCCGCTATATTTAATTCACAGTAGGGACACCTAGTTCAGAATGTGATTCTTCACCATATTTTGAACAGTCCGAGGAGATAGATTCCACGAAGCACCACTACATTACCAAAAAGTTCCTTTAACCAGAAGTCTTGCACTCCAACTCACTATCAGTGGCAACGATTTCAAGATTTTCAAAGTTCTTCAGCAGAAATGAGGAATGGCTGATAGTCCTTAAGTTTCTTGCAGAGTCATAAGCAAATGCAGCCTTTCCTGTTTAAAGAGGGCAACATACGAACACATGTATTCGTCTTCCAATATTGTACACTCGAAGCAAATATGCCAAGCTTCAAAGAACTGAAGCGTTATCTGATTTTAGAGAGTTCACTACAAATTTTTGATGCGACAGGTCTATGCGAAACAGGGCCTAGCTTCTCATAACCATTCGTGTTGTGCGTGTTATATTTTTTACATGAATGGAAGGAGCCTCCTGTTTAACGCCGTATGCGAAGGGCAATTTTTGTTTTTGAGAAGCTTTTTCATGACAGTTTTACCCTCGAATGCTTGTCAGACGCTCTCGAGAGGTGGGGCCGTGAAAGAAATTTTAGGTTTTGTCAGGGGATTGAATCTGGAACCCCTCGCTCCATAGTCCAACGCACTAACCACTTGCGCCACGGCGACCACTTCTTTACTCTAATATCTCAGCGCATGATGTCGCAGCTTTCAGGCACGATGCTTCCAGACCAGAAGGGACGTTCAAACCTTCTATTTCCCGAGATAATCAGTCGACCATTCGCCCTGTGCTTCTGAGATAAGAGACAAAGTAGTCGACGTGGGGTAGCTTCTTCGGCTACATCCTCATCTTCTGACACAAGGAAGCTAATGTGACAAAAGTAGTTTTGTCTTGTTTTTTTTCCTGCTTACTGCCCAACACTTAGGCCCATAAGTAAGCCGTTGTTTATGGATTAAGACTTCTCTATACGAAAGGCGGATGGTTCCTTGTTTCTCGACTTATTCTCATTCACTTCAAGACCAACTCGTTTCGAATACTATGCTGTTGCACTGGATGGGTTCAAGGGTTCAAGGTTGTCTGATGTATTTCGATCTTTTAACATATTGTAACACCTTATTGTCTACATTTGTACTCCTTATTGACTCAGCACGTGTTTCAAGTAGCTTCCAAACTGTATTGAGCACCGGTCAAAAGACGCACTCATAGTTTTTTTTAAATTCAAATTTAATGAGTAGTAAATGGACTCTACAAAGACATTACATCTATAAAATAAATGCTCCGCAGGAAGGCACTTTGATTCTGATCTTCCCTTGATGTCATTTGTTCAGAGACAACTTTTCGACTTAGGTCCCTTTTCTGTCCACTCTTGATTTCTTCTCTTCGCTTCTTCTAGCTAGAAACTAGCACTTCTCGCTGTATTTCTTTACCAGCATCTTCTGACGCCCTCAATTCGTCGGTCCCTACACCGTCATTATAAACGACTTCTACTGTATATACATATATTTTAGGACATCAAGACGTATAGTCCGGGGTATGCTATGCGAATCACTCTATATTATAGGGTAAGAATCTTAACGATAAAACTAAGCCCACACCTAGTAAGAGTGTGTAATTTCCACTTACTAAGCCCACTTAACAAACTTTTGTACTTGCCATTGACCATTTCATCACAGGAGACCCTCCAGTCTTATGTCATAGTCCTAATATTCTCATGGCTGTAGCGCTATATGTTTAGCTATGTCTTCAGACAATATCTTCAGAGAATCCAACTCTTCCATCAGACCGAGGGGATCTTAGCTTAAGAACGACATGATACGTATGAATATATGTTCTATAGTAAATGTCCTATCGCGGTGCCTTGAGGAACGTCACCTATGATGTTTTTTACTCTATTTGTGAAGCAGTCTACCAACATTTTCTGTACATATTCTGGCACTCTTTTTGCTCGCAGGATAAATGTCCAACATGGTAATATTACAGTATTGTCGGGTTACATCTATAGCTTACCTCTGATCCTCAACTTTCTTGCATATTTATAGGATTTCGTCGAGAGTGACAAGAAAAATTGGCTGTATTCTTCCTGCAGTTTTTTTTTAGCAATTTCTGGTATCAGATTGATGGAAAAATAAAACTCCGTCCGTAGTTGACTTTCCTTGCTAGGAGTTGCCCTATGGATTATGCTTAGCTTTATGCGTTTGTTAGTGACCTTCATGATTACTTTAACCTTTGGAGCGCTGTTGTTGTTGGGCAGAAACTGCTTGCTGGAAACATCGGAAGTTGATAGAACCAGGTCTTAGATTTGGTCTAGAATTATGTATGTACATAGGTATTATTTTGGGAAACGCAGGAAGTAATACCTGAAGTCTTAAAGCTTGAACTGAGTATAAATGCCATCAAGCGCAAGTACTCTGATTGCGTGTAAAGCCTTTGTTTTACTGGGATTCTAAACTATACTGGAAAGAAAACATAGACCATCGAAAGTTTATGTGACATTATTCCCATACAGACTAGCGTTCGGGAAAACATTGGAATATAAACCTAAAGTGGTATATTGGCCATACACTGCGGTGGTAAGATGCATTTTAACCTAAACGGTTCGATTTTTTGGTGAAAGACGGTCGAGAAAAAATATCAACTTGAAAGCGTGAAAGCAATAGCTCGCCAGCTAAAACGGCGCTAAGACTAAGGGTAGTCGGACTATCGTTAGCTCAATCCTATGGTCATGCTTCAATTCTGAGCCGCGGGAATGTACTACATCATCCCACTATGAAACTGTAGTTGGAAATTCGCTATAAGAATTCCTACCAGTCAGGAGTATGACAATGGTATGGTCTATACCTTAAATGAGATAGCTATCTATACCGATCCAAAATGGATGTAGGTACTAGTGCTGGCATCTACTGAGAGACTCATAATACAAATTGGTCCTTTAGACTAAAGTATGGCTGCAGCGTTTTTCAAGCCGAAGTTACTGCAATGAATCAAGCTATGGACATGATTATCGAGGAAAATATATCTGGTAAGATAATCAGTATCGATGTTGACAGTCAAGAAGCCATTAAAGCGTTGTAGTGAGCATCGGTAAGGTCCAAACTCATTAGAATGTACGTCAAAAGACTCTGTTGCGTACCGGGTCACATGGATATCTCAGGTAAGGAAGAACTAGCCAGGGCAAGGTCACATATAAGCGCCTCGCAGGCCCTTCCTGAGACCAGTACACCGGTAAGCACTTTGAACAGGGAAGTAGACATCGAATCCAACGAGGAGACTAACAGGTATCTAATACATACATACATGTGCTACAGCCAAATCTTTATGGCCAGTCCACGACAAAAAGATCTTATGAAACTCAGTTGCACGGATATTTGGACGACTTTTGGTGTCGTGAGAGGATACTGCGTAATAGGCAATCATGCAGTACGACCAGGACTATCTCATAACGACTTCTGTAGTAACTGCAGGGACGAAGAGGAAATCACTTGTTATGTGATTGTCTAGCACTAGCTATCAAAAGGAACGATGCTATTTCCTTGCGGAACTAAACGATCGAAGAACTATTGAGCTGAACCTACTCCTGTGATTTATACGCGTACATACCTGGGTGGTTTAGTTAAGCGTTCAACACTGAACTAAGTTCTCGGGGGTCTTATAATTGGGCACAATGTGACATTGCTAGTCACAGTGAGCCATTGACAATTTCTTGTCAAAAAGAGCACCCATTTCCCTACCGTAACCTTAACTGGGATTACTTATACAAATACATAAAATTAATGGAAACTAATTTAAATTTCGCATAATGACAACCGCATCTGCTTATCTCAAACTATTTCATTAATTGCCCTCATCTCGTCAGCTGACTGTCATTATCCATATTTAGCGAAATAAAGTGTAAACTTTTTACTGTTTGACCAAATACCAGTTCCTCTATAATTCATAACCACATCTTTGCAGAATACCATGGGTTCCAACTGCAAAACAGGTATTTTGTTCGTCACAGCTCCATCGGTATGGCAATCACTGATTTTTGACTCACTTCAAGATCTTGAATGGTCGTCTAGAAACCATATTTGTATCGCCATTTTCCAATATGGCAGCCAGAGTACCTAATCATATTTTCTGGTTTTGTACCATTTACCTTGGTTGCATAATTTCTTTTTTTTGGAAAACCCCATTTTTGGCTAAAACCGCATGACATTTATTTAACCAATATAAATCATGGCATAATGCCAATCTTAGTTTTTTTTTTATAGATCTATTTATTTGTCTCTCAGATTAGAGATCATTAACAGATTTAATGTTATTTTTCTTATTAGCGTGAGTGCTTGGAAAATCCATCAATTTAAATAGATATCACAAAAAAAAATAGAAAAATTATAATAACAGCCAATGCTCTCATAATTAATGATTATATTAATTGAATACTTCTGTTTCCACGGGGATTTCTCTCATTTTCACAATTAATGTGTCAATGGACTAATTGCCCTCCATAGTTTAATTTGTTCAACCACTGGGTAATTAATTATTTATGTATATATATACTGCGCACTGAAGTATGTATGTAATTATTGCTATGCCACTAGAACGGTTTATAGTGTAATATTCTATTTTTGGCACAATTGAAAGTACATATGTATGTAGTTTGTATTTTATTAGCTAGTGTGTGGGATTTTTTCTTTTTAAGGTAGGTACTCAACAAGAGGTGTCATTTTAAATTAATAAAAAAAGCAACACTTTTATGAAAAGTGGTGAAATTTTTATTTTATTCGAAAGTACAAACTTTGAGATTAGCAATGTAGTACAATGTCTGCCAAATGTTTGCATCGGCTCTGCCTACAATTAGTCATCCTTTGATGAAAGTTTTCATCACATTGTCGCATAATTGCGACTGTACTTCGCGATATATTCTTTTAGTGCATGAATCTTTGGTGGAGCATTGGTGTAGACTTTATCTTTAACATATCTAGCCCGAAAGGAAAAAGTCTAATAGACTTGAAGTCTCCAATTCGAGGAATTAAACCACAAGGAAATACCCCTTCAAACACAAATCGTTGAGACAAAATCCTTCATAGAACGTCCAAAATTACTCTTTAATGATCGTGGGAATAATATGGATATTTTGCGTTTGGGGATTTCGTATTTATACATTTTTCAAAAGTTAGGGACTCGTTAGTTTGGGGATTTTAATTTTGGACATTTTGGTAGGTACCTCAAACATTTTATTTGGTACCTAATCAGCGAGATTATTGTTTATATACTGACGAATCATTTCAATTTCCGGTTTCCTCAATGTATTGTTTGATCTTAGCTTAGAGATTTCTGATTAGCTTCCTTATGATAAACAATCTTCGTTACCCCAAGGATATATCCTTGGGGTAACAAAGTATTTTACCTCAATGGAGTAAACTAGTATGGTCCCTTTGTTAATAGTAGCGTTAGCATTGACTAGTTTCCTTTTCGTAAATGATACTTGAACTTGCAAGAATCGATAGAGAGTCCCTCTTTGTTGCACCATTCTAAAACTGAATAGTTGCAAAGCCCCTTGCATGACACTGGAGATGGTCGGGCTCTGTTTAAGACTAATAATAATCACCACGTCATCAGTATAATCAAAGGCGATCTATCCTAATCTCTGTAGATTGAGCAGAAGATTTTGGAAAGCAAGAGTGGATAGAAAACTCCTCCTTGAGGTCAGTCTTTGTATGTAGTCACAGATACTGTCACTCCTCTGGAAGAGAAAGTAATTATTCGACTTTCCAAAATGGCTCTTACTCGTTGGTTGATTGAATCTTGTATACCTCTGTTACTGATTGCATCCTCGATATCTATAAAGGCATATGTATAAGGCTACTTCTTTCGAGTGAACTGGACTTTCTATCTTTTTGATATGACGATGGAGAGGACCCTTACTGATTCCAATGCAGAGAGGTGGACAGATCTGACCGGGCTCTAATATTAACTGTAATGAGAGTCGTTATAGTCTTTAGGCTTTACGCGGTTTATTAGGCCTATTGCCTGGTTTGGAAATAAAATCACATTTAGTTGTCTCCAGGTGATGAGCATCTATCCGCTGCTGTGGCTTCCTCTAAATAAAGCAATCACTCTCGGCAGAATAAAATCGGTTACCTTTTGTAAAAGAACTGGAAATAAACCGTCCTGAGTAAGCATACCGCCCATTTAAACTTATCCGCTAGTCTATACGCTTCGGTTGGTAGAAAAAGGTAAAAGGGGGGATGTACATAGATGAAGAGGAAATTTGATTTGGAGATGGAGAGTTGGGTGGGGTTCTCTGTTCCGGAAAACGTACTGTATTTCTGACGAACTCCAGCATCTTTCCGATACTATAACGTGTAAGATAACTCAGCCCAGGCAGGACGTGTCTTCCCAGGTGTTTGTATCTTAGCGCCATATTTTTTTGCGGGCCAGATACTTGATGTCACTAGTCCCAGTCAGTATGTGTGTTTGTTCAGGTTGATGTGTCCGGTATATAGACCAACCATGCGTCTTAATTGCCTCCTGGCCAGATCGAGCGCCCTCTTTGCATGACGGTGGCAGGGGGCTCAATCATAGTTTTTCCAGCTTTGTAGGTTTACAGTCCTTTCCACATGTGTTCGTAGTGTTTTGCGAACGACCTACTGTACGCGGTCTTAAGGCTAACTCCCAAGGTTGTAACCGTATCTATGATTCAAGCCTCCTACCTCACCAGTTCATCAACAGATTAAATCCCTGCTATATTGCAGTCACCAGGAATCCAAATCAGGTTGACCTAAGAGGAGGTTGCCAAGATATTGTGTTTTTCTTTCCCTTCCTTCACCAATTTCGAGTAGATCCATGGATTTGCTAGTGACTTTAGGGCTGTCTGACTATCCGAGCAGTAGTTTTGCGATCTTCAGTGTAGCAAAAATCTTTACCTGAAAAATAGTCACGAATTGTTCCAGATGAACTGGAGCCATAAAAATCTGTTTCCGGTTTTTGTTTCTGTGACTTGCTGCACTAAGGCTAAGGATAAATTAATGTTTAGATCTTTAATAGTGTTTACGAAAGTTTAGTCAAGTAATAGTTTTCTCACATGTATCGATTGAAAGCTTTGTATACATATGTTCTGGCCAATTTTTTGCAAAAGAGTTAAACCTATAATTGGCTCTTCGGGGGTGATCTAGACATCTACCTATCACTGGCTGTCTTACATTTTCCAAAATCCTATGTCCAGTATGTCCAATGGCGCTGGTAGTCGAACAAGCAGTTTGTGTGACATCCTGCATTTTCAAAAAACAGTTCCTCTTCTGTTAAAGTAAAGAACCTCGACCTCGAGAATAAATTCAAAGCAGTATGATATTTTTCCCTTGAGGATGAGAAACCTATTCATGGAGGAATCGTCGATGGCTAAAATGAGGATGAAGGGTTGATATTCTTTTACCGTCTAGATGAGCTTTCATAAGTCGGTTCGTCAGATTGTCATTCTGAGCTATAATAGAACTCAAACTACAAAGCTTCTCATTCGAGAGCTCGAGACCTTGCATAAGAACTAGGAATGACGTAACGTTCATTCTGCTTTCAGTTCGGTTTTTTTTTCTCAAAGTTAGCCGGAAAAATTGGGCCAATTATTTATTAAGTTGGTTGAAACGTCTTTTAACATGACAGCACCAACCACTTGACTGAAAGTAGTGAAGTCAAGTGTAGGACCTGCCCTTAATTCTGATTCCTTAATCTCAGAATCTTTGCATTCAGTTTTATAGGAGGGTCAGCTTTGGCTATGGTGAGGGTAGTTCCTTAAACCGGCGATCTGAAGGAACTTTTTTATTGACAATATTAGTCAGGTCTTGAACAAAGTCCTTGACCTTCCGTCTCGTTGTGAGCCTAGGAAGGCTTTAATAGATCTGTCTAGCTCTTTCGCAGTTAGTTTTCCGTGAATTCATTATCTTCTGTAAAGCTAAAGCTTTCCATTCCATGTAGCAAGAAGTATCTAACTGAAGACTCCGGCACCATCGACTAAAAAATACACCCTTGGCAAAATTTTAATCCAGCTGATTATTCGTTTGTCACAGATTACCATGCACTCATGAACATTTGCCACAGATACCCTACTTGATAGCTGTTATATGTATAAGATTTCGCAATCACCGCGTAAAGTCTGATACTTACTACAAGCCTCGGAGAAATTCGGTCGGATTGTCTCTGTCAAAGAATAGATGGTGCGTAGATATCGCTACCAGTAGCAGCGTCAAGAAGAGTGTACAAAGCTTACTTATTCCTCCTTAAGTTGTGCAAGCTGATGGCAAAAGTACATAAGAAGAGATCATTCTTCCTAAACAATTATTTTCCCCGTCGCTATCAACACTGACTCCTATCCCGACAATAGTCATACGTATCTATTGCACTTCCCGGCAAAGTGAAGGCTGATATGATGAGCTCGGTGCTATTTACCCAGTACAGTGGAGTACTATCACCACTACTTATTGAATCAAATTTTTAGAGGGTATCCCACTGTAATCTGCACACCCAAGACCGTGCCAGTAAGGCTTCGATTGGTCTATATTCATGTAAACTTACTCTAGGCCCAAAATGGACCATACATCAGCTGTCAGACTCATCTCGATAAACGTAGTACTAGTCTTGTGAACTAAATTTGCTTAGAGTTGACAAGTTTTAAAAAACTAATGATTCCCAAATCCTCATAAATAACATAGTCAACTTGTGCTTATATGAGCTGCTCTTATAAGGACTTCAATTCCTAGAAGAAGTGGTTGAGAGATATACACCGATAGATCCAAGACATCATTTGGTATACATACGTGCAAGAATTTTCTCTAGAGTACCGAACAGTATCAGGATACAATTGCCGGATCTATATAGTGTACTTCATATGGAGATCATTTACAGAAAGTAAAACAGCGATAAATGTCCTGAAACTGACAATAATATGATCCAAGCTGGTAAAGCAATAATAGAGATCTTTGACATATACATACCTGGGCTGTGTTCCAAGTCACAGGTAAGAATTATAGAGCGGATGCGGTCGCTAAAGAAAGCGAACCCGAGGAGCTCCAAGTTAAATAAGGACGACTTTTTCTCCATTTTGATACTGTATCTATAAATCAGTACAGGCCCTTTGTCTAAGTAGATCTGGCTCAATTTGGATTTAGAGAAAACGAAGAAATACATTTGCGTTACCAAGAAGAGGTAAAATAGCTTAATTGGCGCCCGAACAAGACATTGTCTGCTATATAGACACTTTAGAACGTTGTGTGTTCCTTTCAATGCTTACTACAGAAGCTGAAGGGATGAGTAGGTCAGGAAATTATAATTCTGTGCTGGTAGATAATGGACCTTCATTTTGGCTTAAGTGCGTCTCTGCTTAAGGGGGATTCAATCTATGTATGCATTATATACTTTATTCCTTCTTCGTCTTCTTTTGGGCTACATTTTCCATATGAAAGCTTTACAGTAGGTAAATGACATATTTTTAGCAATATCTAATTATAGCTAGATTGAAAAGTAACGACATTGTATGGGTAATTTATTTCTTAGCAATTATTGTCTACACTCTCATTAACTCCCAATACCTAAGATACTATTTACTATCAATTTATGTAATTTTAACATTTAGCACTCCACGTTTTGATGTTATCTCCCAGCCAAACCACGTGCATTTCCTTCAACGGATCTCAGATAAACACCGTCGCATAAACATATTCACCGCAAAAGATACAAGCGAGAATGCATGCACATCTAGTTAATAAATTCTATTTGCATTTTGTTATTGTTTTTTGTTTGTATTTCTCAGCTTTAGCTTTGGTTCATTGTTGTTTATTGAACACTGAAAATGAAAAGAATAGCAACAGCAACAACAAACCCATTTGAATGAGAATGAAATATATAAACCATTCAAATGCCATTGTCAAGCATCTGAGAACGATAAGATACCGCATTTTTGCATTTATTCCGCCGACACGACGTTGTGTGTACTGTATGTAGTTTGGCGACGTTGTTAACAACAAAAAAAATGTTAATATGTCTCTTGTTTTGCTTTGTTTTGTTGCTCCCCCCCTCCCCGAGTACGAGTATAAACAAATTTTATTCTGTAACACCCGATGCGACGCGGCGGCGGCTGTAGTGTGTATTATTGCACGTGCGATACTTTATCCAGATACATTTATACCTTGCTCTACGATCGGAGACTTTCTGAGGGATCAGTTTCATAAACACCACTCTCTGTATCGGTTGTGACTTTTATATATTCTTTTGCCTGTGAAAGTTGTTCTTATACGAATCCGAATCGTATATTGAAAATAAGTAAATTATTTTGTTTAAACAAAAGAAAAAAAAAAGTGAAAATGGAGCGAAATCTTAAAATGAAACAAAATCAAAAAGTGCCGTGTAAAAATGACAGAAAGTCTTATCTGCAAAAAGTCATGTTAACCAGGTAAAAGCAGTTTTCATTCGAATTTTTGTGTACCATTCCAGTGCAAATCAGTTAAGATAAACAATAATTAAAGTCGTTTATGACAAGCCCGGGGGGGTTGGTTTTGGTCCCCCTTTATGCTGGGCTAAAGAAAGAATTATTACTTTGGTTAGTACGCAAACTTAGATAACTCAAGTCTGGCGATAGACGGGCTGATAAACTAAATGCCTAGTAGTTTATTTTTGAACCCCCTATCGGCGGTTATCTAAGTCCTCAAGATTACGAAAAAAAAAAATTCAACAAACGTAAGAAAAGATAACTGACCTTGTGCTATCTAAACGGATTTATGAAAACTCGTGCCTCTTTGTTAAATTTCGTGCAATCTATAATGACATTGAAATATGGTTCTTCAAGGTCGAATATAAGGTTAAGCCTTGAGCTAAGACTAACCTTCGAATCAAAACTAAGTCAAGACCAAAATTCATTCCGTATCTTTGGTTTGATTTCGACCGATATGAAGGTTCACTAGCAGCTAGTGTATCTCATCTGTTTTAAGACTCATTTTGCCTCGTGCCTCGAGCTAAGACTAACCTTTGAATCAAGTCTAAGTCAAGACCAAAACTCAGTCAGTATCTTTGGTTTGATTTCGACCTATCTGAGGGTTGTCTTGCAGATAGTGTATCTCATCTGGTTTAAATCGACATTTTCCTCGCGCCTCGAGGTAAGACTAACCTTCAAATCAAGACTAAGCCAAGACTCATTCCGTATACCTGGATTGATTTCGACCGATCTGAGGGTTGGCTAGCAGATAGTGTATCTTAGCTGTCTTAAGAAGACATTTGCCTCGAAAAAGGTGGTTTGATCTTTTGAGGCAGCTTTGTATATGGGAGGGTACCTAGAATATAGCTTTAAGCCTGCTTATTACCTTCAGTTTCTTAGGAATCATAAAATTTTTTCTGGACCATTTTTGATGTTTTCTTAAACCTGTTTGAGGCTTTTACTTGAATAATGTGGATTTGAGCTTCTTAGAAGCTAGGCTTATAAATACAAAGTGTAATATTGGACTCAGGCTTTTTTTATGGCTAATGGTATTTTGGGGAAAATCAGGTTAGTTTTAGTAGCTATTGCTTGTAATCCATTGGTTGGTTCCAAGCTGTTTAGGATATTTTGAGGCTTGGTTCAATGATGTGCGGCTTTAACTAAAGATGGGCTTGGCTTGGAGTTGGTGGCTGAGTTTAAAGGCACTGAAACCAAGACTGTTCTTAAATGAGTTTTGGTATATCAGGGACTGGATGTCTTCTAGAAACTCAACCTATGCGTCTAGTTCTAGAAGCTCTATTAATTTCAAAGGTTAAAGCTCTACTTGAGTGCATTTTTTAATATCACTTACGGAATACACTCGTTGAATTTATTTCATATATTGCCTGGTTAGTTGCTGTGTCTATTAATCCAGAATCCATTAGTTAGTTTTAAGTTCGTAAGTTCAATTTGACAATAAAATAGTTAAGATGTGTTGGAGTGACTAGAAGTGAGGAATTCATGACTCAAGAGTTTAGTTGTTTGCTGAATTTGAATGCGTTTAAGTTTAAATGGGTTTTGATGTATGAATAACACAATAACTATGGGGACTTCGGCTTATTACCAAATTAAACTGTTTTTTTAAGTTCATCAAACAATCGAAAACTTTTCCACAGGTTAGTGAGAGATTTTTCGATGAACTACTTAATTTGATGTTATGACTGATGTCGGTGAAAACTTTACAGTAAATGATTGTATATATCAAAGATTTCAATATCTTTGGTCAGCTTTACGTATCATGTTGATTCTGTTGAAAATTAAGTTAGTGCGTCCTGCCACCTTTCAAGCCCTATCAGCTTCCTTCTCTACCATTTTGCAACAAGAACCATCCATTCCTCTGCTTAGTTGCCAGATCAATATCTGTGCTGAATTGTGATCACTATAATAAGAGTAGGTTTCTATTCTAGCCTAGATAAAGCCTCCAAGGTGGCATGTTGCATCATTCAGCCATTTGCGGTTCTAACTGTTTAATATTGAACTTATAAGGCATCTCCATGGAAAATAAGAATGCAAATATCTCCAACATGTCATTAATTGCCATTATTTCCGTCTCATGTATGCTACAGTGATCTGGAAGGCTAATGCTAGAATGCGCTTTTTGGTGAAGATACCATATTTTATCTTATTTTCGGTTTTTAAACCATCTGTCTAGAAGTTCACCGAACCTTCTTTCAAGACGGAAATATTTTCCCATTTAATACTGACTCTTGTCCGTGTGTCCGTTTGCCCGTTTGCCATTGCTATGCAAGATTCATACTGGTGCATGTATGTACATCCAAGACTCTCAGGTGAAATAGTGTGTATAATGCAGCAGACTTTTGTTTTCAGTTGGTACGAGGACATCTTTGGATGGTTGGATTCTATCACTATATTTTCGGATATCTCATAATTTTCCATAGCTCTACATCTTCACCTCATTCAGAGTAGTTCGGGCAGGCATCCATATCCTGTCTACATCTGGCACGCAACCCATCTTCATTGCCAATCTTCATTGCCATAATTAGTCAGTCTTGGCTGCTACTGGGTACCAGATGGTGATCATTCTGCTGATCTTACTTATAACATCTCCTGGAGTTGGTTAGCCAATAAATCAATAGACATAGAACCATGTTTGTGATCAATAGAGTATTATTGAAGCTGTCATTCTAGTCAGTTTATATATCCAATATGACCCTAACAGGGGACATGTACGGCCAGATTATAGTAGTAGGTTCTACAGTAGCGTACCTAGTACGGAGCCTTGAGGCATGTCCCCTTTATATTATTTTGGAAGCGATCTGTCATAATCTTCTGCAGATAGTCTATCACTCTGTTGACGGTAACTGCCCTCAGAGTGTCTCTCCATGGCATAGCGCACTACTGTACCCACGACTTTATCGATGAGAAGCCTCTTGCCTGATCAATCACAGTGTTCAGTTTATTGTTTTTCAGTAATTTTCGCTCATCTTCATTAATAGGCTTACAGATTTTGAAATCTTTCTTAGTCTAACAATTCAGGGATTGAAGTTTGAGAATGATAGCTTTTGCTAAGTTTTATGTATCAAACGGGTGCTGCATAATTGTCATTTTGATATAAGCAGTCTCTAGCCAGACAGACTTTTACCGATGGGTTCACTTAAGTCAGAATTCTTTCTATTTTTTCTCCACAGAGTCCTTACTCTAAGGATTTTATTCAACAGAGGTTTATCAATGCGGAATTCCCCTTTGAAGGAACGCTGAAAAGACCCTCAAACAGTTCTCAATAGGCTTCTTAAATACTCTCCATTCTTCATAGATTGATTACAAAAATTGAAACCAATGAGGGCTGCACTCGAAACACGCCTTCCACAATCTGCAATCTCATTTTCTCTTTGATTTTTACGTGGTGATGCATTTCTGATGACCAAGTTAGAAGGAATGTACGTCATATTGTCAAACAATAATATGACACACCTTACGTTTATAAGTTATTATTTGCGAACAGCGGTAGTTATTACCACATAAAGTTTAATGAAAGCTATACTAATAGAATTTAACTAGCAACGATTAACTGCGACGAAATAAAATATTACAACGTTTAACTTTCTTATGAAACAAGAAACTTGTAATAGCTTAACGAATTTGTAAACTATCTCATAAAACAAGGTCCAGTAACGATGAACGCAGCCTTACGTGACCATCAACGTGACTTTCAAATAATTCCAAGTACAAATTTAGTTTACAATTCTTAATTAAATTTGGCATGTAAAGTGGGCGTGGCATTCTGAATCTTTTAATTGAATGAATTAGAACGAGTACAAGTATGTTTTAAAAGAATGTATTTTTAGCTTTGAGGCAGCATCATGTTCAAGAAACTCAGAACAATTGACGAGAACAACCATTTGCAGTATTTATAGCATCAGGATAAGGGGGTACTTAGAGAAAGATATTGGATCTTCGATGACGAGGGTGCTTGTGTTCTTCATATGAAAAGAGCATTGCTTAACTAATTTATCAGCTTTCCTTTCTTCATATGGAGTGAAGTGAAGGAAAGTAAAGGGAATATCAAAGCATCTCGAAAGATTCCATCATAGAATCTGTCCTTGGTTTAAGAACCATCTGTGTAAATTGGCAGCTCTTCATTGTACACAATGCTGTGGCACCTACTTTTTTGTTCCGGTAACGAATATCTGTATGCCGAATTCAGTTTCACTAACATGAGGCCAGTAACGCTGAGAAGATGAGGGTACATCGACACGATTATGACATGTTTTTGTCCCATGTAGCCATTTTCTTGCTTATGATGTCAATAAGAAGAAGGTACAGCATGACCTAGAATACCAACTGCAGGAATATTGATCCAAACTATTTGTTAAGTTTGGATCAGTAGTTTAAAGTTGGATTGTCTCAATTTAAACGCCATGTTGAACCTGCTGCCATTTTGAAATATTAACGTGCAATAACATTTTCTCTTTTAAACTTGTAGGCAAGAATTAACCCTAAAAATCTATTGGTAGCGGAAAGTTTGAAACTGAGCCCCTGTAATCAGTTTTGGGGAAGTAATGCCGACGATGTTTATGGGCATTTGCATCCTACTTATGTATATACTTACCTAGGTGGCTATAGTTCAGGGTGGACTTAGACCTCAATCAAGTCCATTCAGCGAGTTCGATCATTCCTTGGCTGCCGTTAGAGACGACGTCTTGAACCCATGAACTGGAATAATCCATTGGATTGGCTCGCTGTAGCCAAGACAATTTAGTCAAGATTCCTTACGTCTACATATGTACATCTACCTACAGCTTATAAGATTTAGTATTCTATCGTCACTACCCACGAAATAAAGTATCTTTTTTTCTGCGAAAGATAAATTTTTTTAAAACACAAGAGTCGAGCTTCAAACCCATTTTGTTTTGCCAAACCGAAGTAGCAGGGCTTACTGAAGGTTAATCTTCGTTAAACCGAGCTAAATGAACTCCCTAACCAACTGAAAGTTATAAGTTCTTGCAAATCATTTTAAAAAAAGGAACGCAATCCATATAGATTCGCGCAGTTTTAACTTCAGCACCCGGTCAAAAAAATTGCATGAGAAAGTTGGTACATACACTGCCTTTACCGCTCTTAAAAAATTTCTAATTTCAGCCTTGATTTTTGTTGGTCTAGGGATTGTGAATATCTACTCTTCTCACCTCTGTTGTAGCTAGCAAGTCTAAGCACTTGTTGGCTGGAGCTGGGTATTCATCAGTTCACGATACAAAAAGTTTCATCCTTCACTCGAGTATTAAGATTATTAATGCATCCCCTCAAGCTTTAAATTGAGTTCCCATCAGTATTTTGAACCCAAATTGACTAGTCCTTGGCATTCATAGAAACTCTCGAGTACCTATGTACATACTTAGATATGAGGGACCATTGAAATACTATTTGATGTTTTCTTTAGTCGGACTTGAATCTCCACTAAAACTCTTTTTAGTGGATACCCTGCTAACCAACAAGAACCAAGTCTTAAATTTAAGCCTGACTCTAACTCAAAATCTATAGTATTTCATAAAATTTAGGAGGACTTCCCATACATAAGCGACTTTAGTTGTGAGTAACCCGTATCTAAGGTGAACTTTCAAGTTCGAAACCAGTGGAGAACATGTGGCTAAAATATTTTATCGAACAACAAGTAAAACACCATACATGACCTAATCATGAAATCGGCAGAATCCATTGAAATACTGGACTTAGTTCGGAGTGAACCTAGGCCTCAACCAGCAAGCCTCTACAGTTAGAGTGATCTTTGGCTAACTGCCTCTAGTTTCGTACTCCAAGTTGGTTGAGGTACTCATATACTTGTGCCACCTAAGGGGAGATCTTCCTCTACTCCGTTATCCCTCCGAGTTGGATTCGAAGAATCTTCGGGTTGGAGCATTGATGTCCGTTCACTTTACATGTTCTAGCAATCTCATCCAGGTCAATGTTGCTATACAGCTCGTAGAGTTGGCAGTTTAAACTCCCCTCCAAATTTCGTCAACGCAAACGGAATCGAAAATCATCCAAAGAATTTTGCTTTCAAAACGACCAAGGACATCTTAATCCGCCTTCGTTAACATCCATCCTTTTGTGCCATTTAGCAGGACTGGGATGATGATTATAGAGTCTCCTTAGTGTTTCTTAACAAGGCCTTGCTAATCCATTGCCTTCTTAGGCCAAAGGAACAGCGATTGGGATATATAACTCTTCGTTTGATTTCTGATGTAGTGTGTTGTCAGAATTTATAGCGAAGCAGAGATAGACTAACTACCTTCATCGGACGGGACGTTCTGTCCTAATCGGCGATGTTGTCTGTCTTTTTGTTGACAGCATATACTTGGTTTTGCCCTCATTCACAACTAAACCCATTTTTGCTGCTTCTGTTCCAATATTTGCAAACGCACCAGTGACAGCTCGCTTTGTTCTGTCAAGTATGTATATCAATGTCATCAGCGTTTGCAAGTTAGATAGGCTTTTAGAAAATTGTGTTTCTGGTGTTGGCTTGCGAGTTTTTTAAGTATGACGTTGAAAAAGTCCCATCACCTTTTCTGAATCCTTTTTCGACATCAAAGGTTCACAATAACTCTCATCATAATAATTTTCGTCAGATCTTGTCATAATCTGTGTGCACAGAAACCCTAAAATAGTTTCGAATCATCTTAAACTCGGCTTCATCTGGATGGGTTTCTAGTTCATAGGAATCATGTCTGTAGAACTAGGGTCAACTAATGGGCAAGGGATATCTCTCGTCTATGGGTATCACAATGTTCTTGTGGATCTCTTCCACTCACTTACCCACGTACCTAAAGGTCCATTCACAGCTCAGCGATCAACGAATGCAAATGAGTGAATATTCGCCAATTTTGACATTTCATGCACAGCTCCTTTTTTTCTGGTCGCAGCAATCTGCGAATTTTACTTGTCACGAGCTCTCACTGATCACCAAGAACTTAACAAAAGAATTGTGAGGTTAAAGTCTCGCGAATGTGGAATGCATCCTACATGTGTGGAATGTGAATAAAATTTGACAGTTCGCGAATAGGCGAACGCGAATTGTTAATTTCTTCACAAAAACTAAGTAAAATTCAACTTTTTTTAACATCAATTGATAGATAAATTAAGCCCTGTTCTTTTGGAATACTAAAATTGCCAATGTCGTACTTATAAATGTGCTAAAAACGGTTTGTGCGGAGTTCGAGCAGGTCGCTAAGCTGTGAATGGGCCTTAACCTAACCCAAAATCGGCTTAGTATAAGTTTTTTGAATCTGCTTTTCGAAAACGCAACCATTTACTAAAGTTGAATGCTAATCAGATTGAATCCCAAAATTTGGGTTTGTATAGGGCTTCAGATAATTAATGTACTCGTATGTATGATATGTGTTCATAAATAATGACATCCACCATCCATTATGAATTTCCTCCGGAAGTTCCTGGAAGTCAGTTAAACCGAGCTCCCCTACTAACAGTCCGACCAGTTACTGATTAAAACAGTTAAACGTGTTTACGCCCGGCTTTTATTTAGTAAAAAAGCACAAACACTACATGTGTAATCAGAGACTACTAATTCCAGTTATCAAACCCAATCCAAATTATTCACTCATTAAACCAAATTTGTTTTTTATTTGCACATTCAAAGCACATTTTCGCTACTACAGCTTGTTTGCCGGTTATGCAATCCCCGACCACATGTTTGAGCGCTTCGCTGGCTTTAACTTGTTTGCCGCTTGGGCTTGGGGAACGCTCAGGTGAACACACGATAATACAAAAGCACACAACACAACTTGTTTTCAGTCATGCCTGTTTGTTGTCAGTGGTGTACCTACATATGTGTGCGCTGCGCTTTTGTGTGAAATTTTCAAGACTAAAGGCCCGAGTCTACTACTATCAATCAACTGCTACCCTTGCAGACTTCTCTGGCACGTTGCAGAGTATTCGCAGTGCGACCGCAGTGGTGACGGCGGCAGTGGTAATCGCAGAAGTAACCGCCCAGGCGATAAGGTTACGGCCAAAGTCAATGTCGTCGGTGTTCTTACGATCGATCTTATCAAGTATTTAATGTTGCGCAATTTTGTCTGGAGACTACCCGCTCTGTGAGTATATCTGTGTGACGTTATGGTTTGATGATGGTGGCACATACTCACCCTCTCTCCTTTGTTTGACTTTGAGGTTTTCTTGTGTGCGTTTGTGGTGTAAAAGTTTTGAAATCTACCTTATGACGGAATTGTCTGAAGCTTTTTTTATGAGTATATTCCGGCGAATGCGACGTGACGTTTTTTTTTTTTTTTGGTTTTTGCTGAACGGGATATGACTTTTATGATTCATGCAATGACTTGGTCTGGGAATTAGTTACTCATATTGCTTTCGTCTTTCAGGATGGGATCGTTTAATTCGGCGCCGAAAATCAATAATATTGACTCGCAGGATGACAGTCTTGAGCTGCCACAAGGATTGAGCACCAGTGAGCTGTTGCAGCATATAAAACACCTAAGGGGCGAGAACCAGCCGCAGTTGTTGACGAGATATTTCGTGAAGTCATCCGATACTCCGTCATTGGTTTCGAATGAGATTTCCGAAGGATTGAGGTTCCTGAAGCTGAACTCAGTTTCGAAAGGTAATGTCGGCGGACTTTCAAATGAAAAAAATTTTTTATCAGAATTTATTTAAATTTCAGTCTGCAGCGCCCCAATAACAGCTCCGAATCATATTCGCTTGTTACAGTGGAATATTCTATCGCAGAGTAAGTGTGGCAGACAATTTGAATGGCAAATTTTGTGTGTCGTTTTATTAGAACATGCGCATAGTAATTTGATTTTGTTTTTATTTTCTTTTTTAGCATTGGGACAGAATAATGATGGATTCGTTCGATGTCCTGAGGAGGCTTTGACGTGGGATCACAGGAAGTTCCTAATCGTACAAGAGATTTTACAGAATAATCCGGATGTCGTCTGTCTACAGGTATGGCTTTAGGGCTTAAGTTTTACGCTAAGAATTGCAAATTTTTGGAAATTGTTTACGTCTTTTGTTTACCAGTGAGTTTGATTGTTTGTAGTGAGGATAAGTGCGAATAGGGAATTAAGTGAAATTGTATATTTAATGACTGCGTTGCCACATAAACGAATAGGTTCATCAGAATAACTAAACCATGTCTTCGTACAACGCCATTCTCATCTGCAATTCGTTTGATGATGTCAGGGTAGTTTCTTTTATATTATTTGCATCCTGGAGAACCGTGCTACACACAATTGTGTTCATAAGAAATCCAGTCATCAATGGAGGTTCTGACTAAGGACACGGAAGATCCTCTGAATTCTCTGAGCTTTGCTTAGCAATCTCATGGGAGATCTAGATCCCCGCAATCACAGTCTAACGTGGAACCCAGACAAGAGTCGAAGAGTTCCGTCTTGTGAGCAAATTCAAAGAGTTCTTGCATTTGCTGAAATATTTTAGTACGAGATAAAGTGATGAACAAGTCCTTAAGGTCATCCAAACTTTCGCTATAGGCGCAGATACCTCGACCCCTCCTATTCTGTACAATATATGTAGTGAATTCTAGTGTTGTCGGTCTCCACGAAGACCCCAACACCGGACCCTTGAATAATTTTGGAGCCATCTGTGAAGATAACCCAGTCCAGGCTTAGACTCTGTCGACTCTAAATTTACACAGAAGTCGCTTTTCTATGGTCATCAATACCAAAAGTAGCATCGTCTAACACGGTAGATTAGTTTAATAGAACAGTCCATAATAAAAGTATCAAGGGGTGATAAATCAAGCAGAGCATCTATAGTAGAGCAAGGCTTACTCGGATAAGCTTCCATGCAGTCTAGACAGGTCGTTCTTTACTGTTTAGTGCAGAAGGCAGTCACATGCCTATGTGAGAGTCCCCTTCACCAAACAACCGACGCATAAATTAGAAAAGGTCTCATCATAGCCGTTTAGATCATATCAGGGTTTGCCCAACGACTACGTCTCCTGTTTTCTTGTTTATCTTTAACCCCTTAAACATTAACTGGTCCATAATACTTAGATCTGAGAAGATAGGAACCTAATCCAAATTTTTACGAATATTAATTGAAGCACAGGGTTTTAACTAGGAATAAAGATATCGATCCATAGACCTCGCCTTTGGACTGCAAGACATTGGATGTGGAAGTGTAACTTCGAATCGTTGGCTTCGAAACAAGACCTTTAGGATCTGTAACCCATATTAGTCATATGATGGGCACTTGCACTTGTGCTAAGACAATTTTTTTTTTGTTTTTGAAATGGGCTCTCCTTTAGGGGCATCCACGTTTCCTGTTAGTTCAAACTTTAACAAACTAAGCCTTCACTGTCTTCCGGCAAATCGAAACCGGAACTGTTTCTTGCATTATTTCTATGACCTTAAGGAGTTCATAATCTGCTTTGCTTTTCTTATCTCTTTAATGTTTTCGACACCAACTATGTTTCAATGTATCTCACTCGTATCTCTGCCTATTGTCTCTCTGCGAGCCATCTCAATGAATAAAGGATTGACATCATTTTGATCTGTGGTAAAAGTTGTCTTCTTCATAGCTTCGCTGCATCAAATAAGCAATATTTCTCCATTGATCTCCTTGACTTCCGCTGCTGCTGTTTTTTTTTTCCTGGAAAGCCCTACTTGTACTTGTACTTCTCCTACTTTAGTGCATCTGCCCATATGGCAAAGTTATACAGGTGGGTAGCCTAAGTGATTTCCACCTAGTTGCCTTGGACCTCGCAAGTTATGTTCAATCTCACTTCCAATCCCAACTCCCAAGTACTCACTTAATTCCACTACGACTGTGGTGTTTATTTTCTTCAGATTTAAGATACTGCCGTAGTGAGAAGTAGTACCTGGAGGCACTAGAACCAAAACAATTTCGTTTTCTCTCTTTCTACGGCGTGCTCTTGAATCCAGGATTAAATGCTTCTCATGACTTGGTTAAGTCCTCTTTAAGCGTAACCACGATGATAGTTCGACGTCCAGGTTCATCCCGAGCTGTAGCGCCACCTAAGAAGAAGATGACTCTTCTGCTGGGCATCGTGAAAGAACTAAAAACTTACCTTTTTGTAAATCCATTTTCAATAGTGGATAGATCAGGATCGATGCTAAAATTCGTAGCTTGAACAGCCTTGTTAAAGGTTTTCCTGCTGTGTCCAGCCCTGTGGGCCTGTATATCGATCAGAGATCTCCCGGTCTACACCAGTTTTGATCTCTTCCGATGTCTATGAAAAATCCACTCATGTGGATAGCTGTTGTACATGTTGAACAGAAGTTGGGAGTAGGTTTTGGCAATCACTTTCAAAATTTCTGCCACTACACGTCTGGTCCAGGGACTTCTTGCGCTTCAGTAGCAATTGTCAACTACTCTTCATTGGTGGTACTTCCTCTTGTCGTTGGAGAAGCATTGCCTGTTTACTGATTGGGTTGGAAATAGTTTATCTACGATATTTTTATTTATTAATGCATTCAGGTCTATACCTTGTGTAGCACGTTTTTAACGTCATAACGTGAATACTCCCATTTGCAATGCCATCATGTGGCTTGCCTATTTGAATCTGTTTGATTATTTGGTTATGCACAAAATATGTTATTTGGTTATCCACTTGAATGTCAAGAAGGTCTGAACCATTGCCAATCATAAAGCTTCATCTCCTACAGAACATCCAAACTTCTGATTTAGTTCGAAATTAGAAAACCTGTAACGAAATGACTTTATGCCCAATAAAACCGGCTTAAGCTGTCTCTTCAAAACCGTCATCCCAAATTCGCTCCTTTTGCGATAATCTGCGAACCCCTCAGCTGAAGCTCCAATCTGATTGATGCATCGACGAATCTAAAATGTTGAATGGTTTGGACGTCAGTGGAATCAACATTTTACAAACAGAGAATTATGGTGTCGAGGTTTCTGCTAGACTGTGTAATAGACGAAACCTCAGAAGATCACACGTATTATTTATAGCTAGCCAAGAAGCCTTAAAGCCCTTAATTCATTCAATAATGGGTCTAAACTTATTTGGAGCTGCCTATGTACCCTTGCGCAGCTTGCTCTCTACAATAAACTTTGACTTTTCACGGGTCGCTGGCAATTAAATTTCTGATGAATAGAGCTGGGAATAGCAAGACTGATTTCCTTGGTGGCTATTTGTCGCTCAGATATACCTCAAATTAGCTCACGTCAGTCCAATATCAAAAAACAAAAATGGAGGTTTTATTTTACGGCTTAGCAGGTCCAGCGCTGTTCGTGAGGCTGTCCTTAAACTTACTAAACGGAGCTTTTCCAAGAATACCTGACTCTTCTCTAGGTGCACTCTTGAATCTACTGCCTTTTGATACTTACTTATATAAAGCAGCACCATCAAATCATACCCCCGTCTGTTAGTCCAAGAACACAGATTATACTCGGATTCGATACATAGCACTATGAGGCCGATAGCTTTTTTGATGCAGTTCGGAGCTCTTATTCTCGTCCGAACCTGTGATATCAGTGCCATCCTGTTTCTACCGTCAACTTAATCTACAGTCCCAATTTCATGAATAGCCAACATTCGTCGGCTTTCTGAACTGGATTTGACCAGAATGAGGTTAAGATTCCTAAAATGGTACATTTCTTCATGAAAAACCAGAGAGACTTTAATGGCTACGACCATTCTACCTAAGTCAGGGTATCTGTATCTGTAGAGATAACCAGGCAGCGTTTAAGACATTGTTCTATCATGTAAATAATTCAAGAATATGAAAACTCTCCGAATCTCATTACTACGATAGTTGAACCATTATGAATTTCTCAGTATCCGAACCTGCACTGGGTCATCTGGCGTATTAGGTCACGTCTTCCCTTGACGAATTAGTTTCTTGCAAACGTAATAGTGTGAGAAAAGACTGAAACAAAGTAGTTTGGTCTTTCAGGAGAGAGTCAAACGTTTTCCCCGGGTGTTGTTTAGAGTCTACTCATCTGTCAAATATTTGATGATTGTGTACACAGTTCTGGTATCACACCTACGTTTTGTCTCTGAAAGTTCCTCCTTCCGTGGTTCATTTTGTCATACAACCCTGTCCAATTGCTGAGCTATTCTACTATTTACCATCTTATGTATCCAGTGTATGGCTTTCCAATCGAATCTTTTATATATTTCCTCCTGTCTTAGTTCTTAAAGGCCTTAACCTTAACTAAAGAATCTCATCACTGAGTGCTCCTTAGGCTCGTACTGTTCTCAGTCTTAACCCACCCCACAAGTATGGTAGATGTGTAGATAGACCCTGAAGTTTCGTAATCTGTAGAGGTGTTTGCTGGCTTAAGAATCAAAGATTACTAGGACCTGCTCCGATATCCAATCCCTATAATAAATATAAACTTTTTTTTTTTTTCAGGAAGTGGACCATTACAAATTCCTGGAAAACGTTCTTGGTTCCCAAAACTATTCCGGTATATTCTTTCCGAAACCCGACTCACCCTGCCTGTATATTGAAGAAAACAACGGTCCCGATGGATGTGCCATTTTCTACAAACGCGACAAATTCGAATTGAAAAACTTCCAAACACACATCCTCGAGGTGTGGCGTGTTCAAAGCAATCAAGTCGCTATTGCTGCAATTCTCCAAGTCAAAGCCACTGGAAAAGAAATTTGCGTATGCACAACTCATTTGAAGGCTCGTCACGGATCGCTGCTGTCCAAGCTACGCAATGAACAGGGAAAAGATCTCATACGCTTTGTGAAAAATTTCGCTGAGAAACGTCCTATTTTAATCTGCGGTGACTTTAATGCCGAACCTATTGAACCGGTATATTCTACAATCCTTAGCAGTGATGGCTTGAATCTGTCCAGTGCATATGCTGAAATCAAAAAGGAAATAGACGATATGGAACCGGCTGCGAAAAAGTCCGACAGTGAGAACGATGACGAGGCAAGTGAAACCTTTGCCGAAACTTCCGCCAATCGGGAACCTCCTTACACTACGTGGAAGATACGTGAAGATGGTGAAGTTTGTCATACAATTGACTATGTATTCTATTCTAAGGATCACATGAAGGTGAGATCAGTCTTTGAATCCTTGAGCAAGTTTTTAAGACTAATTTTTTGTGTTTCGTTTTAGATTAACAACTGCCTGGAATTCCCGCAAGGTGATGAGATTGGCAAGAATCGTACACCAAGCTATCAGTATCCTTCCGATCATTTCTCATTGGTTTGTGATTTCGAATTGCTAACCGACTCCAATGAAAAGTAATCTTGAGCTTCAGGGATAAAAAAGGGTTTGCCAGTTTCGCTAAGATTGGTTTTCTTTTGACATGAAATCCGATTGTATTGTGATATTAGTTTTTAGATATTAATAGAGATTATTCAGAGAATTTATACAAATCTATATGTAATATTAAAAGTGTTTATCTCTTTTTTTTTTGTTTTAATTTGTAATGTGTTTTCTGTTTGCTTTGAATATATACATACATGTGTATCATATATTAAGTTTAAAAGTGTTTTTAAAAAAAAACCTTACAACTTGAAGGTTCACGCAAATACATAATTTAAAATGTAATAAATTTACAAAAAAGCATAAAAGTAAAAGCAAATACGCAAGACACACGTGAAATGTTAATTTATTTTCTTAGTATTTTTATAAAAATTAACAAATTTATTAGTGTTTCAATAAAATTGGTATGGCCATCGTATAAATGTAAATTTTGTTTAAATAATTGCAAGGATAAGTTATTGGGCTTGTGAAGGTAGTTGGATACAGGTAATCTAAGTATATACATATGTAATAAAAACAATCAACAAAAACATCATAGTGCTCACATTGCAGCTGTATCAGCAGTGGGAAAAGATTCGAGAATACCCATTAGTAGGTACTCACTATCAACCTTCATAATGATCCTCTTTAACCCATTCCACAGATTTTATTCTACATTAATGCACAGCTTGTAATCATGAAATCGTTAAATCGTATAATCTCTATTAAATTACCTTTAATTTGACAAGAATAAGAATAAGAAAAAAGTTGTAGCAATAACAAATTGACACAAATTTCAGTACATGGTTAATTTTTCATTGCATAATCTTAGGTGCTGGAGAGAATTGGTTTGCCTATTTTTTTCAGAAAATTTCTGTTGGCCTGGTGTTTTGCAAAAATTCGATTAAAATTGAGTTTAATTTTTTTTCCTAATTTTTAATAAGGAGATTTTTAGAATTGATATACCTGGTTCTAGTTGGATTAGGAAAATAAAACAAGGACTATCATATGAGTTGTATTTATTTAGGGTGATACGCAGATTATTTCGAATTACATGATGATGTTGTGCTTTCTGTTGAGTCATGCCTACAGATTCAGTATCAGTGGTAAACTATGAAGGAGGATCGAGACAGCCAGGGTTAACAGGTGTCACTAACTTGATCCACATTGGATCCATATACATATGTATGTATGTATCTATTGTTTGGTGAAAGCATGTTAAGTCGAAGACATTTGTATGTAAGTATGTAGGAGGAGCTTTTAGTTTTCGGGCTTTGCAAGAGTGTTTTATTAAAATTTGACCTTGTTACTGAAAAAAGTCCTTTCGATCTATACGGCTATGATGTTCTTTGCCCTGCAAGGAGTGGGCAAATTAAATTAATATTTATTATTAAGTCTACATACGATTTCAAAACGTCACGGTAGGCAAAGAGGAATGTTGTCTGAGGAATTTAAGATCCAAAGTAGGGTAAGACAAGGCTGAATTCTCCAATATTGTTCCTACAGATTATTATTAGTAATGTGATTTGTACTGCTTTGTCGATGGAAAACGAAGGAATTGGATAAACTCTTATGTATATCTAAGCTGAAACACTTCAACTACACTGATGAAGTATGTAGGCTTGCTCTCACAGAATGAGGACCTTCCCTACTTGGACAGTTGGCGTGGAGAACGAACCAGGCGCTGTCGATTAACAGGCTTGGAACGAGCTCATCAACTATAGTGCATACGTATGTATAGCTGGACAACCGGTAGATAGAGTAGAGGATCGATGATGGAGCCAACCATCGGTTCAGATTTTTATCCAAAATATGGTAAAGCAATACAATTAGCTAAAACTGTTCCTTTCCAAAGTTGAGTCCGTGCAAGTAGGTGGAGAGTAACCAAAAAAAAAAAAATATGCCGTATCCGAAGGGCAATTTTTGTTTTTGAGACGTTTTTCATGACAATTATACTCTCGAATGTTTGTCAGACCCTCGCGAGAGGTGGGGCCGTTAAAGAAATATAGATGTTTTCTGGGGATTGAACCTCGAAACCCTCGCTCCGTAGTCCAACGCACTAACCACTTGAGCCACGGCGCCCACAGTGGCCACTACTATCCCGAAAATTTACGCAACATCGTAAAGAATTTGTGACCCAACCGTATCTCTGACGAACATTTTTGTTTTACTAAAGAAGGGGTCAGGAGACGTATCGCCAGAAACCTAACACGATGGTGCGTAATCGTAGTAGAAGCCCTAGAACCCACTAGGGGATAGAGGACATAAGCTGTTATATGTCGGTTGTTTGGTAGAGTAGGCTTTCAAGTAATATTTTGACTTTTGTAGCAATCTTCAAAGAACAACCTGTTTTGGCTGCATAAGAGCTTTTCGAGTAAACGTAGTGCTGTTTATGTCCACTACTGGATCTCCCTTCTCTTGATACTTATATCATGGACTATACTGCTGGTGGTATCATCCGCCCTTATCCTACGATACAGTGCTGGACTCCTGGATACCCGGAATGACACTCAAGACTGGCTTCGATTAGAGTCTGAGCTAAAAGTGGACTGTTTACCTTATAGAAAGTATAGTGGGAAGAACTACTCAATCAACCCTTTAAAAGTCTTGAAAAGAAAGGACGATAGGCTTATAGGTGTAATGTACTTATAAGGTCTTGGGTATGATCAGGTCTTGGGTATGATGACTTTCTACACTGTTCTCCACAATTTGGGAATATGGATTAAATAGAGATATCACTTAAAGACACTTAGCTATAGACAGGGAAGTCTGAGGATTTCTGAATTTCAGCAAGAAATATCTCATCTTGAGGCTACATATTGCTCAAAGCATTATCACCCCTGTAATGAAATTGTTCGAGTTTCTGGATAATGGTGGGATTATATTAGATGCTAGATTGAGTGCAACTTGAATACACAGGAAAAAAACAGGAACAGTTTAAGGAGTTCTCACTGGAGGAGGTCCATCACTTATCTATCTTCCTTAAAAATCTAGCTCATTCTTTTCTAGCGAAAAATATGGTAATTGTTTTGTTTAAATAAAAGCTTAGCCTTTCCAGTTGTATATGTAAGCCAAGGTGATCTCTGATGCCTTTAACGAGCTCAAACGAAATTGGGTGTATGAGTTAGTTACGAGAGACCACAGTCTGGGAACAGCCAGATTACCGTGCAGTTGATTGCTGTATGCTCGCTTAAATGCTACTATTCCGAGGGATAGAACGATTAGTATTTGCCCAAATGTCTAAATAGGAACAAAAACTTTTGGAAAAAAAACTATACGTTTCGCCTTTTCTATGAAATTTAGTTTGTTAAAGAGTGCTTTCCCACTGAATTTTCAATCCTAAAAGTATGGAATCTGATATAAAAAAACGCAACTACAGTAGTGGGGTTATTTGAAACATACCACTAGCGAATAATAAACAAAAATTTAGGCACGTATGAGCCTTTAATTTTGGCAATGAAAAATCAAAGACCATATAATACAAAGATGTCGGATGCATACATAGGGTTTACCCATTCAGGACCCAAAAAAAAAACTCCTAGCGCATAACTTAATTCAGGTTTTACCTACTAGGTCTTACTAGACATACATAGATATTTCCGTCCTTTTAGCTTTTTTATGACAGTCTTACTCTCAGGTGTTTGTCAGACGCTAACTAGAGGTGGGGTCGTGAAAAAAATTTTAGATGTTGTCTGGAGATTGACCCGCGAACCACTCGCTCCGTAGTTCAAAGCACTAATCACCTGAGTTACTGCGCCTACTGTAGCTACCAGTCTTATAACATTAATTCTATAAGATTGCATATATTAAGTTCAATAAAAATAACCATCTCCCAACTTCAGAGATCGCACGTACATATCTAGCTACAAAGGAGACTTGCAATAACTCGAGAATGGTGTTTGACGGCAGGGCTAAGCCTAAGTCCGACAAAAACTATAATAGTACTTTTCACGAGGAAAATAAAACTTGAACGACTGAGGCCGATATGGCTGTCGGATACAATATAAACACCAGTCAAAAAAGTTAAATATCTTTGACTAAACCTAGATAGCAAACTCGTCTGGAAAAAACACACAGAAGAAATTACTAGAAAAATCCTGCAGATGTAGCCCGACCATCCTTAAATGGATGTACATATATTGCTATTGTGAGACCAATAATCATATATGGAGCGATTGCATGGGCAAACAGAATCAATTTGGTGACCTCGAGGGAGACACTCAATAAGGTGCAAAGACTGCCATGCCTCTGTATTACATGGTCCATGAGAACTTACCCAACTGCAGCTATGAAGGTACTATTGGAACTAACTCCTTTGCATCTTATGGTTGAGGAATGCACAGAACATATGCAGGGATCTTGTGAGGCATGGACTCACAAAAGACTGAAATACTTGAGCAAGTACCAATGATCAGATGAGGGAAAATCAAAACCAAACCCCACTGGGAAGACAGCCGATGATCTTTTGTTGATGGAATATGTTGCACGACATTTGTGAATTTTTCCTCGGCTTCAGACTCACCCCGAACAATTACTGCTTCATTTTCATTGTATGGCTTTCGGCATCTTTGCATTATTATGGTCTTTGGTAAAATACTCTTTCTCAATTCCTTTTGTTGTGTCATTTCGATAGTCCATCTAAAAGCGAGCTCCACAAAATATGCTCAAAAAATAGGTCACCAGAAATTTATAGAAATTAGGCTGCAAACCGATACTCTTTAATTCGTTTCTGCTATCACTTTCGATTTGGTGATGGATTTTGATGATTTATGTCAAAATAGAGGGCATGATCTAGAGATTATTAGGAGTTAAAGGTTAGATTTTACAGACAGAATAATGGCTACAAATAAAACATTCCAATAGGGTAGTTAGGACGGGTACACAATGGATCCATAGGAGATCCGTCGTGAAGAAACCTGAATGAGAACAATAATGACATAATGACTCTGTGTTGACTGTGTGGCCTACCTACCGAGATTGTCATAAATTTTAGGATAATTAGTGATGACTTTTCTGACAAAGGGCCCTCATTCTGGTTCTGCATACGCTTTCTTCTGCGTCAGTATCGCCACAGTCTCTCCAGAGATTGTCTGCATTTATTCGTATTGTTCGTAGGTGGGCTGCTAGTAGGTTGTACACGGTATTGATCCCTATAAAGAGTGTGATCTCTTAAGAGCAAGAAAATGCCTGTTTTTCTGGAGATACCTTCAACACCTAGTCGCTGAAAGTCTGGTGGTATGCTGAATTTACCTGTGCTAGGAGCAAGGAGCAAGCTTAACAACCATTTCAAGGTTATGTTTGAACCCTTTTCGTTTTACTTTATTCCTTTGAATACCGATGTATTCTGGGACCTAACAGAATGTTACCTTATGATTTGTAATGAAAATTTTGAGCTCGTTACGGCAACGTTTTACAAGTTTAGATTTTAAATCGGGTATGACATGGCTTTCATAATAGCTTGACCACTTTGTGTGATTTCTGATAAAAAATCTGTGTCAAAAGCGATAATAGTACCAAAATGCACAATGTCTCCTTCTACTGCGAAGTTAAAGCTATACTCGAGGTATTCTGTCTCTTGTTGATATACATACTTATGTACTTATAAGATAATTCTGGATGGGATCAGAGAGCACTTAGATTTAACCCTCAATGTCAAATAGGGAGGCTATCGCCAAGGATATTTTTGCATTCGCCACATTACTTCTTGCGGATCATTATAGAACAATGCATGCTTTTCATATCTCTAAGAAGGCCTTTAACAGTGTGATTTGAGATCTTTTTTGGGTGGTCTTGCACAGAAGAGTCATACCTATAATTCATGCAGCTCTTCAACCAGGCCAAGCGTTCTCATGACGCCACCAACTGGCACTTCTATTGCCTGGATTTGGTTCACATTTCCAAGCCATGGACGGAAGTCAATGTTCTTTTTATACCCAAGGCGGGTCAAAGTTCGCACGTTAACCCCAAAGATCTTAGACACATAAGATTGTCGTCGTTTCTCCTAAAAAAACTCTAAAGAAATTGATGGACACCCATATAGGCTGCAGTGTTAATCCAAATCTTCTGTTAGCCTCTGAATATGCATATAGTAAAGAGAAATCGGTTGAAACGGCCCTACACTCATTAGTTAGCAAAAAAAGAAAAAATCTGTAGATTGCAAAGAATATACTTTAACAGCGTTCCTGGACATTGAGGGAGCGTTTAACAATGTCGAACCAGAGGCAATATATAGGCTCAGCTTGGAGTTGAGACGTCGATTAGCGCACTGGTGAAGCAGTTGCTTACTAACTGGATCATCAACTAAAAGCTGGGCGAGGTCTCACTTGCAAGGTTCCTTAGTAGAGGGACATCACAAGGAGGTGTGTGTATGCACTGCTTCTAATCCTGGACGGGATGCAAAGAACAGCATGACTCTGCATTAATGGAGCCCAGAGAACCACTCCAACTGCAGGGATGGACATACTGTTCCACATGCTTCCGCTCGATATTGCAAACAAATTGTAGCAAATGCGAGCGTTCGCATGAAAGAAATTCGTCTATTCTGAATAAAATAAAATGCATATCAAATAAACACTGATTACACCCTCCCTCAGCTCCTATTCGAAACCTATATAGCCACCAGCATTGACTGTGAGGGTGATATACATAGGGTCTCGTAATGGATCCAATTGCTTCTATACAGACGGGTCCAAAACAGAAACTGATGGGGGAGGTGTTTTCTTTCAAGATCTTGCACGATGTCCTTCCGCCTTCCTAATCAGTATAGCGTATTCCAGGCGGAAATCATGGCAATGTAATATCCGGAAGGGATATAACAATTTTTACCGATAGTCAAGCTGCGATCAAATCCCTGGATTCGGTCACCTTCAATTTTAAAGCTACCTTTAATTACCGCTCATCTCTTAATGAGATTGCAGAACAATTCAAAATCCACCTCATTTGGGTGCTGGCCATAAGGACATTCCAAAAAAATTGCATGGCCGACGGACTCGCCAGGCATGGCACAACTCTGTTAATTCTACCGGAGAAGGAGAATCTCAGATCGTTAATGTTCTATGTCCGCCGAGAGGTAATAAATAGGAAGAAGAATTACACTTCTACTACACCTTGGTCTTCGGTGTCAGTCCTCATTAGCAACTCATTGAAAGACTGCCACTCATGATGTTAGCATTTGTACCTTAAATTTGTAAAACTCGAGCTAAACCTGACGATTCTCCGTCCATATTGAACGTATGTATGTAACAATACCTTTAACCATTCAATGCTTTTAAAATTACTCAAAATTCCATTACAACTTATACATATGTACCTTCAAACTTCAGTACACTGGAGACGGGTATTTTTTTTTTTTTTTTGGGGTTTCTGTTCAGCAATTGTTCCATAGATCTGTATATGGAAATGTACTTTGTATTTAAAGTAAAAAATTAAAACAGATACAGTTTTCGTATGGCCTAAGCAATAAGCTCATTTATTTTTATTAAGCCAAAATTTATGAAAATATATTCTAATCAAAATATTTACAATTTTCGTCCTTAAAACAAGTTTTTCAGTACATAATACAAAATGAGTATAAAAAAAAAACTGTGATTACAAATGCAGTAGAAATTTGTTCGATGGGCCATCACAACAATCTGTGATGAGTATATGTACATATTCATACCCTTAATAAACTTACAAACACACGCATACAAAACCTCCTTTACGGAGTGGTTGGCGGTGCTTCGGCCACTCCAAATGAGGATACGAATACATTAACCACTGTGACAATAAATATTCCAATTATGGTGTAATTATTTATTTTATTCGCTTTGCACCTGTCTCTCTCGTCCTTGATGTTGTATTGACTGTTTAGAATTAGACCAACGCCTACAGCAACCTGTTAAAGGATCAAAGATTAGCCATCGAAATTGATGAAAGAATCACTTTGAAACTTACTTGAAAAATGATGCTCAAAGAAATAAAGATGATACTTGGATAAAAGTACGGATGTCGCCTGTAGGACTCCAGTACGTATCTCAATTGATTCGCATTGGCCGAGAGCAATGCCAAGTCCATCATACCCTGTGCCAGAGTTTTCTTGTGTTGGTATGCATTGACATCGGGAAGCTCTGTCTCAACGCCGTCGATCATAATAGTTCCGGTAGTATGGAAATCATAATTTGGACGACCACTTGGTATTCCACCATTTGCATTTGGTTGCGGGCCGCCTTTGGTTGGATTGCTATTAGGGTGCAAGAGTCCATCATCAACACCTACTGGAGAGTCTATGTCGTCGATTCTGTCATCTAAGCCATCCTCTTCTATTTCTGAAACTGTAAAATAAATTGTTGTAACTAGTGTTTCGTAATTTTTATGAAATGAAACAAATAATAAAAAAAATGACCTAAATATCGAAAATGGTCTTGTGTTAGTGGTATTGACTTCCTCTACTTTACCTGAAGTTCCAGGAATTCTTATCAAAATATCGGAATAATCCATAGGGAATAAAAAAAAAACAAAACAAACAGACACAAAGGCTCTATAATGCTGATCATCAAGAAAGGTGCATTAAAGCTATCTTGTTACATTGGCATTGGCGATGACAAATGAACGACATTTGTCGCGGCGCCGATCGACAACAGTCGTCTGAAATGTCAAAGTATGTGGATTGTAATTTTCGGCGACGATTGTCGGTATTGTCTGAGGCGTTTTATGACGACGTTTGTCGCGGAAATGTTATATTTTTGTCGTCGATAATTTTGCGAAAGACTGTGTGATTAAGTGTCGAAGAAAAATATGTGTATTTAATTTTTGAATGACGCAATGAACGAATATGTCAGTTATAGTACTTTTGAGAATAAAGATAACAAATAAAAGACAATTTCAACAATTATTGCATGAAATGGAAAAATATCCCTTTGGCAAAATCATTTACAAAGAGCATAATAAAAGTGATGTTAGTCGCCATTGGAAAGACATACATATCGTTTCACTGGATTATCTTGGCCGAAGTAACCATCGTCTTCGTCCATAGAATCACCCACTCAATCATCATCTAGTACCAAATTAATTTCAACATTTCATTAATTTTCAAATTATTTTTAAAATATTTTCCACCAAGTCACACGAAAAGTATAAATTCGTATATTGACTCAAATGTCAAAACACATGTGTGTAGTGTGTGGAATGTATGTGGAATCTAAGTGTTCAGAGAGTCGTGTCGTTTTAGTTACGCAATGTGAAATTCCAAACGCCTCGATTCGACAGATGTCGCCAGTCGTTTTCGCCAGACGACGACGACAATAAGGGTGATTATCGGAGACTGTACTAAGATTAAAAATCAATGTACGTTACCCTACAAAAGGAGGAACTTTTTTTTGTCATTTTTGTTCACTCTGGTTGAGCATAGCTACTAAAATTATTGTACACTAATCCCATCGAGAGTTCATGCCTACATAGTATTTGACAAACCTAAGTTTATCATGAAAATGTTAACTATTTCCGAGCACCTTTATATATACTTTTGTCACCTTAAAGCATTTTACAGATCGGGTCAGTATTCGCGGAATCACTAGACCAGGTTTCTTGCTTTACTTTAAGGCTTTTATGACCACTAGGAAGGGCCGTTAACTAAGGAGGAAGCATAGAGAAGCTTTTGATACTAACTATGTTCTGAATTTTGACTTAACTACATTAGCAAGACTAATTATAGTGTATAGAGTGTTCAAACTTCGAGGAATCATTTTTTGGAGTTAGTATCAACAGGAGTATGAATGAGGTTCGCAAGTTTCTGCCTCAAAAAAATAAGTAATGGTGGAGGCTGGAGCCGTTATATCCTGTAATCAAGTTAAGAATAATTAGACTAGGGTAGTGAGAAGGTGGAGATGACTGCCTCAGGTCGAATCTGAAGCTGTCGTTTTCTAGATATCAAAGAGAGAAGGGTAAAAGGGTAACTAATGTAATCGAATCCTAATGTTTGTAAGTGGTTACTATCCGGTGAACCTTATTTTGCAAATAAGCCCAAAACGAATTATAGAAAGAAGAGGAGTATTTCTTCCAAAGCGATATAGTACTACAGTGGGCTGCTAGCTCACTGACTACTAGATTCAAAAGAAGCGAGGACAAGAAACCACTTTCGGATGCACAATACAATACACCAACACTCGGAGCGATATATGTATACATACACTTTCAAATTTAACCTTTTACGAGCTCCCTGAATGTCAAGGAACGCAACCATGCTTTGTATGAAAATGTAAGGTTGCTTCCCACCACTGAGAGTTGGGTGGGACGCAAAGAACATAGCCGAGCTAATGCTATGATCAGCGTTTTCAGCAGGAAAAAGGAGAGACTTATGAGTTGACGCGGATTTTCCTGGTTTAAGCATGTGTATATAGACGACTTCTACCTCAGTCTACAGGCTGGGAATCTACACAAGATTAGACAACCCATCATAGCCGCTTTAAGCCAAGGAAGTCTTCAGATTGCACAGTTTCACTGCTGTCAATTTTTGGAGACTTGAAAGGTTCGAAATTACCCAAGGCGCAAAGAGTTTTCGAGTAGTCAGTGAGGTAGGGAGTTGCTGCACGGAGGGGAAGAACTATTTCCGATTAGCGAACATCAACATCAGAAAAGTGAGTATCCAGTACGTGGTCGATGAATTCCTTACTAGATGTGATTCAATTCATTAGATAACTGGGCTTCGGAGGTTTTTCGAGAGAATTCCTCGCAATCTATGTAGATCTTAACTTTTGCAACCATAAAAGAGAGATGGGGAAGAGTGTTTTCTCACTAAGCCACTTCCTCTTGTTCCGAACGGCAGCGGACGAATTCCGTAGATCCAGTCAGATCGAACTATAAGTGTTACCCCTATATGTGCTGCTTTGGACTATTTGAGTCCCATATATATAGGAATCTCCAATATTGAGCCAGGATGTTGGAAAAGAGATGGTGGCGAATGAATCCTTACTGAGCCAACGCCAGTGCTCGTATACCCGAAGGGTTACTGACTCCGGAAAAATCGGCCCTTGTCCTAGGGGTATAAAAAGTCAACTGGTCTTCCCGGTTGGGGGTGGTGCGTCGGGGTAACTTCCCTACCATGGGAAAACCATCTAGTTCGAAAACCGAAACCATCTAGAGCCTCGGTTAAGGATGACCCTACTAGACAGAATGTCACATTCGACTAAGAAGAATGACTCTTCCCTGTCGCTGTTTCTTTGTGCTGAGAAGTCAAAATTTGAGTAGTAAGGTCCTATCCGGAACAACTAAGAAGATTCTGTATAAGAACTTGATCATCCCAGTCCTGCTTTATGGTGCTGAAGTTTAGAGTCTATCTAAAACGGATGACGAAATCCTTGAGCGCTTCGAGAGAAAGACTCTTCGTAAAATGGTCGGTTCTGTTTGCATTGATGGACTTTGGAGGATCCTAGTAGAACGGATGGACACAAATGCTCCGGCCCGTAGAGTCTTCGAATCTAACCCAGAGGGACAATGCAGTAGAGGAAGACCTCGCTTTAGGTGGCGCGCCAAAGTAAAATGGGGACATCAATTGACTTGGAGTGCCCAACTGGACTGGGCTAGCTGGAAACACTTGTTGGTTGAGGCCCAGGTTCACCCCGAACTGTTGCGCCACCTAAGCATGAATAAGTTGATGGAGTATTGGCGTAAACTTTTTATATAACATAGTTCCAAAGGAAAAAGTCTAATAGTGTGAAATCGCACGATCTCGGCGGCGAATAGAAGTCTCCATTTCGAGACATCACACGTCCAGGAAATTTGTCACTGAAATTTGGGCTGAAAATAAACGTCGTTCACGTCCATAGAATCAATTTTAGGCAAAAAAGCCATTCAACATCCGTTGATAACGCAATCCATTCACTGTAACAGTTGCACCAGTAGCATTTTCGAAAAATATGGCCCGGTGACACTGCCAGCCCAAAAAATGCACCATACTGTCACTCATTGTAGATGAAGAGTATGAAGAGGCTGTTGCACTATTTCTCTTTGATTTCCGGATCCCCCAGATGCGACAGTTTTGTTTGTAGAGGATAACTAAAAGCAGTACGAAGTTTAAGAAATGTTTCTGAATTTTCACTATTTCAGCACTTTATGGGAGTGTGTTTCGATCCATATTTAATTACCACCTAGCTTCTACCTATCAAAAACTATCGCAATGATAGTTGGATGTTGACAGTTCAATAATGACGCGAAATTTAAAATGACACCTCTTGTTGGATGACCCTTTACATACACTATGTGGATATTAGGAAATCACTCGTAACCGAATGAATTCATTGGTAACAGATACTATTTCAAGATGAGATGGCATCAACTACAGAAGACGTTTGATAAAAAGTGTTTTTGAGTCGTTTATGAAGCTGTTCCAGGGATGGTTATCTGTTTTATGACAGTACAGCTATTTATCTTATGTAAATTAATCAAATAAAAAAACACAGGGTTACAAAACTGGTCTCATCAAGGATAAGTAACAACCTGATCTGCCATAAAACTTAGAAGAATAAAACACAACTCTGCATCGAACGTTATAGTACATTTTCACTGATAAACGTAAGTATACATATTGACATTTTGCATACGCGTATGTAGCTTTACATGATTATTAATAAATTATCTAGTTATTTACCTGCTCTGGCAGTTCTTCTGCGGGCTCCGTTTCCCTGAGATCTGTCATTTGCCTGAAAGAATAAAAAAAATAAAAATTAATTAAACCTTCTGTCATATAATCCGTGGCACAAAGGCGTGCCTAGTATATTTCAAATGAATGTAAATGCATATGCTTGCACATATGTATGTATGTAAGAATTTAATTCTCGAGAAAGCTATCAACTCCAAGAGGGGAAAATTTAATTACTGTCGCGTTAAGTATTTAGCGGTAGCTTTATAAATTTGATTAAATACATCAAAATGAACCTTGTAGTCCAATGAAAAAAAAATGAGACATCAAGTTTATGAGGTTATTCGAAGGAGGAATAAATTGATATCTTGCAGCATTAATTCAATTGGTTTGACGTTCTCACACTTGATGATATAACAAAATTACAATAATATTCACAAAAGATGCTTTCAAGATTACCCACTCATCGTAGTTTACTCGTGTATGCAAATATACAAACTTAAAATAATTTAAATATTTTGTGAAGATTAAGAATCTAAGAAGGAAGATCATTGTATACGTAGGCATGAATAACGTGCGTCAGTAAGCAAAAACAAGATTTATTAACGATAGGTGGTTCTTTCCTCGCATATGGGGGAAGCCCCTAGACGAACTAGAAAATTGCTGGTATGCACGTTTAGATCTAAATAATTTAAAATATTCACAGAAAATTTCCAAGAACTTCTTCTTCTTTTAGCGGACCTACATACATATGTACATATTTAAATATATTTGTAGATGGTTCCTTTCAGCGTTGCTACGCGAATCGGAAGACATTGCGATAAATCGATTTTCGAGTTATTTACTGCAAAAAGCAAGGTGGGCAGACATTTCGAAGTAATTCTCAACAACCCAAAAGGGTTGTACCAATTTCATTGGTATACGCACTAACCCTTCGATTAGACCTGAAGTAGTTGATGCCATCAAAAGCTTGAAAAACAACAAAGCACAGCAGTACACAATTGTGTAACATAAAAATACCAGCGGAGCAGACCAAGACGTTATGTCATGTATCTCCAAAACCAAATTTATGTTTAGTGACTGACCTAAGGAACATATGGAAGTTCACGCATTTTTAACTAAAATGTAGAATCGGTAAGGTAGATACTACATTCCGAGACAATCTCTGCATTAGAACCAGACAGGTAGGCGTCGCCCTGGAGCTCCAGCTTAATTAGGCAAAGGACAGTTGACGAGGAACTCACAACAGCCGCAGTATACATGAAATGACACCTCCAGAGAAACATCAAACCGAGTCAGTTTCAAAGGTATAGTGGAGGCCCTATGCTACACTTAAAGAATAAAAGGACCATAGTGAGCAAGTGAGTTTCAAGTATTGTTACTCAACAGCAAAGTTATTTTGCTATTGGATCAGATGTTTTTTTTTTTGAGAAATTGTAGGCAAGAGAATATTCCTCTGAGCTCTCAGCTAATAATTTGTAATTAAAACTGACAAAAGAAGAAATTAGAAAGAAAAGGTACAATGGATCGAAAGAATTCGTAGCTAAACATTTCCTCTTTTAGCAAACCCCAATAAAAGTACAAAGCACCCAGAATTCATGGGCCTATTTAGTAGTATGAGTATTAAAAACATAAAGTCCACGCAAATATCAAGAGCAGGCTGCTTAATTTAAACTTTCTTCCCATTCTCCAATTTATTAGCTCCACTTGTCGAAGTACCAACTTAGAGGGGACAAGGTGACACTGAGATCAGTTTTAAGGAGTTTTAAGGCATCATCACATCATCAGGAACAATACTATTACGTATCACGTGGTATAAACAGAGGTGATTGCGTTTGAGTAATCTTTATCTGTACTTGACAAGCTGACCAACATGGACATAAACTGTCAAACCTGCCAGAGGGTGGTTCAAGGAAACCCCTTGTGGCATTATACAAATGAGACTTAGAATATACGAGTGTGAACAAGAAGGCTATCCGTGCTCTTATGATACATACATAAGAGCCTGGCGTTTAAGTCCCGGGGATATATGTAGACCAAGCATCCTTAGACGGATGTATGCATATTGCCATTGTGTTGAACAATTACAAGGGCAAACGTAAAAGTCAAGCCGCTGTAAAGGAGTCACTCAATAAAGTACAAAGACTGACATGTAAGGCAAGGCCTTTGCAGATTCTGCGTTGCGTCCACGCACATTGGGTCAAATTCCTCAGAGAAACTGGACCAGAGAGGATGCTCTAGAGTGTAGCATCCTTACCAATGCTAGAGCAAATGATGGAATAAACCTCAAGAAAGCATTAGTACGCGGCACAATAGACCACTAGATCGCAGTCCAAAATAGCCAAGTGAAGCTATACCCCCACAGATGCCCTAGAAAATAGCTCCTGCGGTACACGCATGTTCATTCACTGATAAAGTAAATACTATACACACGTATAAACAATAAACAAATGCTGTGCGTCTAGCATTCATCTTATCTTTAACAGCTTCACCAGTAATTTGCATGAATAGTGATTTTGAATGGGAAAGAAAGAACAATCCAAAACGGAAACGCAAGATTACTCACTTTCATTTTTCCACCGGATGGGATTTACATGTGGAGTGATCTCCCGTAAAATTATTGCCCTGCATCATTCTTCATTAACCACACAAAGATCGGATCATTTTCCCGATCTAAAATTTACTCGTCATGACTAAGCTAATTGTTTTAAATTATTGCTTTTTCATTACTTCAGATTCTTCAGAAGTAGTTGCACATTTTGACAAGTCTAACATGGCATTACAAACGTAAGGGACACCTGAGAAGATTAGTTATAACAGATTTGAGTGTACTATAATAATATATTAGTATTTCGTACCACCTCCAGTGACAACGCTAGATTGCTAGATTGCACTCCATAATACAGAAATTTATGTCACTTAGGATAAGAATCATTTCCACTAAAAGTGGCCGATTATAGATACTTCTACTTGAGAAATAACTACCCTTTAAAATCGCATCCACATACAATCCACTGCGTACAGACAGATTACTGAAGCGCTTCGCTGCACTTTTTAATAGTGACACCACTAATTTATATGAATAATAATTTCTACATGTGAAAGGAGCAGCGAACCGAAACAAAATTATTGCTAATTTTAAGTAGGATATTACCCGTAAATAAAAAGTTTCCCTTGTGGGATAAATTTCCGTGGAAGTACATATTTTCCTGTATCTCCCTTGCTTAAGTATACTTAGTTCACTCATGGGTGATGTTTCCCGTCTACGCACGTACAGTGTATGACTAAGCAAATTTCTCTTTGTCATGAGATGCATTTTTCCAATGTCTGGGTAATATAAAATGCAATGCAAAATTTTTGATAAAATGAATCCATCGGAATTTATACTAGAAATGGTTTCATACATTATACCAATGTAACTTGTAACTTGTAACTTTATTGAGACAACAATACAATTCTTGTTATACATACTTAAGTTAATGAATTCGGCTGACTAAAAAGTGTGCCTGGCTTAAGCAACAGTAAGGCAAACATTTTTAAAACATTTTAATCAATATTTTCATTACATAATATAATATACATAGGTACATATGTATAAATTACAATTGTACACTTGCTCCCGGCATACAATCTCGGCATTCATTATACCAATCAGTTGTTTAAAAGAAAAAAAACAAAAAATTAATAATAATACACGGAACTCTAAAGGCCAACTCGCACGTGTCACTGTATCTATCTTCGAAGTTGTGAGATAAATAATGCAAAAACGTGCCGATTTATACATTTACAACTCGCAATGGTATCCAGTGTTGCCACAACAATTCTTGTGCTGAATAAGAAAGACTTCAGTGATTAAGATGGATACCCGATTTCACAAATGATTTTAGAAATCCCTAAATACAATCGCTGTGTTTAAGAAGGTAGCTTAGGTGTTTTCTTTGAAGTGAAGGAAACATTCTGAGTAAAATGCGAGTCTAGGGCTGGAGATCAGATCACCTATCGTTAAGGTGTACAACTGATCTGACCCTGATCTGATAACTTATCGTGGTGAGTTCTTCTTTACACAGCTAAGTCTAGAGCCTATCGTTCCTAGTATCTAGGAATGTCTCACAGGTTTCTCGAATTCTCAACCCACCAGCTTTCTAATGCTGACATTGTCTAGCTTAAGGATTTCCTTGTAGGAATAAGGCCTGATTAACCGCTTGGATTGTCTCAGCTCCGAGGAATTTTCCCATTGGCTCAGACGAAGTTTGTGTTCCCAATCGTTAATCAGCGCTATAGCAGTACCCCAGTTGGCACCACGGTAGGGTTCAGGTTCCATGAACGCAGATACTGACTTAGTCCTAGCAAGTTCATCTGCGGATTCGTTGCCTGGAATTCCTTGATGATCATGAACCCAAACGAGTTTTACCCTGTTATGTCTGGCAAGAGATTGTCGTGCATTGTAGCACGACCCATTAAATTGGACGACAGCGCTGTAAGTGCTGCCTGGCTAATTAAAAGATATATATCCTAGCACCCTTAATAACTTTACTAAGGTTTATCCTAGCGCAGATCTCAATGGCATGGAGTTTACCTTCGAAAACCGTGGGACACATTTCCATAGGTAGTGTTGGATCCAAAGACGCCAGCTCAAAATCCAGAGCTTCATCTTCGATCCGTCTGTGAACCAGACCAGACTTTAGGATCTAGTATCGCAACACCATTAGACCAGTTTTCATGGTCCAATATTTCTATCTCAAATAACCCACTGCAACAGTACTCCCTGACCAAGACGTCGGGGATACTGCAAAACATGTCCTTTTTGGGAATTGAGTCAAGAATTTTCAGGTATCCCACATGGTCATCTAGTTTATACATGTCCGTATTCTAACTGCAGCTTAATAGGGCATCTAGCGGCCGTCTTCCTATTGAAGATTTGTAGGTGTAAAGGTTCAACAACAGCTTCTAATGCTGGCGTACGGTAGTTAGACATGGCACCTGCAATACCGAAACAGGCAATTCTCTGGAGCTTCTGAAACTTGGTTTGGAGGAAACTATACTCCATCACCTTTGTACGTGTCAAGTTCTCTCCGCTCGCAGAAGATTACACTGAGGTGCCTACTTCTTTCATAATTTAGGCCAACATCAATACCATCCAATGCTTTATGTTAAGCTCTTGCTTGGACCTTTACGTGTGAACGTCTAAGTGTGGCCGATCAGGAAGTAAGGCACGACAACCTACCTACCTACCTAATTTGGTACCTTATGTGTTTCCCTTGCCTAAGACACATTCCATGATTTTAAAAATCATGGAGGGAACCACTGTCGGCTAGCTGGACCTCATCGCTATTAAGTTTTGACAGGATATTGTTACCATTAGCGTTGTATGTTAAAACACCCCTCCTGGTGGCGTTTGTATATTAATGGATTTGGTTTAAAAAAAAAAACTGATACCTTCTTTCGACTGAATTATTTTGATTCTTAACATGGATTACTATCCAGTGAAAATTTACTCTGCTACATAGGTAGTTGGGTGAACGATTTTTGTAGAGATAGGTCAACCCTTGGACCCCTTTCTAAAATACATTACAATGCTGTGAAGCTCAAGTGCCTGAAATCATTTGTGAATTCTTGTCCATACTTCTCTTCTTTCAGGAAAAACACTACTAGGATATATGGTTTCATAATATAAAGGTTCTGAAAATTAAGTCATAGGCTCTTAAGTTGTCTATAGCATGTAACGAAGAGATTATCCAATAAGAGCTTCAAGGATTCGATTGTAAACTCTATCCAAGTACCATCTGGCCTTTAAATAATAGATGAACAGGGTTACCAGATGGTATCTTTGGCCTTAATTGTTTTAGCAATTAACACATTTAATTTATATATAATTAAATATGTAAATAGAAATTACAAATTCAATATAAATACAAAATTTGGCAATCAAATCGGGTTCATCCTTCGCATGAATGTTGAAGTATAGTATGAATAAATATAGAATAGTTTAATGCCGTGTCTAAGTTATATTTCCCAAAACTAGTTCAGACATGTCAATTTTCTTCCCCTTGAGATTTAATATTCTTTCTAGATCGTCACAAAAAGTCTCCAAGAAACGTAAACTACAATTTAGATCACGGAAGACGGAGACCATCTCTGTATTCTATCTAAGTATTTAACTCGAACTTTATAGTGTCACAGTCCCACTCGTAAACTCATTAAACAATTAAGTGATATTCTACGATAATTTCCATTTATCCACGATATTATGAATAAATTAAATTGTTATAAAAGCTTATTGCTAATCAAAAATAAATAATTGTGTTAATTGTATTCATTAAGTACAACGCGTGTTTAGTTTTCCGTACCAGGCTAGATCTTAGATTATTGTTGCTAATCACATCTGTCGACATACATGGCTTGATTTCTATTTCTAATTCTTTCAAAAATGAAACATTTAAACGTTAAAATTAAATTTCGTCACTATGTTCGGTTTTTTTCTGTTGTATCAAGCGTGTGTATTACTTATAGTAGATTATGGAAAGCTATAAATATACTTTTACTTATTAGCATGCGCCTAATTTTTGTTTTGTTTTGAATATTATGCGATTTGTCATCATGAACACACCTCGGCGTTTTTTTTTATGATTCTCTATTATGTTTTGGTTGTTTAAGTTTATAAACATGTTTTTGTTTATGTTTTTTGATCGACACACTTTGTTTACTTTATGAAGTTATTTATAGTTGTCCCTTGCGACCATTGTTTGCGTTAAAAATTTTCAATAAAAGGGGGCTTCCATTCTATAGAGATTTATTTTTTCGTATTCTTACGTGCTACTGCTAGCTACTTTGACAGTTAAATTCCGAAGTGAAGTGAATTGAAATTTAATTACTTACGTAATTACGTATGTATCTATGCACATCAGTGCAAAACCCCAGTGTGTTTCACCTTTGATACATTTGTTTTAATTTATTTATAGAGAATACAAAGCAAGTTGTATTTATTATATACAATCAAGAGACAGGTGTGTAATATCCAGTCGCAGTTCGTAATGCAATTCTATTGGAAGTTTACTTGAGGCCAAGTGTGAAACTTGTAAATCTTCAGTGTACACAAGTAGGTTGTGATTCTTAAGTAAGAGCCTTCCTGTGTTTTACAAGCTCTCGAAGGCAAATTATTTAGAAATAATGCAAACATTAATACAAGCAACTACATACATATATGTATGTATGGGAAGATACTCAATAGGAGTATAAATATGTCAAATGGGGACAAGATTTTTGACACCTTTAAGCTTAACTTCCAAAATAGTGACTCAGAGCTTCTACATATGTATGTCCTAAGTAGGATAGGCCAAAATGACAATTAGAAAAAAAAAACCAAAAAGTAACATAGCAATGTGATAAACATTTAAAAAAGTAGCTTGGAAAAAAAATTCACATAACCAGGATTAAGTGACAACAACTGACTACTGACTGGTAATCCCAGTTGTAAAAGACTCATATTGTATTTGTTCTATCATTTCACACCTCTCGTAACTATACTCCTCTTATTTAGATGATGTCTGAGGCAGCAGTTGCTTAACCCTATAGCCTTTCTGGAAAACCGCAAAATGGTTCTATTCATATGATTCATTTCTAACAAGTTCGTAAACAATTTCATTAGCTTTAGTACATCTATTTTGTTGATTTTCAGTAGACCTTGATTTCGTTATGTATGAGGAATGCTTGCAGATCATTAAAACAACTCACGAGTATAAATATTTGAACGTAAGCACTTAAATCGGTGGTTTGATATCAAAATAAATATTTATGAATATGCCTCTCATATGTACTAATGTTCAGGTTGATATGAGCTATGTAAAGTCGATGCCGGCGAATCGATTCCAGCCTGAAAAGGGGTTGGATACATTTCTAAAGGTTTTGGGGTTTTTACCTTAGAAACTACAGCAAGTGTAGGACCTAATACTAGACCCCCACCAGCCACCAAATACTAGACCATCACCATTTGTCTCTATCTGTATCTACAAACATTGACGAAAGCAGGTAGATTTGAATGTGAAGTTTGAGACTCGATAGAGCATCTTAAGGATGGCCATTTACAGGCAAGTATGTATACATAGATCCTGCGAACCAGTCATTGTCACAAAAACAGAAATCGAGGTTGCAGGTAAGACTTTTGTCCTGGAAATCAAAACTAGTTTTCGAGACGGTTTCTTGTAAATATCCATTTCCACTGAATATTTGAACAACTAAAAAAAATCTTTTAATTTCGCTTTTGGTTATGCATGTGTTCATCAATTTTTTTACGTGTTTTTTCTATTTTTTGCATATTAAGAAAGTTTTTTGTTTTTAAAGTCATAAAAAATTTATTTATTTTTAAAACATAAAATACTCTTCAAGATGGATACAAAATTTTTTTTTCAAAATGATTAATATATAAATATGGAAACTAGACCACATGGTTGAAAATAGCCCAGGAAATTACTTCTATGAAATATGAAATATGAAAACTATATATTTCAGTGTAAAGAAAAGCAATATAGTATACAATTGTAGATTACTATTGATGATTCCTATTAATATTTAAAGAACAATTACTACCATTATGTATAAAGTATGATGTCAACCAATTAGCGTCCGCAGACACGTTGGATTTCGTACATGCAAGAGTTTTAACTTTTCTATGTCATTTAAGCGACGTAGTTTCAATACTAACGCGAATAATATAGTTTATAAGGTCTTCAATTGTTCTACGTTTACTGGCAAAGATGAGTGATTAAACAGATCTACACAAAAAGATGTCTAAAGACATCAAGTCACACAATCTTGGGACGCAATAGAAGAATCTAAGAAATGTTCGAAGCCCAGGTCCACCCCGGACTGTAACGCCAACTAAGTAAAAATTGTTCGACCAATAATCTTAATATTTTACTTAATCTGTGGCGCCATCTTTTTGAAAGAATGTTTTCTTCAAATTCATACCAAATAAATGGAGCCAACTAAAAAACGCATAAAATTGCGTGGAACATTCTCCTTGGACGATAGGCTTCCTGCCGTACCCATCCAAGAAAAAAAGGGGACCGCATACCATCATTTTCGCCCGATGAAATGATTGAACCTAATTTTCTAATCAAACACAGGATCACTTTCCAACTACATATTTCAAGGATCAATCGGCTAAACTTCGTTATTTCTAATGGTAGTAGGACATATATATATTTGAGGGAACGATGTTTTCTATAACCAGAGATACAACATGCGAGACGCGATAAGCCTAATATCTTGGATGCCGTATAGTGATAGGATCTTAAAAACCTAGTTCTCTAGTAGAGTATGACAAATAACCATCGTCCTACGTCCAGTCAACTTTAAAAGTTGGCATCTAGGTATCCGAAGTTAACATGGAGTTAACATGGCAGTAGTGCGGAATTACCGCTCACGACTACATCAGCCAAGAGCAGCTGCTCCAATATGCTGCATACACACAGGTACGTACAATACAACCACTCAGATCCCCCAATATACGGATCCTCTTGCATCAGGAGGGCATAAGAAACCGAACATTTTTCAGTAGAATGGAAAGAATAAATGATCATCAAGCTGCCAAAAAAGGGAGCGATTGAGGAAATTGTAGCAATTTCAATTCTGTTAAGAATGTAGGAGCAGATTCATCTCTCGAACAAGCAGGCTTTTTACCTGGATCCCTCTACATCGACCACATTAACCGACTCCGGATCATCAAAGAGTATATGAATCATTCCAGAGGACTTTCAAATCCAAAGCGGAATACGGCAAGGTTGCATATTTCCACCTATTCTTAACAGTCATGAGTTATGTACTTCGTGCAGCATTGTGCATACTTAAAACATCTACACTATGTTAATGATAATTACTTTCTTACTCATAGAATCATGGATCACCTCGGAATGATTCCTAACGTGGACTGATTCATTTATGTTGGATTCGGTGTACTACCAAGCTCCAAATGCAAAGTACCCTCAGGTTTGGTAGAATATTGAAGATCTATGTACATAGCAATATCCCTTACAAGAAATCGCTTTTAAAAGATCCTTGTTTTTTTTTTACAAATCCTTCAATACTAAGAAAGCCGATAATAGAACAAGTTAAGATAGTTAATGTCATAGCGCGCGGATCGTGGTAGTAAATATTGGTTACACAGTTAAATTCAAGAAGGTCCACTAATTACGAACGTTCTTAATGGATGCAGTAAACGACACTCTATTGCAGTGAACGTTTAAATAAATTTTAGTGGAAATTTAGTGTATTATCGCGTTACAATACAATATTCACTAAAATCAAAATTAAGGAAACTAGCACAAACCGATAGAGCGAGTTCAAAAACTCAACAAAAAACTACAAAAAATGGAGCTAAACAGACCAGAAAGTGAAGGAAACGCATGAAACCCGTGCTCGTTAGACGAATATAAGCACTTCCGGTTCTACTACTGCTCTATAAGTCTCTATTTGGACGGTGTGCAGTACTAAGGAATATGATAGTTCCTGCTCAACGAAGGTAGCAGTTTATTGACTTTAAAAAACCTACCCCTTTTTGTCTGTCACCAGATACATACCTACCACCACCCTTAAGTGATTCAGCGCACGCAGCAGACTATATTAATTTCTTCTAGGAAATACACTTGCTGAACCCTAACAATCCAAAATCGATTCACCAGAAATGATAGTTATATCTCTCGGGTCAAATGCAGAGCTAGAGTTCAGTGAGATTTTGCGATAACCAACAAATTTATTTTAAATGGTAAATGTGATACCATTCGTGTATATTTATAAAAAAATCTATTAGCAAGATTCTTAGAATTATGTGTCTACACAGTTCCTCTGCCATATTAGTTCGTCTGTATTGCACTATATTATAATAGTCTATTCATACTCAACCCAAAATAGAATTAATCTTAGCTATAATTAAAAACAAAAAAAAAACGACCAGCTCAAATTAATTCACCACCAAACGTCACTGATAACAAATTCCTGTTGCAGTTGTAGATAATAAGTTGTTTTAAACAAAAAAAAATGCCGACCTTGATGTATATATTCCTGTATTTCGCAATTTGATTTGCAATTGCTAACATGGTATTACATTCATTGTTTTGCATTGACATAATAGAGATTTACTTAAGGCCATTTCATGTCAAAGATTTTCACAAAGAAAATCATGAAATATTCACTTGCAACTCGTTATAGATACAATCGCACTGAGATAATCACGATTTGCATTGATTCCGATGTCATCATTTTAGCTAGGGGCTAGAGTTTCAAAGGAATCTACACAAATTTATTCGACACATCTGTAGATACATTTCACTGGTGTGCTAATTCAGTGAAAATTAAATGTTAAACTCGATGAATATTTGAATTTCAAAACGCACGGAATGTTTGTCACGCAATCATAGCCACAGTTCTGGTGCATTGTCTATTGTCATAGCAACAATTAGTTGTGTGCACTGTAATTATAGCAAGGCAACTTGTGGGAATGAACTTTAATCGCATTTAAATGGGAAAGTCTGAAATTCTTTTCCGTAAGTTATTTTAAATCACAAAAAATTGCTAGAATCGACTCTTGAATAGATATGTACAAATAGATACGCAAAATAATATGAGACCATTTAGCACACCACTTCTACCGAATTAACAGGTTTTTCCACCGACGTACATACATACATATATGCATATGTTTACATAACTAAGAGGAGTTCAATGGTCTTATGCTTGGATGAAGGTGCTTTGTAAAAATGTATCCCAAATCGTATGACTAAGTATGTGTGTCATGTTGGGGGTATCTTTTACTCGTTAAATGAAATGAAACCCACTCGAACTTACCCGATCTCTTTGTCCGTCTGGAAGATTGTCCATCTCCACTGCTACATGATTATCAGTCATCTTTATAGACACGAAGTTTCCAAATAAATATATGAACACTCAACAAAAATAAAAAAAAACACTCCTCAGTTCTCGTAATTCACAAAATGCGACTTCTGTTGAACACCGATAATTCTTGCAATTTCACTGTGTCGTTAAATTATTTTTGCCAAAAAAAAGATACAAGACATAAACAAAACAGCGCAGATGTAAGATACTTTGTTTTACTCAGATTTTTAATTTTATTCCGCTATAACGTCTGTTCACTTCACCGGGAAACTCAGAACTGAATTCGCTTTCACGGCGTCTCGTCAATCAAAGAGTCTACGACTACGTATCTTTCGGATGTTTTTAATGCTTTCTACTACGTATGTATCGTTCGGATGTTTTTAATGATTTATACTACCACTACCGTTTGGTATGCATGCTATGGTATACATTCAAGCGTGGATGAGCGTCGAGAGCAATTAAATTTCTGAATCTGAAGCGCTTGGTCGGCTTTAGTAGATTAGTCATGGAAAAACCACATTTAGTAGATCACTGGACTCTTTTTCTCTTGAACAGGTTTTGGTTAATTTTCCCACAAAAACATTTTCAATGACTAAACGTGCGGAGTGTGCCCCCTACACATTCATGAATTCGGGAAAACAATTCAGAGTAGACTTACCTATTTTAGGATTAACACGAAGTGTTGTTCGTAGCCACAGAGGCACACCGTCGTCATCAGAACGGAAGCTACAATGGTGGCCATTGGTATTCCGATCTATGTATTTGTTTGGTTTGTTAAGTTTTTGCGCGGAATGACGAAATGACAACTGACCATTGTTGGAGCCGGTTCTGTAAAAGTTGGGTTATTGATTTTTTTCCGTGTCGTCACCAATGGGCTGTGGCGAGGAAGGAAAGTTTATGTTCCTCTGAGTAGTGTGTCATGCTTTTGCGGGTTTATGGTCATTTTTGGGTTTGTTTATGTTTTTATGTGGTACGTCGACTATTTCAATTAAGAGAAGGCGGAGGCATGTATACAAATTGAAGCAACAGGACAACAACGCAATAAATGAAATGCATAGTAGAAAAAACCCCCAATTTTCGGGCATTATTTTCGTTGGATAATGATGATGACGATTTGTAACAATTTCGCGGAAACTGGGATAAGTCGTTAATCCGTAAATCATTAAATGGGTTGCAGTTCCTTAAGTACCTACTACTTTGAACACAGATAAGGTTTTCAAATTACGTTGATGTAAACAGCAAATAGTCATGTCTCATTAGGCTTAGGATACCCAATCGAAAAAAAACCCAACGATGAATTCGTAAACATTAGATACAATTGTGAAAATTCGATATGAACAACAATTGTTTTTCGTTCTAAGAAAATAAAAATATTTATTCAAAATTTTAATGCACATAAAAGCGTAATACAAAATTTTACTTTCAAAATAAAAGTTGAAGAAAATACTTATGTAGGAGCAAACAATTTCTTTGAAAAAAAACGTGCTTTTGAGCAAGAGTTGCCATCCATGTGTTTTGAATGAAATTTCAGCTTTTCGGTGGGCACTGTTCGTAATCGAACTTCCACGCACAGTCATATGTACTTATGTACATACATTTCGGGGTTTTTGGATTGAAAAGAAACAAGAAATTTCATCGAAAACTCAAACTGGTACTTGTAGGTTATGCTATGTACATACATATGTATGTCTCCATCAAAACTAAATGCGGAATTTATCGAAAAAGACCTAGATTTATGTAAGGTGTATCCACGAAGTTTTATATTTATTTTTTATATTGACGTTTGCTGTCAAAGAAATTGTCACAGCTAGTAATATTTTTTGTAACTTCTAATAGTGAATGCAAAATGTATTCCCGTCAATAGTTAATTAGAGCCCAGAGCTACCAAAATGTCTATCAAAAATAAAATCAAAGCGAATTGCTGAATGTATTTTGAATTTATTTGAAGTTTTATTTATTTATTTATTTTTGTCTTTGTCAGCACGAAAATGGCATGGGCTGGTATAACAAATGATTGATTGATTTGTGTCGCATGAGGATTTAAGTGGGATTTGTTAGGCTATGTCTCCACCAAAACTAAATCGGAGATTTACTTAGCAAAGATTTAAGTAAATCCATCTAAATCTTCACTAAATACCGAAGGTTTACGATACGATTTGACGCCTCCGACCTAAATCCGAGATTAATAATAGATCCCACTTAAATCCTCACGCGACACAAATCAAACAAATCTACCAGATTTGGTTAAATCCTTGTTGAATGACGGATTTAGTTTTGGTGGAGACATAGCATTATTCTCGATAGAAAACTCAGACTATATAAAATATATAAGACGGTGCCAGGATGCCTTCAATTGCCATTTATTGACGTAGGGAGGACCTGGGCTCGAATTGAGACCTTCAGCTTCGAATTCTGTATTGGATATACAAAGCAGTCGTTAAACCCGTCTTCTTATACGAAGTATTAGTCTGGTAGACGGCACTGAACAAGAGAAACAATATTGCAGTCGATTAGGTACACTCAACGTGTCGGTCAGTTTTTATAATTGGGAATCCATTGATCCTCAACATGGATAACGAGATGGTAAAAATTGAAAAACTTCGAAACAATGAACAGTGGTTTTTATGGAAACTCCAGATGGAGGTTTTGATGAATGCAAGAGTAATCTGTGGGATGTTTCAACAATCGCTGTCATTTGTACTATACTATGGTAGTATTTTACTACAGTGCGTTTTATATTTATAACCCACTTTCGAGTTAGACTTTTAACTTTCAATAAGATCTGAGAACGGTTGCGATCAGAAGAGAAAATTTAGAGGGAGCACCTTTTTACTTCTTTTACTTTCTGACTCATTGTACTACTCCTTTCAACTTTGTACTAGAATCTAAAAAATTTTATCGCCATAAACCATATAAGGGAACTTTATGCATAGTCGTAATTAAAATAGCTCACCTAAGCCTAAAGGTCAAAAGCTCTTGTGGTAACCCTAATCCACAAGAAAGGGGATCCCCTGAATTGCGCCAATTACAGAGGTATCAGTCTCCTCAACATCGCGTATAAGATCCTATTTGTCATATTTTGGTGACGTCTGAAGCACTTCGTCAGCAACCTGATTGGACCCTATCAATGTGGTTTCAGACCAGGAAAGTCTACAATCGATCAAATCTTCACACTTCGGCAAATCCTGCAAAAAAATTCAAGTCGTCCAAATCGATACGCACAACCTTTTCAGCGATTTTAAGGCCGCATATGTCAGCATCTATAGAGACGAGCTATACAGAACCATGTGCAGGATGACGATGGAGAATTCTCGCTGCTCCATTAAGGTTGGTAATGATCTTACCGATTTAGACAAGGTGACGCGCTGTCATGTGACTTCTTTAACATCATACTTGAAAGAATTGTGCGAAACTCACAAACCAACACCAGAGGCACAATCTTTTAAAAGTCTGTGCAACTACTAGCATACGCCGACGATATTGACATACATAATTGGCAGAACTCAGAGGGCTGTCAGCGGTACGTTCACTGGTATTGAAACGGAAGCTGCCAAAATGGGTTTAGCGGTAAATGAGGCCAAAACCAAGTATATGCTGTTAACAAGAAGCGACACACAACATAAAGGAATTGGGCAGAACATCAGAATAGACAGGTATAACTTTGAGGTAGTATGAGACTTTGCCCCTCTTGGCTCTGCTATCAATTCTGAAAACAACACCTCAGCAGAAATAAAACGAATAATAACTCAGCTGTTTCTTTGGGCTAATAAGCCGTTTGAGTAGTAAGGCCCTATTCCGAACAACTAAGGAGACTCTATGTAAGATCTTGATCATTCCCGTCCTGCTTTATGGCGCTGAAGGTGTGCTCTATCTAAAGTAAATGAAGATATCCTCGGTCGTTTCGAGAGAAAAATTATTCGTAAAATATTTGGCCCCGCTTGTGTTGACGGGCTTGGGAGAAGGAGATTCAGCGACAAACTCTCCGCGCTGTTAAAACCTTACGCATGAGTCTAAGATGGCGAGGAGAGCGAATGGGCATCAGTCCTCCAACCCGCAAAGTCTTCGCAGTAGAAGAAGACCTCGCTTTAGGTGGCGCACACAAGTAGAAGGAGACCTCAACCAACTTAGAGTGCGCAACTGAACACATGTAGTTAAGGACCGGACTAACTGCAGAAGCGTGCTGGTTTAGGGCCAGGTTCACCCCGAACTGTAGCGCCACCTAAGTAAGCAAGTAAGTAACTTAGTATGCTATACTAACGAAATCTTGATGAAATTATAATTCTTCAACCAGGCTCTGCATAAACTCTTATTGATCTTTTCAATGCATCACTATTATTTTAGGCTCCATCTTCAACGGTGATAAATGCTGCTTTTAACCTGTCGATAGAAACGTTTTTGGTTTTGCTTTTTAATCTTTATCGAAAAATATTTATAAAAAATACAAATTTTTGGCGCAGCAGGTCCATGGGACCCAGGGCCTAGCTTCTCACAACCATTCGTGTTGTGCGTGTTATATTCTTCACATGAATGGAAGGGGCCTACTGTTTAATGCCGGATCCGAACGTCAATTTTGAGAAGCTTTTTCATGACAGTTTTACTCTCGGATGTTTGTCAGACGCTCGCGAGAGGTGGGGCCGTGAAAGAAAGTCCATCACACGGTTGCTGAAGTGGAGTACGAACGCTGTTAGTCCTGACGAATGCATGGATGCAATACTGTAACGCTTTTTTAACGAATATTTTTGAAGTGCCGTGGTATTCAGTAATTGTTGGATTAACGATGGAGATGGCATTCTGTAGGTCTTTAAAGAAGTCGAAGAAACTAATGTTATTAGACGATTCTACAAAATATTCTCCAGGCAATCGAAGTGTTCGTCATACAAGCTGGCAGCTACTTCAATCAAACCTGTAGTTAGCTTGCCAGGTGACAGTTTAAATATGAGGTTATGTGGCACATGGAAAATTGTGCCTCGATTTGAGCAAAGAAGATATATTCACCAACACGCGCATGACTTCACTTTCGTTAGTTGGGTCAGTCATATTTCCTTGGTTACCATAAGTTTCCTTGTCCTTATCCTCGTTCGCCATTGAACTTCGTAGTGCAGCGTGTAAAAATCGATCTTTAATAATTGAGATATCTAGGAAACTAAAAACTCTTGTTTGCACTCGGGGTCACCAATTGTGGATGCTGCGGTTGTATGCTCAAAAAACCAGAATAAAATGCGGTCACTCTACTTAGATCTACTTTATTACTACTACATTTGTATATATGCATGTATTATACTACTTCTACATATGTACAGTATGAATTAAAATTTTGGTACATCAAGAAATATATTAAGAAACAAGGGCAAGTGACAAGATTTGTATACAATAAAAGTGCGAATTTACTTTTATAATAAATGAATGATACATCAAGTGCCTACACACTCAATATCCTCAGTTCTATGATATGTGCAGTCTTTAATTTTCTCAAGTACATACATACATATATGTATGTATACATTTGTTTGTACATACCTACTTACTCTGAATAAATTTCAGTTCAGTTCCCACTAGCTATTCGAAATGATGTGTATCGCTTTCTTACAACAGGTTATGAGCTCAGTCACTAATCGATAAAAACAAATCCTTGCATACCTTAAAAGAAAAAGAAAACTGCAGCGGCTTTTATTTTGTTTTTTGCCGTTTTGTGCTTGACGCGTTATTTCCTACTCTCAATAAGGTAGGTGCAGCCAATTTGGTATACTCGATCAGGTACAGTCGATTAGGTATACTCAACGTGTCGGTCAGTTGTTATAATTGGGAATCCATAGATCGCTAACATGGATAACGAGATGGTTAAAATGAAAAACTTCGAAACAACAAACAGTTGAAGGTTTTGCTGAATGCAAATAACGAGTGAGATGTTGCATTCAGCGTTACTATTAAAGTAATATTGTACTATTTTCGGAGTCGTTATACTATCCGTACTCAGAACAGTCACTTTCTCTACTATCGAAGTGATTTTACTTCCCTTGTTTTGATCTACTACCTCACTTCGGAAAAAAGCAATACACTTCACTTAATTTGAGGAGTTGTTTGTATCGCTGCTGTGGCATAAAGTCAAGCATCATAAGGCCATATTCTATCATTTTAAGACTTGATCTTAAATGACTTTAAACTAAATGGAATTGTCACTTCACTTTTTCGGATTTTACTTCCTTTTTCGCTTACTTCATTTCACTTTTTGAAAATCAAGTGGCTGCACTGTCCGTACTACTCCTACCAATTTTGTACTAGTATCTAAAAATTCCTTATTCATTCATCAGGACCCAATTCGTAAGATTTCAGATACCACTCTCAAGAGATTTTGATTCTCCAGAGATTTCGAAATTATTGTAGGTGACCGATGGTTTCAAATTGGAAAATGGAAGCGCTGGTGCCGAGGTATATGATCTTAGTTTCCAACGCGCGGTAGCATTTGGAAACTCACCAACGATATTTCAAACAGCAGTCCAACTATGTGTACGAGAATTCCTACGAAGAAGAATTAAATGAACCCACATTTACATATGTATGTATGTATATCGTTTCAAATAGTCAAGCAGCAGAATTGGATCTTAAATCCTACATGGTAGGATCTGAGCTGTCTCAACGTCCTCGAAAGTCTCGTATCCATGAACAAGCCTGGATTCCAGGTCATGAAGGTTTCGATGGTAACGAACTGCCTGGCGAGAAGAATGGGTTCGGTATGTAATCCAAATTGTTGTATATTTAGTTCGTAATATTGAAGAATATAGAAAAAAATAATTCTAAGAAATAAACTATTTTTGAAAATCGGAATTTTTTAAATTAGGAGAGTTTTTTTCTCCCTTACAAGGGTACACGGTCTGGATGCATAAATGCCTGCCAGCCAATTACCTGTACTAATCGTAACAATATGCAAACGCTGTTTTCAACTTCTAACGTTCTAACCCAGTTGTAGTTCGGCCAAATTGATCTGTACATAACACAATTCTGCAATGCGTTTCATATGTCGTTGGCCTCTATTAAAAAGACTCGTAGCTTGGAACGTAAACTTCTTTCAGAAAAGATCATTTAAGTGATGAGTGCCGTCTTGCCAGTATGTATTGCTTGTCCCTTACGCCCGAAAATACAACACATGATCTGATAATCTATAGGGACGAGTTCTAGGGTGATGCAACTGAATCTAAAGCTTGGCTGGATGCGGGACTTCAACTAAATATTGCCATGCTACGACTGGAGTTTACCACAGACCTGTCGTAAATTAATGATAAGATGCAGATATTTTTCCGACCCTCGCCCTCAATTCCCCAATTCCCCAATTCAGCCACTAGATACAATGTCAAAGTAATTCATAATTCCATAATCTAGTTTGGTGTACCACTAAGGCAGAAATATGCTGAATATCTTACTTAAATGAATGGAGTCTGACTCGAAAATGCTGTCATCCAAACGATCACGAATTTCGTTAGTGTAAGACTGATTATATAGGGCTAAACAGTTATGTACATATGTAAAAACTTCCCAATGACATTCTAGTCTTAACAAGGATTTTAAAGACGCTTTAGGATGTTCTCCTTTAGTTTTCTTTTCAAAATGTATCTTGTTTTGTCCACGAAAATAAGTTTTGTACAAAACATTGGATAGTGACAATAACTACCAGCTGCTTTAATATTTTAGCTCGTTCCCAAAAAGATTCCAAAAAAATCGAAATAAGACATCTCTAACGGATTAACCTCTAAGCTAAGGAAAAGTACAGGCTACTACTATTAATAATCCTACTCGGTGAGTAGTTATCCGCCTGTCTCCCGCAATATCAAGAAAAAAAACCAGATTGAATACTCTTATAAGTTATTACTTATGTACATATGTATACCAGCAGGTATATAGCTAGTTTTCCTACTAATTACATTGGACACAGACAGTATCTTGATTGCTGCAACTTTGAAACCACTGTAGAAGAAAGTAATTATTAAATCTTTAATCGGACTGCTTCAGTAAATCTGTTTATGACCCAGATTTGGACCTTATCTTGCCTTACCTAAAAGTGAATAAGAGTGTCGTTGGTCATTTTGGGTCATTTTTTACAGCGATTTTTGAAATCCAATCAAAAGAGTATGGGCTATGTAACTGCATCAGCCTAATCAGTAAGTTGATATATGGACATCAATGCTGCAGTCAGGAAAGTCTTGGAGTCCTCCTCCACCAACGTACGTATTACTTTTGATATAAGTACAATACATACGTTAGTTCATTTGGAAGGTACATACATATGTATATTGCTTTATAGAACTCTCTACTCGATGAATCAGAAGTTAAGGAATTACAACAGTCATTCATAGAAAACTTTTCTTATTTACTTAATTTCTGTTAATAAGATCTTAAGCAGTGATACATTGATTACCTACGAACCTCTGTTCCGAACTTCATCTCATTGTCGTATGTCCCACGTTTTAAGTGGCATAAGGGTATTACCTTTCATGATAAAGTAACACTTAAAGTTCTCATATGGATACATATCGCAACACTCTACAAGACGTATCTACGTATAGCAAAGACAAAGTCTAGTTGGTACATATGTAGGTATATGCAGTTTAGTAATTTATTCTTTCATTTCAACAAGGCAATGAGTACTTAGGAATAATTTAAATGTGATTATTGCGCATTGGTTACTCAGAAGTGTTAGTAGTTCTAAATACCCAAAAAAAAATATAATCTACAATAACAGGAAATTGAATTTTGCACACGAATATTTTTGCAACATTAAAAAAAAGTACGGATATCCCAAATGTGTGTGTTTCTTGACATTCCAATTAAATTCTAATATACGGTCACAGCTCACATTAATTATCACTAAATGCGCGCTGTACTCTCCTATTCCAAGAATACACGAATTTTGATAGATTATCCAAGTATGTACATACATCTGTACAAGTAAGTACAACTTGTCATGTATATTTCGCAATGCAAGCTCGAAGAAAAGATCCAAATAAACACTCTTTATTGTCACTCCCGATATGTATGTTATGAAAAAATGACGATTTTGCTTTAGCTAACGGTGCCACAATATATGCAACGTTTTGCTTGTCTGTTTATTCGTTACGCCTAATTATATGCAGGGCACAAAATGGCTGATGAATTATGTATGGGATCATCCAACTAGAGGTGTCATTTTAAATTAATATAGAAAGACTCAACATTTTAAAAAAAAAGTGAAGATATTTTTGTTTGAATCTAAAGTACAAACCGAAAGGTTAGTAAGGAAATACAATATCGGCCAAATGTCTGTCTCGGCTCTACCTACCTAGAAATAGTCATTCTTTTGATGCAATTTTTCATCACGTTTTCGCATAATTACGGCTTTATGTCACGAATAACATATCTGATATTTTCTTAAGTGCATACATTGTTGGTCGAGCGTTGGCGTAGACTTTTCTTTAACATAGCCCAAAGGGAAAAAATCTTATGGGGTTAAATCGAACAATTACTGCGGCCATTCGAAGTCTCATTTTCGAAAAATCACACGTCCAGGCAATTTGCCACGCAATACAGTGATTGTTGCACTAGTTGTGTGACATGTGACGACGTTCTGCTGAAAATCAACGTCGGTCACGTCGATCCTTGTTCGAGAACGCGATCCATTCAGTGAAAAAAAAATTGGCCCAATGACACCGCCACCGCCACCGGTTGTTCCACTATTTCTTTTGGGTTTTCAGAGCCCTAGATGCGACAGTTTTCTTTGTTTACGTACTCAGACAAATGGAAATGAGCCTTATTACTCACAATAATCTGTGTAAAAAATCAAGATCTTGTTCATTCATTTCCAGCACCCAATCAGCGAAAGTATGGCGTTATCCCTGGTCTGCTGGCCTCAATTCTTGTGTCAACCAGACCTTATAGCATATACATTCATATGTACAAAGGTCAAGACCTTTATGCAAAATGCGGTGCAAAGTGGTTCCTATCTGCGTTCAATTAGTGTGATCGTCTCAAAATAAACCCACCTATGTTTTCAGTCACACTCTTAGCTACGGCGGCAATATTTTCAGCTGAACTTGTCGGACGAACAAAAGTTGGAGTCTTCACGTCACTAATTTATCCGAGTCGAGAATTTGCGCTGATCCATCAAGATCGGTAACGATCCCACCAAGACCTTTGATGTCAAAAAAGGATTCAGACAAGGTGACGCGCTGTCATGTGATTTTTCAACATCATACTTGAAAGATTTGTGCCAAACTCACAAGCCAACACCGGAGGCACAATCTTTCAGAATTCTGTGCAACTACTAGCATACGCATACAATTATACTACAGCATGACATAATTGGTAGAACACAGCGGTACAAAGTGGTTGCGGATAGACCCAATTCCTATGATCATCTCGAAATGGACATAGCTGATTCTCCAATCGCACTTAGCTACAGCGGCGATATTCAGCTGGCCTTGTCCGACGAACATGAACTGGAGTCTTCACGCCACTAACCTGTCCGAGACGTTCAAATTTATCGATTAAATTCATTATACCTATGCGAGAAGGCGCTTGTTGATGCCCAAGAGCTGAACGAAATTTACGAAACGTTTCCGCGATATTTTCACCGCTTTTGTAGTGAATTCTTACTATTTGAACACATTGTGAAGTATGTACCGATCCATATTTAATAACCTCCTAGTTTTTGCTTATCAAAAGTCATCGCAATAATAGTTAAATGCTAACAGTTCAACAATCGCGCCAAAAATAAAAATGAAATCTTATTGGATGACCCTTAATACTTTAAGTTTGAGCATTGTATGTACATGAGAATATAGGTAGTTATATTTTTTCAAGGTACCGCTGACCACCTAGAGACCACTCTGAGCTTTTATCAACATTTTACGGAACTACTGAAATGACAAGGCTAGGGTAAGCACAGTAAACAAAACAATTACTAGAAGGTGAAGGAAGGAATGAGGTAAAAGGAATTCTTTTGTATCAGTGTTGTATGTCTTTTTTGTTGACAGCATTTATTTTATTTTGTCCTCTTTAACCTTTAAACCCTCCTCAGCCACTTCCATCTCAATACTTTCAGAAGCACTTTAAACATCATTCTATGTTCTTCCAATTATATTAAATATATACTAACACCAGAATATGCAAGCAAGTAGTAAGGACTTTGAAATATAGTGCCTTTGATGTTGGTTTGTGAGCTCTACGCAATTTTTTCAGGAATTCTTTTTTGACATCAAAAGTCTCTTTTCCGACTTTGATGGAGCATCGTACTTACATTTAGGAAGAATGCCAAACTAGACATGACTCTCTATAGCTCATCTCTATACATGTTATCACAGGCGACCTAAAAATCAATATAAAGGTGGTGGGGATTGATTTGAAATTCCTGGTTTTTTTTTCCAGATCTGTGAAAATGGTGTCAGTGGCGAACTTTCTTAGTCTAAAACTGCACTGATATAGATCAATCAAGTTATTTGTATTGAGTTTCCAGTGCTAACATAGTAAGATCATACAAATGTTGAGGAGGCTTATTTCTCTACAGTTGGCGCAGTTTAGAAGTCATCTTTTCGTGAGGATCAGCAAACAATCATCAGGATCAGCAATGAAAATACATCTCCCGCTGCTTTGAGCTTTGAATTTCAGTTCGGATATCATTAGCTTAACCTCACTTAGATTGGGTGAATGAAAATGATAACCAATATCATCACTTAGATTCGATTACCGGTATTCCTCGTAGTTTTGTAGTGGTAGTCGGAAACATCCCAGCACATTAGAGGCGGCATACCTGATAGATTTTAGGCAATGCAGTGTGAGAATCGCGTGATAACAACGACAAGATTTTATCCCACTGCAAAGTGGAGTAAGTGCGATGCGTACTCGAAAAGCTCCTAAAATAGACTGTTCCTTGACTTATAAGTACTGCAGAAGGTAGACAGAAATTTATGCTCCTTCCTCCATACTTATTGTAGCCATATATGTAGATGTTTTTTCGGAGACAAGCGCCATTTATTGTACAAACACTGCCGGAAAATTAAGACTTCTTCGACTTGACTAAAGAATTTTTTTTTATTAACTGTATAGTTATACTCTTAGCACTGGTTGATTCACACCAATTATGATCGTTTTCGTAAAGAGAAGAACTTCAGTTTGGAGAAGATTTACCAAAAATCCAGTTCTAGTACATATTCTCGAGATATCATTGCCGGAAACAGAACGTTAACTTGGAAACAACGTCTGATTCGGTCTACCTGCAACCAAAGTAAAATTCATAAGTATTACTCTGATCCATACTCATCTAATCTGCTCCGTGCTTTCAAGCAAAGTAACACATCCAGTCAAAGATTACAAGAGGACTTCTACTTTTATGAAAAATGTTCATTGGGTATCCTTTTCCACCAGGCGTGCATTCAATTCGAGCAACTAGATTTTAAAGTGCAACCCTGGAAAATTTTCCACGCAACTCTGTTAGTGAATCTCACTCAGCCTTTCCACGCTTTTTACAGAAAGGAAGTCAAACCCATTGTTCTGAAACTCTTGGAAAGTGAAAAATCATCTTTACCAAAATGTAGGCATATATTTTTAGAAGTGGTGATTATCTTCAAAGCTGACAGCAACTGGTAGATACATATCCTGCTTCCATCAAGTCTCGACATGCTTCATCGGTATGAGATGATTTGAAATTATCGCATAATTCCACAGAATGTCTGAAACCTTTGTCATTGCACTAATGGAGTCAAGTAAGTAATCATTGCTAAAACTATTATTCGAATACTATTAGTAATCTAGAATTTGTTCGTCCTCCTCTGCTGTTGGATAGCCATTGTGCTTCATTGTATAGAGCATTGCACTAAGCCCTGTGTTAAGCTTGAGTTTCTCTGAGTCGGTGTCAGTTTTGTACATATACCAGATTTGTGTGTCTGAAATACTCCCTCACAATTTTGATGTGATATGCTCTTACACAAACATCTGAGTGATTATCTTAGATACCCTTTCATCTTTAAAAGAAGGAATCGAAGTCGGTGTTCTTGTAACCGATTTTAGAAAAGCCTTCAACAAGATATCTCATCAGTTCTTCAAATTTTCTGCCCTCGGCTTTGAACACATATGGGTAAAATGGACATCTTCCTATCTGGAAACCCATTCTTATAGTACCCGCTTCAGGTCCGTCTCACTCGGCTCATTTTGTTACCTCTGGTATTCCACATAGCAGCCATCTAGGTCCCTTTTTTTTATCCTGGCAATCCTCTCTCTACTCTGATGACACCAAATTGTTTTTAAAATCCATTGCTTCACCAAAAATTGCTGAGAGTTCAACATCGGCAAATGCCAATCTATTACATTTTCACGTAAGTGTAACCATTAAGTGTAACCAGTTTTCTTCGAGTTCTATTCTGGAATGACCCTCTTATCTTACTTCCCTATTAAGACCGCTTCAACCACATTAACTTAATAATCCTTGAATCCTTGAGGATCGCAAAGACGTAGCCGTAATTCTCTTGGTCCATCCTAGCTCCTATTAGGTTCCGTCGATTGCGCGTCCATTTGCAACTCTATTTTCTTCAACACCAACCCCCGTAATTAACGATGCCCATCGTACCTCTTATGGCTTTAACGAACCAATTTCCCGAATCTTGTGGAAAGTTAAGATTTAAACCTATCCGTTTTCCACTTCAATTGCAGCACTTCCCACCTTAAATTCGATCTCCTTTACCATTCTCCATAAATACCATAGTTTATAAGTAAGTTTTTAAGTCTTAGTTTTAGCTTGTATTATAATTAGCCATCGAGAATTGGAATGGAATAACGAAGTATCAGTCATGAGAAGGCAAATGACATCACTCAAACGACTTCAATTTTTGTCAAACATTTTTTTTTTTTTCAAAGAAAAATACATTTTTTTTATTCCTTAGCCTACATGTCATGTACATTATTACAAATTTAAATTTAACTAATGTTTCCTATCTACTTAAAAAAATATCATCTGTGTACTTGCGCCCAGTTGTCTGAAACATAATACTTTCTATTCCTATTAAATAATTGCAAATAATTTAAATTACATTATTATTCGACAATTTAATAAATTAATATTTATGATTGGTGCTTTAAATCTATAGTTATGCCGTTTTGTTATAAATATTCGCTATCACAAAAATAAATTGTTAATGATAAATGAAATATTCAACAAAAAAAAAAAATTGTGTATATAAACTGTTCTAATAACTTACTATTAACTAAATTAAATTCAATTTATAAATAAATTCTTTTAATACTGAACGTTTGAAATTAAACTAAACTTAAACTCTAATCAATTGACAGTAATTATCTGCAGAAGAAATCGTCATCGCATTTATTCAAGCAACAATATGGTATACCAATTTTACCACTATATGCATCACGTTTATATCTGTTAGAATCCTGGTCTTTTTTATTAACATGAATCTTGTACATGGGATAGATGTTCAATTTACGTAGGTGGTCGAGATGTGTCTGACCAACTTTAAGATATCCACCACGTGGGAAGGAACTTCTACGGACGGCATACATGTGCTTTTTCTTGTGATCTGGAAGGAAATAATAAATAAAGGTTTGGTTAGTCAAAATGTTTTTTATTATTTTATTTATTGATAAGATTAAGAGTAGGATAAAGAGTAAGGAGCTCGAAAAGAAAGATAAGTTTACCCTGAGAAGTCTAAGCGTCACTCAGGTAATTATTATGTTCAAAAATCCATTTTAGGTTTCAAGCTTTCGAAAATATGGAAAGGACTAAGCCAAGCCTCTAGAGTGTTAGGAAGACTTCTAGATCCAAACGAGCACAAAAAGATACTGTTTCTGTTGTAGCTTTATGGATCTTTATTTACTGACAAAAACTCGACTATCGGGTAAAGGTAAATGAAGCCCGTTTAGGAAGACGTTTATAAGGCAATACCTTGCTTTTGAGTTAATTATTGGGCAAGCTTCCATCCTAGTTACATATGAAAGTAATTGGAAAGCGAGAGGAGTCCCATTTTGAACTCACCGGTTGCCACGCCACTCTCTAAGGCTATAATCTTATTGGGATTAAACCTAGGATGGTACAGTGCCTATATTTCTAAAGTCTGACAGTGCTCAAGGATGACAAGAGTTTACTTTTACAATTTAGTCTTTCTTTAGGAGTGTCGACTACAAAAGATAGTGTAATGAAATTCAGGAGGAACTTGAAGACTTCGTACATTATGAAGTTATTAATGGACTTCATTTATTTAGATATCAATGTTTGAAGCATATTCTCCGCTACATGACTAGACATGCCGGGTGGGAATGGGAAAGGTATCACGTATGAGGTGAGGTAGGTTTGCGGATATTTGGTGTAAAATTTCGGGTGCATACTCGACTTTGAGAAGGCGCTGTGATTATACCATTTGTACGATTTAAAGGCATTAAATGGCATTCGCTTGCTAATTAAATCTATTTTTTATAGCATGGAGTGGTATTAAATCAAAATTTCGGTTTTTAGTGCTCTGAGGGCTTGTGAATAAATTTTAGTGCGAAACTAGCGTAACAGCGCGTTACAATGTCTGATTTACCTAAAGTGACTTTGAGAAAACATGGAAACATGACTATTGGGCTAAATGGTAGGAGCAACAGAAAAGACTGAATCCAAAAAAGGTGCGGTTCCCTAATGATGAGAGACCATGGAAGTACAAGGAAAAGGGTATTTCGTCACGACTGAAGCCACCAATCTTAGCAATACCTGACTCAACTTAACCGTCACTGTGACCACAAATTTTCTGATAAAGTGGAGGACCGTCACTAGGAACCCTAATGTTGCTTAATTAAATCATACGACAAAGTGACATGATTTTGAATTACTCTGCAGCAAACATCATTACCAATACCTTGGTAAAAAACAGAGAAACTCTTCTTTTACAGATTCATAATAAACTTGAGACATAAATCGTTTTCTAAGACAATTTTGATGGTCTCAAAATGCATTGGCTATAAGTAGCTTCTGTGTCTATCCCAGGAGCTCTTATAAGCTGAGAATATATTGCAGTGACTACGAATTTCCTGATTACGTGAAAGAGTTAACAATCAAAAGCAATGTTATCAGAAGAGACACACGTGATGTGATTGAACGACTGTAGACTAGCATGGGTGTCTTGTGACGCTGGTTACCCCTCACTTAGACTAACTTTTGGCTCGATTACATCCAACAAGGAATAGAAACAAAGTGTATCTTATCCACATCTAGCTAAATTCAATTCTAAACAGAGTCGATCTAATAAAATAAATGGCAAAGTTGTCAAAATCAGTCTCACAATGCTGCTCATACATTTTAAGAGAGAAGAGTGTTTCTAAAAAACGAACTTTCTTATAATCTTTTAACGGCACCTGATACATGTGGCAAAGAGGCAAACTGGGACTACGGGGCGTATACGTACTTTTTTAGCTCAGTTTTTTGTCTATCTCTCTGTGATGTTTGTACAGATTCTGTAGTGATTTGCTGATCCTAAAAAGTTTGTTTTAGCCTTAATGATTTCACTTACAGTAACCGCTATAGAGCTATGCTTACTCTCTTTATTCCTGTATACCAACAAAACATACCAGAAATATTATCACTCCTTGAGTTCATTTGAAGTTCAAGTGATTCCCTACTTATCCAATCATGTAATACACTCCACTTATCACCGCATTGTGATTCATTGCCAAAAAATTACATCAGCACACCTCAGTCTCTTCTGGAATACTCGTACCGATTTACCTCGAGTGCACGTACAAACAAATGCACATGTGTGTCTTGGGTGTTAAGTTAAACCTTATATAACATCCGACACACTGTACAAATAAAACAAAGCAAACTACATCTCAGAACAAAAAAAAATACAAAAATAAAAATAAAAAAATAACAACAAAAACAATCAACCAATCAGTGTTCCTTGAAAATACTGCACGGGTGTCTGTATTCATATGACCAAGCCGGTGATTTTCTACTCAACTACCGGCCTCGTTCAGTCTGACTAACCCTACCTCATGGTTACTGTTGCTAGTGCTACACACATCAATCAATCGAGAGATAAAAATAAATTCTTTTAATTGCAACATAGTACCGTTAAGAAATAATTTATTATAATATCAAGAATTCAATTCCGTAATAATGTCCCTGACTTTGTAACAGTTTCATGGCTAAGCACACACACACATCGCGGTCTAGACATAGTATGCAAATTCTATTTTCCATCTCGTTACATGTTGTCGGAAATAAATAAAAAAAAAACCAAAACTCACATAGAGTTTAAATTAATTTGAATTCATAATTGATACGCACCTGCACATACAATGTACGTTTGTTGCTGTTGTGATCTATAAACGTCACATACTCGTAATTACGAGTACGAATACGAGTTTTATTTATTAATTTTTTTTTTTTTATTTGTTTTATTACTATTTCATTAAGCAATATCAAAGGTGAATAACTTTTTGTGACCTTCGATGAGAATAGTAAAGATTTTTTTTTTCTTTAGAATTATGTACGTGGTGTGGTAAGCAGTGTGTGAAATTTTAATAAGAACTACGGGATGGTCTGGCTAAAGGTGGTAATAAGGAAAATATGTGCTAAGGAGACTGACCTTGAAATTCGATCTAGGAAGTTATATAGTGAAAGAGCAGATTGTAGTGAGTTAAATTTATTTAGTTTGCTTGAAACTTACATCCGAGTTCATTCGTTCTCGATTTGTGATGGAATTCTCGTTTTTGTCTAATGGACGATGGTTCATCACTAAGGAAGATATGTTCACAGGCCTCAACGGCGTATTTTTTCATTTTTTCCAGAGAACAGTATGCATCTGCCTCACCAATACAGTGGGTGTAGACAGTGATAAAGATTACAACTGTGAAGAGTAGGCTGATCTGAAATGGAAAATAAAGATAGTTTTGATGAATTTGTTGGAATAGTATCTAAAGATATACAAAATATAATAAAAGAGTATAAATATATTGTTGTGGGTTTGAAAATATAGATGGAGATGCTAGCTCTTGACAGATGCATTATTGACAGGTGACAGATGTTACCAATTGATTATGATTCTTTCAGTAGAACGTGTGGATAATATCTCGAGAATCCTATTTCAATTAACGTATGTATATGCAAATTAAATACATGACGTTTGACACTGTCCACTGGAATCTAATGTCTACAAAACCAGAAATATAAAAAAATAGAAGAGACGAACTTTACAGTTGGCAATATTCTGGACAAATATGCAAATAATTTGGAAGAAATGGAGAACCTCGGAGCTGAATTAATCCGCAGATATTTTCCTTTAATATGCGTTCAAAAACACTTTGGCTTTGCTAACAAATTGTCTTCAACATTATCGTGAATTTAATAGAAAAATGCATTTCTTCTCCACCTCCTTTCGGACAAATGACATCGGTTGCCGATTTCGGGCTTTATGACAACATTCTTTTTCAGGACTTTAGGTACGTTATCCACAATATAAAAAAGATTAAGTGTACATCTAACCATTAAGTCTCTACCAAGTAGTCAAAAATATAAAGCAAAATGGCTGATTGTAACCGCCATTCGATGTATCTGTCAAATTGATGCATTCAGCGACTAATATTTCTATTTCAAACTGTTCAGAATGCCGTTACTAAGAAAAGATAAATTTAAGCTATGGAAACCGAGTGAATACATATATTTCTTAACTTTGACATTAAACTAGCAGCTTCGACTATAGCGATTCTGTGGTTAAAAGCATTTCAATAGCTTGCCCGAAGTGTATACAAGACATTCAATTATTTTTTATACACAGTAGCCTCACCTTAAATGAATAAATATACCGTGAGCCAGGAGCATAATAAACATGTTAGCAATACCAGAAGCTTGCTTAGAAATTCAGGGCACGAACATGGCGCATGGTTCATAGGAAGGAAGTGATTAGTATTAGTCAAACAACAAAGACACCTATTCTGATTAACCGCTGCGTAAATAGTATGACATTTGTTCTCATATACTCATCACAAAAAAATAACAATTAATCGACCAAAATTTGAGTTCTAGAATAATTTCGATGACTATCAGAAAAGTTATACGATCAGCTTGGCATCCCTACTCAGTTTTTTCTCATTGTCCTCTCAGTATTGCTTTGCCAAAAACTCCATTTCCGATATGTTCACTTTACGTTAGTCCTTTTGACTGCACGTTATTCTTATTCCTGTTTAATTTTTATCCTCTTTAGCGGACAATGCCGCTGTAGGCGCCACCGCCAGTCACAATCAAGTTGTTGAGTTATGTACAATACTATACTACTTCTGGGACATAAATTTTGTCTGCGGTAATTTAAAACGGATAATGACCTTTTCTGCCAGACCGCGAGAGAGTCCTTTGCAGAGTGAGTTCATTGAATCCATCATCATGATCATCGTCATCACCACCTGGAGAGAGCATCTGTATTCCGTTTGTTGTTGGAGATATATCCTCCCTCCACTTTACACGTGTTATACAGCACGTATGTGTATAAATGTCTGTATCTATGGAAAGAACATGTTAACCGAAACAGAAGCTACACCAATGCCGTTTAGTCTGCGGATGCCTCTCTGAATTGATCCGTTAAGGTCGACAACAAAATTTTGTTTTTTTTTTATTTGGTTCGAGGATGACAACAACACAGAGATGTTGAAAGAGGAACAGGAAAGAATACAACAAAAAGCAAACAAAATCTTCCAACAAGAACGATCAAAAGGAAGCACGGAAATTGCATTAGCCACACACCACATAAAGAAGTAAAAAAAAAAAGAAAAAGAAAACAGTAGAATGAGTGAATTATGAAAACTTTAAGGAAATGTCATGAGATGCAGAGACATCGTCAATCGATTGCGTGGATGACATCGATATTATACGTTTTGTCATAAACTATCACTCAATTAAACCGGAACCGGTTCTTGTACGTTGACAGTCTGTATATTTTTAAATACTCAAATGTTAAATTTAGAGACATTTTTACACTCAAATTATTATGACACAATGTTTTGTAAGGTTCAATAAAACGGAAATATACAATATGGTGGAAAAAATAACAGATTTTTGTTTTTATATATATTTTTAGCAAAACATTTATGATATTACGGCGTGTTTTTGTTTATTTTTAGTGCTTTTATGCGAAAGAAGAACTTTATCTCATGATCGTGTGACGTATATTGCGTACGAAATTGTTACAAAATTAAATTGAGTGACGTTTTGGGAAATTCCACCTTTTGAACGTAGCCATTGTTACCGTTTGTTGGAGGTAATTTAATGGAGTTTGAAAATAGATTTGCTTAACGGTTTATTGTGCTAATTTGGGATTTGGTATTTTTAGAGAATTCTTTTATTTTCATCGAATTTTCTGTCATTTGAGTTCAAGATATGTTGTCAAAAAATGGATCCAAAGATGGGTGCGGCTCATTGTTGTTGAGGAATCATTTTAGTGTTTAAGGGCAACTTTATTTTTCTGATCAGAAAAATATTGAGGGATTGTTTGTGTTGCTGAAATGTAAGAATTTTGTAAGAGTTTCTTTCTCTGTCCGACTTTCGTGAAATGGGAGACCGTAAAGAAATACGTGTGCTCTCTGAAAATCGACCTTTGAATTCTCGTTCAATAGTCCGGAACACTAATTAACTATACTCGATGTCCATAGAGACTTTCAAAGATCAGCAATTGCCATATTGAAAATTATCGCCAAGAATAAAGAAAATTTTATATGATCAGTCAGATTAATCATGAATCTGTACAGTATTGGCAAGATTATACAGAGATTCTTAGATCAGTAAGAATTTCTTATATCATTAACTTCTTCTTAAACAATTAAAGATTGAGCAGACGAGATAACTAAGGTCGATTTAGATCGGAAAGGTCTATTCGAGTATGAAGGATGACTCAACAATTTTAATCATAACCATAGTTAAGATCATCAGAATTAAATCGCTGGCATACGAATTCAAAGATCAGTATGATCGGAAAAGTTGAAAGCATTAGAGTATTCTGGGAAGACAGTGGCAATTTAATAACATAAAATCGTTGACATTTTAAAGATTATTATCCATAAGATCAGAACGGATCGTAAAGATCAATGAAGATCGAAGAAGATTCCAAAATTGATGGAAGTCAAGCCTTAAGATTTAAGACATTTAATAACAAACATTAACGAATTTTTACAAAATAATCTTCTTACGAAGCCTAGACCAGTGAAGATTAAATTTGAGGATCACTAGATCGATTATAAGAACAAGTTAACGTCGATCGGTAGATTAGTCTTGATCGACTATGTCTGTTTCGGTAGCAAGGATAAATCGATCGATAAACTCAACAAAACCAAATTCAGATTTCTAAGATCTGCGCGATCAGAAAAATTATCACAGAAAGGCTTGGAAGATCAGTCGATATGGCCTAGCCCTCATCATGTTATAGCTAAAGTATGAAAAGGATCTATGAAGGTCCGATCATAAAAATTGAATGACTGCCAAACATCAATTAAGTCCGAAGATATTTATAATAAAAACGTTAAATTTTTTTTCAAACCCGATCTATACACTATAGGTCTTAAACATATTTATTAAACAAAACTTATTCTTACCTTATGAGCCATTTTTTATTGAAATATTTATCCTCAAACCGTTAAAAAAAAACGAAATGTATTCACAATAAAAAAAAAAGTGATGATCACTTTAAATGTCACTTGTCCTTAACACCAGCATACAACACAATAGTTAATGTTCACAATCAAGTATATTTTAATAAAAACAAAAAAAAAAATTATTTCAAAAAATTCCAATCTTAAGTATCCAATATCCAATATAAATTGATGCTTTAATAATCCACAAAATCGATCGTAATTAAATAATAATCATCCGAGATAACCGTCGTCTTTTCTTGAGAAACTAACCTGCTTCATAATTACAATCGAATGTAAATGAAACGAGAGCGCTATGCTTCCAGTTTATATATGCTTTTTAAAGTCCGACTGCTGCTGTTGTGGTTAATTTACCCCACAGCCACTGAGAGGATCACCATCATCGTACCAACCAACCAACCAACCAACCAACCACCACCACTAGCGCCACCATTCATAAAAAGCACTTTTGGTTTTGTTTCACCTTTTGTTAACACTTGCGCGACGATAATAATGACGACGAACGCGCTACCTGCTCGCATATGATCATTTCTTTTATCGAGAACGAAAGTGGAATCACAATCAGATGAACAGGTAAAAAATTTGGGGGATGAATTTATACGATCTCTTCCCAGCAGCATTTTACGCATGCGTAGGTACATACATATGTATGTCTGCTGAAAGAGAAGTTTTCCTTGTGAAATGGCACGCAGGCCTTACACTTGTATCTAGATACATTTTTTTATTTTTTTTTTTTTGCTGCAAATGAATATTTTCTATTTATTTAGAACGCAATAGAGACAATAGTTAACATTTTTGAGAGTTCATCGTTCTACGCTGTTAAGGGTTGTTATCAATTTAAAACTATTTACTATTCGAAGATATTTTATTAGAAACGTGTCAATATGACATTTTGGAACTTCTTCGTTCATCAAAATATGTGAAAACGTTTTTTTCGACAGCATAGCAAAAAACGAAAACGTCGCATTTGCACTCCCCTCTCTAACATGTCTATTTCAACATAAGCCGCCAGAAAAGATATTCTAAAAGTATTCCAAAAATGTCAATCGGAAATGGAGCTATCTTTGAATCAGCCCCAATTTCGTTAGAAGTTTGTAGACAAGAAAAAAAACTGTGAGACTGCCGCCAAATAAATTCCATGAATGGGCACGAGGAGGATAACCTCTTCGACAAGAGGTAAACGAACTGAGTCGAGCAACACGTAGCAACACGCCACCGAATAAGAGGGATCATCAAAGGGCGCAGTCTGCATCTTGTTTCTATGGTCATCCTTTCTAACGAAGGCGAACAGAAGGAGGTAAATTTCCAGGTATTCATTCGGACAAAATAGGCTGCGATTTTGTGAAATTGGTTTTAATGGGTTTTTGCTTTAAAAGTTTTTTTTTTTTTTTGGCAATTCTTGAGTAACTCTTTCGATGGACAAAAGATTTATTGGTTTGTGCCGAATTAGTTAAATATGCTGGCATAACTAACCTGCACGTCATTCGATGAAGATGAAAGTGACTGTCTCAGGGTATGACTAATATTAGCGAAGCTTATAGGATGGAGGTCTTTATAGTTTTTTTTATTGTGAAAATCTAGTTTTCAATGTTAAAAAATTGTCTTCGTTATGACTAAGACACTGTTTCGGATTCTATCGTAATTTATTATCTGGCATCAACAATCTATTGCTTTGCAAGTATCTGTTATCTGTTTCTTTGAAATCGATGTCTTAAGTTTTTGGGACTTGTCGCAGCGAAGATTTTGTGTTGCTATGAGAACATTTTCAATATGCCATCGAATTCTTCGAGTCATTTCCTGTTTTTTTTTATTTTGTTTGTGCTATACAGATGTATGCATGTATGTATAATTATTAGAAGCTGGGGTTGTTTTTTTCGGCTTGGTAGGTATGTGGTGGAACTTGGAGGGGAGGTACATAGCTAACACATGTGTCATTGTAATAATTACATTTGCGAAGAATTATTTAACAGGTTGTTGAACTTAAGCAAGTGTGCCTACACATTTGATAATTAACACTAATTCGAGGGTACAGTGAGTATCCGAACGAATAACTCGCTAATGTATCTCCATCAGTCACAAAATCCAAAATCAAGTGAAAAGTCTTACTCAAAACTCAATCGAAGAGGTGAGTCAATTTTCGAGTTTATTCTTTCTTCTAACAAAGGTAACATATGACCAATGTTTCATAACCGAGTTAGGAAAGAAATTATTGATTTGACTCTAATCACAGATACTAGTACCAATATTGTTGAGGAATGGAGAGTCTTCACTGTCTGTTCCTTTTCAGATCAAAACCGAACTCTCTTCACCTTTAACTTGATTAAAGATAGGCACAAACCCTTCAGAAATACCCAAAAAGTCAACTGGAAAAAATTTCAAACCTAGTTGCAACGAATGTGCCCGCGGCGCGCATAAGTCGAAAAGGACCTCAACCGACTTGGTGTGCGCAACTGGAGGCAGTTAGCTAAGGATCGGGCTAACTGGAGAGACTTGTTGGTTAAGGTCAAGGTGCACTTTGAACTGTGGCGCCACCTAAGTAAGTAAGTACGTCGCAAAGAAGCTAGCCTACATCTTTTTAAACTGTATGAGTACGGGGTATATACCTATTAAATGGAGAAAGGCAAGGGTGGTTTTCATTCCTAAAGCTGGAAAATCTAACTACTCTACCACTACAGACTTTATGTCAATTAGTGTCTCGTCGTTTTCGCAAAAAAAAACCCTAGAGCGACTCATTGACCTTCATGTCAGAGGAATGATCAACTCGCAAAACCTATAAGAAGCGCAACATGCCTTCCTTAAAGGTAAATCTATAGAAAGCGCTCTCCATAATAAGATGATGTTACCACAATAGATCTCTCATCTGAGGCGAAATTGTCATTGTCATTGTCATTCTAGACTCCAAGTTATCCTGGAAAAGAAATGCTAAAGAAAGGACAAAGAAAGGAATGTGTATGCCTGTAAGAGGGCTTTTAGGAAAAGGTGGAGATTGCAACCGCACACCATTCACTGGAAGAATAAAGCAATTATCAGACCCATTCCATCTGGTGGACAGCAACGGGCTATATGAAAGAACTCCATAAAGTGCAAAGACTGTGCGCCGCAAGCAGGGCTGGATTGTGATTCTCGTTCTCTTGGACTCGTTCATCAAAGGCTCTGCCACACAAGGAGCTCTCAGATTGAAAGAATCCAACCTGTGAAAAGAAACCACCTATGAACATGGGGTAATATTAAACTCAATAACGACAATGGGTTGGAAATATACATAACTCCGTATGCTTCACAGCCAAATCTGATTATATGGTCCTCTACAACCATATCCTATTCCCAAGCTGACGAGAGTGGGAGTCCAACAGCATAGACAACGATCTAGGGATCACAGTCTACATAGATGGCTCAAAAATGGAAATAGGCCCAAGAGCAGGATTTTACTTAGAAGCACTGCAAAAACAGGAATCTTTTAGATTACCAGAAGTGTGTAGTATATTCCAAGCTGAAATCCTGGCAATAGAAAAAGCTGCCAGATGCATATACGACAGTCACCTTCCCCCGTCGGATATAACCATCTACGTTGACAGTCAAGCAATTCTAAAATCGATAAAATCTGATACCATCCAATTAAAGGCAATTAGGAAATGCTGCGACGCACTGATTACAATTGGGTACCATTCGGTCAAACTTTGCTGGGTTCCCGGAAATAGCAATATTGAAGATAAAGAGAAGGCAGATGCTCTGACAAGATCGGATCGGAATCGGAAATGAATATCAGTGAAGCGGACACATCCAGACTGCTTCCGATTGGAAAACTATACAGTAGCATAATTGGCGGCATAATAGAGAAAAAATTCAACTCGTCCTGGTTATCTAGGGAAGACTGTTCCACCTCTCGGACGTTATGGCCAAAATTAAATAATAAAAACAAAACAAAGAGCCTTCTGGCACTAAATCGAAACTGCACCATCGGAGTCATGTTCCGTAAATGGAGGGTAGAGACCGAATACTAATGCAGAAGCTGCGGAGATGAGCTGAAGTCCATAATCTACTGATAATCCTAAAAACGAAAGGATGCACTCCATCAAAATGTTTTCAATAAGCTAACCAAATGGACAGTACGGTATGGTTTGGGTGTAAACCCCCTACAAAACGGAACTGGTACTCTTCCCTAGGAAATGTAAAATTCCTTTGATAATACAGGAAGGCAAGTCGATTCAATTTTATTTTTTTCAGGGAATTGTAAGCTCTTGTTAATTGTATTGACTTGCTCTTATTAAAGCGATCATAGATCAGACAAGTTATTGGTGTTCTTACTGGTCATTGTCTGATAGGTCAACATGACAAAAGCCTGGGTTTTTTTTTCAAATGATTTCTGCAGAAGCTGCAGGGATAAGGAGGAGTAAGAAATAATTCTCTACCCAGCCCAGCTCTGTCCCAAAAAAAGACTACTCTGTCTAGGAGCTCACTTCTTTGACAACCTAGGCGAACTGGTACGATGGATAAAATCATGGATGGATTTCAAAGCTACAAAGGCACACAACAATCCAGAAAAAACCATAACCTCTATCCTGAGCTACTGGTTAAATGAGGATACTTACAAAAACCATGTCTCAAATCATGTAAAACAGTGAGGACATAATGAATACTTCCATAACTGTTTCCAAAGAAAGGGGTTAACCAACGATTATAAAGCAGTAAGTACAGTACTCTGTACTGTCAAACACTCTCAGCGGAAATTTGAAAATGTCATAGTCCATGGATGTACTATAAAAATGTAAATGGATATCGCCACCGATATTACAATCCTCTCAAAAGAAATCTGAAATCGTCTTGGAAAACCCACAACTAACACCCACATACCAATCATTAAGAGATGCATAAAATTAGGAAATGATAGATTTGTTTGGTACAATGCATCCGACAGTAGAGTTTTTGGGTAAATAATTGGGTAAAACCCAAAATATCTCGTCACTGATCTTCAGTAACTTTATTTATTTGGCATACGTTTCAGTTATGGAACAAGGCTCTTTGCAAAATTTGCAATCCTATGAGTATATTCAATAGTCGTTTTTCTTTTTTAGTTCAGAGCAGAGCCTGAGTTGTCAAAAAAAATGTTTGTGTTTCTTTTTTAGTTCAGAGCGCTTAGAGCACTCGATTCGTGTTTCTTTTTTCGTTTAGAGCGTGCTCAGAGCGCGCTATATCAGCTCAGCATGAATTGATTGAGGATCCTGAGCAAAACCCGAGCACAGTGAATTTGACGTTTAACAAGGGGTAAAGCAATGAGAAAACGAAATCGAAAACAATTGAAATGGAGTTCGAGGCTTTGTTTTTATTTAATTATTAGTAGTTAATAATTAAATGAAAACTTTATTTGTGTATAAACGCTATTTCAGTGTTTAAGAAGACAAAAAGCATGAATAGTCGATTAATTTTGCAGTCATATGACAGGTACTGCTCCGTTCAGAGCGCGCTCGACATGTTCAGGCTCTGTTCAGAGCTCTGTTCTGAACTAAAAAAGAAAAACGCCTAATGAGTACTTTGAATCCCAACTCAACTCAACTCAACTCTTTCAAATTCAGTATCTGCCGACAAATGAATTCGGAAATGATAATGTCCTTCCACAGCTCATCAATCAGCAACATCAGACCACGGGCGATTTAGTCTTCACACAAGTTCCATTAAGGTCGGATTTTAAGGCAGACCTAGAATTCATAGTTGTGCCGCATTCACAATAGTTCACGAAGCTACGCTGCAAAACAGCACACTGAGCACCATCAAAAACTATATAACCATATCATGGCGCAGTAAGCCTAAATTTTCATCCAACATCTTGTTCTTCAGTAGTAAGAACTTTCTTCTTATAGTCCAGCGGTCAGCATCATTATGACCGAAAAATTTCACGGAAAGATCGTTCAACAAATCTATAAAGGACACCCATGCATGGATAGGATGAAAGCCAGGTGTGCTGTGAACGTCTTCCACTACAACGCTGCAAACCATCTTTCACCTACTTCCAATAGTCATCTTTGGTTTATAACTAGACCAAGTCATGGTTGGCTCTGAAAACAAACGAAGCCTCTGAAGTAGCGACCCCATTGACTGTGACTGTGTTGCCAGCAGTGAATTTATGTGAGTGTAATGGCATTTCATGAATAGCTACCGATTGATGATTGTTCCAAATGCGACAAATTTAACGAAGCCGTGGATCGAGAAATAAGTTTCATTGCTGTGATGATTTTGCATTGAAAATCAGGATCGTTTTCGTGTATGTTTAGGCCCAATGACTGAAGTTATATCACATTCTTTGGTCAAAACGAACTTACAGTAAGCAGGCCCAAGTCCTTGTTCCGAATTCATCACAAACTGCTCACAGAGTTGGACATGTCCTGAGATCGATCCAGAATTGACTAATTGCGGATCTCATTTACACTCCTTGCGATTCTTTGTCTTGTTGACACGGAGACATTATGATGAAGTGCATATGCATTCAATTGTTTATCTGGACGAGTACGATGAATTGGAGTTAGCGCACGTAAAATTGTCTCAACCAAACGTGGACTCTGATAAAAAAAAAATTTTAAAAATTTACAAACGTTGTTGAAGCGAATTCTTTTCTATGATTAAATAACAAGTACATATAGACGAATTTAAACGTCAAACAAATCGTATCTTAATACACGCATTGTCGAGAAACCTTACTGGAAAAATAGGATGTCCCAATTAATAATCCCTTTTACACTTACATATATAGAATAACGTTTCTTCTTTTTCATTCAACTTCGCCTCACCTCCAACGATGTGAAAAATTACAGTAATAATTGAATAACAATATTCTTTTAAAATGTATACAAAACCTTGACTGTCCCCGATGCATTGCGTAACACATTTCTAAGGTCAAGAAAAAGGGGATTTTCAATTGTATGTAGGAAATAGTGACCGACAAGTATCAGTGAATCCCCTCATAACTAGGTTAACGAGTGCATCCCAAGGGTACTGGGAACTATTAATGTTTTTTTTATGTTGGGTATTTACATATGTACATACATACATGTGTACTTGCAATGAACTTTATCATGCGAATAGTACACACGCAGAGTTGATGTCCCACCTTACCATTGAATTTCTCGGCCTCTGTTTACCAACTTAGAAGTCATTCTAAATTACGTCACTCATGGAAGGGTGGCGGGGGGTTTCACTTGATTGGGAATTTGTGACGATATAATGCGAGGGAGTTTTTAAAACCCTAAAAACTTTTGTTATGTTATTTGTGGGCACATTACTCAGAGGGAAATGATATCAGGAGTAGCAGACCGAGTATCATGCCTTCTCAATCGGGATACAATTACCTCAGTATACAAAGTCTATATCTTGAGAATCGTTTAGATATTAGGGAAATATCTCTTTATGGAAGGAGATAATCAGATAGCTTTTAGAAAAAATAGCTGTTAAACATATGACCAAAATTGTATTTAAAAATTAACTGTAGAATGTATTCGCTTGATTAAATATAAATAAATGGCTACTTAATGAAATTGTATGTATTTTGTTTAAAATGAAAGTAAGTATTGACTGAAAAAAAAACACCCTTTACAATATAAGCTCTTCGGCTTAGACAAACTAATAGTTGGAAACTAAGTATGACGGGGCATCCGCAGATTTTATCTGTATGCACAGATTCTACATTTCTCCGCCTAGATTCCGCAAGATCATTCCTTACGTTCTTTCCCAGTAGAGAAGAATGGCACGAAAAAACAGCTGCTAAACAGATTGTAATGATATTAACTTTTTTATTGCCAGCCAAACAATCAATAAAAGCTGACAAGAAAAGGATCATCACTTGGACTATGCCACGCAAGTTCTACTGTAACCACCTCAGCCTGTAATCTTAGACAAGAGACAGGGAAAAAATACTAAAGGGTTTTCCAATAGGGACTTGACAACTTTGAATTTAATTTCACTAATCATCAAACTGTCACTGTCAATTTATTCAGTAAACTCAACATTTTCATCATGGTAAAGTACACGAACGAGCAAAGTCTGCAAATTATAAAAATTTTCTACCGAAATTCGGAATCGGTGACTGCAACTTTAAGAGCGTTAACTCCAATTTTCGGTCGTAATTCTCGCCCTAGTAAACAGGCAATAACAAGTTTAGTGCAAAAATTTGAGTCTACATATTCATTGTGTGATGTTGCCGTGTTAGTGAGACAACGGGTTGGTCGAAGTGACGAAAATATCGCTGCCGTTCAGGCGTCCGTAGCAAACGATCCAAATCAGTCAATTCTGGTTTGCATGCCGGCGGCGTTATTGGGCCATATTTTTTCGTCGACGATAACGATCGTCACGTTACTGTGAATGGTCAGCGTTATCGCGCCATGATCACCGATTATTTTTGACCCGAATTGGAAGATATGGACTTAGACGACATGTGATTTCAACAGGATGGTGCCCCAAGCCACACAGCACACGTTACAATCGATTTATTGAAGAGTAAGTATGGTGAGTGTGTTATCTCAAGAAATGGGCCAGTTGATTGGCCGCCTCGTTCGTGCGATTTAACGCCGCTTGACTATTTTCTGTGGGGCTACGTTAAGTCATTGGTTTATGCCAACAAGCCGACAACGTTGGAAGAGCTCAGAGCCAACATTGAACGCGAAATAGCGGCCGTTTCGGCCGAAATGTGTGGCCGAGTCATTGAAAATTGAGTCCAACGAATCGACCGTTGCAAACGTGCCCGCGGTGGCCATATGAACGAAATCGAGTTCCATTCATAAATGTTTTGATTGTACTTCAAGCCGATAATAAAGTTTTTGAAATATCTCAAATGGTTTGCGTTTTATTTAAAAAAAAAGTTGTCAAGTCCTTATTAAAAAACCCTTTAGTAGTAGCAAATGAGAGGTGTCACAATCAAGAAAATGTGGCCAAAGGGAATTTTACAATTGAACAAAAAATTGTTGTCGTCTCTTGTGAGTATTAGTATGCTGAGCACAAATAACCTGTGCAGAAAATGTGATGGCGAAGATGTACATAAGGATACCCCATACTTTGTCTTTGTCATTGCTCAGCACTCTGCCTCATTCGAAAAAAAATTCTTTGACATTTTGGTATGTAAGTCATAACTCCAAGCGCATGACAATTCTTTGTGTAGGTTGGTTGGTTGGAGTGGATGCTAGGTTATAAACTCTAATACACTTAGAACAGCAGTAGGTCCATTGTGATACGTGGGTCATAGAAAAAAGTTTCTCTCTGTTTACTCGTTCAACCATTTTGAACTTCTGATGAAGAGTAAAAGCCTCTTGATATCTATGCTTGTCAGATGGCCTATATTGGTATAATAGATGACTCCTGGGCATCGTGACTCAAGTGGTTAGTGCGTTGGACTATGGAGCAAGTGTTTCAAGGTTCGCTCCACAGATAACACGTTAAATTTCTTTTCCGGTCCCACCTCTCGCGAGCGTCTGACAAACACCTGAGAGTATATCTGCCATGAAAAAGCGTCTTTTGACTCTGTCTTGAATGCTAAGTTTCCAGCTAAGTTTCCTAGCCAGGATAAGACCTATATATTTGACCATTGGTTTGACAATGTATCAGTTACCAAGGTTACCCGTAAGGGCATCAGCAAATAGACATTGCCCTAGTAGCTTTGTGGGTAATGCTGTTCAGGTGCGAATTCCAGGCAAGCGTTTTATTGAGAATTACTTCAAGGTGTAGTATAGGGGTAGATGGTGATTTATAGGATTGATCCTGAATATGTTGCCATATACATATTCTATTTCGATCACAACAGATCTCAGGCCTCTGAGTGTCTCTGGAAAGGCAGATCGTATCCCAATATTTTTCACCAGCAGGTCCCAAACGTTCAATGGGATTCATGTCCGAGTTCATCACAGGCCAAGCCATCACGTCGATTTCCACTTCTTGCAAATATTCGGCAGCGCACCTGGCGACGTGTTGTCTAGCATTGTCTTGCATTAGCAAGAAGTTTTCCTCCATAAATGGTGCGAATAGAACCACATATTCCTCCACAATGTTGGTGATATAATACGTAGAGGTCACTGATCCTTCCATGATGCACAGCTCGGTTTTTCCGCGCATGACAATTTCTGCCCACACTATGGCGGAACCACTCCAAAAATATTTCCGCTGGGCAACTATTGCCGAAGAGTATCTCTCATCTTATCATCTCCACACTCTGCTACGTCTATCTGTTGAGCGGAGACGAAACCTGCAGTCATCAGTGGAAAGGACTCTACCCCAGTCGACCTCTGTCCAATCTTGGTGAAGATTAGCAAATTCAAGTCGACTTCGCTTATGTTGTACCGTGAATCTCGGTACACGAGCAGATCTTCTTTGCTCTCAGGCCACTTTCTACTAATCGCCTCCTCACTGTTTAAGCATTCACAGTTGTCCCTCTAACAGTTAAAAGTCTGTGAGCCATCTCAACTGCTGTTTAGAGACGATTCCGAAGACTTTGAATCACCAAATATCGGTCATCCCTTGCAGTAGTTACTCCGGGTCGACCTGAAAAAAAAAATCACTAACAACTAATAAATAATCAAATTATAACAAATCCAGAACAATAAACTTAATAAAACACATACAGTATCTATGGAAGCCAAATTTGGTATGTCTCACGTCTGTAGCGAAAAAGTATCACTGCGCCACTTTTTTTGTAACTCAGTGTATACATATATAAATATATATTTTAGAGAGATTTCGAACCAGACCACACTGTTGGGTCCCTTTTCGTTTCTCTTCCTCGATCCATCTTAGCCCGGGAGTCTCTCTGGATTTCTCCACAGCTCCCCTCTGGCTTTGATTCTCCGTGTCAACGCCAACATCTGTTGAACAGAAATCTGGTTTATCCTCTGGGTATCTACCCAGTGGCTCCCCAGGACCTCCGTTCTTTTGCTAGTTAGCGCCGGACATTGACACAATATACATACATATGTATATATGTGCTGCCGTCCCGACTTCCTCCAGGCATAGTTCACAGGTGTCGTCGTCCAAAAGACCCATTTTCTTAAGGTGAAACCCGAAATTCCCATGACCTGTAGATAACGCTACCACCCATTTCAGCGTTCTTCGCCCTAAGCTTAGAACCTCTTTGTGAGTGGTGTCAATCGGCATTTTAATCGCCATTTTCGCCTGCTTGCAACCTTCCACGGTTGACCACCTTCCATCGCGGCAAAGTTGTTAATTAGGCATTCTACCATCCCTCTGCCAATTACAGCGAATGGTTCCGGATCAAAAAACTCCAAGGTTGACCCCTGCTTTGCTAGAGAGTCTGCCTTTTCGTTGCCCTCAGTCCCTACGTGCCCTCGCCCAGAGCAGCATCATCTTATTTCGAAATGAGCACGCATTTAGTTTATGAACACTCTGAACATTTCTTAGTCTTATGTTTAGATGTTCTAATTTCTTTGTTGAATGATGTTTGAGTTTCTCTGTAGTTGTAATATTCCACAAATAAATATGAATCAACTCTATCATATCAATTTCACTCAGAATTTCAAACCCAACGGTCTCATATAATTGCGACTCCCATCTAGACCCATTCACAATTGCGCTTGGCTGTGTAAACCCATTGCTTTGTTATCAATTTGGACAGTTCACAGTCTGTCAGAATTGAAAGCAGAAAAAAAATAAGTACACTAGAAAATCCGGAAGAACCTACCGCGCAACGTGCCAATCCAATTTTTTTGTTTACTTTTTCTCACTACGTCGCATTAAATACCACTCCTCCACCTGTTCTAGCAAAAAAAGTCTGGCTAAAAGAAAAGTGACAAACAAAAATAAAGAAACCACATTTCATACACAATTAACTGCGAGCCACTCCAGCTCATCTTAATTCAACTCGTAGGAGTTGTGCGGCGCTTGCATAAAAAGGGCAAACTCTTTACGTAATGTTTAGACGAAAATAGTTGGGCCCAAGTTTGTGAGTATTTATGGCTTCGAATGCTGTGGTCGGTAAAATAATTGCCAGTGTCGTCTTATCAATCGTTTTGTACTACTTTTTCTGGGTGTTTGTGCTGCCGTTCATGCTCATCGAAGAGGGTGCGTACATATCCCATTGTGTTTTCAATTTATTCTCTTCTTTTCTTTTTGTGTGACAATGACAATACTAATTGAATTTTATTCACAGATAATATAATTCATTCATTCTTTCCGCCGCTGCAGTACGCTTTCGCCATTCCAGCTGCATTCGGTGTCTGCTTCTTGGGCGGACTGTCAATCTTTACATTGTATCACATATGGGATCACGTTAAATTATTTTAAGCGGCACAACTACACTAGTGAAATGAAAAACCTTTAAACCATCACACCATTTCTACAACAAAGCGCGAGATAAACGAGAAAAAAAAAAAAAAAAAACTATGGAAAGGCCCAACAACTTCAAGGGAGTCATACCACCACAGTGGTTGGTAATCGGAATTTCTGGAATTACTTGCAGTGGGAAGACGACATTAGCGTTGAATTTGCACCAATACTTCATGAGATTTCGATGCGCTCAGCTGTGGCACTCCAAGTATATGATTTGCGAGGTGCAGATAATTAACCAGGATCATTACTTCCTGCCGATGAACGACTTACGGCACAAATGGATGGACACGATGAACGCGATCAATTTCGAGGTCGTCACCGCCCTCGATATGAAAAAAATGCTCTCCGACATCGCATGGACGATGAAGGGACGTTACCTGGCCATGGATCCCACAAAGAGGAGAGAACCGGACTTCGTTGGCGAGATCCCAACATACCACCCATCATTCGAGGCTGCGACGAGATTGAATATTCTCATCATCGAAGGGTTCCTTATATTTAACCAGTCGGAGATGCTAGAAATATGCCACATAAAGTTCCACTTACACTTGCCATATGAGAAGTGTTTTGCTCGGCGAAAAGAGCGACGTTATGATCCGCCCGACCGGATTGGCTACTTTGAGATGTGCGTTTGGCCACACTACGTAAAGAACTTTGCTGAGTATCGGGACCGCAAGGATGTGATGGTACTGAACGGGGAATCATGCGCGGATAAATTAGTGAATTTTGTTGCGCAGCAGATCAGCGGATATTTGAATAATATGACAGAACCTTGTCTGATGGATGAGTAGCTGCTGCCGCAGAATACATAGTACAGTCCATGGATTTGGCTTTGTTTTCCGTTCCCAATTAGAATGTAGGATATTTATATTTTTGTAACGCAGCTGTAGCTGTCTGAAAAAAAAACTTACACACAAACATGACGTAGTTGTACGCACTTCTCAGTTTCTGTAATTATTTAGATTTAATAAATAATTTATCAATTTAATTTAACAATCGATTGCTAAGAGTAAATACATAATTTAATTAAGTGAGTGTACGAACAAGTATTTTCAATTTATCGGTGCAATGGTGTACTGATAACCCTTACGACATCAGTATTCGGATTAATAACATTCGGAAGAGTTTGAAGGTCAGTAAGCTCGTGTGTAGCGCATTTGTAAACACTACAGATAACCGGAGTGTTTATTTTTACTTTAACCTGGGCGATAACGTTTCTATTCCGAATGCTTCCTATATCGTCATATTGGTCGCCTGGTAACAATCACTCTTATTCAGATTGGTTTTTTCGATGTTTTTATTGTTTTTATTGGTATTAGATCGGAACGAAATTTCATATCATGAAATCCATTCCGACGCTCAAATCGGAGACATTCTTCGTGGATGGTTGTGATTTGTTTTCCAAAGTTCTCCGACAGATATTCGTCGCGGAGAATATCTGTGAGTTTTCTGATTTTTCATGGAGTAAATACATTTATAGCCGTTAGAAATTTCTGTACGAAAACGGATTCCACGATCGGAATTTTTGTACGATTCGGAAGTTTTTCGGAACGGATACCATGAAAGGGCTGATTTCGTATTTTTTCGATCCAGCATTGTAGACGGTAATCACTTCTGAAGGTTGGCAGCGCTCCACATTCACAGGGTTATTGTTTCACGTTTACGATTCGTAAAAAACTAACGACTATGTATTTGTAATGATGGTTTAAACAGTGCCAATCTGGAGCGCAGACCACACCTGGTATTCAATAATGCTGTATTCTCTCTTGCTGGTATGTTACCTGTTAACGTCCAATGGAGCTGCAGTGGAGTCTCCGGGATAATCTACACTACTTTGGGTATGACATTTCTTAACTGCCATCCAGGTTGGGGGTCCATCGGTGTAGTCCCTTACCACGGAAAAACCCAATGGTTAAAGCAGCACCGAGCCTCGGGTAAGGATGACCCTGGCCCTACTGTTGACGACCTAAGCAAGCGAAACAAGGACAACGACTTTCGGATTTGCACGTAGAATGTTCGGACCCTTAACAGGCCGCGTGCAAAGAATTAGCAGAGGCACTAGACTGCTATAATGCAGATATCACCGCCATCCATGAAGTGCGATGGGATGGGCCGGGCAAATGGAGGATGAAAAACTGTAACGTAAACTATGGGAATCGCTATAGGAAGCCGAAGCAGCTCTTATTCGTATGTGAATTCGTCATACGCGGCAGCTTTCGAAACATGATCGTCTTATGACAATCCACATCAAGGCAAAATTCGAACTAAAGTCTAATATGCCCTCATGCCCCCACAGTAGAGAAGGACGACGCCACCAATGACTGTTTCTACGAGCTCCTCGACAAAACATTAGCAAAGTCCTAAGTATGACGTTAAAATGTAAACGCAAGGAATACAGTATTCTTCCACATCCACTCGGATCACTACCTTGTTGCAGCCAAGGTACGAATGCGGATATCCCAAACACCACAACTAAGAACTACTGTCGGAAGATTTAACGTCGAAAACCTGCAATCGCAAGAGATCGCCAGAATCTTTGCTGAACGCGTATCCCGAAATTTCTCAACAACTCAAGTGCCGAAGACCAGTGGCAGCGCTGCCAATAAGCCATCAAAGTGCCGCAACCACCAAGAAACCCATGGTTTGAAGAAGAATGCCGGCAAGCACGTACAGCAAAAGAAGAGCCCTACAAAGCGGCGCTGCAAAGAAGGTCGTGGGCTGCTCGTAAGCTCTACGAACAGAAGAGACGGAAAGAATATCAGCTTCGCCGAAAGAGGAAGCGCCTGATTGAAGGCAACAACACCCCTTTAGAAGCCTGTAGAGATGAAGAAGGAAACCTCGTAGTACAGTCACAGTCTATACTGAGAGTATGGAAAGCTTTTTCTGCCGACTGTATAACGGCGACGAAGACCAACATCACACTGTAAGGCAGAAACGACCATTCACTCTAGACGATGATAGCTAAAACTTCTGTACACCTGACGAAAACGAAGTGAGGATAGCAATATCCAAACTTAAGTTCAACAAGGCTGCTGGACATGACGGCCTACCAGCCGAGCTGTTGAAAGCAGCTGGAAATTACCAAGTAGAGAGCATACACCAACTCATTTCTAAAAACTGGTCAGATGAGTGTATGCCTGATGAATGGCACCGTTTGCCCATTCCACAAGAAAGAAGACTTCCTCAATTGCGACAATTACAGAGGTATTAGCCTCCTTAACATCGATAGCCATATTGTGTGAACGTCTGAAACTCTTCGTCAACAACCTGATTGGGCCCTATCAGTGTGGTTTAAGACCAGGAAAGTTCACAATCGATCATATTTTCAAACTTCGGCAGATCCTGGAGAAAACTCAACAAGTCCGAATCGATACGCATCATCTTTTCATCGATTTTAAGGCCGCATGTGAGGGCATCTATAGAGACGAAATATACAGAGCCATTTCAGAGTCCCTGCCAAACTTGTCAGCTGGACGACGAATTGGACAGAACGTCACAATCGATAGCTATAACTTTGAGAAGCAGCAGAAATTAAACGAAGAATAACTCTTGCCAATTGCTGTTTCTTTGGACTGAGATGGCAATTGAGTAGTAGAGCCCTATCCCGAACAACTAAGGAGATTCTGTACAAGACCTTGATCATCCCAGTCCTGCTTTATCTCGCTGAAACATGGACTCTATCCTCGGTCGTTTCGGGCTTAGGAGGAGGAGATTGAGCGACGAACTATACGAGCTGTACGATGACATCGACCAAATTAAAAAAAACTATGCATCAGTCGTTTGAGTTGGCTAGCGCATTTAGAGCGAATGGACATCAGCGCTCCGGCGCGTAGTCTTCGTATTAAACCCGGAGGGACAACTCAGTGGAGGAAGACCTCGCCTTAGATGGCGCGCACAAGTAGAAGGGGACCCCAACTGACTCGGAATGCGCAACTGGAGGAAGTTATCTAAGGACCGGGCTAAGTGGAGAGGTTAATGGGGGCTCAGATTCACGCCGAACTGTAGCGCCACCTAAGAATTAGAAGGCGAAACACTAGCAGAAAACCAATAAGAAGACGTCCTAACGTTAAGTTCGAAAGTCTTAATTCACAAGATACATCCTTGTTACATGCTGCAGGCCAATAGTTTCAATGAAAACAAATTAAATAAAACCACCAACCAGTTATAACTAACATTACTAATTATTATTATATATCATAGCAATTTCAATACACAGTTTTGCTTACATATTTTGTATATTCCTATTTGAATTGTGTTAGTGTCATATTGGTTATAATGATTTATATACCTTTCGCTATTAATGAACTGTTTCGTATGAGAATGCATTAGAAATGAGCCACGAAATAAAAAGACAAAAGAACGTCAACAAACGATCACCGAGTGGGACAAACATAAAAGCCAAGCGCCTGCAAAGAAATCAGAAAAGCGAATAAAATTCTCCGCCAACTACTCGTATGTAAACATCCAGTCCAAACTTACCTGTGAATAATCGCAAAATATTAGAGAATAAATAAAACAGAACAGTGTGCAACAATCCGCATGCAGGGCAGCGTCCGGGAGAAATAAAGTATAAAGCCTATGTCAATTGCTAAGGATGAATAGAGGGTAGAAAGTCTTATGTGAATGGCGTGTGAATGCATGTTACTACGAGGAGGACAGACTCTAAGCTTAGAGTGCATCCCAATCGATTTGAGTATTGTACACTTCGTCCTGCAGCCAGAGGGTGTAGTTCGCTTTGAAGTTGTCGGTCAGCTCGATTTTCTTGTCCCACCACCCGCTGTGACCGAAAAAGGCGAAATCTGCATGCGAGAGGATCTCATCGTTGGGGAACACACCTTCGCTGGTTTCATTGTATTGGCTTTGGCCAACGGTGTTTGGATCATTTCCACCGGTACCTCCACCGCCACCACCCATTCCACCAGTTCCGTTTCCCATTCCGGCATTTTCAGAATTCGCCGTATTGCCATTGCTGCCAACTCCACATTTCTGCATCGCTTCAGGATATCGTCGCAAATTGAAACGATCGACACACGCTCGCAGGGTACACTCTTCCGCTTGAAAATCCCACGGACGCGACTCCAAGTCATTTCCAAACGCCCAGTCGTCATTGAGACGATGACGCACTTTCGCATAAATTGCACTCATGGTTTTCATATTCGACTTGCGCCACTGACGACCCAAATACTTCGTTTGCATCTTCAACAGCTTCAGCACGTACAACTGCATCATGGCGTGTCGCACTTTAAGGGTTTTCTTCAGAATCGGCGCCGACTTGAACACGACCAGCATCATTACACGCGAATGCTTCCATTTGATGAGTTTGTTGAGAACGCGCAGCAGATTAATGCAGGAGAAAACATTACGCCAGGAATACGCCAACGAATTGTCACCATAGACAACACTTTCGCCGCAGGTCAGTTCTGGCTGTTCACCGATAACGCACGAGGGGAAATCCAGCAGTGGAATTGCATTCTCTGAGCTTACATACTCGGTAATGGTTTGATTGAAGAACTTCAGTACTAGTGGTATACAGTTGGCGAACACCAAGTGCTGTGACATGAACTCAAACTGGTAGATGTGATTGATCTTGAAATGCTTGAGGTAAAGTAGAATGATAGCAGAAACCGCTTTGACGATGATTTCTTTGTGACGACTAACATCGTAGGCCAGTCGTGTTGATTGAGTGAGTGTCATTGGCATCTCTTTGGGCAGTACGTCAGCCATGATGTTAATGCTTTCAGTTTTCGACTTGGATGTAGGCGATGCGGCGAGTAAAACTTTCAGCAGTGCGATCATGTATTGCGGTAGATTTGGCAGGATTGCCTGTGGAAAATAAAAAAAGGAAAAAATTACTTAACTACGGAAATATACAGAGAATAAGAATAAAACTCGAGGTAAGGAGGATAGGACTGCCCTATTCAGTTCAGTTATAACAATCTAGCTTTTTACACACCCAACTACCATTGGATCAGCATTTTTTTCGCTTAGCTTATAGCAAGTACCTGACAGAGACACTATCAGAAGCAGAAGCGCCACAGGTGCTTAGGTGTTCGTCGAAATTAGAGGGGCAATGGATGAACTTGCTAGGAAAAGAGCCTGCGACAGCGAAAACGTAGTAGATGTCCCTCTAATAGCTATTATACTTGCAGTCAACAAAAAAATATGACAATGTGGCCAAATCTTTAAGAAAATAGCAGAGAAACAACACTGCTGAACGAGACTTAAACAGAGGTGTGCGAGGAAAACGCAAAATACTTTGCTTTCCCACTGTCCTGCAACAGCTTTTGCTTTTATCCCATCATCCAATAATCTGTAGAGTTAACATTAAGGCATTGCTGAGGAGCGAAAAGATTCTTGGTTGGGCTACTAGTAGGGAAAGGGAAAGATTGTACTAGCGGTACTAGATCTTTGACTGATTTGCACACTTCGTCTGGTAGAAGATTATATTCCACATCTTGGACTCTTTCTTGCACTGTATAAGCCACTCGACATCATCCAATAAAAAATCCTCATCATTTGTATGTAAAATTGCTGATCTTAGCAATCCTTGACCACCATCGCACCAACCATCTACCACGCGCCTTCCAAAAATTTTCTTTACGGAGTTCTAGAGAGCAAACAACTTGTCGGATTTTAGTTTCTTTTCAGTCCACCAACAACTTATCTTGTAAAAGTCTCATACCTCCATTCACTAACCTGATAAAGTATCTCAGCCGGTGTGACCTGAATCTCGTCCTCCTGCGTTGATATGGGATTCCTGGCGATTTCCTCCTCCTTCCTTATCTGTATATCAGCCAAGCTCGTGTACATATGCCTCCGGAGAGTGTTCACGCCCTCATGTATCGGTTGTGGCAGCCCGGCTAAGCTCTCATGGTCATCAATAAGCGAATACCCGATGAATTTATTCCTGGAAATGTCCAAAAACTGATCAACATCTTTCTGACGCACTTTCGGTGTCCATGGAAGTCGTGTCGTAATATGCACTGGCTGATCATTGCGCTGGTTATTCCCACCAGAAACAGGCCCACCATTGCTACCAGCATTAGCCGAGGGATCATCAAACGTGCGAAAGTACTGCGTAAGATCCTCCTCACCCTCACCCGATTGCAATTCCATGTCCATCTGCTCTTGTTCGTCTAGAAATCTTTGCTTGATCAAGCTTCTTCGCAGCACATTTCTCTTTGAATTTTGATTATCTAGAATATCCGAAGCCGTGGCGGGTGGCGAGCTCGCACGCATGCACTTCGTAATCTCCATCGTATCCTCTGTGTTCGGAGGGAGACCGCATCGCATGCGGTATTCGTTTTTGAGGTTCTTCAGAACTTCCATACCACCCAACCCAACCAACGAGATCTTCCACAGGAGTAGAAGTACCTTTTTCATTGGAAAATGTGGAGCAGCTCCGCTGCAGAATCTTGTGATCATCCCAAGCAACTTCACAGACAGCAGCTCATCGCCGAAAGGACTGTTGATCTCGTTCACAAACGCCTCAGAAATCGTCTTGTAGTCCTCAGACTCCCTCTCCTTCTCGTCTCGTATCGTCTCTGTGATAATATACAACACTGACAGTATAACTCGCAAATCTGTGGAATCCGCCAGCGATACATTCGAGATTTTTATCGCCGCACAGTCGGTAGACGCAGCCGAATCGATTTCCATATTTAAGAGATCAATGAACGACGCAAACACCCCCAGTTCATACAAAACGATGACATTATCCCGGGTATTCTGGTGCTGTTCTTCGTCAGACTGCACCTCGGCCCAGCATCCTTGCGCCAAATACAGAATGCAGCGCGCCGCTTGCATTCGAAACGCACGATCTGAGACCTCAAGCTGATCGATTAGCTTCATAATGATCGACTTCTGATTGGTGAGATCTTGTTTCTGCCAATTCGGTGGCAAGTTGTACATCTCCATTTGATCCTCGAAAGCCTTCACGTTCAACTGGAACTCACCAAACTCCGTATAGCTGTACAACTCGGCAATCTCATTCTGATACGAATCCACGTCGCTGTACACAAAGTCCAGGTCGGGACCATCATAATTGCCGTCAATGTCGTGCGTCTCCTGCTCGAAGGAGTTATTTATGGACGACAGCATGTCATCAGAGTTCGTCTTCATGTTGGATGGGCTTTGTGTTTCGAATATGCTTGGGCTGAAAATGTTTATAGCGATGGGCGTGCTGATTTGTGATTCAGAACATTTTACGCAACGAAAATGTTCTCGATTATTGTTTGTGCACTTTTTTAACTCATCGATTGGGTGATTTGGTCGCGCTACGGCTTGGATTAATTAATTTCTTCGATTCTTTATAACAAATGAGAAAATTTTTACGTAGGTATTCGGAGTACAAAAAAAAGATTTTGACATAAGTGTGGATGACATTAACTTCGAACAGGGATGTGAAGAGATTTTTTTTTTTGTAGATTGGATGATGTTTGCACATTGCTCTACCTTGGTGGTAGTCAGTAGCGGCGGTGGATTTTATTAATTCTATTAAGAATTGAGGGACATACACATTTGCTATAGAACAGTTATTAGAAATAGATTGGATGATTCTTCAAATAGAATGAAATATGTGGAAGGCAGTAAACCAAAGACGCCGCTATTTTAGAGAGTCTCAAACTAGAAGCCCAATAACATATGAAGTGGAAGGAAACGAACCTGTAACTGATTCCGAGTAAGGACTAAGACGTTAAGGTTAAGATCCCGAAGTCTAATGGTGAGATAAACTGCTCCAGTTCTCTAAAAAGTGACCCGGAGTTTTTTTTTTCAATTCACCACACCTTACACCGTCTGGTCAAATAGCAATCAAGCCCTTCGAATCATGCCCTTTCACTGTAAAAGCGTATTTAAAGTGTCATTCGTATATCACGGAGAGGATGGAGGCGTTCAACATTCACCTATGTTCGGCGGGCGGTAACAGAGACTTTCCTGGTAACTGCAAGGTTATCGAAATCGCCAGAAAGAGTATTGCTGTAAGGATCTTGCAGAAATGGCGAATCCTGCGAATCCTTACACCGTCTGGTCAAATAGCAATCAAGCCCTTCGAATCATGCCCTTTCACTGTAAAAGCGTATTTAAAGTGTCATTCGTATATCACGGAGAGGATGGAGGCGTTCAACATTCACCTATGTTCGGCGGGCGGTAACAGAGACTTTCCTGGTAACTGCAAGGTTATCGAAAACGCCAGAAAGAGTATTGCTGTAAGGATCTTGCAGAAATGGCGAATCCTGTCTGCTTCTAAGTAAACCAGAAGAAAACAGTTCGTATTGTGTCGTTTGGTGTAGTTGGCATGCATTCCATAACGCTTACCCTATGCCTCAGATGCTGTCATCACCTCCAACCGTTAACCTCCTTACCGACAAACATTGAAAGCACCCTTCACTACGTATGTATACGTTCGAAAATATTCTATCTGTCATACATTATTCCAGTCGCAGTTTAAAAGTGAAAATTCCGCCAACAGAAAGGAAGTATATTTAATTTTCTCCACACAAAGTATTAAAGAAAAAAGTAAGCATTTTCTAATTCGCAATAAGTAAAACTATTAAAACTAAATTCCCATTTATCACCTTCAATTGCTGGTTTGTTTGTGATTTCATCATAATGAGTGAACTTTGTTCCACTCAGTTCTACTGCTTCGTAGTGATTCACTTTAGTTTTTGTCTATTTTTAAAGATTCTGTGCAATGTTTTTCAACTGATTTGACCTCTGACCAGTCAGTAATAGAGTTTCTCAGTTTTGTCTTCCTTTTTTTCCGGAAGGAACCATACTGACTTCGTTGATGCACTTTCTAATTGGAACCCTAGTAACTGACATCGGGATTTGCTTCTATATTTACATACATTCTATGTAATTGTTGTTATTTTATTATTTAGACTTACATTGTCTTGTCTGCTCTTGCGTTAGACACTAACTGCCCGGTTAATATAAAATACAAAATTGATAAAAGAAACGATAAGTTATCGATATGTTTATAAAATTTTGTAAATTATAAGTCATTCGGCTTGTTGGCTAGTATCCGTATGCAGTTACGTGCATAAATAGTTGGATAGGTTTCAGTTGATGATAGTTTAGTGCGTGCATTCGATTCGTTAGGTCGTTTGAGGTAGATACTCATTCGATTTTGGTACTTCTTCCTTCCGTATCGCATCTCGTTGATTTTTTTGTCAAATTTAAGGTAATATAAGGCATTTGGCTCTAAATAATGATGCAACTCAAGCGGATAAGGTGCACGTTAATTCTTATTTTAAGTGTTGTTCTCTGATTAATTATTAATTAGCTGCGAGGAGCTAATTGTAAGAAAAATATGTTTGAGGTGAGAGTTTCTTGTATCTACATATGGTTCTGCGCAGAAAACTATTGTTTCCAGTTGTTTGTTGATCATTTCGAGTGGTCGTCATTTAGAATTGTGACACATATTATGTACATACATTCCAAATATAGATGAAACGACATTCAGCCGGTCAAATAACCTTGATATTCGTTGCTTTATGCGCACGCGAAAGAATACATAGGTACATTTGCCATGACGTTTTGGTAAAAAAAATCGTTTCTATTCCACTAATAGAGTAAATAGTGACTTTGAACTTGTGTACGTCCTGTTTCCGATTCAATCAACCACATATCAATGTATATATTTCTTAAGATTCCGTATTTTTTTTCGGCTGGATCCAGTTCAAGGCAAAATGCACCTTCAAACCATTTAAGTCGTCAGGATCAGTTGGTGTGATTACAGCCGAAAATAGGGCCACTACGCCTTCGCGCCATCGTGTGCGGTTTCTAGAAAATATCCCACCTATTCCCAAATTTCTAGCTGATGTGACTCCTCTTTGCCTGTTCTGTCAGAAGTGTGCCTCGGCTGAATCCCTCTTATCTCGTATTGTGTTAGCGCGTTCCATTGGATGGCATGACATTCTGTGGAGGTGTTGTCATCGTTTGAATAGTTTGATCTAACCCGAACTCTTACGGACTTCCGCATTGGAAATGCGATTAGGTCAGAAGGTACGTAAGATGCTTTGCAGACACCAATTCAGGAAATTTTACAGCTTTCTTGTGATAGTGATGGAAATTTTCCAGGTACTGCATTCATATAGCGCCACGGATTGAATATTGGTTCGAAATTGGTCTCAGTTTGCCCTTTAATCTATTAGCATTGCTACTCCATATTTTGGAGAACATACCAAACGCAGATATTGCCTTGCTTATTCGTTTGACTATATCCTATTCAGTTTCGCTCTAGGTCGAGAAGAAAGGTTAGGTTAGGTTAATGGGTTGACGGGACAAGAGAAAATTGCACCCGTCAAACTTAGATCAATGTAAATCCATTGTGATGGCATAGGGGTTATACCTCCCAAACTATAGAACCTATGAAAAACCTATGGATCTTCAAGCCATCTCGAGGTTTGTCAGAAAGTTTTTCTAAATTTCGGAAAGCTCAACGTTTTTTTTGTAATGTTGTGAAGAATATAACACTCATTTGTGTAGGTTTGGGTTCCACAAGCCTCGGTGGTAGTGGACCTTAACTGGCATCAACAGTATACAATACAGGAGTTCACAGGGATACATGTACACGATACACCACAAAACAGAACACCAAACACATCTGGAACACCATATAAAACAACATGGATACACAAGGGACAAAACAAATTTTCACAGAAATACAATCAATACAATATAAGGAAACCTACACCATACAGCAACAACCCAACAAAATGCACAAGTGATCCATCAGCATAAGGTGCCCCAACGAGGGATTTATAGTGAATTGTTTCTTACCATCAAACAGTGATGCAGTCTTTTGTGATACGAAAGGGGATACCATGGAGGTGTCATGCGTTGCAATGGTAATGTTATCACGATTCGGAACGGATATTACGGTAGGGGTGACTATATTGAATTTATAGCCCTAATTTCGTAAAATAGGTTTACATCGCAAGCATAATGTACAATTTTTCTACTCAACCTTGTTTACTCACTGTCTCGTTATCACATTATGCTTCCCTTCTTATTGTCCGTGCTGGCCCCCATGAACTCTACCAATAAGACAAACGAGTCCAGTAATAACATTCCGCGAAGGACTATTTTACAATTTCCATTAATTACATGATTTAACTTCACTTGCAGCAGCTGCTATGGTTTTGAGCAATTTTCTCAGAATTAGCCGATTAGCGGCAACGAAATCCATGCACACGCTTAGTTACAGAACTGCAAATCGCCGAATACCAGCAGCTATACCAGTGTCCGCCACCGGTGATCGTTTTTGCTTAGTTTGGTTGCCACTGAAACGATCAATAGTGCAAGTTGCTCGGTGTGCTTCTACTGATAAAGCGGACAATGTGAGTAATAGTTCTGTTGTGCAGTGGCACTTAGCATCTAACAAGTTATTTTCGGTTTCTGTGCTAACAAAATGACTTGACTGAAAGCTTTATTTTGTAGTTTTTACTCCCTTATCCCTGTAAATGAATACAATGCATAATGTATGTATGTTGTATCCATTTTCAGATCGAAAACATGTCTGTCGGTGCTAAGAATGCAAAGTCAATCTATGACTTCACCGTGAAGGATACTCACGGCAATGATGTGCCCTTGGAAACATACAAAGACAATGTGGTTTTAATCGTTAATATTGCCTCACAATGTGGACTGGCCAAAAACAATTACCAGAAACTCACAGAACTTAGAGAAAAGTTCGGCGATAAGGGACTGAAAATCTTGAATTTCCCTTGCAATCAATTTGGGTCACAAATGCCAGAGGCTGATGGTGAACCAATGGTCTGTCATTTGAGGGATGCCAAAGCTGATATTGGTGATGTGTTCCAAAAGGTAAATGTGGAAGCGTGCTTCGTGTATTTGGAAATGTGCACGTATTGAATGAATATTTTCAGATCGATGTTAATGGCAAGGAAGCCCATCCCCTTTACGAATATCTGAAGGCAAAGAAATCTGGTGTATTGGGCAGTGGCATCAAGTGGAATTTCACAAAGTTCCTGGTGAATAAGGATGGCATACCCGTGGATCGTTATGCACCAACAACAGATCCAATGGAGATAGCCGCAGATATTGAGAAACTATTGTAATGGGTTGGTTGTTGGGAGAAAGAACGTATTTGTCGATGTATTCTTGTTTAACTCTACGACAGACTTGAACGGTTATTTAATTTTTTTTTTAAAAATATGTTATTTTTGCTTTTGCTTATGTTAAGTATAACACTTTTCCTAAATAAATTATTGTCAAGAACTTGTTGTTAAACACTGGCTTTGATTATGGGAATATTAGTGTGCGCATCAGTTAGTATGGTTGACGGCAATCCCAGAGCTTAGTTCTCTCTCCGATTGTTTCTAATATTCACTAACGATCTTCTTCCTCTTCGCGGACGACGAAATTGGTGCTATCATTAATGGAGCTGATATTCTGGCTTGCCCATGCTTGGCATTCAAATCAGCTCAAGTTGGGGTAAGGCTTGCTCAATTATGTACTTAAGAGAGACCTAAGATATCACCTCCATGGTGGATTAAAGAACTAGAAAACTCCTTAATGCAGCTAAACGAACGAATTGCGATTAAGACTGGAATACAATATAAGGACAGTTAGAGGAATTTAAAAAATGAGAGAGAAACAAGCCGCTCTTAGCGACAGAATCTGCGAGGCTGAAGAAAGTCCTCTCTAGGGAACCAACAACTCTAAGATCTCCGAAGATATGTAGAATTGGTGCTACCAGTGCAATGACTACAATAACCGGACTCGAGAGCATTCTTAATCATTTTCCGCTAGACCTTTTTACACAAGAATCGGCGGCTATAAGCGCCCTAAGGATTAGCCAATCCCTATATTACAAAAGCCGCCCGTGAGACTGCGATGAAGGCAATTAGAACCAGAAAAGGGCAAAGTTTGAGTTGGTTGCCAGATCATAGAGACATCCCGGGTAACTGGAAGGCTATTACAACAAAGCCGCGAATTGAAAAATGGGCTCACGTGTTATATCTCGAGACAAATCTGCTTTCAGAGCAGGAGAAAATCATCCATCCATCTTCTGTGCAACTGTTCGATTCTGCCCCAAACAGCACTGCTTCATCTAGAAGCTCTTTTGTTCAATGACCCCAGCTAACTTGCGCCCAAACGTCTATAAGGAACGTCTTTTGGTCTAAATGCATCTGTATACTTGTACTGAAAGCCACTCTATCCTTTAAACCTAAATTATCAGCATCAGTTTGTTCCTTATAGGGTCAAGTGGCTTTGCCTGTCTTAATTCCGACACTTCCCCGAATAATGCAGCTCTTTGGTTTCCTTCTCTTTTCGGAATTCCCCTGAATAGAGCGTGACTCTTGTCATTCGTTGTCTCTTCACACTAAAAAGGCATATGAACCAGTTAAATCTATATCGAACAACTTAGAACACTTCATAGATCTTGGTTAACCTATAATCATTTAGTTGTATTATGTGTTACCTTATGCCTTAACATCTCATACCGTTAACCTCCTTACCGACAAAACATCGAAAAGCGTTCTCCTGTACGTATCTGTTACAAAAATTCACAAAAATTCTGCTGTCACTGTCATACATTATTCCAGTCGCAGTCGCATTTGCAAAAGTGAAAATTGTACCGGCAAGAAGGAAGTTTACTTAATTTTCTCCAAACAACACATTCAAATAAAAAAAAAGTAAGAATTTTCTAATTGCCAGTAACCAAATATATTGACAACTTATTACTCAATTTCCCATTTGTCACCTCCAACTGCTAGTTTGTTTGATATTTCATCATAATCAGTGAACTTTGTACATTCCACTGAAAAGCACTGCTTCCTAGTGATTCTAATTAGATATTGACTATTTTTGATGATTTCATGCAATGATTTGCAACTAAATTGACCTCTGTACAGTCAGTAATAGAGTTTCTCCGTTTTTGTGTTTTTTTTCGGAAGGAACCAGGTAAAATGGCATCGTTGATGCATTTTCTAATTGGAGCCCTAGTGACTGCCATCGGGGGTTGCTACTATTTTTACATACAAGTAATTTTATTTTTTTTTTATTTAATCTTTACATTTGTTTTGTGTGATATTAACTGCTTGGCTAAAATAAATTATGAAATATTTGTGAGAACATCACTCAAGGTTGCAACTGGGTCGAGATAAGCGAACGATAAGTTATCGATTTGTTAATAACATTTTGTAAATTACAAGTCATTCGACTTCGTTGGGTAGTATCCGTATATGTGTTCATACATACATATAGTTGGCTATTTTCCAGTTGATGGTAATGGGTGCGTTCATTTGATTCGTGTGATTATTGGATGTAGAGCCTCATTCTATATGATCACTACGTCCAAAGCAAACGGACGGATCTATTGTGATTTCATCCAAGTACATAGACATAGGTGAAGGTTTTTGTATTAACGCTGTATACTCCAGCCCTGACTATTTCAGCTGTTCTAGATCCATCTGTGTACCATACATGAGAATCGATGGAAATTCAGGTTTGTTGCCTTCTAAGATATGGCGGTCTGAGAATGTAGTCTCGAAGTTTTGACTAAAATTAAATTTTGGCAGGCAAAAAAAAAAAAATGATCATCTTCACTTAAATCCTGGATAATGTCCGGATGAACTAATTTGGAGTTTGAATCATCTTCAGCGATGACGACATGCTAGTCTTTGAAATATGTTGACCCTGTTTTTTAAAGATTTGTTTTGTTATTTTTGCCACCATAACGGTGCTGCATAAGTATCAATTGCTTTAGTTATAGCTGTATAAAGCCACAGTATCTTTTTGGGTTTTAAACCCCAGTTCTTACCAACAAGATTTCTGTTTCATAAGGAGATCTTGGCTTTCTCTACTCGGTTTTTGTGATAGGTCGTAGTAAAATCCACATTTGCTAGACTATTTTCCACTGCGAGACAGGAGGTTCAGCCTTTTGTCGAACTCATCCTTTTTGAAGTTGTGCCACTATTGGTTTTGCGTTTCGACGATTGATATTCGCAGTAGAAGACGTATTCGCCCATAACACAAATCTCTTGTTCTATGACTTCTTTAATGTTGACGTTGCCAAACTGAATGCCATATCAGCGTATTTTGTTTTCTCTCTTATAAATGTAACCTTCTTCAATCGTTCGAATTAATTCCATTGGAATATCCGATCATTATCCAATTTCGTATCAACTATAATTACCGTTCGCTAAGAATCGCATTCTGATTGCCTGATCTATTTTTAATCACACCCACTGGGGTTGCTACTGATAAATACTGTATGCCGATGTCCAATTAATTTCTTACGTTATCTAATCGTCCGTGAATTTATAGTCCTAATTTCGTAAAATAGCTTTGCATCGACAGCATAATACATACACAATTGTTCATTTATTGATTTGCTATTAACGTATGCTTCCCTTTTGATTGTCCGTGCTGCCATCCATGAACTCTGCACAATCAAATCAATAACTTAAAAAACTCGCGTGACCAATACGACAAACGAATCGTTACTCTACCCAATAAAAACATTCCGCGAAGGACTATTTTACAATTTCCATTAATTACATGATTTAACTTCACTTGCAGCAGCTGGTATGCTTCTAAGCAATTTTCTCAGAACTGGCCGATTAGCGGCAACGAAATTCATGCGCACGCTTAGCTACAGAACTGCAAATCGCCGCATACCAGCAGGTATACCAGCGTCCGTCACCGGTGCTCGTTTGTGCTTAGTTTGGTTGCCACTACTGAGTCTACCACTAGTGCAAGTTGCTCGGTGTGCTTCAACTGATGAAGCGGACAATGTGAGTAATACGTAGTTCTGTTGTGCCGTGGCACTTTGCTTCTAACAAGTTGTCTTCAGTTTCCGTGCTAACAAATTGACTTGGCTATGAGCTTGTTGGAAGTCTAATTTTGTGATTTGTACTCCCTTAAACCTAAAATCGTATGCAATGCATAATGTAATAATGTTATATCCATTTTCAGATCGAGAATATGTCTGAAGACGCTAAGAACGCAAAGTCAATCTATGACTTTACTGTCAAGGACACTCACGGTAATGATGTCTCCCTGGAAACATACAAAGGCAATGTCGTTCTAATCGTTAATATTGCCTCACAATGTGGACTCACCAAGAACAATTACAAGAAACTCACAGAACTTAAGGAAAAGTTTGGCGATAAGGGACTGAAAATCTTGAATTTCCCCTGCAATCAGTTTGGCTCACAAATGCCAGAGAGTGATGGCGAACCAATGGTCTGCCATTTGAGGGATGCCAAAGCTGATATTGGTGATGTGTTCCAAAAGGTAAACGTTGAAGAGTGCATCACATGTTAGAAAAGTTTGTGCACGTACTTAATGAATATTTTCAGATCGATGTTAATGGCAAGGAGGCCCATCCCCTCTATCAGTATCTGAAGGCAAAGCAAACTGGTACACTGGGCAGTGGCATCAAGTGGAATTTCACAAAGTTCCTGGTGAATAAGGATGGTATACCCGTGGATCGTTATGCCCCAACAACAGATCCAATGGACATTGCCAAAGATATTGAAAAACTATTGTAAGGCGGTGATTGTTGGGAGGAGGATAGAGCTTATTTGTTGATGTATCTCCTGTTTGGTTCTACCACAGAAATGATCAATTTTTTTTTCCTAATATAAACTTGTTATCTTAGGCTTTTGCTTATGTTAAGTGTAACGCATTGTCTAAATAAATTCTTGTAAAGAATTTTGTTTTCAATATTGGCTTTGATTATGGGAATATTAGTACATAGTACTTGCATTTGTAATTTTAAAACTCTTTAGCTGGTATATTTCTAAAATGTGACTGCTGGCACAATTCAATAAAATCTTCGTCTTTTACATTGTCTTATCTTTAAAGAAATTATGTTTTTTAATAAACAAGGCATTGTTTATGAGAAAGTTAATAGAAATGTGCGATGAATAACATCTTGATTTGAAGATTAGTTTTGACCTTCTTGTCGTTTACTATCAATATATTTTTGGGATCCGCGTTTTGTTTACTAGCCTACTACATGTGAATTGACTAACTTCCAGAGACGGCAGTAATGTGGAACACACCCAAATTGAGTCATCAATTGACGCCCCACGCACGCTCGCTATCTTTGTTTGCTATGTCTAATTCGACTTATTAAAGGAGGAAATTGATAAGATCCGATATTCTCAACATAATGTGGTTAAAAGTTGTAATACACGGCTGCTCTTAAAATGTGGGTCTACATTTTCGATGGCCGAAATTGTTATCCTCGTCAACTTTAAATTGGCTTCAATATTCCAAAAAAACTAACGACACCTGAAGACAGATTGAAGCCTTTTACCATCAGCTGAAATATTACTTACATTAGTAGTGAGCGTACACGGCTATGTGAGCTTGCGTATCACATGCAATCTAAATATTGAAACAGCAAAGGAAAAATGAAATCGGATAATGTCTTTCTGGTGAATAATTTCCACTGTATTTTTTTCTTCGCCGTGAGTGTCGTGGCACAGTGGTTAGTACACTGAACTACTAAGCGGGAAGTTTGAGGTTTGATTCCCGGCCAACGCTAAGGTTTTCCATATAGGAGAGTATAACTATCAGAAAAAACAAATGCCATTAGGACAGTAAGTCCTTTCTATTCGTGTGAAGAATATAATACGCACAAGGCGAATGGACGGACCTGTCGCACCAAGTATTTGTATTTTGTTTTGTATGAAACAGGTAAATCCCTAATCGACATCATGGAGGAGCTATTATACATGTATATTTGAACATACATGTGAAAATGAAAATAGTAGAGGTAAACTATAATATCATACAGTTCCTAACTGATCTCGGAGGATACAGAAAGTACCTGCACAAATTTGTACACGACAGCTCATCGTTACTTTATCTGAGATGGTTCGACCATGAAGAATACGCAGAACACATGTTGTTTTACTACGCAGATTTGATACCAAGAGATGCAAGCTTTGCGGACCTGGGCAGACCGGGCACGAAGAGATATTGGCACAGGAGAATCGAGCGCCTATGAATAAGAAACAGCGAAGAACAGAGTAGAGCCGAGAAGACTAAGCAGCCCCGCGAATAGAAATCCTAATAGAAATCCGGTGGAGAGATGGTAGAAATGTGTATGGTATGGGTTAATACGTAGGCGTATTCCAGGCATACAATACTTTGTTATATTTCTTCATTTTTCATATATACATACATACACAAGATGTTTCCAAGAGGTAGGCATGTACTCTACTCATGCGCAATGTTAGATTTAATCAAACACTATTTATATTTAAAAAAAAAAAAGAAAAACCAATCAAGAAGTCCTCAGGAAGTCGAAAGAGGCCTCGCGATTTATTTTTTATTCAAAGTCAGAGTGAATGCCTACAAGGTCGCTGCAGCATACCATGCATAAATTACCTTTAATACCACCTCTTAAAACGAACGCACAATAAATTTAGTATCTCTTTGTTATGCAAGGCATGGTTCCAAAAAAATCGTGCAAAATTCTGGCCAATTTTATTTTCCATCCTCACCAACGCTACTCACTTGAGAACATCGATAGTGTTTTTTTTATTATTTAAATCGTGCAAGGTGATAGTGCAAGTTACACAAGTATGTACGAGTACCTACTTTAGCGGTGAGGCGGCGTCTTGATTACTCAATTTCTTTTAACTACATATTTACTTTACATTATTAACCTATTTTTGTTTTTTGTTTGCGTTACAGTTTTGGTGGGTCGTTTGCAACAAGTTGCCATATATCAATCAATATCAGAGAAAAAAAAAGGCAAAAACGTGACGAAGGACTTTCGTTATGGATATGATTGCTTTTACCCAAAAACGTCTCATTACTTGATCCATATTCCTTAATAGAGCGCCGATACAACAAATGAGATACAAATGGGTGTTGAATTCCGTGTGCTATAAACAATCTTAAATTGTATTGAATAAATTTAAATTTTGTAGCAGTTGTACACGAAAGACGGAGTTTAGAGTAAAAAATAAATTGGTTGAATAGTAAGGACTGGGTTAACTGGATTGATTTTTATGTTGTTAAAGATATTTCCTCAATCATCAAGTCTATTGAAAAGTCTTCGAACTAACTTTCATTCTAAGTTTTAGGTGGTTCATAAGTAAAGGGGACCACGACCGATTAGGAATGGACTACTTTAGGTAGAAAATAAATTCTAAGTTTCTCCAATCACTGTAGCAAAAAATTTAATCTGCGTTTTGGGTTATTAAGTTCAGAAGGAATCCACTTTCTGTCTCTAAAGTGGACAAGGACATCCTTCTAGTAGATTGCCTTAAGCCCAGTACCAGGCTACACTGCAACGAACTTTGCTATTACCGACTAAAAAAAATCTTGAAGTCGAAGAGTTTTGGTCACTGTAGACTAACAGCTTGGTACCAGTCTAACTTCAGCCATTATCTTTGAAGGTTGTCTGCGTTAATGTCGCATGAGGGAAGATGCTCGAAGATACTTTTGCTTCTACAAGCTTTCATTGACGATGAATCTCTCGGTTCATCACAGGTCAACCACACCATGAATGTGAGCTCCGAAATCGAGTCTCGACTATTAGAAGATGATAGAGATCCAGAAGCCATCGGTACCCGGAATTTCAAAGGAAAGATAAGAGCGAGAGAACACAGGAATATCTGTATAAGATGGAAGCAAAAGACCCCCTAAACTTGACGGATAGGGAGAAGATGCGAAAGAATACACCTCGATACTCCTTGATATTGAGGATGCTTTCAATAATGATAAAACGAACTCAATAGTGAAAGCTTTGAAAGATTTGACAGTAAACAGGTCCTTCATAAACTGGGATAAAAACATGCCTAACTGAAGGATCATCAACTCAGCTATCGGACCTAGTTCTGTAAGGAAAATGACAAAAAGAGGCAAGCCACATGGAGGAGTCCTCTCTCCACTGCTTTGGTTCCTTAACCTCAAGAAAATTCTAAGAATCTTCACAGAGAATAGAATCAAAATACTGAGTAATCTGCTTTCAAAGAGCTCTATGTGTGGACAAAACAGAATGGTTTGGGAGTTAATCCACAGAAAACTGAACTTGTTCTACTCACTAGGAGAAGAAAGATACCCGAATTCCCACTACCAAAGCTAGGTGGCACCGCAATAAATTTCTCATCTGAGGCGTCATTGTCATTCTAGACTCCAAGTTATCCTGGAAAAGACATGTTGAAGAAAGGACAAAGAAAGGAATGAATGCTCTCTATGCCTGTAAAAAGAATGTGGGGATTGCAACTGCGCATCATTCGCTGGATGTACAAAGCAATTATCAGACCCATCATCTCCTATTGGTCCTTCCTTAGTCTGGTGGACAGCAAGTGCAGAGGCCCGCAGTACTCTGCACCACGGGTGTTGTGAAAAGCGCGCAGCAAGCAGGATTGGATATGATTCTTTATATCCTTCTCCTGGATTTGTTCCTCTGGTTCTACCACGAAAGGCTATGGATATGCGGTAATAATAAATTTAATAACGACAATAGGTAGAAAATATAACTCCGAATGCTGCACAGCCACATCGGAGTATGTAGTCCCCTACAACGACTTTAACTTTGATATCCCAATCCTTTACCCAAGTCGACCAGAATGGGAGTCCAACAGCATAGATAACGATCGAGGAATCCCACTCTACATGAAGCACTGCAAAATCAGGAATCTTCTGGATTACCAGAAGCATGTATTCCATTCCAAGCTGAAATCCTGGCAATAGAAAAAGCTTCTAGATATAACCATCTTCCCTGACAGTCAAGCAGCTCTAAAATCGATTAAATCTACTACAATCTGCGATTCAAACTCTGCTGGGACATAGCTATATTGAAGATAATGAAAAGGCGGATGCTCTGGCAAGAATGGAGTTGAACAGTCAGTGAAGCGGACACATCTATCCACCGATTGGCAAATTGTATAGCATAATTGACGGCATAATATAGAAAGGCCAACACGTCCTGGTTATCTAGGGAAGAATGTGCCACCTCTCGAATGTTATGGCCAAAATTAAAAAAAAGGAGCCTTCTGGCACTTAATTGATCCTCTAAACGTGTCCTAACTGGTATAATCACAGGACACTGCGCCATCGGTATCATGCTTCGTAAATAGAGGGTAGAGTCAAACGATTAATGCAGAATCTGCGGAGACGAGGAAGAGGTGGAGTCAATCCAACATCTGCCTTGGCACTGCTCCTCTTTGCAAGAACAACGCCTTTGCAGGTTAGGTTCTAGGTTCTTCGCAAGCACAGCAGAGTTAGCAGGCCTTCAGATATCGGATATCCTGTAAAGCGATAAGTTTCGGTTTATTCTTATTTCTAGACCTCATTCTATTACTATTTTAGAAGGATATTCACAATATCAGCTTTCCAGCTTTCAGTCTCTGAGTGAACGTGATGAGTTTTTCTGTCACACACCCCTTCATAACCTAACCTAACCTAATCTAACCTTGTTACCAGTTCGTTGGCCCTCTCAGTACCAGATATGCCTTCATGTGCAGGAACTCAGCCGAGTAACCTTGTGCTGTGTTCTAAGAACTTTTAGCTTTTCTTGACAGCACTTCACAAGCTTGGATTTACCCTTAACTCACTTCCTTAAAAGGATGTGTGCTGCAATGCCGATCCTATGAATCAAGAGCACTGGAATCCCTCGGAGGAAGTAAGGTGGTGGATTTACCTTGCAAGTACGACCTTAACTGGCAGGATATGTCCAGCAGGGTTTAAAATTGTCGAACATCACTATTTCGATAGAATAGAAGAGTGGTGATGGGGTTACTGCCGATCATGATCCTGTTTCCTAAGCCTGGGAGTGTTGCAGTAGGCATGCAAGGGCATGAGATGTATTGGCATGAATTTTTGGAAACTTGAAGTGTGGCATTTCTTTAGAAGATACTTTGGCAAATGTCATCGTGTCATCAATCACCACAACCCAGAGACTCGTATGGCTAGCCACAATGAGAGCATCGACAGCGGGACTGAAAATAATTTGCAACATACTACCCCCAGACCTCCACAAGCAGGAGTCTGCTGCCAATAGTGCCTTAAGGATTAGGCAATCAAACAGCTGGAACTGAAATCTCGAATGACTCGCACTGACTCTAAAAAAAAATTCGCATGTACTATAAACAGTGGCTACAGCATACCACGAAAAAAACATTCTTCATTTTTCCCAATGAAGAAGAAAGGGAAACCAATGAACCAACAAGTCTGTATATCTATACTGATAGGTATAGAATGGTATAAAATGGGGGCCGGTATATTCTCCGAGAAACTAAATATACACAGGCCAATCAGACTTCCTGGATTGGATACAGTAGTATATTCCAAATGGGAGTCCTGGCATTTGACAGTGACAGAGGGAGTCAGTATGCCATCAATGATGGTAATACAGAGAGTTGATATCACCATATTTATTGACAGTCAGGTGGTCATTGACGAAATTTGGTAGTGAAATCAAGTCCAACACAGTCGCGAAGAACTTAAGGTTCTTGGCTTACAGAACAATATTACTTCCTGTTGTTTCCGTGTTCACAAGGATATAGCCGGAAATGAGATAGCTAATAAACTTGTAAGAAAAGGATCTATAATAGACGAAAGTCGAGCACTTTAATGGATTAAGCTTCCACTATGTAACCTCCGAGAACTTTCTTAAGTTGAACTTAAGATCCTTATTACAGCCAACAATAGGTGGAACTTACTTTCCACTTGTGGATATATCATGGATGCTTTGGCCAAGATACAACAAAGCCAGAAGTAACAAACTTCTACAAAATGACAGGAAATCGCACAAAATGGCGGTGACTAAGATGCTTACGAGGATACAAAAAAAAAAGTGGCAGCTTATTTTCTCTGCCACTGTCAAAGGCTATGTCACATGAGTAACATACAAGAATTAATTGATGTTTCACTATTTAATCTTTCCAGGTTTCTGCCGATATTACGATGGTTGGAGACCATAATCATCAAAGAGCAGTAAAGAAGCAGTAAGGAAGAAATCCAGTCAAGAAACTGGGACCAACCCCCTATTGGGGATGATGGGTTTGAGTCTTTCTCCCCTCATCAATCCAGCAACTACTAGTAATTTATCTACAACATAGTTGACAAGTGAATCCATTTTCTCAGATGCATGATCACATCTTCAAATCAAGCATCATTCGATTGATTGGCATTCCTAGAATTTCAAGAGTAGATCATGAATGGCAGTGCGACCTTTGCAATTGTAAAACAAATCGATTAGAAAAAAAAGTAAGTAAATTAAAAACATTGCCGAATTCGTCTTCGGCCTATAATTGCCGAATACATATTAGGTGCGGTGAATCCGTCAGGTAGTGTCAGCTTGTACTTACGCATTGCTGTCGACAAGTGTGATGGAGTGTCTATCAGTTTAGTGCATTGCAAACATAGTTCGTATCATAGATGCATTTTAAGTAAATCAGAGATTGACTTTTGTGCTAGAAAAAGTGGGGCGTCCCAGCTTGTCGCCCCGTCTGTCAACCCTAAATTGTAAAAAAAAAAACTAAGTCACTGTGTTATGCTCATCGCTCGGCCGAATTGTAAGTGTTTCACGAAAAGGTTATATAGTCATATAAAAACGCTCAGCCCGTCAATCAGTGCGTTATTCATTCACTTCAGTTCGAGCAGTGAAATTTACAACGAAATTCGTTAAAAAAAAAAAACTCACAAAACATTCACTTTATTCACTTTACACCCAAAAGGCAGCCGAAAAAAAAAGCGTGGTAGCGAAGAATCGTCGAGGTGAGATAATAGGATACGTGATCTAGATCAGTTATCAGTGGGATACAATTGGAATACCTAATCGATATCGATTGGTGGTCATAGTACATCGATGAATTCGAAAAGTGAATTTAAAATTTTGTGTCCCTCTGTGCGAGCTCAGTTGCGTGATTAACCAGTGATTGGGTTTGTTTAATCTTTCGTTTCGTTCAGGATGAAGAGAGCGTTCGTCGTGTGTCTGCTGCTGCAGGCAGTCTATGCTGCTGGAAGGAATATTTCCATTTCGATTGGTGGACCTCAAGAGAGTCCAGCTGGAGTTACGTATGTCGAAGGAAAGGCACCGGAGGAGTTAAAAGCTGGCCCAACAAAAAATTCAACTAAACCAAAGGAATTCATCACACAAGCTGCATTTATTCGTAGTGGCAGCAGGGATATTCCAAAGGATGATGAGGTAGAGAATGAGGAATTCGAGAGATTCATTAAGAAACATCACAATCGTCCGACTATCGAAACTGTGAGTAATTTTGTGTTAACAACAAGTTTGAATAACCAAGTGAAGTGAATCGAAATATTGCAAATCCTGTCCCTACCCTACATAGTGATCTGATTATTATATTTCCTGTACCTAGCTTGTGAACAGTCTTACATAAAAGTCTGATCGTAATCGCGGTGGACGTGTAACATTTTCAAAAATTTATTAGCTAAACATTTTCGACGCACGCAGGCTCTATAAAATTGATGCGAAAATTACGTGACCTACTCTTAAAATCAGTTAGGAGAATTTTAAAAATTCTAATAGGGTAAATGTTTTTTTTTTGAACGTTTTCTACATAAGTGCATGGAAACATAATCAGTGGCACAATGGTCCTTAATTACCGAATTTGATTAAGATTTGTAGATGGAGTGAAACAATCTACTTTTTTGAGTGCAAGAACGGGTGTTTCGAAACAGGACGAATTTCATTTAATGGTGACGATTTTACCACAAAAATGCTCTAAATTCTCTTGTGCTAGTGAGTCTATATAATCTCTGTGAGCAGGAATCCTGTCAATTTTCATCAAATTTTCTTTGTTAGGTCTAATAGCATTTTCACTGTCGCCAGGACTAGTTTAAATTTCATCTTTGCTAAGTTCAGTGCCTATTTCGGCCGTCCGAGAAGGTAAATATAGTTTTACCAGCAGGAGCGAAGCGGAGCACACTGGAGCGCAGTGGAGCCAAGTAATATACAGTTTATAAGTTTTGCACAGATATGTTCTTTAAGCAATTCTATCCTTTTTATTAGACGTTGTTACTTAGGATTATTGGAAATTGGTAAAAATCTGGCCCTTCACCTAACTAAATACATTTTCAAATTGAGTCTTGGTACTTGTGAAATCATCTTCTGAGACTTATCTTGAATTCTCATCGGAAATTTCATTCCTTGTGATATCAGTGTGTCCTGAAACTTAAAGAAGAGTCAAAAAGTTCAGCGTCCTAGTCCTCCACTAAGACACAGTCGTCCCTTTGACTGATTTTAGAGGCATCCGTGAAAATTTGACTACAGTTCATACCTGGGTCAGACGCTGACCGAAGCTAGTCCTGAAAGCAATTTTAAATTTACACAGTAGACAAAGTTTCGATGTCATCGCGTTAGATGGGATATTTTATGGCTCAGGTCCCATAAAGGTTTATCCTGCATAAAAAAAAACCAAACCAAAAAAACCAAAAAATTGAAGACTCAGGTTTACAGGACCGGACAAAGATCTTAGGAAAGCCATAATGCTCCATTATGCGCAAATTGTATTAAGTGTCTTATGGTACATATCTATATCTAAATGGATCCTATGAAGAGGTATTACTGCTTTTGGACATTTACTTTCCCGGTTATATGCCCGATTCTAGTGGTAATCTTATGCTGCACATTCATTAACTTATTTAAGGAGCTTAGCACAATTCAAGTATCCACTCCTGAAAGGTTTCAGAACTAGTAGTTGTCTTGCACTCGAAATTATACCAAATACCTGGACAGACATGAGGCTGCTTTTTATACCCAAAACAGATCAAATGTCAAACAATCTCCCCAAGGATCCCCGACTAATTAGCTTATATCCTTATTTGTTGAGAGAAAAATAGATAGCTAGTTTAAAGCTGCTGTGGATAGTAACTTGCTATCCAAGTCGCCAATATGCCTTATACCTTGCGTTTCTGGCACTGTCCAATATTCCTATACCTTGGAGTAGGGTTCGAGTGGTTTTTATACCAAAAATTGGTAGAGATGTCTACTCCCTGGGTAAGAGTTTCAGACCTATAAGTCTGTTTTCCTTCTTGCAGAAATGCTTGGAGAGACTAGTCGAGATTCACATGCGCAAGTTTCCACTGAGTACGTACCCTTTAGCCGGGCGCCGTGGCTCAAGTGGTTAGTGCGTTGGACTACGGAGTAAGGGGTTCCAGGTTCAATCCCCAGACAACACCTAAAATTTCTTTCACGGCCCCATCTCTCGCGAACGTCTGACAAACATTGGTCAGGTATTGTTGGTCAGGGTCTTAGACATGGCCGATGAATTGTGCATTAGGAATGGGTTTTCGGTCAATCCTTTCAAAACTAAAGTTTGTTCTCTTCACGAGATGAACCGGTCTGACTCAGCCAGTGCTAAAAGGCGACACTATCCAGATCTGAAGCTAAATATCTGAGAGTGATCCTGGCAAAGCATGTTAAGTTGAAGACATCCAATGCGCTCTCAGTTTTCTGGTAGTGTAAGAGTGGTTTTAGCGAGACATGGGGCTTATCACCGAAAAAAGTCTTCTGGATCTATAAGGCTATGATTTTTTGATGGAGGGGGTTTTCGCGGAAATATGTTACTGCCTTCTGCACAAAACTCCAACGAATGGCCTGTCTCCTCTGCACGGCAGCTTTCTCGAGTAGGTACGTCTGGCTCTGCTCTAGATGCTCTGCTTGATTTACCTCCCCTTGATACTTTCATAGTTTGATGTACTATTAAAGCAATCTACCATCTTAGACAAGGTGGCTTTTGGTATCATCCGCACTGGAGCTTCGACTTTGCGCTATGCTTATTTTTCGGGTGCTGTGTAATTTGAGAGTCGACTTTCAGTGGGTTCAGGACTGGTTTTGGCCAGAGTCTGAGCCTGCATTGGGCTGTTGTTAAATCTTCACGGATAGTTTCAAAACTAGTCAAGGGACCGGTGCTGGTGTCTTCGTGGAGACCGATAACACTAGACTTAACTACACGTTAGGCAAGCACGCCTCTGTTTTTCAAGCATTACTTATGCTATCCTAATGGCAGCCTTTCACTGCTTTAAAGTACAATGAGATCCAAGGCAGTGAAAGACTGCCGCGTGTCTTTTAACGAGATAGTTGGACAGTATAACCTCATCCTTTGCTGGGTGACATACCAGGGAAGTCTGAGGATGACGAACTGGCTAGACGAGGATCCTCTGGTCTTAATAGCATAAATGTCACCGACATCAACGTTTTATGTTAAATATCTTATTGACGCAGACGCGGTGAATGAGGCCAATCATCGATGGCATTAAAAAAAACTAGGTCCATCGGACTACTAAAACATAAGAGAGGAACCCTCTCCAAGATAGTTAATACCCTCACTGGACACTGTGCTATAGGAAAAAATGCAAATGATTGAGCATCCCCTACAACGATTTCTGCAGAAGCTATAAGGCTGAATAGGAAGAGGAAATCATCGGTCACCTTCAACATCACCTTGCCAACATCAGAAAGGCTACATTATGTGAGGTGAATATCTTTTCAATAATCTAAACGATCTAAACAACGCCTGTACGGCTAAGATTAGCTCCTTCATACAAATGCCGTACACATCGGCAGCACAATGTATCTTCTCTAGTCGAAGTGCATTTCCCATCGAGGGCCAGTTTTAACCAACCAGCCAACCATCCTAATGGCTGCCGATTATATTGTTAAGTATAGGCGGCTGGGGCGGAGTATCTGCGTCTGTAGCGAAGGGTCAGGCTGCGCTTAAAGCCTCATTTCTGTAACACAGTTCAAAATAGTTCGAGAATGGAAGAATTCTTTGAATTCGGTCACAGGGCTGAACTGTTTGACTCTTGCCTAAGTTCCAGGTTACACTGGGATTGCGGGAAATGAGATTTCCAAAGAGATTGCTAAGCAAGGCTCAGAAGTTGATTTCTTAGGACCTGAACCTGCGTTGGGTCTTCGCGCGTCCTCACACAGATCACACTCAGATTGGGAAATGAGATCACTTCTTAGGACCTGAACCTACGTTCGGACTTCCTCTGTCAGTGCCTGTCTGATTCTGTCCGAGTCCTTTGTCAGTGCCGACATTGACGATAAGGTTTTCTATGAACACAATTGAGTGTGACACGGCTCTCCAAGATGCAGGCAGACTCCCGAAAGTCTGTAAGAAATCAGCAACATTTTTGATGTCTCTCAGCAGAAAAGGCTGTAGGCAACTTATTGGCGTTCACTTTCACACTTTCCTTTTGCCAAGCATCTTAACGGTCTAGGGTTAAGAGACACCACTATCTGCGACACTTGTGGAAAGGGCGACGATACTACGGATCATTTTCGTTATTGTCCTGCCTTTGCTCGGATCAGGTCACAGATCTTCGGTGCTGATGTGACGAGTGCTGATACAGTAAGCTCCTTATCGCTGAAGTGCATTCTCGACTCTTTCCGAAAGTCGAAGAAATTCCAGTACAATGAGTAATACTGTATTTTGCTTCCTATTAGTACATTGGACCAGTTGCGTTTGAGTGCTCCAGTTGAGCGTTTCCTAACCCGACGAAAAAAAACTTGCAGAATTTTCCCTGGTAGCTTTGCTTGACTTATGGGAAGCTTCAGTACTGTCAGCTCTTATTCTTTTATGAAAGATGAGTTGATATCAGTGAATTCATCTGCAGGCCAATAAATGCGTCTTTCGGAACCAACTCTAATAAGCGAGAAACCAGATCCCGTAACTAAGTCGTAGGATAAGCATAGCGCAAGATGTTTGAAATTCTATTGATAGTACATGCGCAGGTAGAGTCAACAATGCAACGCAATGAAGAAAGTGTTCCAATCTCTATCCTTTCTGTAGTTTATAACTGCAACAACCGAATCCTGGACATAGAATTGTTGTCAGCTACCTCTGCAGTCGAACAATCGCCGTTTTCCTTGTTCTACTTCTTTTACTCGCTCTTAGACCAGCGAAGTGCACAGCTTCTGGAGATCCTGGCCGTATTGCCTCTCAATCCTTCATCGACAGCACTGCCTCTCTATAATGATGGAGATTAGAAAATCACCAACTGAAGACTTGAGAAGTCTTCGATTAGTTAAATTTTTAATGATATTTGGAGCCTCCTTGATTTTTGTTTTTCGCAATTATTACCTGGAGTAGATCCTGGACAAATCCTTCGGTTTTACCCGTCTATGTTGACTTTATCAATTCTAGATCGATGCAACATACATTTATGTTTGTAAGAAACTCAATCGTCCATTGAAGGCCTGACTCGGGCAGTTCTAACTCAGGCCTAGGACCAAGAAATGATTTCATTTCCCATGGTTTCAGTATGAATTCAGATACAGATCAGAGTCAAGGCGATCAGTCTTGCGACAGAATTCAGAATGAATTTGCATTCTGGAAAAATTTTGGAAATGATTACAAGGATGAGCAAGGCCTAAAGCGCTGACTCACAATAAGGCGATAAGGATAGCATAGTTTTCCGGTTGGAAAATAGATTTTATGTTGTAGTACCAGACCCTTAACAAATTTCCTTCCCTTCCCTAAAACTTTCCTTGTTGTAAGAACCCAAATGAGTGACTTAGAATCTACCGAGTTGATTATCGAAAAAGTTTTGTATTCTAGCGCCCTTGATATTTTTCCAGCTTCAGTTTAATAGTTCATCTAGCAGCCGAATTTTTAATGAAGATATGTATGTAGGGGCCTATGACCAAGGGTCCCTAACGACGTCCTGGAAAATATTACTTCTGTGATACCTTGATAATCAATTTTCTGCAGCTTCTGAAGTTTCGTTGCCACAGAGTCCACGTTTCAGCGCCATTAACTATCACTAGAATTATTAAAGCCTTGTAAAGAATTTCCTTAGTAGTTCGCGATAGGAATTAATGCGTTTGAGAGGGTCGCCTTTGTTGCGTGTATATATAGCATTCTCACTTTTTTTTACTATATAAAACATTTACTTTCTTTCAAGGTTTTCGTCTCATCGAGTCCTTCTTCACTCTACGATCAAGAATCCGAAGAGTTTAATGAAGAATCCTCATCACTACGATCCCAAGCAGAATTCTTCAAACAGCCCGTAAAAAATCAAACTTTCGAACGAAGTGTAGCTCTACCAACAGTAGCGTCTAGCATTCATCCTGTATTGGATCATGGACATGGACACCTTGACCTTGCCGGTGGCATTTCTTATGCTGGAGGTGATAGTATTTTTGTACAAGGTGATGGAGGCCAATACTCCACGTTTGTGAATGGTCAGTATTTGCCTGGCTATCAAGGTATTTACGGTGGCAGAGAACAACAATTATATCAAGTGTCGCAGCCGGTACCGTCAGGTGTGCCTGGAGTAGTTGGTGTTCCATCGTTGGTTACAAGAACGATTAACGTCGCCCAACATGCTCTTAAAACGAAAACTTACGAAATACGAAGGCCCGCCATTCAAAAACATTACTACGACATTGAGGAACGAGTTGTCATTCGACCCGCCGGATCGGTTGTTGTAGAGCTTAATCGGCCTGTAGCGAAAATACCTACGGGTGAAACAGTTGTAGCTCTTGGAGGATTGCAAGGAGGTTTCGCTGGATTTCAGCAATCACAGGGTGCTATTGGAGTCACACAGGGAGGAATAGGCGGAATAGGTATTCAACAATCTCAAGGGCCAATTGGGATATCACAAGGTGGTCTACAGGGTGGAATTGGCGGAATAGGAATTCAACAATCACTAGGCGGAGTATCATCAACAGGGCCGTTCTTCATAATTGGTGGGCCACAGGGTGGAGTTTTTGATTCCGGCTTTCAGCAATCGCAAGGGGGTATAGCGATATCAGAAGGTGGTGGAGGTATCGGTGGAATAGGTATTCAACAGTCACAAGGTGGAATAGGTTCATCAGCAGCGCCATCTTTTGCAATTGGAGGACCACAAGGTGGAATTTATGATTCTGGCTTTCAGCAATCTCAAGGAGGTATAGCAATATCACAAGGAGGTCCACAAGGTGGATTTTCTGGAATTGGTATTCAACAGTCACAAGGCGGAGTACCATCCATAACACCATCCTTTGGCATTGGCGGACCACAGGGTGGCATCCCTGGTGTAGGTACCCAGCAATCGCAAGGGGGTATAGCAATATCCCAAGGAGGCCCACAGGGAGGACTTTCTGGAATTGGTATTCAACAGTCACAAGGCGGAGTACCATCCACAACACCATCCTTTGGCATTGGAGGACCACAGGGTGGCATCCCTGGTGTAGGTAACCAGCAATCGCAAGGGGGTATATCAATATCCCAAGGAGGCCCACAGGGAGGACTTTCTGGAATTGGTATTCAACAGTCACAAGGCGGAGTACCATCCACAACACCATCCTTTGGCATTGGAGGACCACAGGGTGGCATCCCTGGTGTAGGTACCCAGCAATCGCAAGGGGGTATATCAATATCCCAAGGAGGCCCACAGGGAGGACTTTCTGGAATTGGTATTCAACAGTCACAAGGCGGAGTACCATCCACAACACCATTCTTTGGCATTGGAGGACCACAGGGTGGCATCCCTGGTGTAGGTACCCAGCAATCGCAAGGTGGTATAGGAATATCCCAAGGAGGCCCACAGGGAGGACTTTCTGGAATAAGTATTCAACAGTCACAAGGCGGAGTACCATCCACAACACCATCCTTTGGCATTGGAGGACCACAGGGTGGCATCCCTGGTGTAGGTAATCAGCAATCGCAAGGGGGTATAGGGATATCCCAAGGAGGCCCACAGGGAGGACTTTCTGGAATAGGTATTCAACAGTCACAAGGCGGAGTACCATCAACAACACCATCCTTTGGCATTGGAGGACCACAGGGTGGCATCCCTGGTGTAGGTACCCAGCAATCGCAGGGGGGTATAGGGATATCCCAAGGAGGCCCACAGGGAGGACTTTCTGGAATAGGTATTCAACAGTCACAAGGCGGAGTACCATCCACAACACCATCCTTTGGCATTGGAGGACCACAGGGTGGCATCCCTGGTGTAGGTACCCAGCAATCGCAAGGGGGTATATCAATATCCCAAGGAGGCCCACAAGGAGGACTTTCTGGGATAGGTATTCAACAGTCACAAGGCGGAGTGGTTTCATCAACAACACCATCTATTCCAATTGGTGGACCGCAGGGAGGAATTCCAGGAGCAGGCTTCCAGCAATCTCAGGGAGCTATTGGGGTATCACAAGGAGGTTCGCAGGGAGGATTCATCGGCACAGGTTTTCAACAAGCTCCAGGTGGAACGATTTACTCAACAACACTAACTTCATACAATCCATTTGCTAACCCAACGATATCGACTGTCTTTGGAGGATCACAAGGAGGTACATCACAGGGTGGAGTAAGTTACACAACATCATTCGCATCTCCCCCGTCATCTGTCAGTATTGGAGGAGGAGGACTTCTGGGAAGCGGATTCCAGCAATCACAAGGGGCCATTGGAGTAACAACAGCAGGACCACAGGGAGGAGCTGCTGGAGTGGGTATACAACAATCACAAGGTGGAGGAATTTTCTCAACAACTGCTGTTCCATACCTTCCACCTGCATCTCCAACGCCAACAGTTTTAATTGGCTCTGGCTTTCAGCAGTCTACAACGGCGTCATCAATAGGTATTGGAAGATCACCCGGACTAGGTTTTCAGCAATCGCAAGGCGCTATTGGAGTAACGACAGTAGGACCACAGGGAGGACTCGCAGGAATAGGCATTCAACAATCACAAGGTGGGGGAATTTACTCAACAACAGCGGGTCCATACCTTCCACCTGCATTTCCAACACCACCTGATGCCATTGATTCGGGCTTCCAGCAATCTCAGGGGGCTATTGGGATATCACAAGGAGGACTATCTGGTATCGGTATTCAACAATCCCAAGGCGGATTAGTTTCATCAACAACACCATCGCCGTTCATTCCACCTGCCTTCCCTTCGTACCATCCATCACGAAGGCCCTCACGACCTTATCAACTTGTGTCGACCACACCTGCAAGTTCAATCAATGATGACGACAGCGTTGTTGTAGAGGCAAGTGCTAACGTTCGCAATAGAGGTACCTTTTCATCCTCTACCACAACAGAGAAGTCAATAACAGCCAATCAGGATGCTTCAGCCTATGCTAGAGGATCATCATCGGGTAGCGTTCAAGCCCTAAGCAAAAACATAACTCCGTTCATGATTGCAGTAGGTGAACCCGATTTCCATTATCCCCCGTATGTAGAAATCAGCTCGAATGGTTCACCATTGGGCCACTTACAACTGGTTCCAGCTACCAGTCAAACCTACCCAAGAATGAGATATCAAGGAAAACTACTAACTGGTGAAGTTCGAACTGATGATGATTCTCAACAAGCAGGCTACGGTGCATTGTCACATCAAAAAATTTATGAAATTCCCGCCCGTGTTGATGAAATTCCACCAAATACTCCAAATGCTCAGGAAGCAGCACTCCATCAGCACTCGTTGCATAATGCATATACTCAGTACCATCCTCAGTATGTTGGGAGTAATCAGCAGCCTCTTCAAGTTTCCCAGGTATCTAGCAACGCACATCAACAACCTGCTCAAGTATATCGGAACCATTTCATAGGAACGACATCGCGGCCTATTACAATTACTGAGGAAACAAATCATGGCGGCCAGCAACATGTTGCCGAAGTTAGTCAGCAACCAATTCAAATTGCAAAGTACCGTCAGCCCGCACAAGTACACCAAATCTCCCAGGAACCTATTCCTGATGCACCAATTCATCAGCAGCATGTTGCTCAGCATCGCAGCAGATCTCCTCAGCGAACAAATTTAGTTGCAAAGATCCGCCATCAGCAACAGGAAAGTGTTCCCCAGCAACAAGGAGCTGAAGTTCGCCATCAAAAGCAACCACAGCAGGATGACGTTCAAGTTTATGGTATCATTCCCCAGCAGCATGTTGCACCACAACCTGAAATCCGCCACCAACAGCAAAATGCTGTGCAGAGCAATCAGCAACATCAGCAAGGTGTTCACGATGTCACGCAGCAGCCTAATAAAGCTGAAATCGGCAGCAGCAGACATCGTCAATACTCAGAGCAACAAAGTCATCCAAATCATCAATATCAGTTCCAGGCAGCATCAACAACTCTTCAACCTGAAACATTCACTACCGGCCAAAGGTTGTATCAACAAAGTTCCCTTCCCTCGAAATATACTCAGCATCACACCATAAATGTAGCTCCCTCACAGCATTCGATTTTCTTCAGTACCCACCCACAACAGGCAGAAAAATCAGTTCGAAGCCAAAAACTTTTGGAAACCCCTCCCGAGCCAGAGGCCAAGGCTGAGTCTACCACCGCTGCAGCTGCAACCTCATCTACAACTTCTCGCCAAGCTGAAGCAGTGACCCAGTATCCACAGCAAACTTATGCATCTGTCCTTGCCAACAGCCAGCCTGGTATACTTTATGCTCCATCGCCTGTAACGCGTCAACATCCAAGCAATTCCCAACACAGCCTGCGTTTCAGCTCAGAAGGTTCATCGCTGTTCTCACCAAGTGGCCGCCACTTACACTTGGTGTACTCTCAACCATCATATTCCCAACAAACACGTACGATTCCCGTATCCACTGGTGAATCTGGCCGACACTACATCTCCTTTAACAATGAAGGTCTTCAAGCTCAGATTCCCCTAACGAACCAAAAACAAATTCAACTAAGTGCCGCAGCTGCCAATAACCCGCAACAATCTTCGTCGCAATCTCAACAAACTGCCGCTCGTTACGAATCCATTTCATCGACGACACCAGCGTCAGACACTGTCACCGACACTAAAATGCAGCATCAATCTAGACGCCAGCAAAAGTATCGCAATGAGCAAACTCGCGGCGCCATCACCTTGAGAAGTGGTCGCACCTATGGTGATCATCGTGTCATTGCCTCTACGCCAGCTCCTAAAGACGGTGGCGCTGCCAGTGAAAGTGTCCAGACACGTCGCATTGTTGTGAACCATCCATTCCAAACGGTTCAGGAGGTAGTCGAACAGGAACCCATCACCAAATACCAGCAAATTACGGTGAACGAACCCGCAAAAGTATCCAACGACGGCCTTCAACAAGATCAGCAAAAGGCCTCGTATCGCCACCCAGCCGCTGCCTATAAGGTGGCAGCCACATTTGACCATCCTGCGGCGGCCGTGAGCTACCGTCATAGCGGTTCGCATTGATCGGTATTGCCGACATAAAGTGAAAGGACAGAACGATTCTCTGACGTGAATGAATTTTTGTATCTGTATCTAGATCAGAGAAGCTGTTCGCTTTGTATTGTATCTTTTTCTTTTTTGTTGTTATTTTATTTGTAACATTATTTTATTTTTGTTTTCAGTTCTCGTTTACTCTCACTATTTAAGTTGTAATTAAGCGAATAAAGTTCGAATTTAGTTAATACAAGCGAGTTTGAGTGTTATTGTGACCTTTTATGGAGACAATGTTTTCCCTCGAAACTTTGTTCCAGATACATTCGTTGGCATTAGGTGGATTTGGATCGTTTAGAACGTTTTCGTTTGTGTGTGATTGAGTGGTGGCCTATGGCTGAAAGCCTCATAAATTTGCCGTGAAATTGGTTGGTTGGTTGTGTTGGGAAAAGATCATAAATATAGGCTACAGGTGGGGGATTGTTTCTAGTTAGGGAGGTAGACTTACAGGTTTATGTCAGGTAGGGCACTGATAGCATCGCTGGGAGTCTATTAGAACACGATACTGTTTTAATCTATGACAAAGCTATTGTCCACAATTCTCGAAATCAAATTGTCTTTCTCTGCAGAGTTAGAGTGTTAGATTTGCGTTCACTTTCAAGGCATTGTTTGCATGAAGTTGGTGTTAGGTGGTACAGATTTGGTGGATCAGCTTGAGGCACAAGATAAGTTTGTAACTAGAAAAATAGAACCAATACTACTCCATTTGTTTCGAGTAAGTGCTTCATTTACCTAGGCTAGGAGCTCCTTTGGTATCTTGGGTGTTTTAGTGATGCAGAGTTGTTACAGCTGAAACATCAAGACTTGGTTGGCAGAGTTTACCACAATCTTGTTCGTATCGTACAGCTGATTTGCACTTCTCACATATTTTCTCTGCATGCGAGAAAATCCTCCTTTAGGAGTTCAATTATCAATCGTTGGACCCCATCGTCAACAAAGGCAATTGTCTATCTGCTTCAGAGTGGCTGATGTTATAGGAATCGAGATGACAGTGAGTGGTCAGCAAGTTCATAAAGAATTTATAGGTTACCTTTGACGGCCAAAGAGTAGTGATGCGAATATATGTATGAGATCACAAGCGTTCTCACCTTAGCCTCTCACTACCAACTTCTACTCTACACCTCCACGTTGATGGGTGCCTTGTACTTCGGACTGGAGATTGGGTAACCAATCCCTTTTGAAGGTCGTTCGTGGTAGCTAAGAAGAACACCTTCATGGACTATCGCACAGCTTTTAACCATTTACTTTGACAGAGAATCTAGGATTCCTCTTTCTCTTCAGGAAAGAATATCTACCTCGCTGAAGACATAGGTCTGAGTTTAGGTTACGACACATTTAGACCAGAAGTGGTCTTTTGCGATACAATGGATTTTTCCATTTTGGCTACCCACTCACTAATGGAACAAACCGAAGCTTCTTATTAAGCGAAGAATGGTCATCAGTCTGCTGAGGTCACAGAAAAAAAGGTCGTTGTCAGGCAGAATGAACCATTCAATCTATATAGATGTTAATACCCAAAACTTCCGTTCACCTGACCAAAACGAAGTGAGGATAGGGAAATCAAATCTTAAATCCAACAAGACTGCTGGACCTGATGGCCTGCAGGCCGAGTTCTTCAAAGCAACTGGAGATGACTTGGTAGAGAGCATGCATCAATTCATGTCTAAAAGTTGTTCAGACGAGTGTATGCCCCATGAATGGAACCTCAGTATCGTTTGCCTGATCCACAAGGAAGGAGACCTCCTCAATTGTGCTAACTACAGACGTATCAGTCTTCTCAACATCGCGTGCAAGATCCTATATGCCGTATTGTGTGAACGTCTGAAACCCTACATCAACAAACTGATTGGCCCACATCAGTGTGGTTTCAGACTTGGAAAGTCCACAATCGATCAAATCGTTACACTTCGGCCGAGTCTGGAAAAAATCCAAGATGTCCAAACCAATACTTACCATCTTTTTATCGATTTCAAGGCCGCATGTGACAGGATTTATAGAGGCGAACTATACAGAGCCATGTCGAGTTTTGCGATACCTGCCAAACTCGTTCGCTTGTGCAAGATGACGATGGAGAACGCTCGCTGTTCCATCAAGGTCGGTAACGATCTCACCGAGACCTAATATTGACTTAATCGGTAGAACTCAGCGGGCTGTCACCGGTGCGTTCGCTAGTATTCAAACGGAAAAGGCAAAACTGGTTTAGCGGTAAACGAGGGTAAAACCAAGTATATGGTGCCAAGAAGAAGAACCGTCACAATCGATAGCTATAACTTTGACGTAGTAAGGGACATTGTCTACCTCGCCTTTGCAATAAACTCTGATAATAACATCTCAGCAGAAATTAAGCGAAGAATAACTCCTTTCAATCGCTGTTTGTTCAGGCTGAGAGGGCAATTGAGTAGTAAGATACTATCCCGGACAACTAAGGAGATTCTGTATAAGACCTTCGTCACCCCAGTCCTTCTCTATAGCGCTGAAGCTTGAACTCTATCTAAAGCGGATGAAGATATCCTCAGTCGCATCGAGAGAAAGATTCTTCGTAAAATGTTCGGTCCCATTTACGTTAACAGGCTTTGGCGGAGGAGATTTAATAACGACATATAGTCAAAAAATTGCATATCAGTCGTTTAAGATGACTAGGAGATGTTGAGTGGAATAGACACAAAAGCTCCGGGCCGTAGAGTCTTCGAATCTAACCCGGAAGGGGAACGCAGCAGAGGAAGGCCTCACCTTAAGTAGCGCGCACAAGTAGAAGCGGAGCTCAACAAACTTGGAGTGTGCAACTGTAGACATTTAGCTAAGGACTGGGCTAACTGGAGAAGCTTGTTAGTCGAGGCCAAGATTCACCCCGAACTGTAGCACCACCTAAGTAAATAAGTTCGTAACCGTTGGTTTAGGAAAGTTGTAAACACAATGCGTCTCTTAACTTTACGAGGTTTTAAAAAAAATACATTAGTTTAGTTGCTCTTCGAGTTCCCAAGTACGTAATATGTACTAGCCTCAGTCTATATTTCATAACTTCTTACTGTCAAAGCGGGACAATGTGTGAAGCAGTGTAGCATATCTGACAACAAAAAAAAAAAACAGCTTTGGAGATAATACAGAACATTGTCTGCTTTGAAGCTTAGGGTCCTGCTTATTTTAATATTAACAAATTTTTGATAAAATTTGCAAATTTTTCGTGCATTTGGATGAAAAATCGTCAAAAATCGCAAAAAAATGAGGTCCGCACGAAGTCGGAAATTTTTTGATGAAATTTGCAAATTTTCCGTGCATTTGGATGAAAAATCGTCAAAAATCGCTAAAAAATGAGGTCCGCACGAAGTCGGAAATTTTTTGATGAAATTTGCAAATTTTTCGTGCATTTGGATGAAAAATCGTCAAAAATCGCTAAAAAATGAGGTCCGCGCGAAGCGGGAAAAAATCAAATTTTTGATGAAATTTGCAATTTTTTCGTGCATTTGGATGAAAAATCGTCAAAAATCGCTAAAAAATGAGGTCCGCACAAAGTCGGAAATTTTTTGATGAAATTTGCAATTTTTTCGTCCATTTGGATGAAAAATCGTCAAAAATCGCTAAAAAATTAGGTCCGCACGAAGCGGGAAAAAATCAAATTTTTGATGAAATTTGCAATTTTTTCGTCCATTTGGATGAAAAATCGTCAAAAAATCGCCGAAAAATGAGTTCGGCACAAAGCCGGTAACTAACCAATTTTTGATAAAATTTGCAAATGTTTCAAGCATTTGGATGAAAACGTTTACTTTAGACAGTAAAACCGCATATGAACACCCCCCCGTCTCTGGAAATCCGGTCCATCCTAACGTACTTCCTAAAGGGATATTATATCCACTTCATTGCGTTCGAGGTCTGTCCAGAGTACGAACAGACTTCGTGTGGATCTTTAAGTCATTAACCTTCATGTCCCTGCAAGGATAGTCGACGATTGGATCAATCCTTTTATTCGAGGCTCGGCTTGTTTCCATTACCGGCTCTTCGCTGGCGCTTCTTGCCCAACCTATATTTCCTAAGAAGATGATAGGTCAACTGAGTTTTTTGTAATCTGTTCAGTTTATCCACTCTGACTCTGTTTGCAAGAGACGATTCCCAAATATTCCAATTTTTCGTTAGCGAGTGACCTGAAACACCTGCCTGAAATCAGGAATAGTATTCCCCAACAGTTGATTGTTCAGTTCTCCGGAGAAACATTAGACCCTGCACCACGACAAGGTAGAAATCGATTAGTATTTAGAGCTCCTGTGCTGTTGGTTTCCTCTTTATCAATGTTGAATAAACTTACACACAGCTTTATTTTGAATGAATATTTATTGAACACAGAAATTGAACTGAATAAAAATGTACTTATGTACATAATATGTTTATTTATACTTCGAATTCGGCTCCATTGGGGAATAAAGAGCTTAAACTGGGGACGTGAAAAACATTGTTCATTACAAAGTAGCCTGCAGAGGTAGTTATTTATTTCTTTGTTTCGAAGAGACAATTGTAATTGTACTTACATAATACTGGAATGGCAATAGGACCCAGCAGTCCCAACCAGCTATGCCTAACCAAAAACGGGACTATGTAGTACAAAACGGGGAGAGCACAAACTATCGCCCAACCGAGGAAATTTAATAGAGTTGACCATCGGGGTAGTGTCACAAAGCTCTTTGGTTCATTGAAACCAGAAGTATTGAAGAAGCTACCGGTCGTATAGAAGCTATCCAAAATTTTATCTTTTTCGCGGAACATTTCATGTAGCCATAGTGCTGCCTGCTCTCCATCCTCTGGTACATTATTCATGGGAATGCGACGCATAAACATGTATGCCTTTACGCCATTACCGTTAAGAACGTTGGAAATTTTTGGCGTCATCTTGTTAAAAATACAAATCAATATAAAGGTACAAATCAGTGCTCTTAAATACAATACCTCGTCTTTTTTGAACGCTATATTAAGGTCGTAGATGGCGCACTTGTTTCGCAGGCTTGGTAAACTGGTAACGAAACCTTTTGTGCGTGGAATCAAATGGTGCCTGAGAACTGGTATTCCACGTTTCAGTGCGAACTTTGCAGACTTTTTCTGTTCCTCTGGTGTGAAACATGCACCTTCGGCAGCAAGCGCTAACCAAACCGGATCGGGATACGAATAGACTTCATTGAGCTGTTTTGTAATGACATCCTTGTCCTTATTGTATGAACGTTCGAGAAAAATGAAATCCGAAAATTTCCATGCCCAACCGATTATTGGTGTGTAGGCCATGACCTTCCTTGTGAAGATTTTAACATTTCCCAACACGTTGCACTTGTCCGCAAATATCCAACCGACTATCCAATCGATCTCATAGGAATGATTGGTAATAAGAAAGCCATGTTCTTTGCCAATGTAGTTTTTTAAGTCATCCTCGTCAATCCAAATTTCCACGTTACTTCGGGACCACCATTCAGCAATGAAGACTATTTCTGTATTGAGCAGACCGTGTATTGTTTTAGTAGTGAGATTCAAAGATCTGGAAATGATAGGAGAACTTACGAGAAAAGAGAGAGTAGCAGAGATAGTAATTGATTGATCTGTACCAACTTTTTTTGAAGGGCTTCAAAAATAAATACAGTATCAGTTGAAGGACATTGATAATTATCCCCGACGAGAGGAAAATTACTGCGAAAAGTCGGTCTAACATCTTTGGTCCAGTTTTGATAAAAACACGTCCAGGGCAATCTTTCTGCGCTTTCTAATTTTTTGCGGATTTATAAATGCAAGCTTACTTTGTTTCAGTATTTTTAAATCATTACCCACTTAGTCAAAAAAAAAAAATACAAAAATTTTTGAAGTGTTTTGAGTGTTTTTCAAAATGTATTCAGTTTTACCCATTGTAGTGGAATATTCTCGTCTTTCGGTCGATCAAGGTCTTCTTTAATTTTCCTTAAACTGTAGTCCTTGGCCATTGGAATAGCATATGAGTCATTCGTGCCTGAGGAGTAGTGAAGCCTTATGGTGTTGGACTCCACGATGATACCAGCACCGGAACTTTGATCTTTGATTTGGAACCATCAGTTGACTACAGCCAAGTTTAAACTCAGACTCCGGTCGAAGACAGTCGTGCAAGGAAAATCGATTTCAATTTTCATTGCATCTAACAGTATTATGTATCTATTAGACCGGAATCTTAGAATAAGTGTTGTGTTAGATTATTAAACCTTCGCAGAAAGGGTACCAGGTCTTGCTGCAGAACTTAAAAATTTTTAAAGCTCTTTAGTCGATGGGGCTTCAGTGTGATAGTAACCACAAAAGATTTCACCTGGAGGCGTCTTTTTTTTATAATTCACACTTTTTTTATAATTAATGTTAAGACACTGCGCGCGCGTTATGGAAATTAGGAAGAGAAGATAGGGGATACCGATGAACGTTGGTTTTAAATGTTTGTGGATTGAAAAATAGAGCTTCCACATTCGTGTACAGTTTATGAACGAATCTCTATACTTAACAGTACGGCCGAAGACAGGCTTAAGGTTATACTGATGAGCGTTCAAAGCGTGTCGGGTATTGCGAGAAAATTGATGAAGGGACGGAATGCAACTGGCTATTTCGCTATTTCGTTTGTGAAAAAAGCAATAGAATAAGGAAAGGTAAGAGACATTTCTGCGATGTTGGAGAGAGTCAATGGACTCCACTCTGCTTCTGTTCCCTATTAGTTTCGACGCCCGATTTTGAATTCTATCCAGCAGCTGTAAAGAGGTTTTGGGAGCACCGGACCAGACATGAGGATTATACTCGAGCTTGAGGCGGATTTATGCCTTATGTATTGCAGCCATATCAGAGGCGGTAGAGAAGTTCTTGCACCGTTTGAGGAATTCTAGACATTTTGCAGCCTTCTTGGCGGATTCGAATATGTGGTCGTTCCAACAGAGATGGTCGTTAACATACATACCGAGAATGGAAAGTTGTTTGGTTTCAACGATGCAAGTGTCATTGATAATGGCAAAGTTGATATCATTAGCATTAAATTCCACTCTGTTTATATCCCATTTAATTATACTGTCAAGATCGGAATTTAATGTTCATAGCATACGCTGCCGCTCCAGTTCTATGGCCAAAAAGCAGAGACGTGAATCTAGAAACGAATATAAGAATCTGAGGGTATTGTCATCAGCGAAGGAAAGTATTGGATTAGAAGTAGCAGACAATAGATCATAAGAAAGAGAGTCGGAGACAAAACGGAGCCTTGGGGGACACCAGCATTTGGTGAATAGCAGACTTGAAACCGTCCAAAACAACTTGAATTAAACTTTCCGAAAGGTAATTTCTAATCCATTGAAGAAGAGATTCATAGATGCCACATACTCGCATTTTCGACAAAAGAGCTTGATGCCAAGTTCTGTCAAATGCCTTTGAAATATCAAACGCAACAATCTTACATTCACCAGAATGATTCAGAAAGTGGTTCCACTTTTCGGTCAGATATATCATCAAATCACCAGTGGATCTTTTGCTAAGCAAAGCATACAGCCGATCAGTGAGGAGCTTTCGTGATTCAAGATATTTCATAAGCTAAGAGGGAGAAGAAGATTCGCCTTTTTTAGGGACGGGCTGGAGAAATGCTGTTTTTCATCTACTTGGGAAGAGTCTACAAGAGTAGGATAGATGAAAAAGATTACGCAGTGGTTTTGTCAACGTGGAGGAACACCTCTTCAGAATAATAGATGAGATACTATCTGGGCCAGCGGATTTGTTTATGTTAAGACCCTTGCTACTGTACGAGTGCGAAAGTGAATTCATCCCATAGAATATTTAATGCGCTCAAGTACAAAGGGAGGCAAAGCACTATCTGGGAGTGTGGAATTCGCAGCGGAAAGGCCTGAAAGCAGATTGGCCTTGTCTAAAGAGCTAACAGGTGGAATGTCATCGCGAACAAGCATTGGAAGGAAGATGAGGCATAATTTTTTATGTTTTTTTATGTTTGTTTTGTAGGATTATTTGCCTCAATTTTTGGTCAAAGGATAATTTAACAGCACGGTTCGTTTAAATTTTTTTCAATTTTCGCCAGAGGGGTCGGCCTTGTAAGACCGAAAACTTAACACCCTCAACCTGATAGCCTCTTTACAGCTCGAGTCATACCATGCATTATCCTTTGGCTTGATACTCTTTATTCGGTTAGGAATAAAGGATCTCATGAAAAGGTAAATGGTATTAGTGATCATATCGACGCTGCGGCAGCATCCACGTCGCTATCGAGAAAACATAGAATCATGCATCATTTCTGATATGGTGTCATCGAATCTGCCCCTAACGTTGTTGGTGAGAACATTTCATGATCTAAATATTTACCTAGTTACAACGCAAACATAGTTCAAGGCCGGGATATAAGGCCATGAATGGTGAGATTATTATACATCTCTGCACTAAAAAATATACAACACGTGTTCTACAGAATATCTTGTTTCAAAACTAATCACATCTTGTTTACTATAGAATGAAATGAAAATATCATAACATACTTAAGTGTTCATCATTGGTGATCTAATCAGTCGTTACAGAATTACATGCCGTCTATTTATTGTTCATTTTTACTTGGAGTGAATCTATGTAGAAGCCTTCGTTTTCTCATCCTCGAGCCCTTCTTTCTCCATGAATCTAACACTGTTGCTTCGAAATAACTTTTTCAGAACTCCAAACAAAACAACAAACCATTATCTTTCAAACTTAACACAAAAAACAATTTATTTACAAAATCAACCAAAATATTATTAAATACAATGAAAATAAATAACACGACTAATACTAAATTAAAGTTAACACTTAATCTATTTTATAATACCTGTATAAAAACATAAATTTAAAAATAACTAGGACCGCATATGCTATATATTTTTATCTTCGCTTAATCCATCCGGCGTTTTTAAAGATTTTATAAATCATATCTCTGGGTATTTTTTCGGCTTCTCTATCGAATACCGGCATCTCCTTGTCAGTCAGCCATGATTCCTTAGCTAAGGCTGCTGCTACTCGAGGATTTTTGTAAAAGTTATTCATGTACTCTGGCGGGAGTTGAGCTTCTCTTATGGCATTCTCTACAACGGATTTGTGTGCTAAATCTGGCTGTATTTGGATTTGACGTTGAGATGGATATGCTACTGGCTGGTATTGAATGGGTTGCAAGTGCTGGAAGTACAACTGAGCGGTTGACAAACCTACTGCAAATGTGAGAAATACAATTGTGGACTTCATATTATCTGGAAAAAATAAAATTAAAAAATGCACAGTTAAACTTATTTAATTTATGCAATATGTATTAGAAATAAAAACGAAACAAGGATCAAAATTGCCCTCGTTGAATGTATTCGAAAATTTTCGACTTTAGGCTGCCAATGTACATTTTCTTTAACCTATGTAATCTCTACACTCTTCATGATGCTCAAAAACTTGAATCTGTCCTTACGCGGTAGAAGGCAGATATTACCGCGATCCAGGAGATACGAATAATGGGATCAGGTATGCAATGATGATGAATGGGTGGACCAGAAAAAGTGACCGAAAATGCACGGATGCCATTGCTATAGCGCAAAATAAATGCAGGGAGAGAAGAGCATCGGACCAGAAGAAGGGATGAGAAGAAGATCCTGAGAAAAAAAAAATTCCAACGCCGCCTTCCAGCTCAAGGATATCGAAAAATCCCGCGGTAGGATAAATGTCCAGATGTTTTTTAAGAAAGCCAAGCAACTGGTAACTGGCTTCAAGGCAGGAATGCAGTCTCTTCGGGACAGTGAAGAAAACCTAGTCACCGAAGTACAGGGAAGAGTACCTATAGATGATGAAGCCATCCCACCCTGTTTTGAAAAGTTTGACTCAGTTATGAAAAAACTGAAGAACAAAAACGCCACCGGCTTTGATGGTCCACCTACGGAGGTTTTCAAATATGGTGGTGATGCTTTGGTATTATGCATGCACCAAATCATCAACCAAGTGTGGGAGGATGAAGCTGTGCCCGATGACTGGACTATCAGTTCTGCATGCCCCATCTTAAGGAAAGCGATCCTATGTCTTGTAAGAACTATCTCAGCGTATTCCTGCTTTATGTCGCATATAAGATTATATCCAACTTCTGAATCCTTTCTGCAGCACACTAATCGGCACGTACCAGTATGGCTTCGAGATCGATGATCCACCAAATTTTCACACTAAGGCAGATCCTTGAAAAAACAAACGAATTTCAATACAAGACTCATTCATTGACTGTAAAGCTGCATATAATAGCATTTATCGTCTTAAACTATACAAGGCGATGGCTGAAGTCGGGATTCCGACTAAACAGCTGTGCCGCGTAACGCTGGAAAACACGCAGTCCAAAGTGCAATTCGGAAACAGTTCCTCTGAATTATTACAAACATGTACCGGATTTCGGCAAGACGATGCGCTATACATAAACTTTCGAGAGAAAACTTCTTCGTCGGATATTCGGTCCCGTATGTGAGGAGGGCGAATGGAAGAGAAGATACAACCGCGAACTCCTTGAGCTGTACTAAGATGTGAATGTAGCCAAAGAAACCAAAGCACGTCGACTACACTGGCTCGGCCACATCGAGCGAATGAACAATAATGTTCCAGCTAAAAGGATCCTCGATTCACAACCTCCAGGTTCGAGACAACAAGGAAGACCGAACCTCCTATTGTGGATGCCAGAGCTCAAGCTTAATATAGCTGGAACAGCCAATTTCAGTCTTATTGACAGAAGTGCTGCGAAAAATGTACCAGTAATGAAGGCAGCAGATGTATGATTTTCATACCGTTATAGCAGAAAAAAGTATAAGCTTAGGAAAATAGTAGTTAACTAAGTCTCTTTCTGTATATTGACCCGTGGGTAACCCTTAGTCATGGTGACAGTTGTAACATATGTAACGTAGATTCTAACAGGACATGTTTGTTGAGGTGCATACCTATCGCTTTCAAGATGATGACTCCGTCTTCTGCCTATTTTGAAGCGATATTTGAAAGACGTAAAGCATATATTTGCTCACAGTCCACGATTCCTTCTTAAAAAAGTCAAATATTTAGCGTTACAGGTCCGTACGACTGTTAGGGGGTGCGGCTCTTAAGCATTAGGTTCTCACTTTGTTAAGCTAAAACTCATAACATATTGCCTAAAACTCATCAAAACTTTGCTTTGCATAGCAAAATCAAACTCGATAACGTCCTAAACATGTGTATGTTTAACGAAACAAAATCAATGTTCAGCAAACAAGAGAGCGTTTTGTGTTAAAAGGACATTTCGCAGACCAGCCAGTTTCTCTGATGAATCCAAAAAAAAGAAACGGGGTTGTGGTTTGCATATTCTTTTTCTAAAGCAATTCTAAAAGCACCTCCATGACAGAAATTGCACTGTCCTTTTTGCTTCATCTACACAGAGTCATGTCATACTCGGTATCCTTACGAAGGACTTATCTGCTCGAATGGTTTTACTTATCATAAGATCATAGATAGCCTTTCTGCACTTTTATAGTAAGCATTGTGCCTGAAAGACTGTCGGATTGTCTTCATTTGTTTGTGCTTTTTTATCCTCCCAAATAATCCTATTTTTTGTTTTGGTCGAATTTTTATTAAGTCTCCTTTGGACAATGTCGCAAAAGGTTTTTTCAAAGTTTCCTCTGAATACTTTATCCACTACATTAAGGGAGTGAAGCATTGTGTTTGGAGTTATGAATTGAATCCAATGTTTTCTATGGAGTCTCAATTAGGAGACTAATATGAGTCAATCCACCTTGAGTAACATCTGTGGGCATTCAAGGCTAAAAGTATCGTCTCCCCTTTTTTATTTAAAGGCAAGATATATTCTTTAATAGAGCAGGAAGCTTGTAAGCCTTCTTTCTAGTTACTGCTAACTAAGATGGCATTTCAATAAATAAACTTCACTAAAAATATCGATTGCCGTAAACGAAACTGTAGAACACAAACTATGAGAGAGTACGTGGCGCTACCATTTGCATTGACATCTGCATTTATCTGGACTATTTTTGACAATACTGATGCAGAGGAATCGATCTTATCGAAGGTCGAAGGATTTCATCGACATCTGTAGGCGAGTAATCTATTCTATAGTAGTATTGGTTATGCTGATGATATGGTAATCAGACTCTATGGCAGTGTTTCCTTCACGAAATCTTTCACTAGTATTGGTGTAAATCTTTAACGTTTTCTTTTTCAAATAATATATCTTTTTGGTCCCATTCCCTTGGATTATACTATACCTCCACTAGCCAGTGTATACATATGCATATATTCAGGTGCAGTCGGTATTGTAATCTCAGTCAACCAAAATTCATATAAATTATAAACTAATGTTGAACTTAGGTAGTTCAAAGTTCATTGTTAAGTTCTTTCTGTCCGATATCTTATACCCACCTATGTGATAATTTAATCAGCCTCAGCTATCAATACTCCTACACTCTCTGTTGGCAACTAGTAAAGTAGTTTGCTGCAAAACTAAACAGGTCAATGTCTTTATAAATTTATAGATTTTTCATTAAACATTGACACATTTCACGAATCTTTGTACCTAATTTGGCATAGTGCAAGTTCAAATGCAATCCCATTGCGGTACTTGCCAATAAAAACGCTGAATTCATAAAATAATTCATCGCTTGCAACACTGGCTTTATGGTTAACCACATTGTTGCAAGCGCAATTGCAATCAAATCTTTGAAATATGGTGGCGTATACGTAACATTTTTTTTGCATTTTTGCATGAAACATCGCATAACTATTGAATACACCAGGAAAGCATTTTATTATACAAACAATCGTACTTGTCGTGATATCCAAACATTTATCTTCAGTCAAGCGGCCTAACACCGAACACATATCATCCACCAGATACAAATCAATCTACAACTCCACAACACCATGTACTACATGGTAGCTATTACCAAAAAAAAAAAAAAAACAAACAAAATTACTACAATTTCCCACCAAGCCACGAACTCGTGATTGGCAAGTGCAAACAGGCGCACAGCAATGGGCGTGCCAAGTAAATTCATCAAACGTATGTATCTCCGAATATCACACTTTTGGGTCATTTACATATGGGTCAGCGGTATTTCGCATTTACAGTGTGTCATCGCGATCGTTCACTTAATTATTATATTGTTAAGCAATATACTTTTGTTTATTTTTTTTTTCTACTTCGTTAAGTAATTGTTTAATCGTGATCAGAGCTAGCCAAATGAAAGTGCTAGTAACATTGAAAAGAAGTATGTATTTCAAAACGAATCCATGCCGTACGTGAGTTTCGTGCACGTACATAGATACATTTGTGTGTCAACAGCCTGAGCGAAATATGTTTATGTTGCTTGATTGTTTTTTGTGTATTTTTTAACACTCGAAGTTATTGTTTATTTCTAAATTAGCGGGCTTGAAATGCAAAACTAAAACTAGCCATATCTCGTAAAAAAAAAATAATGTCGCCTCTGATTTAAATTCATTTTAACCTCAGGTAATACAATTACAACACTTCTATGCTAATTGTATATAAATGACAATAAAAAAAATATTTGCCGGTATCCGGCTGTGGTGGAGATCTAATTATTGTGATTAATTTTCTGTGTCGCAGCCCAATTTAATGCGTTCGCCTGGTGAATAAAATTTACATCTTAAAAAAATTATTTAACCGTTTATGGAATGCGATTGAAATTGAAAGTTTATATTTGCATCCAGTTGGAGTTTATGGTAATTATAGAGCTATTACGGTGTTATGGGGTTATTCACATCGGCGGTTTGTATTGTTATATCTATCGTTCTAGATTCAGTGACAGATTTGTACTCTACATGTTGCTGTTTTGGGTTATGGTTGATTACTTATTCCCTGTACTGGCTTGAATGCGATGACGGGTGGATTTAAGGGATACTTTTTACTGTAGATGGGATATGCGTTTCTTCCTCACAATGCTATCTGGTAACTACTGGTATACATATATCCCTAGATTTTCTGCTCCCTACAAATAACACAACGATTCGATATGGAATCCATACTATGAACACCATAGACAAAGCAGCTGTATAGATAAGCGGTCAGCAACTATGATTAACAAAATCACAACTACTGCAGGAAGAAGAAACTAAGTCGTAATTGTGAATGATTGCAATGGTAAATGGTGCGGTGAAATGGAGTTCAGGCACCACAAACTCCAAAGGAAATACCATATTTGTTGGACTTTATACTCGGATATTCTGGAAGCGAGCTGACCTTCAGGAGAAATGAAAGAGGATCCATAGTTGCCATCACCTTTGAGAGTCTTTATCTGACACACAATTCTGGATGGAGAGTGAGTTTGAAATACACATACTGGGATCACCAAGTAATAAAGCTCGACTAGGTCAGTCGTGGCACAAATATAGAAATATAGGGTTCCAATATGGGAAGAGGAAAACCCCAGAAAATTTGATGAATACTCCTATTAATGTTAGACGATATATGCATCGGATCTGACGCAGTAAGCAGGAGATATCCTGTGAAACTATACCAAACGGGACCAAAAGACGCCGGTTTTTGATGTTATTCTCAACGTTGCTCTGAAAACAGAATGCAAGTGTCTGCGAATGATGAAGCTCCTCGCTCCTTGTCCTACGAACTAGTCCTCCTGATCAAAACATGATGAAATAATGAAGTCTTACTTGGATAATATTTAAAAGTCTGCTTTCTCTAAATGTATGTCAATAAATGAGAACTACCCTCTTGTAGTACAAAGTAGATATCACTTTGATTCGAAATTAAATCAACAACAAATCCAAGAAGACTTGGTGACTTAAATGGAAAAATCGCCACAGAAGAATACACAGCCTCAACGACACAAGTGCAAATAATTGCGTGCGACGGATAAAATTCGCCGCGTTTCGAAAGTCGAACTTTGTCTTGCTCTAAATATTGAGCGGTTATTGCAGCAGTTACTTCATAATCGAGGATAGAGAGATGTAATCCTTTTACTCGCAATAGAAGATGTCAAATAATTTATTCAGAAGTATAAGACTATCAACACATTCCAATCTACTGCGACTGCCGAGTTATTTATGTAAAGGGTTTTCCAATAAGGACTTGACAACTGTTTTTTTTAAATAAAACGCAAACCATTTGAGATATTTCAAAAACTTTATTATTGGCTCGAAGTACAATCAAAACATTTATGAATGGAACTCGACTTCGTTCATTTGGCCACCGCGGGCACGTTTGCAGCGGTCGATTCGTTGGACCCAATGCAACGACTCGGCCACACATTTCGGCCGAAACGCCCGCTATTTCGCGTTCAATGTTGGCTCTGAGCTCTTTCAACGTCGTCGGCTTATTGGTATAAACCCATGACTTAACGTAGCCCCACAGAAAATAGTCAAGCGGCGTTAAATCGCACGAACGAGGCGGCCAATCAACTGGCCCATTTCTTGAGATAACACACTCACCATACTTACTCTTCAATAAATCGATTGTAACGTGTGCTGTGTGGCTTGTGGCACCATCCTGTTGAAATCACATGTCGTCTAAGTCCATATCTTCCAATTCGGGCCAAAAATAATCGGTGATCATGGCGCGATAACGCTGACCATTCACAGTAACGTGACGATCGTTATCGTCGACGAAAAAATATGGCCCTATAACGCCGCCGGCATGCAAACCAGAATTGACTGATTTGGATCGTTTGCTACGGACGCCTGAACGGCAGCGATATTTTCGACACTTCGACCAACCCGTTGTCTCAGTAACACGGCAACATCACACAATGAATATGTAGACTCAAATTTTTGCACTAAACTTGTTATTGCCTGTTTACTAGGGCGAGAATTACGACCGAAAATTGGAGTTAACGCTCTTAAAGTTCCAGTCACCGATTCCGAATTTCGGTAGAAAATTTTTACAATTTGCAGACGTTGATCGTTCGTGTACTTTACCATGATGAAAATGATGAGTTTACTGAATAAATAGACAGTGACAGTTTGATGATTAGTGAAAGAGTGCGCTCACAAATTAAATTCAAAGTTGTCAAGTCCCTATTGGAAAACCGTTTATATGTCTTCTATATGTCGCATATAAGATCCTATACAGCGCATTGTGCGAACCAAATACATGCAACGACTTATAGGCATAAGTTCAAGTTAAAACGGTATGACTAAAGAATCTTATATATTTCTGGTTGTAACTGTTTTCTGGCTTAAATAAAATTATCGTACACACTGAGGTCAACAAATATGGATTTAGGTATAGGTCATCAAAAGTATGAGAATCAAAAAGTACGAACGTAAGAAAGATTTTGTATTGTTCAGCTGCATGAAGACTAACTAAATTTCTTTAGCAAATCTTAATGCCTTACTCACAAGAAAAGCATATCTTACTTTTTTTTCTACGAATTAAGTCAAATAATGATGCAGGTTACCCAAACTAGTAATGGATTTTGTATGTATTTGGAAAGTTAGGCATATCTATACTTGACACCAGTTTTACTACATAAATCAAGCAAAAGCTATTCACACTTATTGTCATTTGCCTATCAATTTGATGACTCAAGACCGATTTCCATTAGTTATCATATAATTCATGTAAAGTTAAGCAAACTAAATACGTGTTGATAGCTATTTGTAATTTATGATATATTTCAATGGTTATCTACTCAAAAATCAAAATACCCAATGTGAAATAATAAATCAATTTCATACCTTTAATGCATATTAATTACTTCACTTAGTTCATGGGTGTCAAGTTGTAAATAAATACCTAAATTGTATAATGTATTCATATGCATGTATATTAAATTATATAATCTTTGTGTATCACATATGTAAATAGATATCGTTTGGTTTCATGTATCATTGATAAGTTATAAAAACTAATTATCATAATGGATTGAGAGTGCATTGAGAATGATATTAAGTCTAGACGCTTAAATGGCAAATTAAGTTAAATGTCTCTATATTCCTATAAAAGAAAAAATAAAGTCAAATGTGCATACATTTATGCTTTAAGTGAAAACAGGTTTTAGTCCGATATTGCCATATTTTCTCCGAGAAGGAGGACTTAATGTGACCTAAAGGTTTTACGAGTTAGTAGGTTCCTTACTTTTTATGGCACAGTGTTGATATCAATGATTTCGTTGAGGAATTTACCATCACATCCTTGGTGGATAACTATTGTGCTCTTATTATTGGAATTAGATAGGAAGTATTAAACATTATTTTGAATTCTAAAAATATCTCTCATACTGGGAAGGATATCTTTTTTTCAGATCACTGTTATATGCAACTTGGTCTAAAGAATCATACCTTTTAGAAACCTGTAGAAGGACAATAGGAGTAATAGTATTGAAGATAATCTGAGCGTCACTTCGACTAAATCAAACCAAAGAAAATGCTTTTCTTCTATCGTAGGCTGTCCAGAGGCTTCTACCTATTGTGCATGTGTTTAAGAGGGCCAACGACTGTTATCTTTCTAGATGGTTTCGTTGTTAGTAGACTTTTTATGGGGCTGAGAGGAATTTTCACGAAGGTCTGTGAAGTATGTATGTAACGCCGACCTTTTCCTTGTGAGTTCATCTGTACTTTCATTGCCTCGGATATCCATATAACATAAGATCAGAGTATTGATTCTCTCGCACTGTTGTATCGTGTACATATATTTTTTGCGCCTTAGCACGTCACAGCATCATTCAACAATGTTTTGACAAGTTTCCCTCCAGCACCATGAAGGAAATCGATCCCACCTTATTAAAGATGAGAGTATGTACTTCAAATGGACTACCAGACGAAAGCTAATCGATTAAGGTATGTTCTTGACCGGTTCTCATTTAAAGCTTTTCTCCTAACATAGAAATTAGAAAGAAGTCAACAAAAAGAAGACCTTTTTTTATAGCACAGAAGAAAAGTCCTCCGTAGAGTCCAGTCTTTAATTAATCATCTACTCTATGCCAAATATCCTCAGCTACTTCTATTGTATATAATAATTAATTGAATTCCTAATTGGTATTCACCGCATTTGTCATTGTAAGATGGCAAGTTTCGGTAAGTAATTTTGATAACAAACCGTTGACAATCACAGTAAACATTAGCTTAAAACCCTGTACACAGCAAATAGAAACGGTCAAACTTGCATGTATCTTATCCTATAAATCATGAAAAGATTAGATAACTGTTAAAGATTAGATCATTTTAAATATATAGGAAGTATTTTCTCGGCTGATTGTGGTACTAAATACAATGTCATCAGCATATTCGACAAGGCCAAGTCTGCGCTTAGAAAGCTGTTTGAGATAATGTAATGCAATTAGCTTAAATACTATGCAACCACTATGCCGTTGCAATTCTCTATTCATTATGCTTTATGGGTGCATTTGAGGCGCTGGTTTTATTGAAAATATTGCCACTGTAGTGCCAGAAAGCCCCTTCAGACATTACAAGACCGAGGCCCAATTAAATTTACCCTGATTCTTAGAATAAATTCATGTTATGGTAATAAGGCTATAACTAGTGACATACAAACTCGTTTCCACTTTTATTAAACGTTAAGAAGAATCCTTAATATTAGACATCTGAACGAAAAATGATTTACTTGCAGGCTATCCGCAAGGAACCTAACTAGTATCATAATAATCACTAGAAAAAAAAGACTCTGCAGTTTAGAGAAGCATCTCCAATTGATATTCCAGAGCTGGACAGAGTCCATAAAGCCTGTTGAATTTTTAGAAAGTCAGACCGTATATTACTTTAAAAAATCTCATGATCTAATCACTAAACTAGAATAACAGCATTATTTATGCCTAGGTCATCCAGGTATTCAGAATGAGGCAATACTGGCATTGATCGTATGGTGTAATATTTCAAAATCTTATGAGTTGCCTGCCTAATCCAGGGGATTTTATAAAAAGACTAGGGCGCATTGGAGCTGCCAACGTTATAAGAACCACACCAATGGCAGGACTTGAGGCCATTCTGAACTTGCTTAAGGTAGACTTGTTCATTCAACACGTTCATTAGCGCCTTGGGTAACAGCCAGTCTTATAGCTGGTTTCTGAAATATTACATATCGTGACAAATTAGTGACTACACAGTACCTCTGGACATTGTTAGATTATGTTCAAGCTTTTATCAATGTCATGAGCAATAAGTATGGGGGGGTGATATTAACCAAGCAAGCACTACGAATCTTGCAGCAAGTCAACTACTTGGTAAATACCCATTTTTGTCCAAGATAATATCGGAAAAAAAGTATTGATAGAACAGAATCTATGCCTAACTAACTAGCTGTATAAGAAAGAAGCATTTACCCTTTACCGTGTTTTTTTAAAACCAACATACTTATACAGTTTTTTTCTAATACTGCAATAGGAACGGATACTGTTTCTTATAGATTCAAATAAAGCAATGGATTATTTTTACTGGTATTCTCTAATTTCATCTGCTAGCAGAAGAAGGAAGGTCTTGGGGAGCCACTGAGCAGTAACCCAGAATATGAGCCAGACTTCTGTTATACAGATGCTAGCGTTGACACGAGTAATTAAAGCCAGAGAGGAACAGTGGAGTGATCCAGATGGATCGGGGAAGAGAGACGAAAAGGGACCCAACACTGTGGTCTGATTCGAAATCTCTCGAATAATACATATATATTTGCTCCCGGATACCGTCTATCAAAAATGTATCTCATATGCAAATCAGTTCAAGCATGTTGTCTTCAACTTCAGCAACAGTAATTAGTCTAAACACAGGGTCGCCATCGAAAATTCAATCCTCCCTTCTTGAGCACCCCAGACCCTCCTGGTCCAAATGTTTGACCATCTCTGGTTACTTAAAGCAAAACTTCCATTATCAAGCAACTTGTTCATGTCAGAGACGCAACTCCTTTGAACAGTGCGTAGTTTAGACCATCAGTATCAAACTTGTCAAGACGTAGTACCCAGATGGGATTGCTGGTGAAATTCTGAAATCTTTGGACATCATGCTCGTCTGGCTAAAAGCTGTGGTTAATGTTTGGATTTGTTCGATATATTGAGGTTGGAGGAAGGTGAAGGTAGCTTTCATATTGAAAGCAGTGGTATAGCGTCATAGCGATCCTCCTGCAATATTACTCGGGACACACTAATAGCTTTCCAGTATTCTTAAGTGTAAATCAGACGAAACAGTTTTTCACTTGTAGATTCATGCCATCAAAAATATATTAGAGCCTGAGCCTTGACTTTTGTAGTTTTCCTATATATTCTGGGAGCCTTCCATATAGAGGCTTACATACCTCACGGCATTGCTTTGTGTCTTCTTCTTGGGGGACCTATGGTGAATGAATCACCGCTTATTTTGGAGGAGGAAAGCTACAGAGTAGCAATTTAGACAAAGGTGTGATAGCAGTCTCCGGGAAGCACTTTATTTCGTCCACTTTCAACTAGACTGATAAACGTGAACAAAAGTTTAGCCCTCAGAAAAGCGAACTAGTTTAAGATAGTGCTAAGGAATCAGCCCAGTTTTCGCAGGTAAAATAAATATCGGAGTCTAATGTTGGAAAAAAAACCTGGGCTGGAAAAACTCAACATTAAGAAGTAGTATCAAATCAAATAAAAAAAAGTCACAATAGCCTCTTAGTCTTGCAATAAGGTTATTCAAGAGAAATAAGGATATCAATTCCATATAATCGATTGGCAAGCTTGTACTTAGATATGGCATGATCGTCTAAGGAATGATCCTTTTTAAAGCAGTACACTTCATACATTCAGGTAATGTGCAAATATCAACGTGTGTAATCCTTTTTTCTTATACTTTTAAGCCTACTTGGTAAATAAATAACAGCAAACACAGCCATTCAGTTCAAAGTCACCATAGAATTCCTAATAGAAAACAGCGGCTATCAAGCCACCAACTCATCTAATGAAGTCAGTATTGTCTGTCCAGATGATGAGTCTACATATAAATTTGTACATGGATGTCTCTAAGACCATCGAAGAGTGACATCTGTTCCGAAAAAAAATAGTCGCACAGAACCTAGCGCCTAGCTTCTCATAACCAGTGTGCTAGGTGTGGATTAGTATAATACGTAGGCGCATTCCTGGCATCGATTATTTCGGGTCTGCGAATCGTGCATGCTGTTAGTCCGGGCTATTAGTATCTTTAGAAGATTATTACATCCATTGGTGCAACCATAAAAAAAAGTTTCTCATAACCAATCATTGTGCGTATTATATTCTTTACACAAATCAGAAGGGCCCTTCTGTTGAATGCCTTGTCTCAGTTATACTCTCGAATCTTTGTCAGACGGTCGCAAGTGGCAGGACCGTGAAAAAGGAGCTCCAGTGCTGACGAATTCGACAAACATAGTACATACTATCATATAAATTCTGCCGGATAAAGAGAAACAAGCAATTATTCTAGCTGAACGCCATTGAAGACAAAATGGCATAATTCCAGATATATCTGGCTTTAACTGGATCAAAAACACTCTAGTTTTCCTATTTCTAGAAAGATGAGCATTGTTGCGTTGGCAGGTTCACACATATCGGTTTGTCAACTTTTCGAATGACTCCGGCAGAAGTTCCACTATCTCTGTATCTATCCAGCTCTCGTTATTAAAACGATATACATAATTAGGTCAGCTGGTGAATTCAAATGTCATGAATCCCCATGGCTTCATTAAAAGTTCCAACTAGTAGGAGCAGGATTTTCAAGAGCCAAACCAAAGTAGGAAGTATAACTTTGGTTTAAGAAGGATTGCTTTCAGGGACTATTTGGCACTCTTCAGTGGATTTTATGCGCTGGTTATACCAGGTCGCTAGTACGTAGTATGAAGGAAATTCCCTAACGTGGCTACAGCACGATCGTGAGCATAGCTTTCACTTCTTTCTTCAGGAGGTAACTAGACTCTCTTTTGTAATGTAGGTTAGCAAGAGTATTGACGAACCAAGGACGTATTAAACTAGAAGGTTTAAAGTTTGCTTCAATTTTAAACAACACATCACCAAAACCGTCATAGATACAAATATCTTTTACTAAGCATACATAAATCTTCATTCTTTGTTCACTGAAACTGCAACTAAGTACGTTCATGTGTAATTCAAACATGCTAAGATAAATCTAAAGTCACTGAATAGTTTTACATTAATTATGCATGTTTTGCATTCCACTTTGAACTGCTTTTTGTTTGTTTTTTTTTTTCTCTTTTTTTAATTTCGCTGTCATATCACATGCTATCTATACAGGAATTCCTCTCCCCGAACAACGAAGGTCAATATTATGCAAATAGACTTTGGAATTCATTTCCACTTAGAGTCACCCACCACAAATAAATAACCACAAGTCAGAAGGACAACAATCAGGTAACGAGTTTTTTTTTTTTTTGAAAAAAAAAAAAAAAATTTGCTAAACACAAAGAAGCAGATACATATTAAACAACTGCGATCCGATGAGATACTCGTATAAAGAACATAAATCCCGCGCTTAAAAGTGCAACCAAATCGTGATGGTAATTGCTAATTTTGTTTGCTATTCAACTTCAATTCGAACTTCATTGTCACTATCAGTTACCGCACAAGGCATCATCTACGGATTTGTTTTGTATCTCACGTCAAAAAAACACTTACACTGGATATATCCACTCGTCGAGAGATGAAGATACACACACACTGATTGCCACAATAAGTAATAAATTGTAAAACAAAAATAGTTTTTTTTTTATCCGCTAAACTCCTTAGACTCGATCACGTTTATTAAGCAACTGACATTCTGAACGCTAGACGACGATCTTTTATGGTGAATTCGTAGTGATTGCCACGAAAATTTGAATCTTTTCCACCGCACTTGTGTATCTGTTCGAAAGGCAAGTGGTGTGTAGTCGCTCTGTTGGCGCTGGTTAATCTCTCAGTCTCACCTGTAATGTTATAGATAGTTATAGCCACTCTCTCAAATCGAAGTTAAATAATACCGCTCAAACTGGTAGCGCAAATTGGCTGCTGTAGATACTTCGACTTGGGGTTCAGAGAGTGAGAGTTAGCCATGTCAGATGATGTAAGCTAATAGCCGTTCCATTGCCCGTGGAGAGGATCGTTTGAAAAAACAAAACAAAAACGATCGGTCTAGAGAAGGCGATGCATTTTCAAGATCATAAGTTTCAATTAGACGTCATAACGATTTAATCTTACGCACGCACATAGACTGATGGGAGTAACCTATCCAATTAGCCAGCAGCGCTCGGTAAATCATTATTTATGGGATCGTGGCATAGGATCGGGTAGTGGGAGTGCCACAAGGCGAATTAGCTTATGATCTCGTGGAAGTCGTCTAAATGTCATCCGATAAATGACAGATTGTGCGTACGGATTGGCTAGCATTCGCTGGGGATAGAATTAGTCCAACAAGGACGGTCCGATTAGACCGTGGTCCCTGAACTCGACCGGCGAATAGTGAAGTCGTATAAATTGACCACATGACGCACTCCGCTGTACACGACATGATCTAATTTCTGACCCGATACCATTTACGTGGTCTTAATGTGAATTTCGTGGGCAAAACAAAAAACTGAGTAAAAATGCAAAGGTGTCAATGGCAGTGTCGAGGAAAACGTTTATAGTGAGAAAAACAAACCAACAGATATATGCTGAAGTTATGTAAGCTTATGATGGGATTTACAAATAAACTTGTTGGAATTTATGTGCCGGACGTGCAGCTGTGTAATGGATATATGTCTGGTGGTTAAATGTTTTTGTTTCGAACCAAGTAGCTATTTATTATGATTTGTTTTCTTTTCAATCTTGGCTACACCTAGAGTTTAGTAGCTTAGATACAACGATTGATATGATTATGAAAGATTGGACTAGCGGAGGCTCGATTTGTGTACAACTTGCACGGAGTTTGGTGTGGCCTTCTATTTGGTGCCTATCTTGGCTTTGACATGTATTATTAACCTTTATTGGTAGTGGCATTTTAGGGGCATTAAAATAGTCACGAGAATGAAATCAATTGGTTTGGAAAGTTTCATTGGCCTTGGGGTAGTAAGAAACATACATATTTACGGGGAGGTCTCTAGTAAGCCCGGCTAGTAAAAGTGAATCATGTTTCGAAAGCATTCGAGTGGTTAATAGAGATAGCATTGGTATTTGAGAGAGCAATGATCAAATAGAATTTTAATCAAGATGTCTCAAACATTTTTTTGGCAAGTCTTAAGCCAGTTTGAAAGTTCCAGTGAGACAGCTTTTGTTCCCAGAGGTTTGACTCTATTTAACTGACAATTAAGCTACAAAAGGATGGACAACTTCAAAGTCAGAGATACTTTTGTGACCAGCGACCCAGATTAGTGTAATTTTATTGTAAGCAGTAAACTGAAACTCAAAGAGCTAACCTGAGAGCTTTTAGGGCTGCTTTTCTATGTGATAGAATGTTTATTTGTGATCCTCTGCGATTTCATCTGATGGGTTCTCTGACACAAAGCTTGACAACATTAACCTCTGCTTGGAAGCTACAGGTATGTATGTAGATCATTCTAATGGTGCAGAAAATTGTAGCTAGGACCAGCAAGAGAATTAATTATCCCAACAGAGTCGATTCGTGATGACAATTTTGTAGTACGAAGGGCATTCTGCCTGATTTACATATGTCCAACTAGGTTGATGGTTGCATAGGAGTTGAAATTTTAGCGTAATTATAGCCATTCTCTTCATAAATATTACATATACCTATCCAAGGCTGCCTAGGAGGAATTCCTGCGTGGCACTAGACACAGGTTCGACTTTGCTTGACTTTAACTTGAGCCAAAACTTTAAGGTTACATTTCTAGACCGCCTTAACTAGGAACAGAATTTACTAGCGAATCTCATGTATGGTACACAAATGGATAAAAAACAGATGAAGGAGTTGGGACAGGAGTATACAGTGTCAATACAAAAACATGCATCTACACAAGCATGGATAAGTGTAGCACCATTCACCAACAGTGAACAGTAATGAAATGGCGGACATACTAGAAAGACCATTCTGTGGACTACCTATCAGCACTGCGAAATGCTGCAATGCTACAAAATTGGCTGGAAAACATAGCTCACCATCACTGGATGAAAACTGAAGGTAACAAACATGCCAAACATCTTCCTTACAAGAACGAAACAACTCCAAGGTCTAACGAGAAGTCGGATTCGTATAGTCACAGGATTGCTCACTGTACACTGTCAAGTCAAAAAAGAATTCATGACTATGGGAATAGCCCAGGATAACACTTGCAGAATGTGCAACGATAACGAAGTATCAGCAGAACATTATAACTGTGTAATCAGAACACATCACCGTCACTTAGGCAGAGGATATATCTGCTAGCTTACTCAAAGATTTACTTGGATTTATCACTAACTCGGGTATTATGAGCGAGCTCTAATTGAAGGAAATCACAATGGGCCCATCTGGGACTGCAGTGATGTGGTAACATGCTCCCACCTTACACACATGATCTACATCAAATCTAGACTGTGTTTTGAGTGAGTATTTTTTTTTTTTTTTTTTTTGATGCGCTGGAGGGGTGAAATCCTCTATGGATACTCGTTAGCCCGTGCTCCGAGCTTAAGTGGCTAAAACACCCCCTAACCCTGTCCTGATTCCCCCTACGGCACGGCCGGCCAAGGCATTTCTTCGTAGGGACAGGTTTTGACATCATGTCTTCTCCTTCTTATGATCCAGGGTCTTCTTCCTCTTGGGCGCTAGAATGCTTACATACATTCTTATGTATGTACTTGTTTAGTTCGGAAAGTTGTACCTACCATGGAATTTCAATTTGTCCCGATCTGCCAAAGGTCGAGAATCCTATCGAAGATGTTATTCTAAAACGAGGTCAATGGTAATAGCTTACGACAGGGACTTACGTTTTAGCCGAAGTTGTCTAGGTATCTAGAGTTCACCATCAGAAGACACACTATCACCTAACACTTCACACATTCGATTTACGTGAGTCTTTTATAGCTATCGTGGAACCTGTCAGATACGCTTCCTTATCGATGTGTATTGTTGTTTAAGAAGTCCTCGTTTGACAGCTTGTTTGGAAGGTTTTTGTGATTAGTGCTACATATGTAATATGTATGTGGTGATAATTTAAGAAGTAAATTTTTGATGACGGGATGAATGAATAAATAAATAAATATTACTGAACAAATAGATAAGGCAAAATTACTATCTTCATGAAATGAGAATGAACGTACCTGTCCCTAAATCCACAATTCCCTTTAAGATAGCTGTTAACGAGTTAAGAATAATGTCCGAGAACTTCTGAATTCCTAGAGGAATTATCTCATTAGGCATTTTAAATCTACGTATGTATAATCTAAAAGATTTTCGTCTGTGATATGAAACTTTTTATTAGAGGTGTGCTTGTGTTGATTGATTGATAAAGTGAAACTTTGGAACAACTCGGAAATGGAGTATCCAAAATCTGTTCAAGGGACTCCTCACTGGATGATTTCCTTTCGGTTTTCTTCAGTTTAAATTCATATGCTTTGAGGATCCACCTGTAGGATTTCCAATCCTGTCAGTTGCTCAAAATCAGCGTTCTACTGTGTAGTGGGAGAAATGAGTTTTTAAACTGATTATTTATATACCAATAAATCTTACTAGAACTACAAAAAACTTTGTTTTAAATTCTCCTTAACCTTCAATTTTTTTTTTGGATAATCCTTCAGAAAACTACAACACAACAACCAAATCCGTAATGAAATAGATGCGGATGTCAAATGTTTGAAAGATGCGATCCCTGAATTTTCCACGATACAATGAATCGCACTCACATTGCCGACATGTGATTCGTTCACATCAGCGCATTGCACGATGCTAATTTTTCATTCTTGGTGAATCTTTCCCCTCACAGGTTCCACGATAGAACTGTAAAGCAGTACCATTTAACCCATAGATACGGTTAGTTGGTTCCATACTTATTCAAGTTGTTCTTTTTAGATCAGTTTCTTGTTTAGGTTCCAACTTAATCGTGAGTTTCACAATTTCGCAGTGACGATTTCTTCCACTAACTAGACGACATCTTTCGAAAGGTACGTCGAATGCAGCGTCTGCAACGTCGACTGTTCGAATGTAGGGAAACTCCTTAATTATCCGAAGTTAGAGTGAAGTTTTGTGTGGTTTTCAACAGCCATAAAAACCTCCTCTGCGGCAAATTGTTCATACAGACTGCATGTCCAGCAGATGAATAGTCTCAGAGAAAACCATGCTTTTCCTGTTAGTATCCATCCTGCCAATATAATAATAATAAAGGGTGATTCATAAAGACTTGTTTTTTTTTTAATTTTAAATAAAACACATAAAATGAATTTGGATGGTAGAAAATCGATTATGGCCTAAAAGAACAGTGTCTGACATTTACTTTTTAAATATTATTTCTTGTAAATGTTGCCCACGACTACGCCGTACATGGTCCATTCTGAAGGTTCAATTTTGGATCACTGCTTCCAGTGTTGCGACCGGTATTTCCCGAATTACGCGAGTAATGTTGGCTTCCAAATCCTGGATCGTAGCTGGCTTATCAACGAAGACTTTTGACTTCACATAACCCCAAAGAAAAAAGTCTAAGAGTGTAATATCACACGACCTAGGCGGTGAGTTTACAGGTCCGAAACGCGAAATTAGCTGTCCACCAAAGTTCTTTCTCAATATAGCCATTGTTTCGCGCACTGTGTGTGCCGTAGTCCCATCTTGCTGAAACCAAATATTGCCGACATCACTGGCTTCAATTTCCACCAAGATCCTCTTTTAAAATTCGCCAAGTTGTCGAATACGATAAGCCCATATGTTGAGATCGGCGTCGACATGAATAATGCAGTATAACACCTAAGTATTTTTTTTTTAAAAGGCCACTTACGATTGTATCAACTTTGAGGAAACTATACTTTACCTCATATATCCAGCTTTCTCCGCTCGAAGACGAATATATCTAGGAACTTACTTCTTTAACAAGATCGACGAACTGGTAACCACAAATATTAGTCTTCTCCAGTGCTTTACAGCAAACTTCGTGTGGTTCTGCTAGTAGTTTTACCATTCGATCCCTGTGATCCTTATCACAGTGAACCTATGTACGTTCGTCTAAGTACGTTTTCAGAGAAGGTTAAAAAAAAACGGGTATAGGTGTTACATACATATGTATTCCCATCTTGAAGAGCCACTTGCTTGGCTATACTCTCTTTTAGAATTAACAAATGCACTGTCTATCTAATAGAAAATGTCTAACATAGTCCTTCGAATGTCCACAAAGCCAACAATCTAAATAGAAAGTACCCACCAGATGGGGTACATACTTCACACTCCACTTGGTGCGTAATCCAATTCGAATGCAACGTGATGGAGACTGCCAATGTGCATCTAATTATTTTTTTCTTTTTTTCATTTATTTTATTGGTTTTATAAATAAAATTTATCTTGTCGCCATCATCTGTTTCCCTTGTTTTCATTTGCAAGCCCATAGTCCAGTTGGAAACTGGAAACTCTAGCTCAGAAAAGGGAAATATCGCCATTGCAGCAAAGGAGATCATTTTCACTTTCATTGGGTTTCCGAGACGCGTTCAAAGAAGAAATAACCAGAATACCGGCTGTAGTGCGTGTAGCGATTTGGCTTCCGGATTGTTTTGCAGTAATACATGTATCCACGCATATCTGCCTTAAGCCAAGCGAAACTGGTAACCGGAGCTGACACCTTACATCGTAATGTTTTTTTTTATCGTTTTGGGTATGAAACATTCGCTACGGATAGAGTATCTTTTTTATATCCAATTATGTAAAAATTGAGTAAATTGGTAAATTCGAACTGAAGGTATGTTGACTTCGTTTGGGCGGCTATGATGATGATGAGGCTAACATTGTTTACAATCACCGCAACTACATTACACTTGACCTTCTTGAAAGTGAATTTGTTATATTGTCTCACCTTTTGGACTACTTGGCACGAGTGCAAATGATGTTGATGTGACAACACACCGGTATGTAAACATTGGGGATTCGGTGCTCCGGGTTTTGGACAGGTTTTGATTTTTATTTTGACAAAGTGTCAATACCAGCGGAAGTTCAAGCCACTCTCGATCGCTTGAAGGGCTCTTGCCAATTAAGTTAACGACCGTAATATATGTATAGGTATAAATACCTATAATAGGTTAAGTAAAAATGGGAGAGGGAGGCAGTGTTTTTGGTTCAGTTTTTTGAGTGTTTTCTTTCTCGAATGGTAATGCGAGTGTCGTTGGCTTCAATTAGAGTAACAAGGTCAGCGATTAAGTCAAAAATGTTCGATTGCGTATGAATGGATGACTACAGTGGAGCACTTACAATTGAGGTAGATAATTGGCTTTCAAATCAGGTGACACAAAGTTAAAGGGTTAAGAAGGAGTGGGTTGTAAAAGAATGAAAGGGTTTCAAGCCTTCTAGAAGTAGGATTTATTAGCTTTTGACAAATAAATGTCCGAACGTTTTGAGGGTCATTACTTTGTTGTAGCTAAGGAATAGATGCGGTTTGACGTCGAATAGCAACAATTGGAAGAAATCACCAGAGCATTTATTGATTGACTATACCTTAGAGGTTCTAAGCGACCAGTATCAAGAAGGTAGTAAAGTCTAGTGGCTTCATTGTCAAAAAGATACAATGGGTGTCGCCTCAGATGAGCTGATAAGCATGAAAAGCATTATTGAGTGAACAAAGATATGCTATTGTAGTAGATAAGGTTTAGAAGTTTTATCGAATGGAAAAATAACGTAAATCAAGGCTATAAAACCCAAATCAAAGCCTGCATGTATGAACAAGAAAAACTAGTTTACAGCTAAAATATCCTTGTATTAGGACAGCATTCTTTTGGGCTGTGACTTCAATGCAAGACAGACGCTATGGAACAGCTCTGAAATTAACGAACACGGTATTCGGTTTCTTAGGGACATCTGGTTTGTTTGGTGGATTCTTTATTATGTAAATATCTTACCATTTCTCATTCAAGGTCTTACTTTAGTAGCCTAAGCTACACATTTACATACGAAAGATTTACGAAAGATCCTCTTTGTCCAAATCTCAGAACGCTTAAACTAATACACTATCGACGGAGATGTCGGTCGGCGAAGTTGTACGAACGATTGAAAACGCATTACTATAAAGAATATAGCTTAGCCATCTTTTTAAGGATGCCTTCAACAACGTCCACATTGAACCGATTCAGGAATCTGTAATCCACATTATAATCCACATAGGGGTGAATACAGAAGGCACTATCTTCAACAAATCTGTCCAGTTGCTGGGATACGCAGACGACATCGACATCATCGGTCGCTCCCAGCGCGCCGTGTTAGAGGCTTTTACCGCAATTGCCAACCGCTGCTACTTCGGTTTGGCGAAACAAATGGGGTCAAAACTCCTAACTCGGAAGACGAAATGTTTGCTCTACAAAACTTTGATCCTGCCAGTTCTGCTGTATGGAGCCGAGTGTTGGACGATAAGCAGGAAAGCAGAGCAGATATTGAACACTTTTGAAAGAAAAACTCTTCGTCGGATATTCGGTCCCGTATGCGAGGAGGGCGAATGGAGGAGAAGATATAACCGCGAACTCTATGAGCTGTACCAAGATGTGGATGTAGCCCAAAAAGCCAAAACACGTCGACTACACTGGCTCGGCCACATTGAGCGAATGGACAATAATGCTCCAGCAAAGAGGATCTTCGAATCACAGCCCCCAGGTTCGAGACGACAAGGAAGACCGAACCTACGTTTTAAGGATCAAGCTATCGCGGATGCCAGAGCGCTTGGTCTAGATAACTGGAAGCAGCGTGCCCGGGATCGAAGAGAGTGGAAGCCTGCCGTGTCTCAGGCAGAGACTCTTCACGGGTCGGGAGACCGTTAAGTAAGTAAGTAAGGGGTGAATAAGTTTATTAGCCACAGCGTAGTAAATATTTTAGGTTCTTAGGTTTAGATTAGGGTGGATGTCTATACAAAAATACAGACAGACTTAGACTAGAAGTAGTCCTTTGTGATACCATGATCTTTTCAATTTGGCTACCCAGAGACTAATTAAACCAACCGAATCATCTAATGAAGCGAAGGATAATCATAATATCTAAGGACACCATTTCGTTAAAGAAAAGAGCGCTTAAATGGAGCAGTTCTCCTTTTCGTCTACACAGCTACAAAATCCATTTGAAAAGAAGCCCAAGCTTTTAGCATGTTAGCTTATCATATAGTGTTCCGTTGAGCATAAGCGAGCTGGCACTACGTTTTTGATCCAACTTAGGCCAGATATGTCTCGATGTTGACACGTTGAGTAATACTCCCACCTGTGGTTGAGCCTTCGAATAGCGTCCGGTTTAAGTACATGTTGCGAAAAGCATACGGAGGTGTTGTCATTTCGGCAGAATCATTTCTGGTGAGCTCCTCAATCGTACAGTTTGTTAGAATGCCTCTATTGTCTGCCATCCAGCATGGACCTATCATTTCAACCAAATTCTTCAACAAATGAAGACCTCAGGGAGGGATCAAGACTGCGAAGATTCGACAGAGATGGAGGTAGCGAAAACGAAAAAGGAACACTCTTTTACTTCCTCGGTGGGTGTTCGGCTCTAGACATGGTAAGGCATCATATATCTCTTTCGACAACGTTGACAAAACCTTGGCTTCATAAATGCAATGATGGATATGCGGACTTTGCACTTTTAATTTTAAAGCTTTGTTGTGGTTTTAAAATGGCGTTAATTAGGTTTCAGGGTGAGACGCTGTAACTTCTACCTACCTACCTACCTACCTATAACTACAATCAATGCTGAGAATATAGAAAGGCTATTTGTACAGACTGCGTAAGGACTTTGTCTACCTAGCCTTCGATATACATAAATGTGTGTGTTAATATAAGAGTATACATGATGTATGACCATGAGCTGCAGGAGTTATATAGCGACATCGACCTAGTCGAAAGAGTACAAATACGATGATTAAGTTGACTGAGCCATGTAGAGAGGATGGGCATGGACGTTCTGGCCTAATCTTAGAATCCACCCCGGTGGGACTGCGAAGTAAAGGAGGGTCTGATCTGGCTAACAATCGAGCAGGCTGGTTGATATCTCATTCCACCACAGAAGGTAGAGCCAACTACTTAAGTAAGTAAGTAATCAAGTAGACTTTATCTCTTGTCCAGTGCCGTCCGTCAGACGAATACCCCTTATATGAGGATGTGCCTGATAATGTATATTGCCATGTATGTATGTATATTCACCGGACAATTTGAGGCTGAAAGCCGACCCCAGAGCTTTTCTAAAGGGTAATCGAAGCCTTCCTGGCATGGAGTTAATTGTTAAGTTTCTACCTGAGTACATTTTATCGAGAGTAACCCCCAAGTAACAATGCTTTTGAGTTTTGTGAACTATACTAATTTGATATTAAATGCGTTAACCACGAGATCAATACTATCCGTCCACTTGGATCACTTAACGAGATCGCCACAGGGATATTCCAGGCAATTGCAAAGCGGACGAGCTAGCTAATTGGAATCTCTCTGATATTAGAGGAAAACCATCAGCAACTATAAAATCAATAAAATTCCAATTAGATACCGCAGCCATGAAAATGGCAAACGGCAGGTGGACCTTTCTTTTGGTCTAAGTGTGGCCCTGCTAAGTGGGGACAATCACCCAACTCGGCCACTTTGCATGTTTATTAAGACCAGAATCCATCAGCTCTCTTACTATAGGAAGGAAGTTTCTTGATATCGCTATAGATATCGCAATATTATCCGCATAGGCTAGGACAATGTCCCAGTTCAATTGATATACATATGTCTATATATAGTTCGAGAGATTTTAAATATATGTATCTGGTTCATACTCTGGGTTTCTACACAGTGGCTCCCTAAAATTTCCATTCTTTTGCTAGCTAGTGCCGGATATTTACACAATATATATGCTGCCGTTCCAATTTCCGCCAAACATAGTTCACAGGTGTCATCTTTCTTTAGGTGATGCTCCAAATTTCCATGACCTGTAGATAACGCTACCACCCATTTCAGTGTTCTTCGCCCCAAGTTTAGAACTTCTCTATAAGTGCTGCCAATTGCCATTTGAATATCCATTTTCGCCTGCCTGCAACCTTCCACGGATGACCAACTTCTCTAGTGTTCCGCCGCGAGGCCAGTTCAATTGCTATGATACCATACCATAATCGTAAGACACTTACGTAGTTGGAGTCCTCATAGGGCACTGTCTCGTAGGCAGACACGCCAATATGTTGGGTGTTCTCTTCAACGTTTTGTGGAGATGAAGAAGAGGGAAAAATATGATCCACTTTTTGTGTATTTATCCTGCTCTATGGGATTTGAGAAGCAAAATCCTTGTTTGTCGAAGGTCTTACTGATCTAGCTAGATTCGACTTAAGCAAGATTAAAAGTTTAAGTTGATTTCATGGTCAAAAGAAATGGGTTGACACCGAAATTGGTTACTATTCCGGTTCTGGTAATCGGGATCTTTCCTTTGTGGTATCGCAATAGATCATTCTTCTTGAACACATAGTTCAATCCATCGATTTGGATTTGATGGGTTTTCTCCAGGATCTGTTGGCAAAGGGTTTCAGCAGCCCACAAAATATGGTTGGTAGAAGGCAATTAATGACTTTGTAATTCGCGTAATTGAGGAAGTCTCTTTTCTTGTGTTGCAAATACTCAGCCATGCATGGCGCACTTAATTAAATTTCCGATATTAATAATCCGGACCGTAATCTATTGGTAATTTTAGAAATAATATGCGACATTCGTTGATCTATTGTGCCAAGCTGAGGAGCAACAGAAAAAGTCAAATTAACGTGGTAAAGCAAATTACTTTGAAATATATATGTTCACAACAACCTTTGGATTATATTGCTAAGAATCTCAATAGAATCTCAACAGACAGTTCTATGCCTCAATTCATCACCAAGTCGGGAAGTATTTGCTAATCGCCTCCTATTCATTCCGTTAAACATACAATTGATTTCCGTAAAGACTTCGTTTATTATTCTTTCAGCCTGCGTAAAACTTATTAAGATCCCAGTTAACTTATTTCCCCTAATTTAACACAAAAAACCGCTCTAATCACCTCTCCAAATGCAATTGTACGCGCGTACTTAATGCGAATATAATCACACACAACAGCCTGACAATGCACGGCCAATCAGTTAAATATACCTAGGCTCTTTATAGTGAGATAATAATAACAATACCCGGTCATAAGAAGCCTCGTCGACTTACTTTAACGGTGTTGTGGATGTTGGGGTGAGCGTTAAACTCGTAAAAAAGGTGTGTTCCGCAGTCATTTACCTTGACAATGATTTTTTTTTTTTTCTTCATGAAGTCTTGCTTTACCTGTTCAGGTACTATGCTGAGTATCAAAAGACCACCAGCGGTTTAATTGCTACTCCATCAAGTAGAAGTCTCGTTACGATATTTATGCTGCGAATGACGTAAAGTCAAGTAATCGAGTCGTATGAGTGATTTGTTTCCTTCAGGAAGTTCATTGGCCTTGAGTGAGTTACGAAGAATAATAGAATTTCCAACTGGAAGGTGGGCATACTTGCAACCCAATCGATCATTTGCTAGAATATTCACGTAACCGATTGGGAGGTATTGGTCAAGTTGAGTTAAGTACTTATTACCGGAACCAGAATTTAGCACCACATTGCTACTAGTGGTGTTGGTTAAATCAAGGCAATTGCTAGATGTTTAGAATATACCGCACTTAGACTTTGTGAAGGTTTTCGCTTGGGAAATTAGTTTCAGTCACTAATTGGATAGAGATACATTTGTTGATAATGGTCGCCCACCACTCGATGAACATAAAGCGCAAAAGTCGACCGCATTCACCTTTTGTTTTGTAAGATCTGGTAAAAGGTTTTTTGGCACCGGTTTTGGAATAGGATGATTCAAGAGAAGTATACCAAACATGGAAGTATTGCACTCATAAGTGAAAGTTGGTCTTTAGTTGAACATGTATGGAAATATGCTTATGCACCGATATAAACCATTCTCTTGTTTTTAGTTAGTTTGGTGAACCTATTATGGGTATTAAAGAGATAAGCATTTTAGAAATAACAGACAGCAGCAATAGAAAGCCCACTTTTATTCAAACTACCAACGCTCCGTTGGATGCACCAAGCAGCATCTTTGCAAAATACCCGTGCAAAATAACACATCATATTATACAAGCCCATCTGATGAAAAGAGGAGACCATACTGAAGAATTTCTCTTAGAGTGTTTGACTGTTTACCCGAGGTAGAAATAGCATCCTGTCCTTTCCAAATCATTTGGCAGCTCATTGACCACCAGATTAAAAAGATGAGGGAACAGGCCTCCACCTTGGTGTGTGCCACAGATGAAAAGTCTTTTATGTTAATAAACCAATACATTTTCTCATACGAGGCATTCCACTAAGGTGTTTTCTTCTTAGCATTATGTTTGCGGAGATTGCAAATCACCGACATTGTGGTCTCGGAAACAGTTGTGGGGGTCTTTACCGAGAAATTTTGAGCACTGGTGTACTTTGGTTTCGAAGGTAGAATGGAGCGAAGTGATCTTTACAGGTATTTCCCTGACTTACAATTATGTATCCACGGTTTTGGGATTAGAACTATGCCTCTATCGATATTTTCAGTCGAAGACCAAGGGCCGCAGAGTCTGTTTTTGACTGATGCAGGTTAATTTGTACTAGTCACAACATTGGAGTTACGATCAGCACCTTTAAATGCAGAGACCATAGTTTTGGAACCACCGACCATATTTTTAACCGTCCACAGAGAGTCGATTATATAAAGATAATTGGACATTGTGGAGTGCCATGCATCCCTCGGATTTGGTAGGAATTTAAGAAGCAAGAGCACTCTTTTTGTTGATGACAGTAATGCCACCTCTAAAGTCTCCTTTCTGCTTTACAGTCATAGCTGATCTCCACTTATGGGTAGGAATCATTACTGAAACCGAGAATGTGCAGGATCACCATAGAATCAGAATCAAAGTTTTCTCACTCACAGTGATGAACAAATGAAGTTTCAAATAATAAGAAGCTATCGCTATGAGTTTAGAAGTCACAGCACTCGTATCCTTTGACTCGAAAGTAATGGATGCATTGTATATCTATGCATATCCCAGCAGCATTAGTGGATTTTGTTCTTGTGTGTCTACACCCCCTTAATTAACTACCTTGGACAGGCTTTCTTAAGGTAGGTAGGTAGGTGGAGTTACTACATACCTCTACAAAATGGCTACAGGCAAATTATGGCCAGATACTAAGCTCGAGGTTATTGCGAGGTAGTAGGCCAAGAACTCGAATACGATCTTAACGATCCTGAAAATCAGTAATCCTGAACTTCCGACACACAACTGGAAAGTCGCAAGGCCCCTGGACAAGCCTAAGGGCCTTTATAGGTGTGCACTAATTGTCATCAATAAAGAATTTTTTTGATTTTTTGCTCCCTTTGGCGGAGATTTAAGGTGTTGTTTATTGGCGCAAGGACATAAGTCCCCGGGACATAGGTCCCATTCTTTTCTTTTGGGACCTATGTCCCACTTAACTGGGACATAAGACCCAAATTGAATTAGGGACTTATGTCCCACCTCATCGGGACATAAGTCCAAAATTTTTTCGCCGAAAATGGGACATAAGTCCCAAATTCTAGCAATTGGCCTTATCACACTTTGATAAGGCGACATTAGGCAAATTTTGTTTTATGTCAATTATGTATATGCATAAACATGGAATATCTATGGGGGGGCATGCTGCCCCCCCTGCTTGGGGTCACTGTAGGATTTGGGGTAGGTGCGCGGTTGCGTATGTGCAAACTTTCTTTATATCCATATTTCGCATGGATCCTCAACCACGCACTTACCACAAATCCAACAGTGACCCCAAGCAGGGGGGCAGCATGCCCCCCCATAGATATTCCACTTTAGTATATACATAAGTGACATAAAGCAAAATTTGCCTAATGTAGCTTTGCCATGTACTTACTTGTTCCATGCTTTTCTGGGTAGATGAATTTTCTAAGCTTATTTAAAAACAAATATGTTAGGTGGGACATAAGACCCAACATTTCTTGATGGGACTTATGTCCCGATGCGGTGGGACATAAGTCCCTAATTCGAAAAAAAAATTGGGACTTATGTCCCTGCGCCTTGTTTATTACGGTTTTGACCCTATTACCATCAAGGTATATAAGAATGACGAAGTGTCTGATTTGGGCAAACGGACCTGACTCCTGCATCAAATGACTCCGATTCATCCATCTCTTTTCCATCTTTGGAGAGCGATAACTTCCAAGCATCATTTCATGAGCAAAATCCGTCTCTAGTCGATGAACACAAATTGTCGGACATGGAGATAGATGACAACTTTGACAAATTACAGCCGCCTTTGAATGGACGAACTGTTGGAATCGTTAGAAAATATTGTCTGCGGACAAGAATCTTTGCTTGAGAACAACTTCATTTGCGGACTAAAGACTCCAACCGCGGCGAAGGTAAGCCCAGATCTGGTATACTGCTAATAAGTAACCTAAAAGTAACCCAAAAATAGAAACATCTGGCGGCTCCTACTACTTGGTATCGGCGTATCTCGCCCATGATACCATAGACTCTCTTTTTGGGGATAACCTGGAACGATTGATCGCAGATGCAGGGAGGTAGAAAACTGGTCTTATTATAGACTGTGACGCCTACTGTATGGGGAAGCTCTAATATCAACAAAAGAAATGAACTAATTTTTGACTTCATTCTAAGTACAAACCTAATTCTGTGCAACATAAGTAACTAGCCTACTTTTGTCGCCAGAAATAGGTAGATATGCTAAACATCACCCTTACCTCCAATAACATCCCTCAACACCTAAGGAGTTCGAAGTTATCGAGCGAACCGCTTTCTCGGATCACAAGTATTTCCAATTTTCAGAAATTATCGTAAAATTAATTGGCTCAATTGATTAGCCTTGCAACCCCCAAGAACTTGAGCTTAGTTTAGGATCTAACCTCATCCCTCAATAAAGCGATTGCGTCGTCCTGTCCTTTGCTTCAATCGCGAGGCAAGAAAAAGCCACATTGATGGTCTGCACATTTAAGTCTTCTAAGAAACAATTGTGGGAAACTGTTCAGTAATGCCAAAAGTACAGGAGATGCGATAGACTGGGACTTGCGCAAGCGCAAGGCATCCTTAAATATATACAGAAAAAAAAAAATAAGAAAAGCCAAAGGTAATTCTTGGAACTCTTCTATGATAAAATAGAAGAAACCTCTCGGGCATCTAGGCTAAGGAAAATTAACTCTTCCAATCCAATAACACCCAGCTTGCTCAAGAAAGCTGATGGGTTCTGGATGACTTCCAGCGATGACTAGCTAAATTTACCTGACACTCATTTCGCAGGTGATTCCCAAGTGGTTAGTGATTTTTAACAGTTCATCTGTTCGTATACCCATCTTTTCAAACCTGATTACACAGAGCAGCAATTCATATCTGCCGAGTTGCAGAATTAATCGGATATAATCTTGCCGGCGCTCGAGACAATTTTAAAAAGTTGTTTAAATCTGGTGTGTACCCCAAAGCTATGTAGAGATGTTAAAGTTGTATCCCCGAAGCTGACCAATTCAGATTAATTAGTCTATCATCATTCCTCTTAAAAACCTTTACACGATTGATTGATATCCACTTACGCAACAGTATTGACAAGCAACTACTGTCAGCGGCCCAACATGCGTACTGCAAAGGCAAATGAATAGAGGCAACATTACACTCACTAGTGCATAATATCGAATATTCCCTGTTTCATAAGGAGTACACGATGGTTGTCTTCCTGGGTATAGAAGGCGCCTTTAACAATGTCAATACATCATGCACTATCAGATCTGAATGTGGACAGCTCACTTTGTGAATTGATTAATATACTGCTAAATGGACGGCTTACCAATTCAAAGCTCGGTGGGACGTCTACTAAAAGATCTGTCAGTAGAGGCACTTCGCAAGGAGGTGTTCTATTACTATTGATAATCCTGGAAGGCGAGGGATGAACATCCATCGCTTACGCAGATGATGTTGCTTTAGCTGTTTCAGGAAAGCACCTAAAAACTTTAAAAGAATTTCTACAAAACGCTCTAAATAATCTAGCCCGTTGGGCTGTACGGTGTGGTTTGGGTGTAAACCCCCATAAAACTAAACTAGTACTATTCTCCAGAAAATATAAAATTAACTTAGTCGACTCTCTCTCTCTCAGCTTAACTTTTTCTGAGAAAGCATTACAATATTTGGGTCTTATACTGGATAATTCGGAAACCTAACACTCAAGTAGCACTTTTCTCTTGCAAAAAAGCTATTGGAAATAGATGGGGTCTACAAACTCGTATAACTGACTGGCTCTACATCTGGGCCATTAGACCGATACTCACATACGGGGTGTTTGTTTAGTGGACAGCCTTAGAAAAAGCTATACACCGCGACTATCTAAGAAAGGATCAGTGTATTTGCATTTGCATAAGCAGTGCTCTACGTACAACTCCCTCTTCGGCACTGGACATTATTTTCATCTGATACCCCTCGATATGTTTAGCAAGCAAATGTCAGTGAGTACAGTCGTTCGCCTGAAAGCTACTCTATAGAGGTCAAGAAAAGAATTTGGCCTCCATTCTGAATAATTTCCAAATCTTTCCCGAGAATACGCACTAAACCACCCAAGTCTAAATTTTGATAAGAACTTCGTAGTCACCATCCGTTCCAGATCTCTCTGGCAGGAAGAAGCACTTTTAAAAGATGAGTCAATTCGCTTCTACACTGACGATTCAAAAATCAAAGACGGAGTTTATGGAGGTGTTTTCTTCGACAGTCTTAAGCTAATAAATCCTTGAAATCGATCACTATTAATTCTCTAGTAGCTCTAGACTACCAGTTGTCTTTCACGGAGATGGCTAAGCAGTTCAATATTCACCTTTATTGGGTGCCGAGGAATGGCGATATTTTAGGGAATTTCAAGGCTGATGAACTCGCCAGAATAGGAACAAGTTTACCCATTTTACTGGATAAAGGCATCTTAAGTATACCAATCGCTAACTGCAAACTAAAATTCAAGCTGGATGCTATCACTCCTTTCCTTTTTTTGTTTATGCCTATCTCTCTCGCGCAGAAGGAAGCTTCACTTAGGAGTCTCCTATTATAATGATTTAGGCGATCTGATAAACTTAGATATCAAGAGCCTTTTACGTTTCATTACAAGTTCTAAACGGTTTAACGGAGTAGGTAGAGAAAACTTTTATTTTATGAACCTTGTGGTCACAATGGACCTATTGCTGGTCTAAGTGTGCTGGCGTTTCTGAGCTGGCAGGCACTTTAACCAAACCAAACCAGGACCTTTCTCCATTGTGCATCCCTGTCGTGGAGAAACCTAAATAAACAGAAAAGACGTATCTTTTCTTAAAATGTATCGTGTTTTACTTATTTTTCAAGTCTTCTCTCCCTGTCTAGTTCTAGAAAAGTTTAAAATCGATCAAATTTGAACAATTCAGCAAACTCTAGAGAAAGCCCAAGAAGTCTAATTTGAAACTCCTTACCTTTGTATAGATTTTAGGGCCGTCTATGTCAACATTAGAAAAGTACTATACAGAATTATGTACAGTTTTGGAACACCTATCAAACTATCCTGACTGTGCAGGATGAAGTCAGTTATGACCTTATCGAGACCTTTAATGTCAAAAAAGATTCTGACAATATGCTTCAACGGATTGTGCGAAATTCATGTACTAAACCAGTGAGACTCAATATTTCAAAAGTTTGTGCAACTTACATGCTTGAGTGCACGTTTTAAACAATACATGCGTTGAATTGCTCTCCACTATGATCGACACGCCAGCATCACTTTCAATATTGACCTTCAAGTCTGCCTAGCACGCACATACTCGTACCAATAATAGCAAGTATTACAAAGTAGGTAAAATGGAGGAGAGAAACAGAAAAGAGAATTGCAATCTCATGATAAATAAAAATAAAATAAAATAAAAATAAAAACAAAAACAGAACGACAGTGATCTAAATTATTTATTATTACCTAATCGGTTATACTGCTCTCAATGGCGTCTACCACAGCAGCAGTATGGCGGCGGTGGCGTCGAAAATGACATTTATTCGTTAATCTATGGCCACCTTCAGCGTATAGAATGACAATCCGCTTGTAGCCAGCTATCCCACGGCGGCGACGGGTGCTGCTTGTGGGTTAAACTTGTAAAACAATGACCCAGGTTGGTTGGTGTAATTAATTGCAACCGGTTTCGATTACTCTGCACCACTTGGGTGTTTTATCCGAATGTAGTACACCAATTTGGAATTCTCTCTTCGGGTCTAACGTTTCAATTAGAAATGCAATGCCAAAGCAATATTTGTCTTGGCATTCGGCTGGAACAAAAAGTGTGCCTGCGGCGGCTATGGCCAAGAGGTACTCCCACCGATCAAATTAAGAGAGCACAGACTTTTAGTAGTCCAGAGTATCAAAGTTTATTTAATTGATTGGCTGAATTTATTAAAGTGGTCGTTTGGGCCTGGATTTATGTGCGAAAACGCAGGTAGCTAGCCGGTTGTTGTAATCCAACAATTGGGTAATTGTTCAATCGATTATAGGATACAATGATCTTCAGTTGGATTTTGTTGGCTGTCATGTTTTGAGGGTCACTGGGCGGTTGGGTTGAACTTTGATTCAATTTTATTCTTCGAACGGAGGTATTATTTAAATGTAATTGTAGACTAAAATCATGACATGACATGAAAGCCAATAAATTTACCTCTGTCAGTTGACACTGTGTACAAATAAATTTAAAACACTCCTCTGCGGGACCATAAATTACAACGAGCGTAATGCTTTTATGTCAACTTTAATCAGACGTAGGAATCTGAACGGCTAAACGAAACTGATATGCGGCACGTAAATTATGTAAACTGTACTAGGGAATGGTTTATGGGATAATTTAGTCGATAGTGGCAAATGGGACTTCTAAATTGTTACCAACCGGGTAATTACAGCCGCAGGAGGTATGACAATTGGTCAATACTTGAAGCAACAATGGTAGGTGATCGCTCTGATTGGATGGTGGTGTATGGAAACTTGTGCTGTTTTCTTTCCTGCTTGCATTATATCCATTGCATTATTAAATCTACAAATTAGTAGTCTTTAACATATAATCTCTCCACTTGATCATGAACAGAACGCCATAACGAATTTGAATAGAGGACTGGAGTATAAACTCCAGGGATGTTTGCAATAGTTCTAGAATTAATTTGCTTGGATATTTTGAATTATTTCTAAGAATTTGGATTCTTCAGTTCAGGACCAGTTCCCAGGACCAGAAGCATAATCTTTTAGAAGCGACACCAGGTCGTACTAATGAATGAAGGCGTCTGACAGTGACTTGTTACCCAATAGTATATTGATAAAACTTAACAGTATTTGACTGATCTAATGATTTTCATGTAATCAAAGATCCACTCCTGATCTTTTGGACTGCGGCTGTGAATTCTAGCAGCTAGACTCAAATTCCAATCCTATTTAGACATTGAAACAGGAGTGGCAACGATGTTTCACCTCAGAGCTGTCGTTGGAACTACTGTAGCAGTAGTAATCGTTTCCAATTGGTATTATTTTTTTATAGGACAAGTACTGAGCTTTGACAGACTGGCTCCTGTCCAGCAAATCCTACTCTCACCTCCTCAGAGATTGGATCCTAACCCATTTGGTAGCAATTGGTGAAAGTGGGTTCTCACTAAAACACTGTTTCCTGAAACTTCCATGATGGTGTCAACGGGGGCGTCTACATTTCCAGATAGGTCTAATTACTTGATAATCACCTTGTACGAGCTTCTTTAAAATACTTGAAATAGCGGTTCGAAAGGATCACAAGGGGAACCAAAAAGGACCCGGCTTCCTGATTAGAGGTTGTGCGTTGCTATAACTATCCGAGCATGTACAAACAACCATACTTATGCGAGAGATGCTTCGAATAATGGACACGAACAGAGCAGACTTATAGCTCACAAAAACGGGTCAAGGCTCATTGTGATCCGCATCAAGGGCACATTTTCCAACATCAGCCTTATGTTTATGTATGAGTTCACGCCCCTACCGAAGAAATTTGAGGAAGAGTTTTATAACCTCTTAGACGGAGCCTACGGAGGTTGTCCGCTGTGCAAGATCATGCTCAGCGATTTCTACGCTAAAAACACGACGAAGTAGTCAGAAAACATAAACCCCATGACACAATGTGCGGTAGCTCGTAATACCGTGATAAGTAGCACTAGTTCTCCCCAATCACTATCACGACTATCAAGAGAGAGGGAAGTCCGGTCTGTTCAGTACAAACAGTACAGAGTGTTAAAAGAAGAATGCCTATGGGGTCTTTTAGCTCAAGGATATCGAAGGAATCCGGTGACAAAAACCAATTTTTTGCAAGAAAGCCAAGCAGCAGGTTGCAGGCTTCAAATCTGGAACACAGGCTCTTCGTAGTAATAAAGAAAACCTAGTCACCGAAGCACTACTAAATGGAGATCAAACAGATGAAGTGACATCGCAACCAGAGGTCTTACAGGCAATCGATGAAGTAGTTCTCCTTCCCAGCTTGGATGAGGTTGGCGCTAATGTAAAGCTAAAGAACAACAAAGCCGCCCATCTCGATGTGTTACTGTCAGAGCTTTACAAACATGGAGGCAATGTTTTCTTGAGGAACATGTTACATATCATTAGTAAAGGATGGCAGGACTATCATACTGTTGCATACAAGAACCTTTTTAGCGTACTGTGGAACGTCTTAAGTCGTTTTGCATCACATTTATCGGAACGAACCAATCTATCTTTCTACCCGTCATATCGCCTGTAGACCAAATAGAAACGTTAATGCAAAAACTAAAATTTCGAAATTTCACTTCGGACCTTTTCCAAAAATTCACCGGATTGCGGCAAGGAGATGCTCTGTAATGGAATTTCTTCAATTTAATGCCGGAGTAAAAAGTACGAAAGGCTGGTACTGGTCAAGTTAAGGAGTTGCATAGTTGGTGCTCATCTACCTCTGTGTAAATGTTAGTTGAGATTCAACTGTTGGTACTTCGGTTTAGCAAAGAAAAAGAGAGGAATAAGTTTCTTGTGATATCATAGACTTTTTTAACCAACGAGAGGTTTTGATAGAGCAAAAGATGCTCATGACTTCTAAGAGCGGCAGTTCGCTGTAGTCGCTGAGTGGAAGAGCCCTTACAGATCCTGTACGTGTAGAAATCATTTGAAAGGGGGCTTAACCTTTTAGTATGTTCGCCTATCAGATACTATCTATAGATGACACTTATTACGCAGATAATGTATGGTAGGTTTAGCCTAGCTAACTCGACACTACGTTTATATGACACGTTTAGCCATCCTTAGAGTTGTACCCAGTTTGTCAGTTTTACTATGCTCTGATTAAGTTTTTCAAAGCGGATACCCCACTTTCGGAACGGAACTGAACTGTCATCCAAATTTTGCAGCACTATTTCACTCAGTTATAGTGAAATATCAGTTTTGGCGAATTGTCGTCGATATTTTTATGCGAGGAAGCTTTAGGTTGCACTGGCAGTATGTCCATCCGATGAAACACAATTTTCATTTTCTATAAAGGGGAGATTGTTGCCATTAATCATATATGAGGGTCAGCCAAGGGAACTATGTATTTTTCGTGAAGAGTTCAGTTTGGTGATTATTGACATCTGTGTTATGAGGCCCATTTGATGAGCAAGATTTAGCTGAGAGTATTCGGGTATCTACGCATGCACCCTTAAACTTTTTTTTGTGATCTGTCAATGTCAAAACGTCTTTCAAGGTTTACATTTTCATCATGGTGAAGTTCACGAACGAGCAACGTTTGGAAATAATTTAAAATTACTACCAAAACTCTCAGTCGGTGGTCGTAAGCTTGCTCCATTTTTCGGTCATAATGATCGTCCCACCAGAAAGGCTGTGCCTACTATAATAGATATATACGAGTCAACGTATTCACTATTGAACGTTCTTGTGCCAATGAGACAACGCAACGATCAAGGTAACGAAAATATCCCAGCCGTAAGTGCTTCAGTGCATTGGACTACGGATTGAGGGATTCCAAGTTCAATCCGCAGACAACACCTAAAATTTCTCGAGAGCATCTGACAAACATCCGAGAGTAAAATGGTCATGAAAAAACTTCTGAAAACAAAAATTGCCCTTCGGATACGGCTTTACACATTAGGCCCCTTTCATTCGTGTAAAGAATATAACACGCACAACGCAAATGGTTGTGAGAAGCTAGGCCGTGCATCCACAAAAAGTGACCGTGTGGTGTTTATTTCATGCCGTAGGTGTGATTGGACCGTATCTTGTCGTCGATGAAAATGATCGCTATGATACAGTCAATGGAGTTCGTGATCTTGCCATGTTGGAATACTATTTTTACCCAGAATTGAATGGACTTGATATCAGTGGTATGTGGTTTCAACAAGATAATGCCACATGCCACAAGGTTGGTCAAACAATTGTTCTATTAAAGGAGAAGTTCAGTAATCGTGTAATCTTAAGAAATGGTCCGGTCGAATTCTTCCCTCACTCATGCGATTTAACACCTTTGGATTTCTTTTTATGGGCTTACGTTAAGTCGTTGAATTATGCCAATAAGCTCAGGAGAAGCTCAGGAACAATATCGTACGCGAAATTGTCAACGTTTCGCTCGATATGTGTGGAAGAGTGGTGAAAAATTGGGTTTAAAAAATCGATTGCTGCAAACATACTCGTGGTGGTTATATGAACGAGATTGAATTCCATACTTAAATCTAAATATTTATATACAAGAGAGTGATGTTAGTTACTACGCTTATAACTCAAGAATGCTTGGACCGATTTCGATGATTCATACCAATTCGGATTGGTCTCCGGACAAACAAGAAGAATACGTCAGAAAATTTCCAAAAAATCCCCGAAAAAAAAAATATGAAGAAAATTCATTTTCCCATACATTTTGTATGGAGCAATTTTACGACGCCATCTTCATGATAGATGACAAGAGAAAGTCGTAATTTGTGATTTTTACCTAAATATCGGGACCTGGACAAAATCGAAAATTTTTCTCGATAGGGATTTTTAAGCAAAGAGTCTTTCTTTCATCGATGTTCTATACATTGTTCCATACCTACCTCATTGGCCGCCAAATGCCACATATCTTGAAACGAAGTTGCCTATGTTTTAGATCATCCGATTGTAGGTCTTTCGGTTCAACCCTTTTATTCGTTCTTGCCTATTTCACCCAGATAATCAAGGGAATGTCGTAATTTGTGATTTTTACCTAAATTTCGGGACTATTATATTGAATAGTGCGGTAGTTAAATATATGTACTACACCTGAAATCATTAATTTTTTGTTGATGACACCTCTAGAGTCTCCTTTCAGCTACTCTATTCTATTAAAAATCTTCCATTTATGGGTGGGGATGGGGCATTACTGATTCGAAGTAAGCATTCTCGGTTGTTTTGGACACCAGTCCTTTTGCACTACCTCCATCCGTACACGAAATCCATTTATTGGCACTAAGCTGATATTGTTACTTAAAGGTTTCAGGACCAGAACAGAGGTGCAAAAAGATATTGAAATTAAGTACTTTAAGTTGTAATACAGTACTAAGGCCGTTCACTTTTCAATTCCTTGCTAATGCAAGAAACGTTTTCAAATTCATTATAATTGGTATCGTACAACCTATTTGACTCAAAAAGCTAATTCAAACTCAATAATATCGTCTCCTACTGTACCCACTATTACACTTGAGATGCAATACGAAAATCCTTGATAACGCGTAACGCATATCTTGCACTTGACTTAAATATTTCTTCAACAACAATTCTAACAATCAATAAAGTTAATCTCATTTATTATTGCATTAATAAATCTATTCTTAGTTAAGCACCGTAAGTCGCACCGATGTGTGTGAAGTTAGTCGTCATCTGTCGTCTATTTCTAGCAATCTCACACCCCTTCCTTAGTGAACGAGCTTATTTATTACTGAAAACGAAAGAGCTTTTGCGCCGGTACAAACATAATGCGAAATGCATTGTGCAAGGCCGAACGCTTTCGTATACAAACTGTATTTGTGTTCGTCAATCGATTGGCGGTATCTGCGACCTAGACACACTTTGCTTGTTATATTAGTGCATCGAATAGAGTATGAGTGACCGTTAAAGCCTGTTGGAATTGATTTAAATAGAACTACCGTGGGAATGCAGATGCAGGTTTCGGTATTGCGTGAAGTTGCACTTGACTGTGAAGTGGTGATTGCAATGAATTTTTAAGGATACCTGCAAACTGCAAGGTTTTGGAGTGTGCTCATGGAAACTTTTTTTTTTCTGCACACAGAACATGCCACATGTCCTACTGAAAATGGCTAGCTCTGTCGTTGGTCCTGAAAAAGAATTAAGTTCCACAGGTGAGATTCCATGGGGAATAGTTTTCGGTCCTCTAATGTTTAGCCCAAGCTACAAATTACTGAAATTGCTATTGACATTAAACTACCGGAAGAGGGTGATTCAGAAGACGGTCACTCGTTGTCAGCGATTATGTACCAAGTCGAAAGGTTGCGAACACATACCAACTTGTGAACTTTGGAAAGAGAAGCAAACTGGCGAGGTTGAGTTCAATTAGCTCGTAGGCATCCCATGTGGGTGAAGACTGGACACTTGTAAAATGAAAAGTCGTTGTTCAGTCTGAGTAGATACTCAGTCCGACCCTTTCTTAGTCCCTTTACTAGCTTCTTCGACACAGTAGCGTATGCTTAAAATCGTAGCAGATCAGTCATTTAATTTTTGTGAACTGTTGTGGGAAGCAGCAGATTATAGAAAGTTGTGAGATTCGCTGGCAATACATGTATACATTCACCATCGGGTGTTCTTCCCTAATAAGACCCCGCAATAGGGGATTGGGTAATAGATTATATCGTAATTGAAACTTTGCCACTCTGTTCAAAGTCTTTGACAGCTTGAGCAGATGTGTTGTACCCCTTAAGGATATACAGAACTTATTCCAGACACAATTCTGGAGAGGGTGGCGTTGTCAAATGCTTCCTCAATGTCATTAAAAATGGACATTAGTTAAATGAACTGGGCGTCAACTAAAACAAGACCATCTTTATAGATTTCCTTCCCTGATGAGTGTGAGAGCTATCACGGATACCCGACCGGTCTAAGAATGTCCAATGCCCTTTAGCAGAAATGGAGATAGGCTGATAAAGGTATTAAATCTTTCCAGAAAATTATAGGTAATCTTCTCCAGTTTAGGTATGTAAACTGTCTTCGCATTGTGTCTACACTCTTTCCAGAACTTCAGGGGGAAGGGCAGAATGATTTATCTCGATTTCTACTTTTACAAAGCTACGTATGTACGTGGCCTCATTATAGATAGACAGGTATCAGTATGCTCTGGTTGTACTATGCAACGCCACTTTATATGCATTTGCTTGGTGGCATTCTTCTTCGTACCAGGACTTGCATTGTGGTGGTCAAGAGAATCTCAGCACATCAGGCCCTGCATCTCTCGCAAACCATTGGTGTTTGATACTAGTGGCATATCCGCATCTAAATTTTGTGGAACAAATCCTGGGTGAGTTTCGTAAGGAAATCAAAAGCATATACCAAGACTGGCTGACACGTATAGATCTACGACTGCCAGAAGAGCTCTAGGACTATCTTAGATTCAAGGCCTACTTTGATCAAGACTTACAGCATACAACTGACAAAGTAACGAAAACCGTATTGAATACCTTCCACCAATAGATCGTCTTGCAAACACACAAAAACCAACATTGACAGCACAAAGAGATAGGGAATCTCCACCATGGGTACCAACATTTTAGAAATGAAAGCAGCGTCAGATTCAATGCGATAAAGGAAGATGGACGCACAGAAATAGTGGAGAGCTAAGCCTCTATCTAACAATACCTGTGATGAGCATAGACAATTGCTTTCTAGATTTTTCCTATTGAATTTATTCCAAAGATTCGTACCCAAGACAGAATGTATATAGAAATCCGGCATAACGCAGGGAAACGTATGTATAAGGAAAATCAAGAAACTATCTTGGCAAATATTTTAAGGGAAGTGAGCGTTTACAGTGTTAAGGCTATTGATCCTGACGCTAGGCTTGATGGACTTTCTAGATCTGACATCACTTTAATGAGGAAATACTTCAATAATTTAACAATGAACACTTTCCTAGCTGACGTGAGTTCTTTGATCAAAACTGAAAGAAGTGAATTGACATCTGTTAGACATTCCAAACCCTAAGTCGAAATCTCGAACGTAGTGCAAAACTAAACTCGTCAGCTGCAAAACAGTTTGTCTGTCATGTGTACCAGGACACGAAGGTGTCATGGGGGATTGAAAAAGCAAACGAACTTGTTAAGAGAAGAGCCAGAATCAGTAGCTATTTATATTTATAATAAAAGAGACGGGTAATCGCCAAACGGTTGATAAACTCAAGCAAAATACATCCAAGACTAATGGTGGCACTTATAGTATAGTTTTTTTTTTTTTAAATGTATATTTGGACTTTTAAGTTTTTTTCCATTATTTTTTGAAGATGATATCGGTCAAGTGGTTGCCGGGATTGCTGGTGATCATTTGGGTTCTTTTTACTGCGTTTTTAATCGTTTTGGTGGGAACTCTTATCACTCTTTTCGAATATTCTCTTTGTGATCTTTCAGAATCTGTGGCTAGTTCTCATAACCCCATGACTTCTAAAAACCCCAAAGAAAGAAGTTTGGAGCATTCAAATTGGACATTAGGCGACTCGGAAACCCATCCTTCAAAATGCCAATTCATGACTTTGTGGCAGTAAAAACTCGTGGATCACGGTTCTGTATCGTTCACCAGTCATGGCTTGTCGGCATATATTCTGCATCTGTTTACTTTAGAAATATCAAAACAAAACTGACAGTTGCCGCCATTTGCAAAAGTTGTAGCATCTTCCGATCTGATGATATAGCACTTTGCCACTTTGTACATCGATCTTGACAAAAATTTGTTTAGATTCATTCGAGTTGGCAGATACAAAAATCTGTGCCAACCGTCAGAAATGCGAGGAAGACGTAGAACACGCATTTTTACCACTACTCTATAGAAGCTGGAATCCTCAACGATCTAGCGCACTTTAAAAAAAAGACAAAAAAGAATCGGTAAAACACTTTCCATACCACTACAGATCAATATCTTGCTACACCTCATGATCACATCTCATTGGAATATCAAATTCAGGTTAAAACCTGAGTAAAACACAGTGCAGCAACAGAACCACCCAACTCATCGATGATGTAGGTATTGGTCTCGGACAGATGACTCGGGTATTCTCTGTTACCCAATAATGTGCTCCGTGACCAATAAATTTGAAGGTAACCAACGCAAAAAAAACGTGGAGCACAATTAAAATTGTGCTACGTACATAGAAGTACGCTACTACCTATTGTCATGTTCCATCTAATTTCAGTAAAGTTCAGATAAATCTACATGCACCAGGCTGAAAAAAAGGAAGCAAAATATGAAACAAAGACCGACTAGCAATCACACACACTGAAGCCAACCAAACATCAAAATTCACTCTTATTCCACTCAATGTACACTTACAATCAAAACTATGAATTGAATCCGGCAAAAGCTCACTCACACTACCTCGTCACATGTGCCCAAGCCGATTAAACTTCTAATTTCAATGCTAGCCAAACATATTTCGCGCTACAGAGTACAGACCAATGTCAGCGTCATAGTTGCTGCCTCCGCCACCGTTCTCAGACAGAACCTAATTACCGCACATTTTTATGCAGCTACATGGCCAAGTGACCCACTGTGCTCGACACGAAATTGCAGCGCGCACATGATGCACATTTTAGTCGGTGTCCAGCTTTGGTGTCTAGCGTCAGTGTATAGAGTCTTTCATTTTTGTTGTTTTTGTTGTCGCCACCGACCGGAATCCGGAAAACGAAAGTGCATTACAAACAGAAAGGAAACCCCAAAGTAGAGCTGTGTTTCGTAATATTGCTGTCAGCCGTTGGGTGTGTGAGAATGTTTGCTTGATTGTCGGCGGGCGGCGATCTCCTCGGAACGACTCTTTCAATTGGCAGTGTCATTGTTGCATTGTTACGGTTCATGCACGCAACGATGACAGTTTAGTGGTGCAGAACGTCGTGTTGTGTCGGTGTGTTCTAATAGCAGATAATCGATTAAAGAATTGCAATAATGGCCTATGAAAGTGATTGTGATGAAGATATCGAGAATTTAAGTAGACTCTTCGGTTTGGATAATCTGCGATTTGATATTCTAGCGGCGCGAGTCATGCCGGGCAGTAGTTCCGGTGACAATTACATGTCAGTGGTGAAGCGAGTTATACTTACAGGTCGGGATGCTAACAAGAAAGGTAATGTGAGTCAGTGTGAACCTCCACAATCAAATGCTAAAATTGTGAATCATTTGTTACACTCGGCTCGGTTTTTTTTTTTTTTTTTTTATTCCGACCACTTTATTTGAAAAGCTTTGCACCTGACCTTGTTGACGTTTGCCATTGCATGTCAATTCACAAGCTTCGATGATGATGGTGGTGGTTTGTGGCATTGAAATGCGGCCTAAGAAGTGCACATGCCGCACAGTGGTATGGGATGTTTATAAACAAAGAACAGCTGATGCAATGAGAGCTTTTTGATGCACTCATAGCGGAGAGTGACGTTATCATGACGATGTGGATGTGGTATGGCTGATTTAATGTAGTGAAAGATGTGACTGTCATTTGACAGTTTCTTGACCCAGTATCTATATATTTTTAATCGAATTAATGTTCTAACAATGGATTATGTTAGTTTGTGAAGGAGGGGAGTTCTGCTTCCTTATGTAAGCCACATAGTCCTTGACTCAGGTATCAGTTTTCATTTAGAAAATGGCATTCCTTGGAATGTTCAACTCTAAAACTAGGTATTCAGTGTCAATAACAGGAATTCGAATTCATATCCGAGTATCCGATACGATTTCAAATTGAAGTATTCATACTTTGTCTTTCGTACAAAGTACTCTCGAGTGTTTGTTGTTCACAATTTCCATTACTTCATCTCTTGTCAGAAAGCTTTTAGGTACTCTAGAGATGCAGTCATGGTTCTTATGAAATCGAGTATCTTTCCAGAAAATGGTATGTATGTGTATGGTATGTATGTGTAGGTAGGTACTCGATTTTTGTCAAGTTCATAATACTGGCCGTCTCTGGATTCTATGTTATAACTTGGTGATTGCTGTTATTTTTAGGGTAATAACTTATTTCACTTAAATTGTGGTTAAGAATTCTGTCAATGTTTGGGCTTATGGGTCTTAGTTCATAAATAATGTCAATGCGCTTTCGTGTTCGGTTCCTGGAGATGTCTTTCAACTCCACCCAATTCTTCGACTTGACATTCTTGGCCAACGATGCATTCTATTTAGGACCGATCACAATCCTTCTTCTCGTGAAGAAAACAATCACCGAACTGAAGGCTCATTTATCATGCCCAATAGAGCTTGTATTCTCAGACCAGCCTTGTGGACGTGAATCTGGACCAGACATTTATAAAACATATTCCACGCTTTTCAGGAGAAAGAAAGACTGACTTATAGGTAGGTAGGTAGGTAGGTTGGGGTGACTGCAACTACAATGGAGCTGCAGCCTCACTCGGGTCTCAGCGGAAATGACTATACCAATGTCCAAAACTTAGTCCATGATGGAAGCGGACTTCGTCAACTATCCCGTTTTCATAATGAATTTAAGGGTTGGTAGGGTTTTGTTGAAAGATAATTTTCCCAGGGTTGAGTATCTGGTTCTGTTGAGGCTTGGGCATTCGCAGAGGAAATGTGTTGTGTCTTCCTCTAATTCTGTGTCGCCACAGCCTCTGCATAGGTCGTTGGTGCTGATTCTCATTCTTTTAAGATGGACCGCCATTGATTTGAGGCGTGTGAGAATACCTATGAGGAGGCTTAGTTGTGGTCTGCTTAGTGGTAGAAGTTCTTTGCTCCTTTTTTTGTCATATTGGGAAAAAAAGTTTTTTAGAGGCGCGGCATGAAGACAGTGTACTCCACCTTACGTTGGCCATGTTGTGGAAGTCCGAGGTTATTTTGGACATAAGAAGACTGATGGGGGTTAGCAGCGAGTGATTTGCTGTTAGGTTGTTTGATTCTGATCGTTTTCTGGCTAGCTTATCGGTCATTTTATTCCTGTAGAAGCCCATGTGTCCTGGAATTCAGTAGAGCGTGATGTTGTACCTCGAGCTAGCGACAGCAGGCTACCAGACAAGACAGTCGTACTTGAGAATAGGTATAGTATAGTAACGATGGATGTGTACATCCAGTGGATGGTGGCTGGTTTTGACCCAAATTTTGTACCGAAAATTCGCCTGCATGCGTAAAAAGCAATCGAGGCCTTCTTTGTACGTTCAAGTACTCTTCAGTTCAATTTTCGATCTATTATGCACCTTAGGTATCTTGCCTTGTCTGATATTTGAGGTTGGGCTCCATTCAATCTAGGTAACTCGAATTCGGGTATTTTCCTCTTATTTGTAAAGAGAATTAGTTCGGTTTTTTGTCCATTAAGACCGAGTACGCAGAGTTCTACCTAATTATTGGAGGCGTTCAACGCTGTTTAGAGCAACAGTTTGTAGTCAACGATTGTGGGCTGGAATTTTCTAGTCACTGATATGAACATATGTGGGCGCCGTGGCTCAAGTGGTTAGTGCGTTGGACTACGGAGCGAGGGGTTCCAGGTTCAATCCCCAGACAACACCTAAAATTTCTTCCACGGCCCCACCTCTCGCGAGCGTCTGACAAACATCCGAGAGTAAAACTGTCATGAAAAAGCTTTTCAAAATTGCCGTTCGGATGCGGCATTAAAACGGCCTACTGTCCATTTGTGTGAAGAATATAACACGCACAACACGAATGGTTGCGAGAAGCTAGGCCCTGGGTCCCATGGACCTGTTGCGCCAAAAATTTGTATTTTTTTTTTGTAATATGAACATCATCAACATAAGTGACGGCCCTAACCCCGTTTTGACCTAATCTAAAAGTATTTCATTGATTATTAGGTTCCAGACGAGTGGTGATAAGACTCCTCCTTGGGTGGTTCCACGCAAGGCCACAGCGTGGCTTGGCTACTATCCAATCTGATAGAATAGGATTCACGTCCGTCTGGTCTAGTACTGTTTTGACTAATTTCAAGTATACATTGTTAAATGCTCCTTCAATGTCCAGGAATGCTGATAATGTAAATTCTTTTTGGTTCAGTGATTTCTCGATGATTGTAACCACCTCGTGTAGCGCTGTCTCTACTGATGGGCTCTTCATATAGGCGAGACACCCAAGGGGTAAGTTTAGAGCGAATGTCGATGCCTAGTATTCTTTCCAGGGTTTCGAGCAGAAAAGATGTTGACTGATCGGTCTAAAATCATTTGCTGCGGTGTGACTGGGCTTTTCCGCCTTGGGGATGAAGTTGACTTCTCACCATGATTGGGGTACATAAGTGCAGCTTAAGCAGTCTGTGGAAATCTGTGTGCATTTTAGAAAAACCAGTTCGCTGGACCACCAGATGGGGTTATTTTGTTTTTTGCCTTTTGATAAGGGGGAGGATTTTACGAAAGCGTTCTGGAAGGTTGTTGTGAGCCGCTTTACTTCAAATTCTATCTCAATGGAATTTACTGGAGATTTGGAATGTGACGTGTAGAAGTTGGTCACTTCATTTTTGAAAGTCATCCAGTCCGTCCTCTTGGGATTACTATATGGTTTTGGGAGGGGGTGCCTTTCCATCAATCGTGAATTGAAATATGCGGTGGTCGGAGAAGGAAACTGTGTTGTCCAAAGAGTTGGAGCTGATGGACAGTGTGATATCAATAACCTCTTCGCTATTTTTAGTAACAAAAGTGGGTTCAGACCCTCTATTTACTACACACAGATTGTATGCAATGATAAACTCTAGTAAAGACTCATTCCTAGTGATGGTGTTACTGCTGCCCCATTGGACATGGTGAGAATTTGCTTCACATCCGATCAGCAGGTCCCATCATTTCTAGGCCATCCCGATAACAGGTCCACTAGGGATTCGGTAGGTGGTGGCGAAGGACTGTCAAATGGAAGGTACACCGGCTTGTTATTGGCTCTCTCAAGTTTGGTTGTCGTGTGGTCATTATTGCTGTGGGAATGAATAAGAAAGAGGTTAACATCTTTTTTTCCAGGATGTAGGTCCGATGCTCACTGGTCATTAGGCTCATATCGAAGAACATTTTACAATCCTTGGAGTTGATATGGCAGGTTTTATTATTTGACGTCCACGGTTCCTAAATGAGGACAACATCGTGTTGTATTGTTCGTGACGTAGGATACGAGGTTGGCACTGACAAACTTACTGTGATGAAAGTTAATTTGGATTAATCATCAAATTGCTGGCGTAGGAGCCACGCCGGCTTGTCGGAAAATAGTCTCACCTTAACCATGTTTAGTACCTTGAATTCTGTCGATGGAAGAAGCAGAATTTTCTATTTATTGAGCATGACAATCGCATCTTGGCCCATCGCGGAGGGCTCTTCCATCGTCAGGACCTTCCAGCCGTCTGATTGGAACTCAGGGTATAGGCCTTTGAAAAATTTTGCCAATCTTGGTGATAGTTGGCCCTAGAGCGCTTTTCTTCCACTTTAGTTTGATTAATGCGTTCGCCTTCAGGACTAGCGAGGAATGATTTGTCGCTATTGATACTTAAAAGGAAAGCCTTTAACAAACGAAAACGTATGTACATCGTCATAAATTGTTCTTGTCTGATGTTGATCAGGCTCTACTATTATATTCGGAGAAGCACTATATGTATTAGTGTAATCAATTCTACCTGATCCTTATGACTTGTATCTCATTTTCCATTTATAGAGATGTCTTTATCGCTGATTATCAAGAGACAAATTGCAAGTAATTCCCGTCGACAACTGTACCGCTGTGATGAAGCCTTCAACAATGAGATTGCTGCCTACAAAGAAGTTGTGCCTATGCTAGAGCAGCACTTACTACTTCCAGGACCTTTCTTTCCAAAGTGCTACTTTGCCGGTACCGATGATTCTGGTGAAATTATAATCCTGGAAGACCTAAAGGAAAAAGACTTTTCGATGCGAAATCGCCTTCAAGGACTCGACTTTGAACACTGCCAGCTGGTTATGCAAGTATGTAAAAAGTCGTCCTGACTATAAACTCAACGAATACAATTTATGAAGATAACTCTCAAACCCTTTTCAGGAATTAGCCAGATTACATGCTGCATCTATTGGTGCCAAACGCGCAGGATTCAATAACTTCCGCGTAAAGATGGAATGTCTCCGTGATATTGTATACTGTGTGGATGCCGAAGAGTTCTACAGCAACGTTCTACAATCAGCTGTCGAAGAAGCCTTAGACAGTCTAAGAATATCAAATACCGACGGAAGTCTGACAGAAGCTATCCGTCTGATACAACTTATCCAACCAAAGTTATTCGATAAACTAAAGACGGACATTTGGAAGCAGAGTGAGCCAAACACTGTCATTTGTCATGGGGATCTTTGGATGAACAATATGATGTTCAAAACCGATGCCGCTACAGGGAAACCCATCGCTGTAAGGTTCTTTGATTTGCAGGCTATGCGGTATGCATCACCGGTCTTTGACATACTTCACTTCCTCTATACGAGTACAAAGCGCGACATGCGCGATGTTTATCTTAAACAGATACTCGAGACATACTGCCTACGAATGAGATGGTACATCGATCAGCAAAACTATCCCGATGTGAGAAAAGATCTAAATGCAATTAAAGAATCGTTTACGCTGGATAGCATCATTCAGGAATTTCAAGAAAAAGTCCTGTATGGTCTAGCAATAGCCGTGTGGATTCTACCAGCGGTTACATTCGATCCGTTGAATGTACCGAATTTAGATCTTCTCAGCGAGACAAACCAGCTGGGAAAAGAGCTGAAATGTACACAGAAACTTACGCCAGAATATCATTCCCGAATCAAGGACATAGCGTTGGAGTTTTACCAGAATGGATTCCTAAATGTTTTGCAATAAGTGTCTGTACATGTGTTTGCGTAATTGTTATTGTATACGAGTACGACACTGTTCGCTTGCGATATATGTGCCTTGAATGTCTAACTTTTATTTATTTTAAATCAAGTTTTGTAACAAATTATATAGAGTGCTAGAAAGATATAACAAAAGAATCGAAGGATTTTTTTTTTCACGCAACCATAAGGTTCTGTCTGCCTAGGGGCGTTAGACCGATGAAAGACAGAAATTCTGGAAATAATGGAACACCAAGCAGTGTAGCAGTCGTAGCCTTTTTTGACTTATGATACTTTTAGGACGGAAGGTGAACTCTATATGAAGTAAGCAAAGTTTGGGCTAACATTTTCAAAGGCAACTAAAAAACTTGGTGTCGTGTAGGTACATTAGATAGAACCTGGTAAGTATGTTGGTCTTCGGTACAATAGTATGACTGGGAGTGTGTCCATCCCAATCCAACTCAACTCTAACCCATATCTGTGCACTATCCTCCTAATAGGGACGCTAGAAGCCTCTCAAGAAGACTATTTCCACCTGAGTCAATCTGGACATGGACTTTCCCGACTCTATAACGCTTCTGGTGGGGACGACATTTTTCCTGCCTTATTGCAACACGGAATTGATGTAATCATCGTGTCCCATTCTTCGGATGCAGTTATGAACTAAACTACATTCATGTTGCGTGGAGAAACGTTAATGTGGTTATCATTCCTAAAGCTGGCTGCAGATCTCCCTCCTTTTATGCCAACTAACTTCCCGACACAATCCAAAATACTGTTCTAATACACCCTCTCAACGAACTCAAATTTACTTATCAAGCATCAAAGATCTCTGTCATACCCTTTGCGCCTAGCCCTTTGCGCATAGCCCTTTGCGCCTTTTTAGATATATCCGGAGCCTTCGACAACACCTTGTTTCAATCTATCAAAACAGTCGTTAACGCAAAGGGTATAGAATCGCAAAAATCTAATTCGATTTGAAATCCTATTGTCGCTGACTTTACTAAGCAAATAAATAAGGCTTGCATCGCATTCGTGCTCCGAAAGACGTCAACAAATCGCCGTTCACCAATATGCTGGTGAAACCTAGAGATAGCGGTGCCACGCAGCAATTGGATTAGTGTGAGATGAATGTTTCCGAGAACTGGAAACTGGAACTGGAACTGGAATCCAACAGGATCTACAGGTACTAGGGCACACTTACCCTCAAGTTCTATTCCTATGGTAAAAATAGTATCAGGATTATTTCCATTCTGAAAACCAGCTAAACGTATAGAACCAACTCAGGAGATGACACCTACCACGCAAATGGAACTTCTGATCCTGGCCTGAAGCCAAACTGGTAGGGGGCAATCAGACTGTTGATGAAGCGATTCAGACGATCACACAATATGCAGATAGATTTGGTATGCGATGCTGGTGAGACGATTTCCTCTTTAGGAGAAGGGATCACCTTTCTTGTGGGTCAGGCAAATGATGCTACGATTCCCTTTAATAAGCTTATATTCTCTACTAAGTCATCTTGTGACAGGACACTGCGTGATAAGCAACTATGCAGTACGGCTAGGACTAATCCATAACGACTTCTGTAGAAAGTGGACGAAGAGGAAATAGAATCCATTCTTCACGTTGGAGTGTCTAGCACTCATTTACCTAAACTATCCTAGTCGTAAGACTGATTGACTTTTGGGTCAAAGGTCCTTCGGACAAACGCGAAAGATTTATTTCTGCTTTGGATACAAAGATTCCCTTTACTATAAATAAGTAAATTACACAAAAGTAAACTAAATCCAACAGACATAATCCCAAGCCGAGTATCGATCAAAAGAGGTTTGTTTTTGAAATGAAACTGTTCGAGTTGCAACGATGAATAGGATGCAACTTTGGAATAACCAAAGAAGTGAGTACTATAAAATAGTTTAAGTAATTCCACATTCCACTCATTTTCCACTGTTCTTTGCTAATCTAAGTTTTCCCAAGAAACTCATCGGAACTCTAGTCGAATTCAGCGGTGTTGTAAGGGTTCGTGTGAGCCGAATATATCTTTACCTTGGGAATCTCATCAAAAGATTCTGTCGGCTTGAGTGCCACTAATATGATTCCAACCGTCAGTGACTGTACTTGGGTTACCATGCCACGTTTGAATAAATATTTTTTTTCTGTCACCTAATACTCTACATCTCTACAAGTTCTGCAAGTTCAAGCTGGTACTCTTCGGCACGGGAGAATCATACCTCGACCAAAAGTTGTGTTCTTGAAAGACACCCCTGTCGTTTCTAATGCTATATTTCTTCGGCGACCCATCCTACCAAAGGACAGAGGCGCTAAGCAACATCCGTTCAACAACCAAATGAAACACTTTTACTTCAATTTATATTCGCTGATGCAAAACTTTAATGAAAATGTTAACGCAAAAAATTTAAAAAAAAAAAAGAAAGAAAAACCGTAAGGAAATACATATATAAATTCCAATTCCATCCCAGCGTCTTGCGCTCGCTTTACTTATTGCCTCCCCAGCCCAAGAAACCCTTCACGAAGCCCGAAATCGATGCGGGACCCTTTTTCCCGGGCGACTGTAACTTATCCTCCAACGACGGCAGTTCCACGTAGTTCAAGGCCAAATCGAAGAATAACGGTTTGCAGGGAATTGCCTGCATTTCAGGCGTCAGCTTGAACACATTCGGATTCTTTGTATTGAGCGACTGGTCTTCTTTGTACTGTGACAGTCGTTCATACAGCGGTTTCGTTGATTTCTGTGCCTTCGATGTGAATATAGAGTCTTCGGTGTTGTCGTCCTCCAGCACGCTGTACGCATGGGCGGAGAACTTGCAGCCATCGATAGTGGAGATTAACTTGGGCAAATCGGCGCCTAAATTGAACTCTTTCGGTTTGGACTTCATGGCCACTGTGGCGTATTTCATCGAGCGTTCGTACAGGGCGACAGCCTCCTTCCACTTCTTCATGTCGACCAGAGTCAGAGCGATGTAGTAGCAACGGAATGCCTTGAATGCCAGTGCCAAGTTGTCGATTTCCTTTTGATAGGGGGAGTCGTCCTCCATACCGGTGATTTGTTGCATTTCGGTGATGTTCTGGAGGATGATCTCGTAGAGCCGGGTGAGGTCTTGAGGGCGTACGCGTTTACCCTCGCCTGGTGCCTTGCCCTTCTGGTTGGGATCTTCGAAGTTCAGTTTGGCCTGCTCGACTAGGCACATGTTGCGCTGTAGTGTACGGCTCAAGCGGATGTAGGAGAGATAGGCCAGTAGGTACTGCACACCGGTGACTGTTTGCCCAGTGGTCACTGAGCGCAGCTTGGGATCTTGCTTGATCTCCTCCTTCACTGCAGTGATGGCATCCTTGCAGTCCATCAGTGTGTTCTCGATTAGTTCGATCTTGGCTTCAGGTGTCTTTGCCTTCTCTAGGCTCTTGTCGAGTTCCTGAGCACTCAATAGGAACAGACGGACTTTCTCTGGACGAACGGTCACCTTGCGACCACGCCATTCAATGGTTTGCAGACCCTCGCTGCTCTCGCTCTTCGTTTGATTCACCAGTACATCGAGGTTTTCCAGCAAACCCTTCGCACGCATCTCCAATAAGTCATCCATTGATGCTCCATCGCCGATATTGTACGCACAGTAACGAAGCGAGGGAATCAACTCGTCCACCTTCGCCTTGTAGAGAGCTTGTTCGTCATCTGGCAAAGCCTGGGCGAGGTTCTCGTACACAACTTGGGCCTTCTTGAAATGCTCGCCGGCCGTTATCCACAAAGACAGCTCAAAGTGGAGGTTTCCATGCATCCAGGCTACGTATGCTTCGCATTCAAGCTTCGTGCGCGCGTCGAACACGTCCGTCTGTGGAGAAATGTAATCAGATATGGTCTACCCACGGAGATTATACGTTACATTGCACAATTCCTGCAGTTGGAGAGCGTAGCAGCATGCCCGTCGCAGTTTATTCACCAAATGGAACTTCTTTCGAACCTCAGTGTTGGATTCTTGGCGTAACTACGTAAAACAGTGAAGGATAAGTGTGTCTAGCTAGCAGAATTCAATACCAACCTGCATGGCGTAGGCCCAGGCTCGCTCAGCCGAAATCAACGGAATATGGATGAAACGCTCGTCGGCGTTCTTCCCCGTCAAGTTGTTCACAGTCACATCTCGGCGCTTAAAATGTCTCTTATCGCCTTGGGGATACTTGAGAGCCTTCCTCAGACGACGAATGCGTCGCGTGCAGTAGCCACGATACCGCTGGTAGTCTCCGTGCCTCAGACCGTGTTGCTGCTGTGCATCCTTTATCATGTGGAGGACTGTATAGCTAGAGTTAAGGAAAATCACGAAAATACGAGAAAAACACTAAAATTGTGGAAACAAAAGTGAAAGCAGTGAGGTTAGGTGGACGCAAAATCCTGAATGGTTCCGTGTTTCTATGAAAAGGATACTCTCCAGGGTAAACACCTTCCCCAATTCTGGTGCGGCAATTTGTTCATTATCTGGCTTTTCTACCGGATTATCCGTAGTTTCCGGATTATTAGTATCCTCAACCATTTTTCTCGTGGGGGAACTATTGTTTTGTTGGCAGAAGAAAAGAATTAAGTGAGTGAAACGTCATCGATTTATTTTCTTGTTCGGCGTATTGTCACTGATGTGTCAAGTTCGTGTTCGATTTCGAAGTTAGTGTGGTTTTCTTATCAGGGAGGATGGGAAAGCAATAAAGATAATTGACGTCGGTGTTTCGGATGCATTTTAAAAAGAAATAAGAAAATATACAGAGGAACAATTTTTCGATTGCTTGAATGTGATAGTTCATGGAGAAGACAACAAGGTCTTTGAGAAACAAAAAACGATTGAATTTGTCGGATGAACAGCTTACGAACTCGATCTTTAGCTTTTAATGCTCAACAGACGACCAATCTTGATGTCAAATCGTCCATCTCATTACAGCATGTCAAATAAAACTGAAAGTAGAACTTCTGTCGTCTTACAAAACACACTGGAATTCTTCACGTAAAATATATATCTCACCGTCTGAACACTGCAACCTAATTACTTCCCTCAAGTTACCCAGCCTGGCTGTCATCTGTCACCTACTTGCTGGCCAACTACATGTCACGATTTCTTTTTCAAAATTCAAGGCTGGCACGCAGGGAGCGTTCGCCTGAATTAATTCAAAGATATTGTCAATTTTGAGGTAATTTCTAACTCCATCCCTTCCAAATTCATCGCCATCTTCTCTTTGTGTGAAATTGTGTCGAGAATTGCAAATTTCTCCGTCGAAAGAACCGAAAACTGCATCTGCTGCTGTTGAGGTTACCTTTCTCTTTCTGCTGCGCTGTCACCAATCGTTTCGCAGAGAACCAGCTACGCGGCACTTGGAGACTTGCATTCTTTACATTTTCCCACCCCCTAAGCGAAATAATTATTAATTTTCCTTTGTCCACCGCCCACGGTTTCCAGACAGAATGTCACGTAAGAAGGATCATGAGGAGACGGACAAACAAACTCGTATCGCCATCGTCAGCGATGACAAGTGCAAGCCGAAGCGTTGCCGTCAGGAGTGCAAAAAGTCCTGCCCGGTGGTCCGGATGGGCAAACTTTGCATAGAAGTCGGACCGACATCGAAAATAGCTTCACTGTCCGAGGAGCTTTGCATCGGTTGTGGTATATGTGTGAAGGTGAGTTTGTGTTCATGTTTCTCCCGAAAGTTAACAAGCCCCTTCTCGTCTAGAAATGTCCCTTTGATGCCATAACCATAATCAACGTGCCAAGCAATCTGGATAAACATACTACGCATCGGTACTCCAAGAACTCGTTCAAGCTGCATCGGCTGCCGATTCCCCGGCCGGGGGAAGTCCTCGGTCTGGTCGGGCAGAATGGTATCGGTAAGTCGACGGCATTGAAGATTCTCGCCGGTAAACAGAAGCCCAACTTGGGGCGGTACATCGATCCGCCGGATTGGACTGAGATTTTGGCGTACTTCCGTGGGTCTGAGCTGCAGAATTATTTTACGAAAATCCTGGAGGATAACTTGAAGGCACTGATCAAGCCTCAGTATGTGGACCAGATCCCGAAGGCGGTGCGTGGTAGCGTGGCGGCACTCCTCGATCGCAAGGATGAGCGAAAGAATCAAACGGAAATCTGCAAGATGTTGGACTTGACTCACATTCGTGACCGTGATGTTGCGGCGTTGTCTGGTGGAGAGCTGCAGCGATTTGCCATTGCGGTGGTGTGCATCCAGAACGGCGACATACTCATGTTTGATGAGCCGTCATCGTATCTAGATGTGAAGCAGAGATTGAACGCTGCTGTGACCATTCGCAGCTTGATTCACGCCGACAAGTGAGTAGATTTTTGCCAGACGACTGTTCGATCTATAGCCACCTTTCTCTTGTAGATTCATCATCGTCGTAGAGCACGACTTGTCTGTGCTGGACTACCTGTCCGATTTCATTTGCTGCCTGTATGGACTGCCCGGCTGCTATGGTGTGGTTACTATGCCCTTCTCGGTGCGTGAAGGCATCAACATCTTCCTCGATGGTTTCGTCCCAACCGAGAACATGCGATTCCGTACTGAGTCACTGACCTTCAAGGTGAGTTTTTGTGGAAACCATGCCCATCGTCTAATCCTGTCTGCTTCTAGGTTTCTGAATCGGCAACAGAAGAGGAGATCAAACGCATGAACCACTACGTCTACCCGTGTATGAGCAAAACTCTCGGAGGCTTCAGGCTGGCCGTTCAGGAAGGCCATTTCAGCGATTCCGAAATTCTCGTCCTACTTGGAGAGAATGGAACCGGTAAAACAACTTTCATTCGTATGCTTGCTGGCAACCTAGAGCCCGACGAGGGCTCTGGCAAACTACCCGTGCTGAACATCTCCTACAAGCCACAGAAAATTTCACCCAAATCGCAAGGAACTGTCCGCTACCTCTTGCATGAGAAGATCAGAGACGCCTATGTCCATCCGCAGTTCATCGCCGACGTTATGAAGCCAATGAAAATCGAAGAGATCATGGATCAGGAGGTGCAGAACCTCTCCGGAGGAGAATTGCAGCGTGTCGCTCTGGTGCTTTGCCTGGGAAAACCCGCCGATGTCTACCTCATCGATGAACCCTCTGCGTACTTGGACTCCGAGCAGCGTTTGGTCGCCGCCAAGGTCATCAAGCGGTATATCCTTCATGCCAAGAAAACAGGTTTCATTGTGGAGCACGATTTCATCATGGCCACATACCTAGCCGATCGTGTCATCGTGCTCGAGGGTAAACCCTCTGTGGATACAACCGCATTTACACCCCAATCTCTGTTGAACGGAATGAATCGATTCTTGGAACTGCTGGGCATCACCTTCCGGCGTGATCCGAACAATTTTAGGCCTCGCATCAACAAGAATAATTCAGTCAAGGTGAGTTCCTCTGAAACAATTGTGTGTGTGTTCACTGTATGTAATCATTGATCTATTGTTGCAGGATGTGGAACAAAAGCGATGCGGACAGTTCTTCTTCCTGGAGGACCAGAGCAACTAATCAAAGAAATATACTCGTGGCTTCCAGTGTGTGTGCTTGAAGGCGAAATTGTTGATTATGTTCAAACTGATTTTTTACATAAATTATTTTTTTTTTTTAATTTTTACATCCAACACGGTCCATAGGTCGTCGGTTCAGTAAATAAAAGACGCATTGTAGATTCAATTTTTTTATATTCTTACATGTTTTGTAAAGTTGCCTAAACAGAAATATAAAACTTATGACGATACACAAATAAATAGAAAGAGAATTCGTGGGTAGAAACGAAGGAAATGGAGGCGAAACGAAAGATTAGAGCTTGTTGATTGAGTAGGAATTCTTTTGCAGGGTCAACAGTCGGCGAGTAGCTTGATTAAATTAAAGATTTGCTCTTCATCTGGATTCTTGCGGAGCTAATATGACTGCACGGCATACAGCACGGTTACTCTTTCTCCACTAATCTGCACTATGGCCAAAGGGTAGTGATGCGAATATGTGACAACAAGCGCTCACGCTAGCCTCCCACTATCAATTCCTACTCTACACCTCCACGATGGTGGTAGCCACGATGGTTGCCTAGTACCTCGACTGGAGATTGTCTAGGTATCTCCAATACTGAGCCAGGGTATTGGAAAAGAGTTGGTGACGGGTGAATCATTAATGGGCCAACGGCAGCGTTCATATCCCGGAAGTAGGTTACTGACTCGACCTAAGGCTATATGGATTGAACTGGTCCTCAAGTTTGGCGGTTGTGCAGCGGGGTAACATCCCTTTCATGGAAAAACAAAATAGCTACCAATCAACAACGAGTCTCGGATAAGGATGACCCTACTATTGACGACCCCAAAAAACTAAATAAGCGTAACGACCTTCGAATCTGCACATGGAATGTTAGAACATTTATCAGCGGCCCTCGATTGCTATAATGCAGACATCTGCGCCACCTAGGAGGTTCAATGCGATGGACCGGACAAAAGGAGGATGAAAAACTGTTACGTTTTTGCTATCGGTGATTCCTATCGGCAGCAGAAATAGCGCTTATTCGAAAATGGATTCGTCATACGCGGCAGACTTGGGCAAAAAGTCTTGAGCCTTTGACAACACGTCTTATGACAATCCCCATTAAGGCTAAATTCGCGAACATAAGTCTAATATGCGCTCATGCCCCCACAGAGGACAAGGACGACGTCACCAAGAACTGTTTCTATTAGCTCTTCGACAAAACAGAAATGTTCGAACTATGACGTTAAAATCATACTAGGCGATTTTAACGCCAAGATAGGAAAGGAGAACATCTTTGGTAGGACACTTGGCAAGCATAGCCTTCACGACACCACGTCTGCCAACGGACTTAAGCTTATTAACTTTGCGGCGGGGCGTAAAGTCACTATAGCAAGCACACGGTTTCCTTATCTCAATATTCAAAAGGGGGCATGGCCGTCTCTTAATCATCAAACCAAATCATACTGCGATCAACACTAGGCATGCCTCCAGTATTCTGGATGTCCGAATCTTGCGAGCAGATTACATCGACTCGGATGCTTGCAGCAAGGTACGAATCCAAACGCCACAACTAAGAAGACTTAACACCAAAATGCTGCAATCGCAAGAAATCGCGACTCAATATCAACGACTCTTATGTCGCCAGCATCAAGTAGACCAGTGATAACGCCGCCAACATGCCATCAGAAGTGCCGCAACAACCACCGTGCCGACCACCACCAAGAAACTTCTGGTTTGCCGAAGGATGCCGGCAAGCACATGCAGTTAAACAAGAGGGATACAAAACGGCGCTGTAAAGAAGGACGAGAGATGGTCATGAGCTCTACGAGCAGAAGAAAAGGGAAGAAGGCTTCTCCGAAAGAAAAAAAATACACGAGAAGCGCGCAATCAAAGATTATGAAAGATTATACTCCAGGAATAAAGTACGGAGGTTCTACCAACGGGTTAAGAGATTGTGTGAAGCCAACAGGACCCGTAGCTGTAACCTGTAGAGATGAAGAAGGAAACCTCGTAGTAGAGTCACAGTCGGTGCTGAGAATATGGAAAGACTTCTTCTGCAGACTGTATAATTACGACGAAGACCAACATCGCACCGTCAGGCAGAATGAACAATAACCTGTGCATCAATCATTTGAGATGGTTAGGCCATGTAGAGCGAATGGAGAATGGACACCAGTCCTCCGCCTCGCAAAGTGTTCGAATCAAACCAGGAGGGACAACACAGTAGAGGAAGGCATCGCCTTAGGAGGCGCGGACTAGTGGAAGCGGACCTCAACCGACTTTAGCTAAGGACCGGGCTAACTGGAAAGGCTTGTTGGTGGAGGTCCAAGTTCACCTCGAACTGTAGCGCCACCTAAGTAAGTAAGTAAGATATAAACTGGTTAAACAATGTTGCGCATCTCTAAATGAGATATCGATATCTGCTGGGTTCCTGGTTACTCAGACTGGAACTAAAAATGAGCTCTTGGCTGCCGATCTTGATACATGTTACCATACTAGGCAGATGTGGCCGCAGTTGAGCACACGCAACACAACAAATCTGATACTCATCAGTAAACCACGCATAGGTGCGTCCTGGTTGGACTATTGATGGGCCAGGCACGCGTTGAGGCTTTGAATTCCGGCCAACAATTTTGTTCGCAATTGTATGGATAAAGAAGAGTAAGAATCACAATTTCACTGTCTCTGAAGATACATTGCGTTATTCTCAACGGATACCAATCAAATCTGGAAGCTAGTCAAAAATCAATATGGTTCAAGAGAAACGGAAGCGATTGGCTCGTGTTGTTCTTGTCAGTCTTCCAAGTATCCCACTCAACGATCAGACTTATTGAGGGCATACAAAAAATTGCATTTTATTCTTGGACACAATTTACTATTTGCTCACTCAACCCTTTGAATTAGCTTTCGATCTTCTTCCAGATATTTTGAAACTTAGGGTACTCTGGTACAAACGTCTTCACAAATATCAGGATTAACGTACTTTAACGTACTCGTACTGAACAGAACTAAGATGAATACATACATTAATCCTTTAGGAACACAGCCACAATTTAGGGCGATATAATTTCTGCAAAGCAAAGGGCATGGATCCTTGTTCCAAAGAAAATGTTTATTAAGAATAAGAATGTTTTGAAAAACCATTCGAAAATCATGAGATCTATAATTTCTTTTATGCTGTCAGGCTGGCAAAGAAACCATCAAATCTGTAACCAATAGTGGTGTCCTCTAAATTCCCATAAAAATAAACAGGATTCCTGGATACAATCTATTTCATTTAAATTTAGTTTTTAAAGAACAGTCTCAATTCAAGTACCTATAACCTTTAAATTTTGTTTAGTCGATGTCATACCTACTAATCCTAGTTCATTGACTATAGCAGATACACATATTCCCCGAAAGCCCCACAGGATATGTCCCACAAAATGAATAAATTTAATTATTCCGTTAGAGTTCCTGACCAATACTAAAATGGAAAATACCTGACTGGCTTATCGCGACGTGAGTGAAAATCATCGATGCAAAAAGGATTCAGTTCTTCGTCCTGAATGCATTTGAAAATATTTGGAGTTCCGTAATTGAATTCAATTCCATGACCAGAGCTGCTGATATGCAATATGTATGCTCATGGCATGTTAGTCGAAGTATTTACCCGTTTTTGATTGATGAATGTATCTGCCGAATAAAATTGAATTTGAAATGTTTTCCTATTGGCGAATGCCAAATTCAGAAACATTTTCTGTCAGTAAGGATGTTATAATTTTTTTCCACTCCACTCCATATTCATCCAAAACACCAATATAACCTGATAGCTAGGATAAAAGTTAATTAAATAGATATGTAGACCACATGCACAGGCAGGAGACACTGTCCTTGAAACAAACATATAAGAGCATCCCTTCAATCATGGTCGTATTCGTATCAAAGGATTTCTATCACTATCTCTCTCTGATACCCGATTCACATCTAATTAAGTTGACGGGACAAATACAAAGTTTGGCTATCGATCGATTAATAGCAATGGACTTCACGTGGATGTCGAGAATCTGAAACTGAATTGAGTAGGTACATGACAATAGATAGATACTGTTGGGCATGTCACAGGTGAGGCATACAGGCAATAAACAAATCAAATTAACCAATGGGGGTATCAAAATGGTGCTGAGAATTTTCTTATCGAGCACTCGTGCAATCGTTAATGCATTGAATGTGAAGCACGTGTCCTTTGTTTGGTAGTTACATACATACATGTAAACTGCTGAATAATAGCAAATACTTACGAGTACATACTTAAGTTGTAGACATTTAAATTGCAAATAAAAATAAGCTGATTGGTATTTTTGAATAGTAGGTAGGAATAGCCATCGACACTCAAAACTATAAATGACATTATGTTCCTTAGAACGACTTCTGTTTTCCGAATTGGGGTCATGTGACCTACTTGACATTATACTGAGTCGTCAGACACAAACCTTGGATCAAGGGTTAATTTTAGAATATCAGCTTCATTTGCATACGCCTCCACAGAGCAAAAGACGTTAACAGGAATAAATGTTTGTACCTACGTATAAGCTTCTCGAATCAGCTGTAACAGCTAAAGGGAGCATTCGTATCAGAAAACTGCAACTTCTTTGGAAAAAAAAATGGACCATCTCCAACCAGGGAGATATAAACCTTTTAAATGCATACTGAAAACCTGATCTTATTGCAAATTTGTTTTCAGTATATCTTTCGATACATTTGTTGTTAATGCTGGCGTACCGCAGGGGTCTATGCTTTCAACTAATTTAATACTTTTTTTTTATAGTAATGGCCTATTACATAGAATCAACAAGATTTTTAGCTTTGAAGACGACATCATTCTAATAGCTTCTTGCTTAAACAATATGTGTCAATATACTTGTGTAAAATAAATGCAAAACTGCAGAAAATAGGGAAAATAATGGACTTCATAATGGTCCTTGTGTTCCCAATTTTGAGCCCCAATGGGAGGTTGGTCCCAGTTCGTAAGTATACTGGGTTTCTTCAGACAGTTGTTACGAAGAAGTTAATGGAATGATCCTATAAAATACTTTATTTGGCGTTCCACCAGATAGACCGCTCACCATATTTTTGGAAGTTTTCCGTCTCAAGACAGCCGCTCACTAGCATGTCGGGCTTTTGTAGACTATACATAGCCCTTCTTAGACTGAGTTTGCTTAATAATATTTGTTATAAAGACACATTGTCAATTTCCACGTTGATCCAAGGATTTGAGTCCCAATGACCCGATCCTTTCGCGGATTTTTCATTACTGTTCGTTAGGGACACATTGTGAGGATTCACAACAGTTCTACCGTGGATGCAGCAACTAATAACATGCTATGTAGTGGTATTGTAACTGCTTTCCCTGAGAAGTATGTTGGTGGCGCCAAATCCACGTGTTGGTTGGAATGAAGTTCGATAACCACTAAAGAAAACAGTGAAAGAGCTGTTCAACGTAGCCAAGAAATCTGATCTGTGTACACATTGGTCTTCTCTTGCTGATGCGCAGAGAGAGTTCAGAGACTTAAAAAAAAAAAAAAACCAACAAATTGGATTCATCTTGGCAAAAGCTTTGTGGGGAGCTGAAGTAAATAAGTACAGTGTCGAAACTAAACTTTCTTCGCTGATCTTAAAATCAAACTCGAGGGATTGCGGGGACCTTACAGCAGTTTGACTGACTAGAAGTAAGCAGTAGGCATTGCTTTGGACTATATATCTGTTTGTTGAAGAGGGCTAGGTCGGTTTTTATCCTTAAACCAGTGAAGGCTATTTGGTACCTTCCGAAAATCTATGGGATTATAAATCTATCACCGTTTCTGCTAAAGGCTCTTGAAAAACGTATCGACGTGCAACTTAAGCTGGATATTTCTCTGCTGTTGGATAGTATCTAACATGCATATGATAGAGGCACATTTAGGGAGACGGCATTGTAGAGGTTAACATCTTAATGGATATTGAGGGAACCTTTGAAACCGACAATGCTGAAATGCTGCAGAAAGTTCAACAGAATCTGGTGACTTAGTCACTAATTGGTATATGTAATATACACTGGTAATGTTAGACCAGATCTAACGTATGGAATGGTTGTTTAGTGGCCGTTAGCCAACATCCACAGGCGCATAATGTCTAAGTTTTAAAGTATTATCTATGCTGGGTGTCGGACCACATAAAATTCCGGAATTCCGGAAAAATGTAACTGCTACTCACTTACTTAGGTGGCGCTACAATTCGGGGTGAACTTGGGTCTCAACCAACAACCAGTTATGTACTGTGGGCCTTAACTAACCCCCTCAAAGCTAGGTCTTTCTCTACTGTCCTATCCCTCCGGGTTTGATTCGAAGACTCTGCGGGCCGGAGCATTTGTGTCCATCCGCTTTACATGTCCTAGCAATCTTAGACGACTAATGCGTAATTTTTTGACTATGTCGATGTGACTGTATAGTTCGACGTTGAATATCCTTCTCCAAAGCCTGTCCACGCAAACGGGACCGAAAATTTTACGAAGAATCTTTCTCTCGAAGCGACTGAGAATATATTCATCCACTTTAGATAGAGTTCAAGCTTCAACGCCATAAAGTAGGAATGATCCAGGTCTTATACAGAGTCTCCTTCTTCGTTTTATTTCTGCCGAGGTGTTATTGTCAGAATTGATAGCAGAGTCGAGGTAGACAAAGTCCCTTACTACCTCAAAGTTATAGCTGTCGATAGTGACATTCAATCCAATTCGTCGATGTTGTGTGTCCCTTCGTGTTGACAGCATTTACTTGGTTTTGCCCTCGTTTATCGCTAAACCCATTTTGGCAGCTTCCGTTTCAATACTACCGAATGCACTGTTTGCTTGGCAGGGGTTCCAGGATGCTCTCTACTATCTCTATAAATACTCATATTCAACCCTAAAATCGATGAAAGGATGGTGGGTATCGATTTGGACTTTTTTTTTGTCTTATCCAGGATCTGTCGAAGTGTCAACATTTAATCGACTGTGGACTTTCCTGGTTTGAAATCACATTGATAGGGGCCAACCAGATTATGATGCAGGGCTTCAGGCGTTCACATAGTATGGCAGATAGATTGCGAAACGCGATGTCAAGGAGACTAATACCTCCCTAATTGGAGCAATTCAGGGGGTCTCCTTTCTTGTGGATCGGGCAACCTATCTTAAGATACCATTCATCTGGCATACACTCGTCTGACCAAATCTTAAAGCTGAGTTGGTGTATTCTTTCTCCTAAGTCACATCTAGCTGTTTTCAGCAACTCGGCTTGTAGGCCATCAGATTCAGCAGCCTTGTTCTTATTTAGGTTAGGTGGACGGAAGCTTGGCTATCATCGTCTAGATTGAATGGTCTGCCTGACAGCGGGATGTTGATCTTCATCACCGTACAGTCTGCAAACGAAATTTTTCCATATTCTCAGAACCGACTGTGAATTTACTAGGTTCCCTTTTTCATCTCTATAGGTTTCTGTACTACTTTCTGTACTGTACTTCCGTACATTAATCCTGGAGTATAATCTTTCAATATCTTCGATAGCGCGCTTCTCGTGATATTTTTTCTTCTTTTGGATAAGCAGGTGTTTTTTCCCCGTCTTTTTTGCTCGTAGTGCTCACGAGCAGCACTCACGAGCAGAACCTTTTAAAAAACACAGTACAGGGTGGAACTTTATATGTATGTACATCTACTCCCACTGCACTTCTTATGGAAAGATTCTGTCTTAAATCACTCAAAGTAATGAAAGAACTAACGGAAAAGGTTCAACAACCGCTTTCTATATTCTATGTAAGCTGCTGATATAGAATAGACCTCCTCCGGTGACCACAGTGGGTCTCATTACTGGGTTCAGTGCCTTAAACGAGGATCTCAAAACTATATGAGATATGAGGAGGAAGAATTGGGCCTACATATGTGAGTACTGACTTACGACGGATGAAACCTTTCCATATCTAAACAGCGATTGTCCACATTTCATCAACTTAGGGTGGCTACCTTCGGTATATGGTCCTCTTTTGCCTTACAGGTCTTTAGTGGCTCGGGTGCTTATCTATCACAGCACTCTTATCATCCATTGAAATGTAAAGCAGCTTCTGTGGGAGCATGCTTTAGGGACTCGATATTAGAGTATCTTTTGTGTTCACAAATTGTAATCTAGAAGGTTCCGATTTGGGCTGACAAAAGGCTAGTCTTCGGTACTGATGAAATAGTGGATGTAAAATCTTGTTGAAATATCCATGGCAGTTTCTGGATTAGAAGACTTCCTTGGTTTTGGCCGAGGTTCTCATTGAATGACGGTTGGAATGCATCTGACCGTGATCGTAGATTGAATGGCTATCTATGATGCAGATAGACTAAACGAATTCTTTCCAATATTTGTTGCCATTCCACTCAGCAGAACGGATTGCAGACACCTCACTGACAGCCACGCCTACTACAATTAAGCCATTCCACCAGCCAATGCTGTACTATACAGCACTTTTTATCTATAATTGTCCATCCTTACCTGCAACACTTACTGGCCTTTCATCATAAAGGATATTTGAGTCTGAGTGCTTCAGTATAGATAGTATTTAAAACTTTGTGTACGCTTTACCCAATTTCGACTTCATTATTGTTTCACATTATTCTCGAATGAACTTTCTCATCGAAAGTATGTAGTCTCTTAAAAGTACAGTGAATAAATAATTTCTCCTTAAAGCAACCGAAACTGAAAGGTAGACAACCGAAACACTCTAAAACATGCTAAACTTCTACAAAAGTTAATCCTGCAACAGAAAGGATTATGCATATATTATGAGTATAACACAGCCTTTGTTAGGTCATTCAAAATAAAAATTGTGTTTCAGAAATAAATGCAAATTTCTACCCCCACTTTGTTGGAGCTTTTTGCGAATAAATTAAACCATAAATAAATCCAGTGGTCTGTTTGCAATTATCCTTTACATAAACCCTTCGAAGAAACATGAAGACATCGGAACATTATGATGTAAACAAGTACAATTTATCCTTAAGCTTTCAATCCTAATAAAAAATTCATTTAAATGTATGAGCGCGCTCTTGTAGCACTTAAAGGATACTATAACACAAAGGACACTATAATAAGCAGTCACCTGTAAAGGATTGTTTTGCCATGCTGTGTTGTCCATCGTTATATCCCGAGTGCAATATTACAATGCCATTGCAGGAGTAAACTAATGTTCTTGCTCGCTTGCTATTGTATGCGAAGGGTGCTTAAATAAAGTGCAAGGATTTGTCTGGTAACTCCAGCATCTATCGTCAGTGACTTGGTAAATCTAAATGGGGGTTCGTATTCAATTATTATTTTTTGTTTTTGTACAGTTAAGAGAAACCTTCTTATCCACCAGACAACAGGTAACCCCGCTTTGGTAGACAGAAAGCACGTTTGTACTAAAACTGCTTACTCCCCTGAATGAGATTAAAATCCCTGGATGGGTTCCACAACGTGGGGTAAGAAAGCGCAACCCCCGCAAGGACATGCTAAAAGTTCAATGACAGCGCTTGTTGCTTCTACGGTGGTTGGGGAAGTTTCTCCTCACAGTGCGCTGAATTCACATCCCCTACAGAGTTCTTGTTCTATTCATGTAAGAAGCTTTTTCGGAAATCGTATTTCTCATTTTGATTTTTGCTCGCGCTGTCGTAGACAGGATGACATTGGTATGCGTTAAATTGTAAGGATTATACGAGAAATGACAACAGGTTAGGTTTATGTGTTTTTTTTATACATATGTACATGTGGTGCAGGACATATATATAATTTATCATGTTTTGGGTAGGTAGTTCCCATTTTTTGCAAGAAAATGTTTTTTTTTTTTTACGAAACAGAAGTTTTACTGCAATGAAATCCACTTTGTCAGAAACTGGGTCAGGGTGTCGTTTCAGCTTGAAAGGTAGCCATGACCTAAATACGGATTTAAATGTATACATTGACATGGGTGTGTTAAATACACACATTGCAGTATTGTGTGTTGTGCTAGACAAGAATCACATTTGATTCCGATGTTTATTCAATTTTATGGAAGGCGTTTGTCATTTGGCAGTTATTGTCATAATATTTGATAGCTACTCATGTGTGTAGATAAGGTAGGAGCCGTGGCTCAGTGGAGTGGGCAGAGGATAGAGCTTCGAATGCAGGTACAAAAGCTTACTTACAATAGATAACGTTAAAGTATGGGGTGAGTCTGACAAACCTCTCCCGTTGTTGTAGAGCAGGTATCATACAAGCCCGATTGACTGAGAGAAATTATAGGTCATATGACATCCTTGGGCAGTTGCTTCATTAATAAAAGTCGATGAGTATGATACTTCTTGTAATCAAATTGTAGTGGAACACTCTGACGTTAATTCGTCATTTGGAAACACAAATATCGCTAAGCCAATTAATAGCAAGATCACTGGTCTTATTGGTTCCAAAAGGCGAACTACTAACCGTGATTCCAAAGGTAAATTGGGCGTCCTGGGTATTTCAATTGACTACGGAATTTCTGGATAGTTAATAAGACTTTCTTGAATAACCAAGATGGCTAGTTCAGACATCACCGATGGGGTAATGAGACGTAATAAACAGCAGTTTCAACCCACTTCATGAGAAACTTCTTATCATATCTTCTCCTCATTTCAAACTCAAAATCTTCTTCCTTCGCTATTTTCTAACATTATGAGGGAATTCATAACTCATAACTGCTTGAGCATTTCTGAAAATCTCCGGCTTCGAAAGCAAGTAAGTCTACTCCATTTCTCTATTCACAGCACTCCGGTACCCGTGCATCACTTTACCAGTCTAAACAAGCTTATTCCGATCCTTTAAGTAATCTCCTTAAGCTACCGAATTATCATATAAAACTGGTTTATCGAACCCAGCTGATGGCTAATCTATAATTTCGACTGGACAAGTACCAGGCATTCTTGATGAGGAATCCCATGCCTCAAAGAGGTTTAGAATGTGTAGTATTCCAAACTCTACTCCGTAACTGTTTAGGAAAGTTTTATAATCGCAATATATCGATTTGTCTGACGAAATGGTAACTCATTGATGGCAGACTATTGAACCACCACCTTAGCTCTTCACTGCTGTCTAGTATCAAGATTTTATCAATCCATTTGCCCACTTACGAAATATCCTCTTTTAAGTCTAACCAAACTTCAGAGGATGTATTGAATCGGGATTCAGGGATTTAAAGTCTTTGATCTACTCTTGCAGCGGCAATGGAGACTATGTATAGTCTCACTTCACTGAATCCCTATTGAAATAGTTCAGAGGCAAAAACAGCAGTAAGACTAAAGAAATTAGTATTCTGGCTAGCAGGACCCTAAAGACATGCATCCGTCTTTGGTCGATGAGGGATGACAAAGTGGCAGTTCGAAACCAATTTTTTGATCCTGGTGCTGATGCTTACCAGGAGATTCACTATCAGAATCTCTGACAAACTTGTTTGGTAGAACAGATAGAACACGATGTGGGTACTGGAGCTAGGGTTCACTGCGAGATTCTAAGAGTCGACTAATCTTCTAGAATGTATAACGGGTGCAGTGTCTTTAAAGGGGAAATGACAGCTATGCACAATGCACGAAAGAAATATTGTCAAAAGGATAATTCCTATACCTATACATTGTGAGTGGTCAAAGGATAGTGACGCAAATACATGAGAGCACAAGTGCTTCCACATTACCTTCTCACTATCAACTCCTACTCTACAACTCACTCTAGTGTAATCCCTATATGAGTTACTTTGACATATTCGAATTCCAGGTCTATAAGGACCTTCAACAATAAGCCACGGTATTGAAAAAGAATTGGTGGCGGAAGATCCCTTAATAGCCCAACGGCAGCGCTCTTATACGCGAAGTGGGTTACTTACTTACTTATTTACTTATGTGGCGCTACAGTGCGGGGTGAACCTGGACCTCAACGAACAAGCTTCACAAGTTAGCCCGATCCTTAGCTAACTGCATTCAGTTGCGCAGTCCAAGTCGGTTGAGGTCCCCTTCTACTTGTGTGGGCCACCAAAGGCGAGGTCTTCGTCTACTGCGTTGTCCCTCTGGGTTCGATTCGAAGACTCTCCGGACCTGAGCACTGGTGTCCATTCGCTCTACATGTCCTAGCCATCTCAAACGACTAATATGTAGTTTTCGACTAGGTCGATGTCGCTGTAGAGCTAGTATATTTTGCCGTTGAATCTTCTGCTCCAAAGCCCGGCAACGCAAACGGTATCGAAAATTGTACTAACACACTTTCTCTCGACTTTCTTCAGAATTGATAGCAGAGGGGAGGTAGACAAAGCCCCTTACTATCTCAAAGTTATAGCTGTCTATTGTGACGTTCTATCCAATTCGTCGATGTTGTGTGTCCCTTATTGTTGACAGCACATACTTGATTCTACCTTCGTTTGCCGCTAAAATTGGTGGGCTTCCGTTTCAATACTAGCGAACGCACCGGTGACAGACAGCTGAGTTCTACCAATTACATACTCGTAGTCAATATAGTTGGGGTACGCTAGTAGTTGCGCAAACTTTTGAAAGATTGGCCTTCGGTGTTGGCTTGTAAGTTTTGCACAATTCTTTCAAGTATGATGTTCAGGAAGTAACATGACAGCGCCTCACCTTGTCTAAATCCTTTTTTGATATCAAAGGTCTCGGTGAGATCGTTACCGACCTTGATGGAGCAACGAGAATTGTTCATCGTCATTCTACATATTCTGACGAGTTTGGCAGGGATGCCAAAACTAGCCATGGCTCTGTATAGCTCGTCTCTATATATGCTGTCATATGCGGCCTTAAAATCAATGAAAATATGGTGGGTATCGATTTGGACTTCTTGAATTTTCTCCAGGATCTGGATAGAAAAAGGAATATGGACTATAGTCCTGCTATCAATAACTATGCGTTCCAGTATGTTTCAGATTAAAATGCGTGCTGGAATAATCCTTGTGTAAGCTGTATAAGAGCACTTTGCGTCCCATTTAGTGGAATCTAAATCAGTGCAGTGTTGTTATAATATCTTACAAAGACTTTCCAAAGACATAATAAGGTCTAATTCGGTTGGGTTCATGATTACAAAGCTTCCGCGTTCTTTGAAAAGTAAATATTCTGTGGCTCCAATTGCAAACACTACCCCTCGCCTAGCAAATTGGAAAATATTCTGAGACTTAGGCTATCCAAAAGGTTAAATTATTAATCTAGAAAAGAAGCATTAGAAAGCTAGTGGACTTCCTCAACGGGCCATTGCTGTCTGATGTACCATCATAGGAAGCGAGATTTGTGGTCGGAGACAGATTGCGCATTTATTCTGGAATTAAAGGAAACATCCGAGAAGCTTTACTGTGAGGTAGTACTCTGGTAGTACTCTGGTTAAAATCACTATACTGAATACGTAAAATTCACAGTGGTAGCTTAAATACGATGATAGAAATGAGGTTCAAATACCAGAAACCAGCAACTATTTCACGGCCCCATCCGTCCGAACGTTTGACAAATACTTACTAAACAGGGAAGTAGAAAACTGAAATGTGATATTTGAAACACCTTGAGCTGCTGTGACCACGCAAGTGTTCGTTTTCTAGCAAAACCTGCTGGAAAATTGCATGTTTAGCAAATTTAAGAGAATTAAGTACAAGGCGTATCTATGATACTAACCACAAAGAAAATTCCTGACGCAAGCTCATTTCAAGTCTTTGGCAATCTGTGGGTGATTGTATTAAATAACATCTACTCTCTCTTCCCGGTATCTATTGTCCTTTGAAAGCACCTGACATGAGAAAAGCTTTTGAGATAAAAAAAAAGGTTTGTGTATAAGATATTGTGGTGAATAAAAAGCCAATTGATGTAAAAATAGTGAATAAACATGTAGAAAAATTTAAATCTATAATAAATCATATGGCACCCTATTCTTTATTTTCTAATCCACCCATGAAAAGCGACAAATCTTAAATTTAAATGCAATGATAGAAAATGTCCTAAATTTTTAAGACATTTTTTTTTACAAAAAAAAAAAAAAACGGTCGTAAGGATATACATGGATGTATTGTATCCCAATATATTTTAGGCTAGAAACATTGCTTGGATGCACTACGACAGGTTGAGGGTATTAAAGGCACTTTTAAATCCGGCTCTGTGTGAAGTGAATTTTAGACCTCGTGTTGAAGGTCTGTCCGAGACATCGGCATTGTATGTCTTTCCAACCATGATGGTGCAAAGTGCATACACCATTGCTAAAACTAGACATGGCTCTGTATAATTCGTCTTAATAAATGCTGTCATATCTGGGCTTAAAATCGATTAAAAGGTGATAGATATTGATGAAAGTTTCTTCCGAAATTTGGTCGGTAGCTGACTCTCCTGTGCTAAAACCCCACTGATACGGACCAAACAAGTTGTTGCCAAGAGTCAACATTAAGACATAATATTACAGGTAAGTTCTTGTAAATGATGTTGAGTAGACTTATTTCTCTGTAGTTAGTGCAGCTTAGAAGATCTGCTTTTTTCAGAATCGACCAAATAATGCTGAGGTTCCAGTACCAATCCTTATCAAGTCAGCTCCCGCTGGTAAAAAATATCTGCACAGCCAGGATGTCAGTTCCAGCAACGCTTTCTTAACCTCTTCCAGGTTGGGTGGACGGAAATGTTGAACTATAATTCACTTTGAACTATATTCGAGTGTAGGGTTCTAAAGAGCGACTTACATAAGAATGACTTGTATACAATTAAGAATTGGCTCATATTTTTCTACTACTTGATTTAGGGCTATTTCTTCTGCCCTTGACAGATATCAAGAGTGCTTTCAAGTGACGACGGACTAATAGACATAAAGATTTTTTTGACGTGAGCTTGGTTTGAGACTTTGCTTAAATATGTATATGCATTCGACTATTTCCAGATTTCTAAAGAATACCAAGTCCAAGCCAAATTTGCACATTATGCAGTTTTGCCTTAGTAAGCGATTGGGTTGCCTCCACTGGTGCTCTAAGCACTACGCCCACGTATGCACTCGAGACATTCTTTTATTTTTAATCACTGGATCTACAAATAAAATTACAAGCAGGTAACAGTGCGCTTCGTCGCACTAACGCAGGGCTCTTCAAAACTAGGTATATTGGACATAACTCTGTTCTTAAGGGATCATTTCCCAACATCCCTGATGAAGCGGTTGAAAGTCTTTGTACTCTCGACTACGACCCACCGTACAAAGTAATGTACCCTGGTTGTTAGAATGAGCAATGAAAACAAGTCTTGATAGAAAATGAAATCTCAATTTATTCGGGCGATTCCAAAACTAGCGAGGGTACGGAATCAAGCATATATTCGACAGATGAAGACCTACATATATGCAGTTTTGAGACTTCCTGACATATGCTGTGTGTTTCAAGTAGCGGTTCTAGATGTGATCAAAGCTGCGGAATCACTACAGATGGGATCAATATTCGACAGGAATATCGCCATCTACATTGATAGTCAGGCTGCGCTTAAGGCACTAGAGTCATCATCACTAAATCTGAACTATTCAGAAGTCGCACAATATTCAGGGCACTATGTTCGTAAAACTGAGTCAGATGGTGTTAGGTTCTTAGACACTGTGATATAGAGGGCAACGAAAATGACGGGCTAGTAGTAGAAAAAGGAGCAGAATTCCCTGTAAATATATATATTAAATTAGTATATTGTATTAGGCCACCAATGGCCGTGGCGAAGAGAATTATTCTCGATAAAATCATTAATAAGATGACCTAAGATAGCCAGACTTAGGAGGGCACTGGGTTTCTAAGGGCTTGTGGCCTGACTTAGATCGGAAAAAAACTGGAGCATTAATAAAACTCACCAGATCAAAATTAAGAATAGTGATAGGGACATTCTCTGGCCAATGCCCTTTAAGGAGACACGCCATGAGATTAGGTTTAATGAACACCGACGCATATAGGTATTGTGATGTCTTACATATCGCAGAGGATATTACTCTTCTACTCTGTGAATGTGAAGCCATTGCTCGGGGTAAAGTAAAGTACATCGGATGATACTTTTTCAACAATTTGTATGAGGTTGGTTCACTGAATAAAATTGAGGACATATTTAAGTTGTGTAGGGAAATTAAATGTATGAGCTATGGAAAATCTCTAGGGATCGCAATGGGCCCACTAAGGTGTCTAGTGCTTATGACGAACTCATAACCCTTTTCAACCTAAGGCGTAAGGGATTGATCGATGTCATTTGTAAGTATGGTCTGTTTTCACTAATGTTTTTCAAAACGAATGAATCTACATATTGACTTCTTTCCGCCCCAGTGTCATTACTTTTTCTAATATAACTGTGAGCCTTCGTCTCTTTCGAGAGACTTACTTAATAAAATACTTGGGGAGTCTTACCTAATATGTGCTTCAATTATTATACAAAATCTTGTTTGTTTGTTAACATTCTGTCATGCATGTACATATATTTATGTCGTAATTTTCTACTTGAATAGAAGTTCAAATTACAAGTTTCTAGTGTATCCTTTAAACTCATTTCTCAAAATGCAAAGATTTCACTCACTTTTATCTAATCAGTATGGGCACCCTTATTTACGATATTAACTCCTACAAACTCTTAGTAGGAACTTTAGCTGTATCTACTTAAACAAATTTCTGAACCATTAGTACTAAATAATAAAATTTCCCAAAGTTACTCATGTCAAATATTCGAATACTATTTCGTAAAATTTTTCCGGATTCGGACATCGCAGGATTTTATTTCGGAACGTGTTTCTATGAAATGCCATAAATTGTATCAGATGTACTTAAACTGTAGTAGCATGGAAAATTACCCTTAAAATTATTTTGTTCCCATTTTTAAAAGAAAAAGGATTATCTCGGGTGAGAACCCTGGGTTTCCATATACAATGTTGCTAAGGACTTTTAGTTTCAATATTTTCCTAGCACATTTTCCGACATCATCGGTCGCTCCCAGCGCGCCGTGTTAGAGGCTTTTACGGCAATTGAAGAAGAGGCGAAACGTGTTGGCCTTGAAGTGAATGAGGACAAAACCAAATACATGTTGTCAACAAACAAAGAAGCATCTGTCCACCGCCTAGGACAAAACGTCACTGTTGGCAACAGTAACTTCGAAGTGGTTAAGGAGTTTACCTACCTCGGAGTAAATATCAACTCCACGAATGACAACTTAGTGGAGATTCGACGAAGACTTACCCTAGGAAACCGCTGCTACTTCGGTTTGGCGAAACAAATGGGGTCAAAACTCCTAACTCGAAAGACGAAATGTATGCTCTACAAAACTTTGATCCTGCCAGTTCTGCTGTATGGAGCCGAGTGCTGGACGATAAGCAGGAAAGCAGAGCAAATACTGAACACTTTCGAAAGAAAAATTCTTCGTCGGATATTCGGTCCCGTATGCGAGGAGGGCGAATGGAGGAGAAGATATAACCGCGAACTCTATGAGCTGTACCAGGATGTGGATGTAGTCCAAAAAGCCAAAACACGTCGACTACACTGGCTCGGCCACATCGAGCGAATGGACAATAATGCTCCAGCAAAGAGGATCTTCGAATCACAGCCCCCAGGTTCGAGAAGACAAGGAAGACCGAACCTCCGTTTTAAGGATCAAGCTATCGCGGATGCCAGAGCGCTTGGTCTAGATAACTGGAAGCAGCGTGCCCGGGATCGAAGAGAGTGGAAGGCTGCTGTGTCTCAGGCAGAGACTCTTCACGGGTCGGGAGCCCGTTAAGTAAGTAGTATTTTCCTAGCAACCACCAGACAGTTGGAAATTTCAAAGCACCCTGAATGGATGAATTCATAATGTTCATGTAAATTACGTATTTAAATTACGTATAAAAATTGAATACTATGCTGATTCACTACTGATTTAGAAATTTGTTTGTTGGGCCTATATAATCCAATCAAGTTGTTCTTACATCGAGAAGTATTTTATTTTCAACTTATTTTGGCCAATGAATCAAATTGTTGTTTTTTGGAAATCCTTAATAAATTTTTGAGGATAATTCTTCACTGCTTGATTGATTGGAAATGATTTACTTGTAAACCATTATAAACACTTTGTATTGTCACAGTGCAACTCACAGATGCAACTCAATTCTCTATATCTATTTATTAATCGAACGGAAAACAAAAAGTTTTCAGAAACTACAAGAAGACCAATTGGGGCCTCTTTAGAAAACGTTTGACAACGTTGATCCCTCCCATTTCGCCTATGGAACCTACTATCACTGAGGAGCTTGACTGCATTGTGCATGTCCTTACATCGACACTAAATAACGCTATGTCATTGGGTTGTCCTCTATGTAAACTTCGAGGCGAAAAGAAACCACCTTCGTGGAATGCTACTCTCAGAGTTCCTAGGAAGGAAAGTAAGCTTCTATTTAACCTACACATGTAGCTAAAAGCTTTTGTTGGACGGCTGACGCCTACAAGCTGTCTCTTAAGAAATACAAAACTTCAATGAGGAAGGAAAAACGACGTTCCTGGAGGCTCTTCTGCGAAACCAAAGAACACAAAATCCGCTCCAAAAATCCCTCTATAACCAGCCACTTAATGCAGCCAGATGGTCACTGGACCACCTCTAGTAAGGAGTCCATCGACCTTCTACTGGACACGCATTTTCCTGGTAGCTCCTCAATTCGAAACCACATTTTCTACACCGTGCACCAACTCCGCTAATAATTACTACTGAAAAGATCCTTTGGGCCATGTGCAGTTTCAAACCATACAAGTGCCCAAGGCCAGATGGTATCATTGCGGCTGAGCTTCAGCAATCAGAAGACATTGTGCTTCCTTGGCTTAAAGCCATCATGTTGTCAATCCCAAGACAACACCTAAAATTTCTTTCACGGCCCCACCTCTCGGGAGTGTCGGGCAAATATCCGAGAGTATAACTGTCATGAAAATGCTTCTCAAATTACCCTTCGGAAATGGCATTAAACAGCAGGTCCTTTCTATTCGTATAAAGAATATAACACGCACAATATGAATGGTTTGCTAGGGGGCGCATCGGCTATTTGCCAATCCTTATGGTGGCGTTCTGTCCCCTCTTCTGTAGAATCTAGTGGTCAACGGGCTGCTATTGGACATAGAAAGGACTGGATGCAGAGTGCCTATGCAGATGACATTGTCATCGCCGCCTCCGGAAAATATCCTGATACTCTCACGGAGCTCTCCTACGGCTTACCAGATGGACCTCAAAATTGAACTTGTCCTCTTCACGTGCAAATATAAAGTTCCCTTTATTGAACCTCCCACGATTAATGGCACCAGTCTTTCCTTTAAAGATAATGCAAAATACTTGGGTGTAATTTTTAATAGGAAGCTATACTGGAAAGCCAATCTACTTGAATGCGTAACGAAGGCAACTGTTGCTCTATGTTCCTGTAAAAAGGCCATAGGTAGAAGTTGGGGCTTTTAACCTCATATCATAACGCTGGATGTACGTTTCATGTACATACATGTCCATTATAAGTCCTATACTACAGAATGGCGTGATTGTCTTGTGGCCGGCTCTTAATAGGACTACGCACCTCAATCTTCTGTCTAATGTGCAAAGATCTGCTTGCATATGCATCAGTGGTGCACTGAGAACATCTCCCTCAGCGGCGCTGGACATTATACTTCACCTGCTCCCCTTAGATATTCTTGGCAAGTAATTGGCTGAGAGTGCGCCTGTCCAACTCAAAGTCTCGTCACAGTAGTCTAGCTTTCTAAGGGTCACTCCTCGATCATTTATATCCTCAATACCCCAAAAAACACCGACCAGTTATTTGATCGAAACTTCCGCTCGAACATCCCTGACCGAAGTGAATTGGTCACTGCTCCGATAATTTCAATCAGAGCAGAGAGGCAGAAAGCTCCCAGATCATTGTAGCATTTTCGGGCGAAAATCATAGCGATCAAGGAAGACTTGTCTTGGCCGAAATGTAATGCAATATCTGTCAGCGATTTTAAGACTTTCACTGACAGTCAAGCGGCAATCAAATCCCTAGAATCGTCCTCCTTCAATTCAAAGGCTTTACACTGTCGTATGTCTCTCCTGAGATGACTGATCAGTTCAACTTTCACCTTTGCTGCTTGCCAGGCCAAAAAAACATTGCAGGGAATTGCAAGGCTGTAGAACTCGCCAGACAGGGTACGACCCACAGGATCCTGCCAAAGTGGCGGAATCTGGATATGGTCTTTGCTACCTATATGTAAGCTCTTACTAAATCTGAACGCTTTCAGCAAGACCAAGATGAGAAAATCTCTCTACTAGCAACACTTCAAAACAGACCTGACCCAAGCTCGATCTGAAACGTAGTGCTGAGTTGGTCCTGTTGAAGCGATCGCAGATCAGTCGCGTTATCGGTGTTCTTACTAGACACTATCTAATAGGCCAACATACCATAGGGCCTCTTATCACATAACTTCTGTAAAAGCTGTAGAGACGAGGAAGAGGAAGAAACTATTCTCCATCTCCTATGTACGTGCTGAGCTCTGTCCTAAAATACTATTCCATTTAGAAGCCCACTTCTTTAACAACCTAGACGAACTGGCGTCAGTAGACGACACGAGCCAACTTCGTTAAACTTAGTTAATTAAGCTAAACTTTAGCGGAGTGAAAGCAGTAACATATGCAGATGACCTAGCGACAGGAAAATTTCTGTGCACTCTTAGTGACCAAATAGAGTGGTGGATTCTACAAAAATACACTGGCAATACTGTATGCACAGACTACATAACTCCCCGTCTAGACTTCACAAGACCATTTGTCACTTATTTTCCCAGTAGAGAAGAATGGTACGAAAAACAACCACCTGTAAATAGATCAAAGATACCCATCTACACGGATGGCTCCAAGATGGACACCAGCGTTAGCGCAGGTTTCTTTTCCGAAATTCTCGGAATGTCCATTTCGATCAGACTCCCTGACTACAGCGGTGTTTTCCAAGCTGAGCTCCTGGGAGCGACTTGTAGCAGCAAATGAGGGATGGAGCGGACTCGACTCCTGTATTACAACTATGAAAATGTGGTCACTTTACAACAAACAAAAAACCGAAAGAATCTTGCAAATTAGTAAAAAAATCTTTGTCCTTTCTTGTGAGTGTAATTACCGGACATAACATGTTGAAATACATATCACACAAAAAAGATGAAACTTAGCACGGACGACCTGTGCAGATACTGTGGTGATGAGGATATGCATGAGGATACTTCGCATTTCCTCTTTCACTGCCCAGCACTCTGTTACATTAGAAACAAAATTCTGGGAAGATATTTCTACCAAGACTTAGAAGAACTTTCTGACAAGTCTTTAAATTTTCATAAATTCGTAAACGCCTCGGGATGGCTTGAAGATCCATAGGTTTTTCATTGGTACTATAATATAGGAAATATAACCCCTATGGATCTACATTGATCTAAGTGTGACGGGTTCAAGTTTCTCTTGATTGGACAAGCGCTATTACATTGGTGATAATTTTGCGGTCTGAAATACTCTGGCTATCAGCTTTGCAGTTAGTCCAAAAAGATATTTTCCATTTCTATTGTATTGCTCAGAACTTAGGGTATATTTTCATTTGAATCTTTGATCTTTTCTGATCTTTGCTTATATTTTCATAAGCGACTTCTTTTCTACAACTTCTAATCTAATACGGTCCTTCACTGAGGACAGTATTACCAGCTCCTCGTATTCGTTCCTTGATTCATGTCCCGGCTCTTCGGTCATGACATTGAAGGGGCAGCGGTGTATCGAAAACCACATTGCACCATCTAGATAAGATTCAAAATCGTGTATTAGATCTAATAGAAGACAAAAGCACGGGAGTTAGTCGACTCATTTGAACATAGTAGAAATATTTCCTGCCTCTTCAAAAATTTCAACAGTGTTTTCTCGAAGCACGTCACTCCTGGAATGCTTAAACCTATCTTCAGAAGTACTGTTAAGTTCACAGATTCTGTAAAGTTCTATGTGTCCCTGTCATTATAACCGACGAACATTCAAAACCAACGTGCTATAACCTATTTGCTTCTCATTTGAAAATATAAGATTCCACAAGCTTTTTGTTATTAGATACATTGTTATCCTGTCATTCCTTATGATTCTACTTTCAACAAAACTATTGGCTCATAATTTCCAATTCACTCCGTTAAAAGATATATATTTAACCCCTTCCGGATGCCCTTGGCCATTTTTCACTTCACTCTAACTAACAATCTCAGGTTCTTCCTTAAAGAATCCTTTTTCGCCTAGTTCGTTCAGCAGAAAGCTTCCTTCTCAGATTTATCTTCATAAAAAATGCTAAGTATGCGACAGAATGTGAATTACTGCGAATATTCTTTTGTACATGCGTTGGTGGGTGTGCTGGAGGGAATATTTCTGCATTATGCGCGTTACCCAGTACAGCTCCTTGAGTCGTGTATTACACCATAACAAACGTCTAATGCGGAAATTGATAGTACGATATGGATCCTCAGAGGCAGGACTAGCAGTATAAAATAGTTTACCGCACACAGTGACGTACTATTGCTTGCATAAAAGGGGGTGGTGTAAACTGCAAGTCATTCTTTTTTGTTCACTATCTATTGTAGCCTCAAGTGAAATTCCATTGCATATCTTGCTTCAATGTATACGAGTATATTGTGTCGTCCTGCCTTCACATTGCCAACGACGATATCACATGTATGTACATTCGTGTATTTTTTGTTATTGTGTGGGTGCGGAAGGGGGTGAATTTTTCAAACACAAATTCAATGGAATTCAATAAGAGATTTTCGGGGCAAAAATTCGCCTTCAGCGTTAGCTTTCTAGTGAGTGAATAAATTTGCTTTCTTTCCTTCAAAGAAAAAAAAAAGAAAGAAAAAACTGCACAATTTAGTTAGATATCCTTTTTAGTGAGAGAACACCATCGTACTATACAAATCGTATTGGGTACAGTAGCTGAATGCAGGGGTTTGGATGTGATTTACTTGAAGGGTGTGCATTGCACATTGTTCACTTAAAAGGTTAGAAAAATACATATTTATAAACTGAAGTCAAAACTACAGAGTTTGTGTCGAAAGTACGCATATCCGGCGACTGCAGGATAACACACAAGGTGTGAGGAATTATTTTTAAAGTGATTGCAAACGGAAGAACCTTGTACGCTTATAAGTGATACTCGTTTCCATGCGCCAAGTGAACTTGTTTTTTTGTTTTTTGCTTAGATCCTTACAAAAAAATTAGTCAAGAGGACTAATCTTCAGCCACCTCAGTAAAAAATTTTGGATCGCATTATAAGGTCGATAACTAATATGGCCGCTCGACTATACTGCGAAGAAAATTATAGAGGCACAACGCCAGTTTGCTGATTATTTATCCTGCGGGTACTTTTGGCCAAAGCATTATCGGGAAATGATGAGAACATATTGGCCGAGCACTTTAAAAATAGGTTTAGAGGTTGGTGGGCTGTTTGGTCTAACAAACACTCCTTCTCAGAAACCCTTGTGTTTTTTACTTAGTTGCTCATACCCCCTGGAGGGACATAGGGTATCAACTACTCCTGCGTGCCATCTTATTCGAATTTCTGCAATGGATTTCAGAACTTTCCAACTTTTCTCAAGCTACGTTTGTCTATGGCGGCCCACTCTTATGCCAGCCTGTGTGAGTGGATTCCAATGCATGTCTTACTTTGTACTGGAATTGTCTTCGGTTTGAATTGATATCTCCGAATTAGCCTTGTTGACCATCGTCCGAACTATTAAGTTCTTAGGAACGCCAGGAAAGCAGGAACACATCAAATCCTAGGAATATGCAATATCACCCAAGTGCTCGATAGCCTCACTAAGCAATTCATATACCCTTTAAACAAAGCTATGACGAGCTTATGTTCTGTAACCAGAATCGGAGATCCTATACTAGGTAGAAGGGATGACTGCACATGCAGCCAGCACTCGGATCACCAATGGATCCATTATGAACCCCTGTCGTGGATAATCTTAAATATTGTTATACACAGGTCGCCTAGATCTTTAAAGTGGGGACCGTTTACCGCGGACCGTTTTCCTGGTTCTGCACAGACTTGAGCGTTTGCATCTAAGGTGAGGTGTGCTCTCTTCTGCGTCCGTGTTGCCACAGCCTCGGCAGAAGTCATCAGTGTCTAGTCGCGTTCTTCTTCGGTGGGCTGCCAGGAAGTTGTGGCCGGTAATGATCCTCGTGAAGAGCGTTAAGTTGGGTCTGTTAAGGGTTAAAATTTGCTTGGTCATGTTTTGTCCAGAGATTTTTGGAGACACGACAAGTTGAGAGTGAGTTCCATCTCTTATTAGCTAGTCTTGCGAAGGATTGCTCTATATTCGGTTTAACAAGATTCAGGATCGGTAAATCAGAGGTAACGACCATTGTAAAGGTCCTGTCCGGACCCTTTTCTTGCTAAATTGTCAACCAGTTCGTTTCCCTGAATGTCGCCTTGTCCTGGAATCCAAAAGAGTGTAACTTCGTGGTTTGCTGTGAGCGCTGTGAGTTCTTCACGACATTGTTTCACAAGTTTGGATTTGACGCCTGTGGATGAGATGACCTTGATAGATAGCGGCTTGTATGCCGATGTATAAGTCGATCACCTTTCTTGAGTGCAGTTTCGTGGATAGTTCTCGTACCGCTTCTGCGATTGCTAATACTTCCTCTTGGAACACACTGTCCTGGTTTGGAGAGCGAACAATTTCGGGTTCAGATGAGTATATGCCAGAACCTACTTCTTCGCTAGTTTTTGACCCCTCCGTGAGAATCGATATATTATTCGGGTTGGTGACCCTACCGTTAGTCCGATTCTCTCTTGAAGGGAAGATCGTCTTAACTATTAGGCTAAAGTCGTGTAATGGTGATATATAATCTGTCTCCGTACCTATGTAAGTGTGCCCATCTCGCAATAGAGCGTTGGCCCGTATCGTCCTCCTTCCAAAGGTTGGATTGCTTTAAGTGAAGGGCACTCTTTGCAGCTGTTTCTTTAAGGTGTAGGTCTAATGGGATCAGTGGTAGTATGGTTTCAAGGACTGCAGTCGGCGTCGGTCTGATGGTGATGGTAGTCCCTGTACATGCTAATGTTTGTATCCTACGTGGTCTTATCTGCTGCGGACCACCAGACTAGGCACACATAGGATAGAATGGGTTTGACGATGGCTGTGTACATCCAGTCGACGATGGCGGGCTTGGGCCCCCATTGTTTACCAAAGATTTTGCTACATGTATAGAATGCTATGGATGCTGTCTTTATCCTTTCTGACGTGTTTTCTTTCCAAGTCTGCTTACGGTCGAGTATACAGCCCAAGTATCGCGCATTATCTGAGCTTTGGAAGGATGTCCCCTTGAGTCTCAAGGGCCCGATCTGTGGGATTGTTCTCTCGTTAGGGAGAAGCACCGCCTCTGTTTTTAAGGAGTTAAGGTTGAATCCACATCTTTTCGCCCATTTTTGTAGGATATTGAGTGCGGATTGAAGTATTTCGGTGATGGTGGGTATGAATTTACCTGTCGCCATTATGACGACATCATCCGCATATCCGATAACTTTGGCAGTTTCTTTAAGATTCCATTCACGGCTAGTATCCATAGTAGAGGGGATAGGCCTTTAGAGGTGACTTGGAAGTCACCCAGTTCTAAGTTGATGTGTGTCGTCTTGAGCATGCATTCAACCCAGTCTGAGATTACTGGGTCCATGTTTTTTGGTTCAGTGCTAGTTGTATAGATTCAGATTTTATATTGTTGAAGGCTCCTTCTATATCCAGGAAGGCCGCTGGTGTGAATTCTTTATGGAGGAGTGAACTTTCGATCCTTGTTACCACCTCATGCAGGACTGTCTCAACAGATCGGCATTTAATATAGGGACGTCGGACTGGGGACATATCCCTAGAACTTAGTTTGGAGCGAATGTGTAAGTCTATAAGGCTTTCAAATGTCTTGAGTAAAAACGAGGTAAGGCTAATGGATCTAAAATCTTTTGGGCTACTATGTGAGGGTTTCCCCGCTTTGGGTATAGAAATGACTTTGACTTCTTTCCAGGCTGGAGCAATTAAGACACCCGCGAAAAATATTCGCAATTCGCTGACTGATATGCTCCTTGTGGCTTTGTAGCATCATGGAGAAAATAACGTCAGGACCGGGTGCTTTGAAGGTAGCGAAGGAGTCAATTGCCCAGTTGATTTCCTTTACATCTAGAATCTGGTTGCCTAGGAGAGCTGAGGTAAGTGTTTTCACGGTCAATCTCAGAGTAGCAGATTAGGTTGTAAGATTGAACACTCCTCGAACCGCCTAGAACGCTCCTGAAAGCATTAAAGTCAGTTCTTTTGGGGTTTTCGAATCTGAGCAGATGAAGATTAGTCCTACTGCAAAAAATCCTCGGAGTTTGAACACATAACTTGGGCCAAAAGTATTCTCAACTAAATCTTTCATATACCTGCAGTGGGCCCTTCTCACCCTTAGACACACCCGATATTATCTATGTACTTCCACTATACAGAAATAAATAACAGTGGAACATTTCAAGCCAGTTTCAAAAACCATTCCGACCAATTTAGGATGAGTAAATACCAGCCTGTAAGTGGGTCATTTAGATTTTAATTGTCTTATGTGTACCTAATTACCAGGTGGCTTTTATTACAGCATATAATTCCCCCGGGCATGGCAGTGCAAAAGCCATCTCAGGTCGGTGCACTAGCTCCGGCCACCAGTATCCGGATGTGTAATCTCGTCATGGGCCAGGAATATAAAATCCATTCCTTCGTTCATTTGCGTGGCTTAGTGTCTCTTTTTATGCCCACTTACTCATTCCCAGTAAGCATTCTCCCTCTCCCCCCTGGATAGTTCTGTTAAAGGTTCACCTAACGAACTGTTTATTTGATCTCTCACCCATTATTGTTGCCCTTATGACCGACCGACCTCCTCAACTCCCTGGTAAAAGTTCCTCTGCTTTACATTTACACAACAACACCCGGCTACACAACAGGGATAATGAAATTAATGTGACCTCTTAGACGTTACAGCCTCCTCATCATCGTCGTTCTCTGGCTCCCCGCCCGCCTGTTCCCATAAGACACTGTGTGCACGAGATGGTGGTGTGGCACAGTTCAGGAACTGTGCGGTGCAAAAAGGTAAGCAACGCCTAATTGCAAACTCCTGGGCGCTCATTTGAATATCCAATGCCGTATTTCAGAAACAATTCAACTTCAAATGGGACGAACCGTTCGTTCCCTGGGCATGGGGGGCCAGTGCCGACTCAGGAGTACGAGCATATCCTGTCTCTTCACGCTCAGAACAAATGGTTTTGTGTGCCGGCTCGTGTATACTCGTATACGTATATTTTTTGGCACAGGCAATTCATCTGAAGTTCCTCTTCCTTATCGAAGTTTCCTTTTTTCCGTTTTCGTTGCGTGGGTGCATTGGGGGCTTGGGTTAGTGGTGGTGAAATTTTGAAATATGCGATAATAAATTTAACGCCAAGTGTGGTCTTGAATTCGGAACAGAGTTTTGCATAAGAAAAATGGCAAAAGGACATACTGAGAGTTGTCGTCGTACGTCATTGTTGCCTTGTGCGGTGCTCTCGTGTGTCCAGGAGTGGTAGGGAATATGCCATTCTCCTGGCTCCATTGTTGCGTAATAATTCGTAATACACTTTGTAGATCTGTAGGTGGTCATTGTCGGAGTGTTTCAAAGGACTTAACCTCTCGCATTGTGAATGTCGTCTGTTTGACTTTGCTTACACTTGTGTCCTTTTGTTGAAAAGATAATTTGCTTGTGTGTATATATTCGGATTGAAGACATCTTCAAGTGTCAGTGCAAGACAGGCGTGTTGAATGATGATGAAAAATGTGAAAATGGTGCACCCCGCCATTGAACTATTTTTGGAACAAATGTGAGTTTTGTTTTAGTTACAGCCACAGCAATAAAATTTAAAATTCCATTCTTTTCAATGTTCCTCCGAGGTGCCGTTAACAATTTTCTGGATGTAGATAATGCTATTATCATATTTTCGCAATTTGTTGTCCTTAGCTGTGCTGAAGGAAGAATAATAAAATGTTTGATTCGAATATGATTTCCGTAATCATGGTGTTCTTTGGGAGCAGTTTACATAAAATGAATGCATCTTTGAAAGGCGAGTTTTGAAAGTAGAAATTAGCCAAAAACGTTTTCACAGTTTTATAGGTTTGATGGAAAAGCAGTGTTTATATGAATAGCAAATAATTTTATGATTCACTTAAGATCCTTTTCAATAATATGGGCCAGACTTTCAGTAGAGTCCTAAAACCATCCACTAATGACTTCAAACTTAAAAGCTGGACTGATTGGAAATGTTTTGATTGTTTTGTTTTTCAGAATGATTTGTCCTTACGCTTTACTAAATAAAAAAGGCTAAGGGTTATTGCTCCAAATGAAGTGTTCCTACAACTCAAATATAGCGACCCTTTCTGAGCAATTAAAATGGGCGTTGCAGATCCTAGATACCTTGAGCTGGTATTATTTACCAACAAAAGGTAAGCACCAGAGTGTGTGCCACTAGAGGCTAGCCTCAAAATGCTTCCACTGGAAATCTTTGTACAATTCTCCGCAGCAAATAGTTCCTTAGGAATAAGTCAATTAGACAGCTGAAGACCAAATACAATGGATGGAGTGAAGAATTATCCAGGCAATGATGGGCAAAAATTCCTCTTCTTTAAGTCCTCCCTGTGGACGTCCGCTGGTAATGACTAATTCAGGCTCGACAGATTAGTGTCATCAAGACTTACACGCATGTACTTAATCGTGTGCAGTGGTCATTGAGAACGAGGTAACAATAGATACTCAATTTCTTCGTAGTGTGAGCTTTAGAACCATGCCGCGGGATAGAAGGCTGGGGTCTAAGCCAGTCCTAACGAGCTCCTGAGGGCGGCCTGGCAGGTGTCACAATATCTTCAGGGGCCATCCACAAGTGGGGGAAGACATCCTACAAAGATTGAGGGAATAGGGAAGAGGGAGACTTCGACTGAGGTGGTCAGAGAGCCGTTCTAGAGCAAAAGGAGTAGATCTGATAACGTCGTTGAACTGAGTGCGGCGAAAAAGGTGAATGTACATATATCACCCTCGGTGAACCCGATTTACGACTCAAAAGATGAGCCCCTTGTTGCTCGAGAAGGAACGAAAAAGGAACATTTCGGTTGCCTAGTCATGGACCAATGGGTTACTGTCAAGGAGAAGTTTCAGGATGCTCTGTGGAAGAAGATGGCTGACACAGAGGAGAGTGAACTTCAATTCGACAGTGCTGGCTGCGAGGTCAGATGTAAGGTTATTGCCTGTGTGAACAAATTGTCGGCTGACTTCCTCAGACAGTTTATATCGGAGGTTAGTAAAATGTAGACCGGTGCTCAACTTAATTGCGTGACTATGGCTGAGTTGGCTAAGTGCACCTTGCCCAAAGCATGGGTCTGGGATCCGTTGCCATACTCCTACCCAGAGAAACTACTTGGTTTCTTTCATATACAGAATAGAGGGAACTTAGAATAAACATAAAAGGAGTCTTAAGAACAGGATCTAGGACACAGTTTGGTTCATACTTCTTGTTGGCCTTAAATAAGGAATCGCTACCATTCGCTAAGACCAAAGGTATGGTGCAATGTAGTATGGGGAATGTCATGCTAAAACTCGTAGCCAAGGGAGTGAAGGCTGTGACGGCATGCTTGGACAACTATGTAGCATGACGTTTCAGATATACCGGTACAATCCCCATATGAGATTATTATAATTTCGAGAATATCCTTCAAAGATCAGATCTGACAAGATGCAAGGACTGGTGTCCAGGGAGAAGTGGACTCACATAGTGGATGGCGATGCAAACGCGCACCACTCGCAATGGGGCAGCAGTAATACTTAGGCAGGAGGTGGGTATCTTTTCGACTTTATTTTGTCCACTAAGCTTACCATATGCAATAAGGACACTACTCCAACTTTCGTGGTAAGTAACAGGCAGTTGGCGCTAGATATTACTTCAACCTCTTGCAATGATTATGTAATGATAAAGAATTAAAGGGTATAAGTGGATACGCTGTCTACTCAGCTTCCAACCCAGTGCCGGTAATACCTACAGGAACTCTAAGACAGCAGACGGAGTCAGATACAAAGACGTAGTATGGCAGCATCTTAGAGATAAGGCAATCCGTAATGGCTATCGCAATCCCCGAGATATTGACAAGACGGGAGACAACTTTTGCAAGGCAATGACCATGGGATATGAGAAGGTATGTCCAGTCAGAAAGGACTCCAAGAGGTCCTAACCTCCATGGTAGAATGGCGAGCTAAACACTAAGTGAAAGTAAGGCACTTTTATAATATGTATACATATATATACATATAGAATAGAATAGAAAGTAAGAGTAAGTGTAAATACTTAATCAGGCAGTCCAAAAGAAAATCCTGGAAAGAATTCTGGGAGTCGATCGCAAATATTAGCAAGACTTCCAAGCTCCGTAAGATGCTGGCCAAAGACCCGGCAGTTTCCAGCTACATCAAGAAATCTGATGGTTCATGGGCAGAAAGCAGCGGGAAAGTATTGGAAACATTAGTCGAAACTCACTTTGCACGCAGTAGCGCACCAGAGGTGTCCATGTCGAATGCATACTCAAATAATACTAGTTTATCTATAGAGGAATCTCGTCACATAGAAGAACTTGCTTCGTAGCTCCATGCCCTGACGGCATTCTTCCAGCTATGCTTCAGAAAACTCAGGCAAAAATTAGGTGCAGGCTTAGGGAAATCTTTAAGCAATGTTAAAGGCTTGGCTATATACCAGCAGAGTGGGGGAAGTGAGAGTCATCCTCGTATCTCAAGCAGGTAAATCAAGTGGCACCCAAGCGAAAGACTACAGACCCATTAGTTTCTCGTCATCCCTTGTCAAGAGGAAACATGGATACATGAGGTAGTAGGGAAGATTGAAACTAGCCTTCATTACAAGGAATTTGCACTAGCGCTTTCAATAAAGTACAGGGATACGCCATCAAAAGAGCCCTGGAAAGTTTCAAAGCCAAGCATTGGATTTGCAAAATTAGGTACAAAGAACAGTCTGCATTGTCATTACCGGCGCACTGCGCACTACCCCCTCTGTTCCAAGCAGAGGTTCTAGCTGTGCTCAAAACTGGGGAAACAAATCTGAAATCTGCGGGAATAAGCGCTATGGGGCCACTATCATGCATCTATTACGGACTATATAACACCAAATCTAGATCCAGAATTTTGTCAAGCACATACCCGATCAGATTAAAAGCACATACTCGATCTACTAACTAGCACGGAATCTATGTATCTCTGTATAGATGAATGAAAGATGGACACAGGCGTTAGCTCAGATATCTTTTTCGAACCCCTGAGCATATCACAATCAGTTCAAGTGAAGGTCCTAGCAGTGACAATAGCAGCCCTTAAACTGCATTAAAGACAATACCACAAGAAGGTATCAGCGATTCCTGTCATTGAAATTAAATTCAAGCTTGTGAATGCTGTTGTGAAAAGCTAAAAGTTCTTAAAACTCACCACAAGGTTATGCGCGGCTGTGTTCAATACGTTGATTTAAAGATGTTTGGAAACTACCTATAGGTGGACATAACCCACTTTATCTGTTGCTATCCATATCTCATCCACCTTATTTACCCATTTTTCGGATAACATTTCTTCCAGGACCTCTGTAGATGAATTATCATCAAACCAACTGAATGGCTTGCAAGTTCATTACAGTAAGAAGTTGAATCATAGCTACAGAACAAGGGAAACGAATGGACAAGTATCGAATCGCTCTCCTGTGGGTATCACAATGGGTCTGCATTGACCTGGACGTGTCTTTTTGAATCACCATGTCACCTATCCACGTACCTAAGCCAACCTAACCTATCCTTTTATATGAGAATGCCACGGTAATTTATCTCCAACTTGAAAACACTGCAGCATAGTTACCACCTATTACTGGCGCTGACGGTTGCAGCCTCATATACATCCGCCATTTGTGCATAGTCCCAATAAATTCATTAGTGTCTATCTTCTCAAGATATTTGGCTCCCATTGGCCGCTGGTCCTTTGTCTTTATTCTCAACAGCAGCTATTCCTATAATGATAGGTGATTACAAAGCGTAAGACCTTGCCTATAACTTATAGAAAGAGGTAACAAAAGTATGAAAGTATGAGTAACAAAATTAACTCTTCCTGATTGTTCTCTGTATCCCTGACTGGCCATCAGTGTTACGACTTTTCCAAATTTTCTCTCCGTTATTACCTATCTTTTCGTGGTATGGTGGTTTGAGAAGAACTACTTCAGGTGGTTTTGATTAGGGAGCACTATAAGCGTTCCACAGATAAAGTCTGCAGAATCTACGTACCTATAGGTTCTAGCCATCTAGCCATCCAAAGTGAAATTACCACTAGTGACAACTAAAAATCTTTGGCGATTCAACTGGCACTAAGCTCGAAGTCCGTCATAGCAAGTACTTAACCATTTTTTAGCCAAAAATATAAATATCCTTTCAACTTTGACTAACAATTAGTTAAATAGTTGGTGGCAAAACTACATTCATTATCTCGATGCTCCAATGGTACTGAGCAATACAGCTACAGAATCGAAAGTGACCATGCTCTACGCCTTTATGGGTTTCCAATATAGAACACTCCAGCTTTAAAGCTGAAGTACAATTCCATTTGGACGTGGCCTTTCTCTAACTTCCGCATCACATTTTTCAAAATTCTTTTCTTCCATGTCACCAGACCAGAATGGTGAGTAAGGGTCTTACTACTCCTTTCAATACAACCCCTTCCAAATTAAACATTATTTCAATACACAGTTGCCCCTACCCCAAGCCCAAACATCATATTTCACCCTTCTCACCCAACAATTCCCAACAGAGGGTGCATACTTAATGGAAAACCAGTGCAGAGGCTTCAATTTTGTAGCTGGCTTACCCAATAGCATGGCAATCCTTTCGGTGACCATTCGAGTTCCTTATGCATTTTGCATTTCCCAAAACGAAATGAGTGGTTGTGTGCGCTTTAATGTCACCTCATAAAATATTTTGGCATCATTGTGGTTTTTGACGAATGGGTCCTTGCTCTCTCCTCGACCCCGAAGGCATAGTTCACCTCTATCGCAAGGAGCACCGTCCACTGTAGGAGAGTACCTACTTTATAGTTGTGGGTGGATCTCAGAATAAGGTCAGTGCACTAAGAGTGCTTTTGTGGAAATTGTATTTAAGCAAAAAAAAAAAAATTAACTCCCAAAGGAAGTATGGCTGGGGCACAGAAATAAATATATTCCTCGAAAATGCGTTATCACTCGAAAACAGGCACAACAATTGGTAGGTGCCGCACAAGCATGAGAATATTTTAACTCAATAAAAAATGATTCGGTGTCAACCTTTGTCAAAAACGGGACCAAAATGTTGGGTAAAAACGAACCAATTTATTTGAATCAAGAGGGATTCCAACCGGAAATGTCGTTTAACACATTTTCGGGGGGGAATTCGGTTTAAAGCGTCAGAAGTGATACTTCTTATCGCGTTCGCGAGTGTGCTGTATTAAGTGTCATAGGGGCGGATATGAGAAGGTATGTTTTTTTTGAGGGGGAGGAAATGCTTTTCTTGTAATTTTAGGACTAGAAATCGTGGTTAAGTTGGGCTGCAAAGCGACAGTAAGTAGATAATCACAAACGAAGCTTCCATGAGAAGTTGTGGAGCAATGCATAGGAGGATTTTTCTGCAAAGTTACCAGATGAAAGATGGATACTGACCTGAGGTTATGCGGATTGGTATTATGTATGCATATTATTAGAAGACTTTTGTAAATGTCCTCTAAGGTACACAGTGTGCTTCACAGGATAACTACATATACTCTTGGAACAATTGATTTGCAATGAATGAACTTATTACGCAATGCTTTTCAGCAGCTTAAAGGGAAGAGAGCAGGTTGCTTATTTCTTAAGGATTATGGCTAGTATAGATTTGCGACCGATAGAGCATTTATTTTTAGGTTAGGTGTAGGTTAGGAATATGGCTAGGGGAAGTGGAATGATCCCGTATCAATACAGACCCATTGGTTAACTTAACAAGCATGCATTTGATATGTTGTAGATCAAGATGTTTTTCACTGGTCTGTTAGATATATCTTCTAGGTCATGGAGGAAGTGTCGCGCGGGAAATGTACATATAATAGATACATGTGTATATCTAAGATGAATGTGACCAAGTTAGTGACAGAAAAACTGGGTTGTGTTTTCGTTGACTTTCTCATCACCACATCCTCGACATATGTACATATCTAGGTGTTCTTCTATTAGTCGAAGTTTTTTCATGCTGTACTGCAGAGTATTATTAAAAAATGATTTCCTATCCTATTGCCTAAGTCTTGTTTTATCAAAGTAAAGCCAAATTTTTCTTGTGGTCGTACAAGTGTCTGGGGAGAACCATTTGTTATTGGCCTCCCTTAGGGACCTAATCCCAGTTACGAACTTTAGTGTACAGGGCGGGAAGTTTAGTGAGGACCTACCCAATTCGTCGGTTTTCTCAGTATCTGGTACTCCTTCATGTCCAGGGACCCAGGAGATCGTGCTATGTTACAAGGACCTTCGCATGTCAACAACTTGAATTAGATACAAAGATGGAAAAAGATACTGTGATACAGGAAGATCTGCAATCGCACACATTTGATATACACCATTTTGAGACAATTCGAAAAATTTTGGAACTAACCTGTCTCTAACTCTCCTCAGAGTCAGGTATAGGTGCCAATCAGATTGTTGATGAAGGGTTTCACCCCTTTACGTAGGATGGTAGATAAGATCTTGTACGCGATGTTGAGGAGACTGATACGTCTGTAGTTGGCACAATTAAGGGGGTCTCCTTACTTGTGAAACGGTGTTGAAGTTCCAATCATCAGGCATATACTCGTCTGAACAAATTTTAGAAATGAGTTGGTGTTTGCTATCTACTAGGTCATTACCAGCTGCTTTGAATATCTCGGCTGGTAAGCTGGTAAGCTGTCCAGCAGTCTTGTTGGACTTATGCTTGTATATTAATATCCTCAGTTCGTTTTGGTTAGGATGTTTTGGCTATCATCGTCTAGATTGAATGGTTTATTCTGCCTGACAGCGGGATGTTGGCCTTCGTCTCAGTTATAATTTTTCCATATTCTCTGCAGCGACTGTGACTCTACTACAAGGTTTCCTTCTTCATCTCTACAGGCTTTTTTACGGGTGTCGTTGGCTTGACACGTTCGTTTTACCTGTTGGTAAAGCTTTCGTACATTATTTCTGGAATGTAATCTCAATCAATATATTCGATCGCAAGCTTCTCGTGCTCTTTTTTCTTCTTCTAGAGAAGCCGATACTCTTCCCGTCTCTTCTGCTCGTACAGCTCACGAGCAGCCCTCGTCCTTTTTTGCAGCGCCGCTCTGTATGTCTCCTGTTTAGCTGGATGTGTTTGCCGGCATTCTTCGTCAAACTAGGGGTTTCTTGGTTTTTTTTTTTCAGCACATCAGTTGTGGCACTTCTGGTTCTGGATTAAGGATTAAGGGTTTACCACCAATTCTTTTCCAGCACTCTAGTGTTGGAGATCCCTATAGACCTGAGATTCGACTATGTCAAAGCAGCTCATATATGGATGACACTAAATAGTTCGGCCTGATTGAAACTGTGGATGCCACCGTTGGTTCCATCTAGAGAATTCATCCGCTTGCGTCCGAATTAAGAGAAAGTGCCGTAGTGGGAAAACACTACCACCAATGACCTTCCAAAGAAGTTGGTTACCCAATCTCCAACCGCAGTACTAGGCACTTAGCAACCACCAACGTGGAGGTGTAGCGTAGGCTACACACAATGTCCTCTACGGAGTATCTCTAGCGATGGTAGTGTCTTCAAACGACTCTGCGCCGAGTTTGCAAAACTTGCTCAGGGGAAGAGTCCATGTGTATCGATAACATCTTTTCCAAAACGTTTCTGATGGTTTTTCTTGTTTTTTTTTAATAATTCTTCGTATATTGTCCGAAACTCTACTTTGTACCTAACTTGATGACTTCCTGTCGATTATTTGAGAAGACATCTGTGAGGTTAGTGAGTAAATTAAGCTCGCCCATCCCTCAATTCATCAAACTTCTTAATACTCGTTTAAAGACTTCTGGTGGTTTTTTAACTAAGTCAAGGTACACTATTTTTTTTTTTTTAATTTTAGCGCAACGTGTACTCGTTTCAAAAAAAAATTTCATAAACTCAACTCAATCACACGTCAAGTTGTGATGACGTGTCCTCTGCTTTAATTGCGGATAAAAGTTTTTTCGGACACAAACTGCATCTTAAGCACCAAATTTATCCTCAATCCGTGTCGTTTGCAACAAAAGCGATATTATCCAATTTATTCGTGTGACGGAACTTAATGAAATATTCTAAATCCTTTTTTGTTTCAGTGCAACTCTCGAAAGGACCCAAAGAATATATGCGGCTTAACAAACCATAATGCAACCAAAATGCAATTAGTTCAGTTTTGCACTTTTTGAATTTTAAACAGCAGTGGCACCACTCGAGCTTTTCTTTTTTTTTTTTTGTTTTTGGTCCTTGCGACCATATGTGTGTGCGCTTTTGCTCATAAAACTCCTGTGGTCTGTGCAAGGAAAAAAGGACAGCGGTCAGGATGTGAAATATTTTAATATCTCATACAATATCCGACCACTTTCTCTCAGGGAAAACCCCTTCTTTGTTATTGTTGCTGGCTTGTGTAGGAAGGCGGCGGGAGGACCGGCCGGTGTTGAAAGTTTTCGAATGTAGTTGCCTTGGTGTTTTGAACGTGCGTAGGATTTACTTTGTTTGTATTATAAACTGGTGCACTTTGGACTAAGTGCGATTAGAATCGCTTTCGAATGCGATGGTATCTGGATTCTGTAATTAACCCAAATGCAGTATATTGACAGGAAAATATCTCCGCTGTCAAGGGTTTTGCAAATGCTGCTCTCGCCCTCCCGTCCCGGTGTTCTATTGTGTTGCTAACGATTTCATGCAGAGATAATTGGGGAAACTGCAAGCGAATGTAATTAAACTAATTGGGTCTGTCAGATCGGCGGCATTTATGTGTGGAGATTTGACAGTTTCCCCGAGGGACATTATGCTTTCATTTTGCGCACGCTTTATGGCACACATAATTTGAACCGCACGAATGTATCCAAAGTGGCAATTAGGGGACAATTAGGAACGTTTGTTTTTTTTTCTGGCGTTGTTTTCCTTGGTCGTGGGAATGATAGACATTTGTCAACAGGGTTTTGTCTTAGACTTCATTTGTAGTGACATGTCTAATGAGGGGGTGAGAATAATGATTGGATTGGGTGGTTCATGTTGATGGCCAGTTTTTGTGTAGATTGGGTGATCGATTGACATGCTGTTAATTGCAAGTTTCATATTGAATCACTAAATGCGACATAAAAGTTGTTTAATCGACTTTTAAAGGGACATTTAGGATGTTGAAGGAGCATAGTGTTAAGTTTTCTTGGAGTAATATTTGATTTATTCAGTTTATGGGTGAATGCAGGAAATTTAGGTATACTTGGTCGAGAAGTCATGGGTTCTTAAAGTTGGCCACATGTGACTATAGTTGTTCTTCTAGAATACTTACAGCGTAGTTTATGACCATGTAATAGTGAGGCCTTTTGTACCCAGATATGACACTTTCTGCCACCAGTTCCACCTTGTGTTCCCAATTGATAGAAAGTAAGAGAAGATTTTGTCATTGACGACTCTCAACGGCTAACTCCGTAAAGGATCCGTCACTGGTTTGCGTAGAATTTTGTCTCGTTGTCCGGGATGCCTCACGTATTGTCTGCCATCTGAAGGACACTGTGTTGGGTAGACTCACACCGAACCCGCAAAGCATAATTGAACCGTGAGTTTTGTTGAGTACGGAATACCTCTAGAACCATACCATGTCCGTATGGCATGCGACACCTGACGATTGGAGATTCTGACTGAGTTACCCGAAGTAAAAAGCATTAATCCCAGAATTAAAGCACTCATGAACATCAAGAAGGTTGGGCATAAGTGACTCTCTGTGACCTAACTGAACCGCTGATGCTTAGTCAACAAGGGTACCCATATACTAAGCCTAATAAGGGACTTTGTCCCCCATGTGTATATAATGCTCTGATAATAACATCTCAGCAGAATTTAAACGAAGGACGACTCTTACCAATTGCTGTTTCTTTGTGCTGAGAAGGCATTTAGTAGTAGAGGCTTATCCCGAAAAACTAAGGAGACTCTGTATAATACCTTGATCATCCCAGTCTTCCTTTATGGACCTGAAGCAGAGACTCTATCTTAAGCAGTTGAAGATATCCTCAGCCACTTCGAGAAAAAGACTCTTCATTATATTTTCGGTTCCGTTTGCGTTGACGAACTATGGAGGAGGAGATTCAACGACGAACTATATGAGCTGAACAGCGACATCGACCTAGTCAAACAACTCCATATTAGTCGTTTGAGATTGCTAGGACATGTAGTGCTATGGCCACCAAAGTCTTCAAATCAAACCCGGAGGGACAACGCAGCAGAAGAAGACCTCACGTTAGGAGGCGTGCACAAGTGGAAGGGGACCTCAACAAACTTGGAGTGCCCAACTTGAGGCAGTTAGCTAAGGACCGAGCTAACTGGAGAGGCTTGGTAATGGAGGCCCAGGTTCACCCCGAATTGTAGCACCACCAAAAAAAGTAAGCACCAACAGCATCAACTGAGGTCCTACTGGTAAAGAAGTTTATGCCCGAAAAGTTGAAAAGGAATCATCGTAAAACTTCCTAAGAAAGGAAGTCTCATGGATTACGACAACTGGAGTGGGATTTGTGTGCTACTTGCGGGTAGCAAATATTATTTTTAAATGAATAAACATCCATTTTAAAGATACTCTCGACAGCGAGCAAACTGATTTCCAGTCTTCTGTGTCGCCCACATCAACATCCTGTGGATCAACTCGCGTAGTCGAGGTTCACCTGCTGCTGATCGATTTCAAAAAGGTGCTCGATGGCCTCAACAGATGATGTGGCTTATAGCTATTACTAAGGAGCAGATGAGTATATGACGGAACAAAATGATAGACGAATGCTGTTAGAACAATTCGAAATCCAAAGGGCCGTGTGACAAGTATGTAACCTTTCACTGATATTGTTCTCATTTGGGTTATAAATGAAGTTCTCTCCGCTGCTCTAACATCTCTAACATCTGCTTATTACCAACGGACGGACATCCACCAAATGATAAGCATCATGGGGAGAGAAGTAAATGTCGTCGTTCTGAAGTTTAACTTGAACAAAACTAAAGTCATCAGCCTTAGAACTACCTTATCCTCACAAGTTAGCTTTGCATTACAACCGGTGGAGAGGGGAGAGAATCCTTCGGAGTATCGTCTCGACCGAGGGTGGAACGGAACAGGATATAGCCATCTGAATAAGCAAGGCAAAATCTGCGTTTGGCCCAATATATAGGCAAGCATTACTATTAGGTTAAAGTTTGTGTATATGTATGTATTTCTAGAAGCCGCACACGATGGCGCGTAGGTTGTATAATGGAGGTCCACAGACTGACAAAGTGATATAGGACCTAAATACAAATACACATACAACAGAGGCTAGGGCATATTTTTTTAAGTATATGGTTCTTTCAATCGTTTGCACATATTCTTGGGGATCGGCTTCACAGAACTCCCCTTGATATATGAAGGTTGAGAGATTTGAAGTCTTTTTAAACTTTCAGTAACATGTGCGACTCTTCTCTAAGGTTTCCTATTGTACATGTAAGCGTTTGATATCCCTGAGTCGTCCTTTTAAAAATACTTTCTAGAGTAGGATCACTCAATATTTTTGTTAATCCTTCCGGAAGGGTGCCTCAGTAAAAATACAAACCCTTGCACTAAGGTGTTATGTTTTAAATTAAATTATATACTAGTCAACTAGCTTCCTCTTGAGGTGTGTTTATTGACTGTATGCACAATGTCTAGTTGTGCAAAAGCACCTAGTAAGATTTCCCCTCTTCGTTTATTTTTGGACTACCCCACTCAACTGTCAAATCGTTGAAGTATTATCTTCAAAGGATGGTGATGCGGAATATATGGGAACAAAAGCATTCTCACCCCAGCCTCTCACTATCAACTCCTACTCTACACCTCCGTGTTGCTGGCTACTGGGCGCCTAGTACCTCGGCTGGAGATTGGGTAACCAACCCCTTTGGAAGGTCGTTGGTGGTAGCAAACTAGAGACGGAATCAACGGTGGCGCCCACAGTTCCAGTCAAACCGACCTTTTTTTTGTGGTAATCCCTAATTATGGTAATCTTATATAAGCTGCTCTGACTTATTCGGATCCCCCTATAGACCTTGGTGTTGGAAAAGAGCTGGTGGCGGATGAGTCCTTAATGGGCCAACGGCAGCACTCATATCCCCGAAGTGGGTTACTGTCTCCGGAAAATTCCGACCACTCGTCCTAGGGGTATAAAAGGGAACTGGTCCTCCAGGTTGGGGGTTGTGCGTAGAGGTTATTTCCCGACCACGGAAAAAGTACGTAGTTCCGAAACCTAAACAAGCCCGGATCTGGATGGACTCACTGTGAGGCCCAGGTTCACCCCGAACTGTAGCGCCACCCAAAAGTTCTTTATAAATTGCTCTTCCATTGTAGAGTACAGGTACGCTGTCGATTTTGACTTTGGTAAATCAACATTCAAATATAGGGTAATTCAAGAAGGAGTATAATTTTAAATTAATGGAATGGAATACAATGTCTGCCAAATGCTCGCCTCGGCTTTGCCTACAAATAGTCATTCTTTTGAAAACAGTTTTGATCACCTTTTCGCATAATTTCGGCTGTATTTCGCGAATAACAGCTCTGATAGTGCATGAATCGTTGATGGACCATTGGCGTAGGCTTTATCTTAAATTCGAATGGTGTTAAATCCCATCAATTGAAATCACCATTTCGAGGGATCACACGTCCAGGAAATTTGTCACGCAAAACATAGAGCCATTGTTTCCAACGTTTCCGCGATGTTTTCATCGTTTGTGTAGTGAATTTTCACTATTTCAACACGTTGTTGTACGAGTATTTACCAATTCATATTTAATAACCTCCTCTTTAGTTATCCAAAATCATCGCAATGATAGTTGAATGTTGGAAGTTCAACAACGACGCAAAATTTAGAACGACACCTCTTGTTGGATGACTCTTTATTGTACTTCCTTCCTAAAGGTACCTACTCTTTTCACAGGCCCATACAGCAGCATCCTTGGCACAGTCAGCCATCCGGTTGAAGATTGGATTTTCCACAACCGTCAACGTAGGTCTATACATGCTATTTTTATGGCTATTACGATTTATATCCTTATCCTTAGTAACTATGGAACTTACATAATTTGGGGTCTTAGAACCTTGCCTGCAAGTGTTTTTCTCCTGTCTCCAACCGTTTTCAGGAAACTAAAGATTTAAGCCTAAAACATAGAATTTAGGGTCATGGTTGTTGAACTTTAATTTAATTTCTTTTAATAACAATCCCCTGTCGTTGACTATTACCGTCACTTATAGTCCACTTACGGATGCATCAGGTGGATTGCCAATTGACCTTAATTCCGTAAATTTTATATTCTCCTTTGGAAGACAGAGCAACTCAGACATTTCGTCAGAAATTAATTAGCCATTGCAATTGGAAACAACCATACATGCATATGTATGTATATATTTTAATTTGAATTATCAATTTATTTATTTTTAGACAAAATTGGGAAACATTCTGGAATGGCGTAGAATTATTGAATTAAATTTGAAATGAATGAAATGAAATAGTTTCTGCCGATGAGTTTTTGGAATTGAAAATATGTTTATTATAATATTCAGAAATTTGCTGCAGTACAAATTGAATTTCCAAATAAATATACATACTTATATGTTTTTTCTATACTCGTACAATACGGACAGAGAGAGTAATTGGCTTGGATTAACAATGAATGCATTACTATCAATCGAGGGCTGTTCAACAATTCCGCTTATTATTTGGAGGACATAGAATTATTTTTCATTTTATTTTTAAATACTTGTTTTGGTTTTATTTAATGCGTTTCAAGAACGAGTGGTCATATAAATATATCAATTTTAGCAAATTAGTTTCATAAAACAAGAACTGCTAATTAATCGAAATATTCATGATTCAATGCATTTGATTGAATGGAGAATTGACTACGGTAGAACAAATTTTATCATTAGGTTATGGAAGTACATATGTATGTACATATGTATGTTGATAAGTTTGACAGTCATGTCCAATGGTAGACAATATTATTTGCAAAACAAATTAAATACCTGGTATATGTGTAGAGATGATATTTTTCAGTGGCAATGTGGAATAATATATTTAGATAGTAGTTGAAGTACATATGAAATCATTGCGCATGGAGTAAGGACAGCACCAAAAAAGTACCAATTTGGAACGATTGAGCCTAATGCTTAGATAGACAACGATTAGAACCAATAGCTAGAGAAAAAGTGAAAGAATGTTGTTAATATTTATGATGATCTTCATCTGAGTATGTTCTTATCTCAGAGAGGGTTGGTTCATTCTTATCCAACATATAGCGACAAGTTGTAAGGGTCTGATACAATGCCTCTTTAGATTCTCATGAGATGGCTTTGCTGTAGAAAAAGACTATAGAAACAAAAAGAGGGATTATCAGGACCCTATTGATGACACTACCGTAGATGGTCGCTGCTAACATATGTAGGTATAGGTATGGTTAAGAATAGACTTTTTTATTTTTTAGCGTTAAGAGGAACTTTCACGAACCGCAAACCCTGTGAAATATGTGTCACCGACATTTTTCCTTGTAAGTTCATCTGTATATCCCTTATAAGGACAAAAAAGGTGCAGGAAACATCAGAAAGCGCTGCTTGAAGAAGTAAAAGCGGCTACCGTGTAAGCATATGTGTGTATATGTACTTCTGTTAAAGTCAATGGATACGAATCGACTATGAATGGAGGATGGGGATATGAATAGTAATGGATGCAGTAGTTTCTAATTAGTGTCAGCGACACAGAATAGCTCCGTTTTTGTTTAAGTAGATGGGGATAATAAAATGTATCTATTGGTATACCTAAGGGTTGCCAAGAGTGGGATCGACAGGATTTCGACAAAGTTCAAATACCACTTGAAACTCCAACCAGGAAACTGCCTGGATTATATTCTTCTGAACCAACTGTGTCGTTGACATTTTCTATTCGGCATGATTATCTTGGAAGAAGCTGACCTGCGAACCATACGATCTACTTATAAGTTTCTGAAGTAAAACTTAGCTTTGAGAGTTATAAATGAATTACTCGTCAAGTTCGTTTCCGGCTTTCGGTCTTATGCTGGACAAGGCTTTACTCAGATAATATACGCTTAGATGGGCAATTCCAATAAATTTGCGTTAGTGCTTTATACATCTTGATTCTTTCAATTCTTCTGCCATACGTATCTCTTTATGTAAGATATGTCTTCTTAACCAATGTAGTGTGGAGCATTCACAGAGAATATGTTTTGTCTCTAGGCACAGATTCAATTTATTAAGGTGATACCTCTCTTAAAGAAATTAGAACGAAGTGGGGTCAAAGTTGTCGCATATGCAGATGATGTCGTCATAATGGCTAGAGGTAAGTTCATACCCACTATCATCGAAATACATCAATTCATCCTCAATAGCCTACACACATAGGCGGAAAGATGTGGATTAAACGTTAACTCCTTGAAATTAGAGGTGGTCCTCTTCACTAACAAGAGAACAATCCCACAGTTCAGCTGCTTGAGCCTGAACGGCACACCCCTCCAAATCTCAGTTAAGGCGAGATACTTGGGTTGTATACTCGACCGTAAACTGAATTGGAAAGAAAACGCTTCAGAAATGATAAAGAAAGTATCCATAGGCTTCTATATTTGCAGCAAAATCTTTGGATAAAAATGGGAGCCTAGGCCCGCGATCATCGACTGGTTGTGCACAGCCATCGTCAGACCCATTCTATCCTATGGGTGATTAGTATGGTGGCCCGCAGCAGATAAAACCATGTACCTCAGCGCCCTTAAGACCACGTCAACTTGTAACCATACTAGCACTGATCCCATTAGATCTGCACCTTAAGGTAACAGCTGCAAAGAGGGCATTTCGCTTGAAGCAATCCAATCTTTGGAAGGAGGGCGACACAGGACACCGCATTATTGCGAGATGGGCACACTTGGGTACCGAGACTGATTATATATCACCATCTCACGTCTTCAGCCTAATCCTTAAAACAATTTTCCCCTCAAGAGAAGCGGAAGTACTAACAATCACAGAAACGGGACCAGAACTTTCCCCGAAACTGCACTGAAAAAAGAGGATCGTCATATACAGACATTCACAGTCAAGACTCTATGAAGCCCATCTCATCCACAGTCGTGAACTCCAAACTTGTAAAAAGATGCCGAGAACAACTCACAGCAAACTATAAAGTTACACTTCTTTGCGTTTCAGGACACAGCAGCATTCAGAACGAACGAACGGGCGGACGATTTAACAAGAAAGGGGTCCGGACAGGACCTGATAATGTTCGTTACGTCTGTTCTACCGTCTCTAACTCTCGTTAAAGCGAATATAGAGCAAGTCTTAGCCAGACTAGCTTATGACAGATGGAGCGCACTCTCATCTTGTCGTGTTTCCAGAAAACTCTGGATAAAACATGACAATGCCAAGACCAAGGAAATTTCAGCGCTTATCAGATCCAACCTAGCGCTCTTCACGGGAATTATTACCAGTCACAACCTCCTGGCGGACCAGCCTCTGCCGAGGCTGTGGCGATGCGGACGCAGAAGAGAACAGATCTCTCTTCCTATGCCAATGCGGCCCTTGGTGAATACCACTTCGAAGATCTGGGCGACCTGTCAGGAAAGCCACCATTAACCATCCTGAATTTTATTACAATATCATATCGTTCGTGGGCGCCGTGGCTCAAGTGGTTAGTGCGTTGGATTACGGAGCAAGGGGTTCCAGGTTCAATCCCCAGACAACACCTAAAATTTCTTTCACGGCCCCACCTCTCGCGAGCGTCTGACAAACATCCGAGAGTAAAACTGTCATGAAAAAGCTTTTCAAAATTTCCGTTCGGATCCGGCATTAAACAGTAGGCCCCTTCCATTCATGTGAAGAATATAACACGCACAACACGAATGGTTGTGAGAAGCTAGGTCCTGGGTCCCATGGACCTGTTGTGCCAAAAATTAGTTTTTATTTTGTGTCGGGTTGGTTCAGGGAGCCCGCTTAGCTATCCCAAAGCTACAGACCTACTTTCGTCTTCGTTTTTAGATTATCCACGACAGGGGTTCACAATGGATCCATTGGTGATCCGAGTGCTGGCTGCTTGTGCAGTTACCCCTTTTACTTACCTGCCCACCTTAGGTGATATCTCAGGCTACAATGGCCTGTGAAAACCATTGACCAACTTTCTGATGCTTTCCTAATCTAGGTTAAGGATTTCCTTGTAGGAATAAGCCTTGATTAATTGTTTGGATTACCCAAGGGCCAGGACATTTTCCCAGTGGGTCTGACGACATATGTGTTCCGAGTTGACGCAATAATAATGTTCTGGTTATATGAACCCAAATTGTGAGCCAGTCCTTGCTAGTTCATCTGCAGATTCATTGCATAAAGTTTTATCCTGGTATGTTTAGCAAAAGATTGTAAGGCATCGTAGCAGCATTGCTGTGCCAGCTACATATGTTCTTTTAAGATCTGTTTTTTGAGTGACTCCTGTCCTTATACTGTCTTGTTTCTTTCAGGATTGGTTCTAAGTCCACAATTACGTACGTTTGGTCTGGTCTTCTGATCGTTAAGAGATATGCGTTTGTCGTCAATTCTAGAAGCAATAGCCTCTTGTAGGTAATGGATGTAATAAATTGTCACAAGACAATAGTGTGCACAGTTCTTAAATTATTAGGAATGCACACAACTGTCTCTGATTTATCAGAGGAGAAATATATCTTCAGTAGCTCAATCAAATCTTCATCTGTCACCTAGGCACGATAGAAATAGCGATTGGAAAACGTAGTATACCGCTTAACCTCTTCAATAGTTTAACTTTTACCAGGAGCATCAATTAGACTTACAGACCTCCATAATTTGTGCGGTACCTTTCGACTCTCTAATAACTCCCGTTTGAAGCATAAAGCTTTAAATTTTCCGGCAAATCCTTGCCACTAATTCACAGACATTTTCCAAAAGCATAATTGGCTTACCTACTACAAATCTACCCAAATCCACGAATATTAATTATTCCACATCTAATCCCTGTATTCACTAATCCTCGTTGCGGTACACTCTCACCCATCATTAGCGAGGATAATGACAATAAGCGGTCGGTTTCAGTCTGCTGTCTCCCTCTGTCTGTCTAAAAAAAAATTTGTTTAACAAAAACCTTTTCATCACTCTAACTTTCGCACTTTATTCAACGTAAAAGATTTTGCATATTTCACCACACTAAATAGTGAAAATTAGGCGAGCATAATCACCATAATCCTATTAGAATCCTTTTTGAAAGAAAATGTCCTCCCTGTCCTGAAGAAGTTTTTTTTTTTTTTTTTTGTTTTCTTCCTTTTGTTTGCATAAGTACAATAAGAAAAAAAAATCCCCAAAAAAAAACCGAATGAAAGAGAAAGAATAGCCCAAAAGAGAAAGCAAACCTCTCACAACCTTGGCCCTAAAGATGGATTATACGTCGTGAATGTCCTTTTTCTTTCCCATCCACCTATTGTGTTCTGAAAATAATTCTACACGCGGACTTTAAACCTTAAAGTCAACATAGAAAGCATTGGAACATGAGAGGTCGATCGGGAGGGTGGGTGGGTGGATAAATCCTTGAACCCCCTCTATGCACACACAAAAATGCCTAACAAAGGACACCCGATGCTAAATGAGTTCCGACACGGGTCGACAGCAAATACCAACGTCGAAAGGATATTTTCATTCAGTAAGTAAACAAAGTGTTTGAAAGCTCCCGCTCCCGCAAGGACGATTGAGAACAGGAAGACTGGGGTTTCATATATTTTCCGCCGAGGGGAGAAGTGGCGCTGCTGTCATTAGAAAATTCACTCAAAGACGATGGAGAGTTCAAGCGAGCGCATGTCGGCTCTGTACTCTTTACTCAGCAGAGAGAGAGAAAAGGAAACAGCCGAGTGCCAGCAGCTGGGTTTGAGGACGAAGAAGTCCCGATGGAATAATGGAAAAGGCATATATATCACATTGGACAGAGTGGAAAAATTAGTATTGATGTAGTCCTTGCGTAATATGGTCGAATCTGCTACGAACGAACGTGACCTAACCTACATTTCGAGATGTTGTCTAGGGTTAGGTAAATGTTGTGCAGCCCTTTGCTGTCATCCCTGCTTCACCTTCTGTATTTAGTCCACCACTCGTCATTGTCGTAAAAATATGCACTCTTTGCCAAACTGGCGCTAACTTCCCTCTTGATGAGGAACGTGTTATGGGACGGTGCGCCCTAGATGTGTACATACATACATGTATATACGAATAGTTTCTTTCAGCGAGATGATGCACTTTCTCGCTTTCGATGGGATGACTGAGTGGGTGGGTGCATGTGTATCTCCCAAAGGAACACAGAGGTTTCAGGATATCGTAATGAAGTGTATTTATATGCTCGTGTTTGCCCTACGTGCTTCGGTTTTTATGATTCGTTCCTGTCTTTCTTTCTTTCTTTCTTTCTTTCTTTCTGACCTAGGACTTTAGTTTTTGCCTTTTTTGATAGTCCTTTGTTGCCACACCAGTACCAGTACCAGTAGTTCAGTAGTTCGTTCCTTACAATACCTCTGGGTTGTATTTTATACATACCGGATGCACTTGCATCCTTTTGTTTGTACTCATGCAACGTAATGTAAGCTTCATTGTTGTTTGTTGTTAGTGATGCAAGCAGGGCCAGGTGACGTGTGTTGGTTTGCCAGTTCAGGAATTTATTGTTCATTCATTTGTTGACTAATGTGAGACTGTCTATGCACAAGGCCGGCGGTAAAGGACGACGAGATCTCTGTAGTTTTCATCACAAAAGTCAATTGAAAGGATGAACTTTTGTATTGACACATGGATACATTTTAATAGGGTTAAGTGAGGTATAGGTATTGGCATCAATTGTGCTTGGGGGGGTTTTTTTTTTTGGGGGGAAGATGTTAATGTTGTTCGAATCCTTTGCATAGTTTTGTTTAGGGGTCTTTGGAGTAGGTAAGTCGAATTTCGTTTTAGTTCGGTTTACCTAGATACATATGTATGTATGGACAGATAGTTGTGTAAGGACAATACAACCTGTTACTCATTGTTACTATTGTCTGGCTTTTGTGGGGCACCTTATGAATGCTTGTAGGACAAAAAGGATCGGGTATTTTCTGTTATTGTTGTTGGCAATCGGCAGGAACTGAGCCTTGTTTTGTTTTCAAGATAGCATGTTGCAGTAGATGCTGTTAGGTGAAAAGTAATGGTTCGATAGAACAACAAGACTTGATAGATATTCTGCACAATCCTGGCAATTTTATAAAGTGTTAAGTTTGCCTGTTGTAAGGCGAATAGTAAGACTAGTGAGGATTGGACACAGCTAAGAAGAATGCTGAAAAGAATTAAAGTTAACTATTCGTAGCAAGGGTTTCCACAACTGCATAAGGAGGAGAGGGGTTATGGAAAAAGTAAAACCACCAGAACACCATCGTGTCCTAATTTCTGGATGCATGTAACATATTTAAGGATAAAGCGTTGCCAGGATAAGGCGTCATACCAAATTACTAGATCTGGCAGAAAATAAGACCACAACTGTTTATTGGAAAATTGAGTTCCCTGATGAACTATTTGCCTATCGTCTTCTATGTATGCCTGGCACGATGGACAGAGACCGCATCCTGTTCATTAGTATAGAGGCTACTTTAAAGGACTTTCAATATATTACTACAGCTTCCGAAAACTGAGTACAATGGTGGATGCTATTAGAGCGGTGTCAATCATAATGCAGAACTCTATCGGCCTACTGTATAACACCGACTACGGAGAGTAGAAATATGCATAAGGATATGAAAGCACTCCCGGTAGGGTCTGTACTTGAACCTACAATAATGAGTCCAAATCGCCAAATCGGTGCGGTATATTGTCATTGCAGGATATATGGAATGCAGTCATTGATATGGCGACGGCTTGAAAAACGCTGCAGTTTGGAAGGTTAAAGGAGAGGTGAATACTCAGGTCTTCTGAGAACACTCCAGCATCAACTCCGTCCCCAGTTTTGGACCCGTCAGTAAAAATTGAAAGCGATTTTTGGTACCTTACATCCCGGTTTGTCCATACAGTTCGGTTTCGTATTGAGAATTTGTAGCCCATGTTGAAGTTGTGTTCAGTGGGCAGGTGGTCGATGACCTGTGCAAGATGATGATGCGTCGATAGTATTCTGCCATGTCCAGTGTGTTGGTCCTTCCATTATTTGGAGCTTCTCAGTCTTTTGGCTGAGCTGGCAGACAGTTTTTTGCTGACGATGTCAATTGGAAATAAGTGGATCATGGTTTGCAGCGCTCCAGTGGGAGAGGTTCTCAGTGCAGCCGTAATACTGAGACAAGTAACTTATTGAGGCTTTTCCAATATAGTTAGATTGGGCTTCTACTGCAGCGCGGGCCACCAGACCAATACTCCATTCATGAGTATCGGTTTTATTATCGAGGTGTATAGAAAGGACATAATGTTTAGTTGTAGGCCCCAAGTGGAACCTACAGCCGTTTTGCATATGTATTGCCAGAAATTTCCAGGCACATTCGACTATGTTTTCTCTCCAAAGAAGCTAGAGCTAGGAGGCACTGTTTGAGATGATAAAAGGGATGCCTCTTAGCTTTGGGAAATTTAAGTCAGAGGCTTTGTGATTTCTTGTGAACAGGACCAGCTTAGTCTTCGCCGCATTAACGGAGAGGCCGCAGCATATTAGTTTATTGAGAGCAAACTGCATGACATTGGCCAGTGTCTGTATGTTGTAACGTGGATAGTAGGGTGCTATCAATAGTAGCCCTAATGTGGAGATCTAGAATTATTTTCAGAATCTTGAGAATAAAAGATGTTAGGCTGATTGATCTAAGGTCTTTCGGAAGGATATGTGTGCGACTTTTTGCCTGCTTTGGGTATAAAGACCACTCTTATGTCAGTCCAAGCAGCTGGCATTGTTTCTAGCTCCAGGCAACCCTTCAGAATACAAGACAGGCTATGCACTATTATACGGAAGACCGCATGGATTTGTGGCGGAAAATTGCCGCTCGTCACTGGGGACGTAAAAGGCTCGAAACTGGTCATCACCCATTTCAGTTTATCCTCGCTGATAAGTTCGGGAGTTGGTGGTGGGCATGCAATATTTATTAGAGTAGAGCTGTCGCTAGGGATTGGCGTACATCCGGGGAAGTGAGTATTCAAAAGCAATTTAAGCGAAGCTTCATCAGATTCTACCCATGATCCATTGGAATTCAAGAGGACACTCGACACGGTTGGTGCTTTCGAAAAGACTTTGCGTAGTCTAGAAGATTGAGACGTATTGTCAATACTCTGACAAAATCAGTGCTGGATCTATGTTTGGCTTTTCGAACTTTTGCTTTGAAATTTTATAGGCTTTCTTAGTGGATTTCCCCGTCCGTGCGTAGCCTTGTTCACTTGGCTTTGTCCTTGTGGGCATTTAAGACTTCGAAAGAATAAGCGAGGTGATCTTCAATGGGTAAGAGCCCAGCATATTCGTGGACAAGGACTCATTAGTTTCTTTTGCACATTCATACCTTCCACCGTAAGGAAAACAAATGGAAATGTTATGCTTTGCAAGGATTGCAAGGATTTTGTAAAGGATTCCTAGAGGTGTTCTATACATAAGAAGTCTATAAGAAAAACTTTAAAAAACTTTTTCAGTGTCTAATAATATTTTTAACGAATAGCAAAGATCGGATCATCCTACTGGGTGACCCCGAAGATACGCAAAAAAGGCGTTAACCAAGTCATGAGTAGGATGAAAATAGTTCTGCTAGTCCTTCAAATATACATCATCTTCAAAGCCCGAATAACAAAAAGTAAGAGGGTACTAAACACTTTGTATCTCTATATTGTTAAACTGTAAGTAAGCAAGTGAATGGCGGCTGTAGAGCGAAGAGGTTTTGAAGACAGAGGCTATTGTAGTTACGAAAATCGTTTACATGGACTTCCAAGCACCATTGAAGAAGCACCTTGTTTTTTTTTTTCATAAACTTCTCTTGAGAGATGCGACCTCCGAAATGCTAGTAAATAGCTGTTAACTCTGTTCTTGAAATGCTAAAATATTGGGAAAAATGGGTATTAGTAATGAATTTGGTAGGGAATCGAAAACTTTTTAAATGGAAAGGCTATGAATCGCTAAAAAAAAGTGGAGCACCCAAAAACCTACATACACTACAAAGGTCACTCCACTAACCAGGACTTAGTAATAGTTTCCGTCAAAGAGCAAAAAATCTGTGGTAGAGATGGGACAACACCATAGCTAAATGGAAGCACACCGAGAGGTAGACTTCCCACGAGGCTGTATCTCAACCCCAGTCCTATTCAACATATATATATGAATTCATTAGATGCATTAAAGATCCAGGTTTCAACATTCCCGTATACATAAGCAGATGTATGGCCAGAAGCAAACTAACTGACGCTTTAAACAAATTAACCACCTGGGGGTTGAAAACAACCTGAAAAAAAAACCCAGATTAAACATCGTACCAAATCTTCACATTGAAACATAAAACCTAACTAGGTTTCCATCACTCAAGGATATGTGGATTACTATGTAGGATACAGCATACTACTATATTTAGGAGCTTTTGAAAGTGAAAAGGAGGTAGCAGGACGAAAATTGGAGCCCATGACTCAAAAACTAGAACCAGGGTATAAGTGTGACAAAAGGCGTTAATGGCCAGTCCTCTAATGATGCACTATGCATTTAAATTGCAAAACAAACAAAATAGACTTCTAAAGATTCTTTCCTGGTTCCTTTTCCTAAAAATTAGGCATTAGATTGCTCGTTGGGTAAAACCTCTGAGATAATCTGAAGTCTGTTTTGAACTACAGAATCTGTCAGTCAAAGGTGATAATCCTCTTTGGTTGACTGTGAGATCTTACGGCACCTGGCCATACAGTTTGCATACATTGGCATATCCGAAAGTTTATTTTTTTTTATTTTCAGTTGCTGGTGGTAGTTTGATAGTGATTCTGTGATTGGGCATGGAAAATAGTTCCTGGTGTGCTTCATGTTTCATTCAATTGAATACAGAAAGTAAGGCATTCCTGTGATTACTTGGCAGTAGGTTTCAGGGACAATTAGCTCTAACTTCGATTATATAAATTAAATTCTCATTTAAGCTAGATCACGGCAAACAGTTTGAGAACGTGATGTGCGTGAAGAAATTTGAGGAAAGTTTACAGTTTCAGTGGATATGGCAGTTATGGAGACCTAGAATTCCTTAATTCGTAATGGAATCTATATTAAACTATATTGAGAATCAGGATTTATATTTTTGTATTTAGATTCCCTAAATGTAACTTCTTCTGCAGGCTCTTCTGCTATAAGGATGTGATCCCGTTATAGACTCACAATTTTGAGAAAGGTACAAGGGCAAATTCAGAGCTTGACATATTCACCGAGAAGAAGCTGCAAACCGCCCAGAAAAAGAAATTCAGACCGCCTAAGCGAGAGACTCTATACTGTGCATTCACCATCCACGAACGTCAACTATCTGTGGAACCAGTATCGCGATATCATCAAAGAAGTAGCCGAGACCACCATAGGTTACCACCCACCATTCAAAAAGAGCTCTTAGTATGATGATGAATGCGTGTGACGGAAAAATGTGCAAGCGTAGAAGCGTAAAACAAGGCCAGGGACGGAAGAGCATCGAGCCAGAAGAATGGAGAAGAAAATATCCTGCGTAAAAGTAAAAGGGCCTTAGGTATTCTCCCAGCTCAAGGATATCAAACAGTCCGGCGATGGGAAGAATAGCCGATGGAAGCCAAGCAACTGGCAGCTGTCTTCAAGCCCGGAATGCAAGATCTTTGAAACAGTGAAGGAAACCTAGTCACCGAAGCATAGGGAATAGTAGAAGTATTTAAGCAGCATTTCCAGCAGCTACTCAATGGGCAACGGGTAGAGACAGTGATAGGGTAAGAAGAGAACCCGCATCCAGTCAATGGAGAAGCCATTCTCCCTCCCAGTTTTGAAGAGGTTGGCTCAGCTATCAACAAGTTGAAAAACAACAAGGCCGCCGATTCTTGGAAGGGTGGATGCATCAAATCATTAAACAAGTATGGGTGGATGAAGCCATTCCCGATGACTGGACTATCAGTTCTATATCTACCATCTTCAAGAAAGGCGATCCTATGTCTTGTAAGAACTATCAAGGCGTATCCATGCTTAATGTGCTAAATATGATCCTATCCAACGTACTGGGTGAACGTTCGAAGTGGTTAAGGAGTTTACCTACCTCGAAGATCGTTGCTACTTTGTTTTGACGATGCCAATGCGTTTACAACTCCTAACTCGGAAGATAAAATGCTTGCTCTACAAAACATTGATCCTACCAGTTCAAATTTATGAAGCCAATTGCTGAACGATAAGCAGGAAAGCAGAACAGATATTGAACACTTTGAAGAGAAAAATTCTTCGTTGAATGTTCGGCCCCCAATGCAAGGAGGACAAATGGAGAAGAAGGTACAACAACTCTATGAGTTTTGCCAAGATCTGGATGTAGTCCAAAACGCCAAAACACATCAACTACATAGGCTCGACCAGCAAAGAGTATCTTCGTATCGCAGCCCCCAGCTTTGCGACGGCAAGGAAGACCAAAACTCCGTTTTAAGGATCAAGCAATAGCGGATCCCAGAGCGCTTGGTCTATACAACTGGAAGCAGTGTGCCCGGGATCGAAGAGAGTGGAAGGTTGCCGTGTTTCAAGCAGAGACTCAGTGAAAGACTCTTCACGGGTCGGGAGCCCATTAAGTAAGTAAGTAAGTAAGTGGTTGTGATGTGAGAAGCCAGCTCCTGGGATCTAAATGTTTTCATTTGTATTTGTAACTCCAATTTTCCGTCGTCGTATGCAGATAAATGAACATTTCAACATCTGGCGGGAGAATTTGAATCAACATACGCACTTCATAATGCAGCAAGCCAAAGACACTCAAGGAGTGTCATGAATTTAGCGCCTACAACCCAAATTTTTCAATTTCGCGTCCATCTCAGGCATTTAGCATCTCTATGACCAGTTTGTGATAAATTTTGCGCAAGGACTTGAGCCTATAGCTCTATAAGTGCGCATTTACCCAAGCTACGTAACTTCAGTGATTGGGCCCTAAACATGCACGACAACTTCAATGGAGGTGCAGCCTCACTCGGGTCTCAACAGATCCATTGTGTTTCCTGGTGCGGAAAACCTGAAATAAAGAGACTATTACTCCAAAACTTAATACATGATGGAATTGGCCATCCTGAACCATCCCGTTTTCATAATTAATTTTAGAGTGGTTTTAGCTAACATGGTTGCTAGTTCGCTGAGGTCGTTGAAAGCTACTTTTCCAAGAGTTGCCTAGTTCTGTTGAGGCTTGGGCATTCGGAGAGGAAATGTTTTGTGTCTTCCTCTATCTCTGTGTCGCTACAGCCTCTGCATAGGTGCATAGGTGCTGATTCTCATTCTTTTAAGATGGACCGTCATTGAGTTGTACCATGCGATGATACCTATGAAGAGAGTCAGCTATGGTTCTCAAGTGCTTTTTTTTCGTATTGGGCCCAAAGTATTCTAGATACGGGCAGATCCAGCAGAGCGTGATGCTGTACCTCAATCTACGGGATTTGAGTTCCATACTTCTTCTTCAGTGTTGATGCCAACATAGTCCCAGTCAATGAGAATTGCTACCGGACAATGTTGACTGACTATTTTTTGGAATAAATTGGAAGAGGATTACTTGGAGCACGAATGGTTTCAACAAAACCGTGCCACATACCGCACAACTGGCCAAAAAATTGAGTTATTGAAGTCGAAGTCGAATATCGTCCGATTTCTTCGAAACGCTCATAGTTTAGCGCATTCACTTGTGGAGGCATTCCTGTGGATGATATTTGAATGATGATGTGTTCCATAATTAATTTCGTCGATAATACTTTAACCCGAAAGATCTTCCATCTGATACCCTACACCTTACAGTGGTCAAGAAAATAATTTGGCCATGGTTCAATATCTTTCCCGAAAACAAGGACTACACCACCCCACGTCTAAATTTAGACAATAACTTTCTCGTCACTATACCTTTTACATCACTCTGGAATAACGATGCATTTTTAGAAGATGCGTCAATACACTTCTACACTGACGGCTCAAAAACCAAAGATGGAGTTGGTGAAGGTATTTTCTCTGACAGTCGTAGTCTTTAACACTCCTTCCTTCTACTAAGTCTTTGTAGTTTGTTCCAGGTGGAAATTATGGCAATCAAAGAAGTCTTATCTTGGCTTGAGAAAAACGTGATATCTGCTAGGGATATCCGCATCTTTTCAGATCGCCAAGCAGCAATCAAATATTTGGTATTAATCTCTATAAATTCTTTAGTAGCTAACTAACTGCCGAATAACTTTCAAGGAAAAGACTGAGCAGTTCAATATTCACCTGTATTGGGTGCCAAATGGTTTCACGACTTGGTAGAGAGAATGTTTCTCCTATGATCCACGTGTTATCACAATGGACCTATTGCTGGTCTAAGTGTTTCAACCAAACCAAGCAGGAGGAGAGTGCAAATCATCGAGTTCGAATAATGTAAGCACAGGCTACAAAAGATACGACGTGCATTCAAAGAGAGGAATAAAATGTTAAAGCATAAAAACGAGTCTCGTCATACTCGTACTTCGAGGTGCAGCATAAAAACCCCTCCTAACCAAATATCACAGCTTGTTTCCCTTCATATTAAAGTCTTGAACGCAATTCACTTCAATGAGTCCTTAAAACGCAATACAAACAGTACATGCAGCCACATAGCGCCTCCTATTCATTGCCTGCGTTTGTGTATGTATGTATGTGTGTTGGTTTTGCTATAAAAGTGTCAGGATCATGACATGCAAAAGGACGTCTCCCATTTGAAGTATCAAGAATAATAACGCGCTGCAACGAGGACCAAATTGAATGTTAATTTCAGCAAAGGATATATCCTTTCCGACATTCGACTACATCCCGCACATTAATGTCAATGAGTGTTGACATGGTGGGAGGGGTGGCGGCCGGGTGAGGTTGCTTGTCGGCTGATAGCTCGAGGATGGTGAGATTTTAAGTTCCCATTTGACGAAAGGACATGGATGCAAATGCGAATGGGAAATGAAATGCAACCATTTTATGATTACTTTAGACGACTGACTGGCTATGGTGGATGAGAATGGAAGGGGATGGTGAATATTATTGCGACGACGACAACATGCGGGATATAATCTCTCGTGGATGTTCTCGCACTCAACTCCTTACGACGATGATGATGCTGTTACTGCTACTGTTGATGATGCTGCCGATGATGATGACATAACTGCTAAGAGAGGACTGCCTTTTACAGGAGTAAACTCGATCTGTGTTTGTGTTTAGCAGTAAACAACAATGTGTTGCAAATTGAAAAATATTCACAAGGCACACATCCGTCCTACCCTTCATCATTATCGTCCTCGTCGTCATCGTCGTCGTCGTCGTCGTCTATGAAGGATCATAAAATTTTACTAAAGGTTATGAGTTTTGTGCGAGCAACGACGAAAACTGTGAAATAACTCTTATACCCGGAATCAAGTCCTGGATGTAGTATGAGTAGGAGTGGGTGTATGGCAGGGTTTTTCTCTTTCTTTACATTTGTTGCACTGCGAAGATTGCCACAACATTAAGGCGGGCGCGGCATGATGGTAGGAGAGCCGCCTTAATGAGGTGGTAATGGAATCGGTGTTCAAGTTTGAATTTTACGGCCAAGTTTTGTTTGTGTTTACATTTTCAATTGTTTATTATTAGTATTTATTATTATAGTTGGCGGAAATTCACTGCAGGGGGTTTCGCTCTGTCTAGTGCGTCTAAAAAGCGGACGTTGGCAGGAGTCAGAGAAGGTGTGTGTGTGTATGTGTGTATGTGTGTGGGTGTTGTAATATTACGAGGTGCAAGACGTAATATGAGCGCAAACATTCGTAATTAGCTTGCGTTGTGGGCATTTCAGATGCGAAGTTTGTTTAAAGTGGAAGTTGTGTTGGGTTCACAGAAAATTGTGTTGAATAAGGAGCTACAGCACCTAAGGATGGTTTCCTGGGATTCCATTGAAAAGTTTACTTGGGAAAATAATTTCGCTGACGGCAGTATCTGCATGCAACATGAAACGCTTTTAGGAGATACCTACATACATATTTGTGTAAACTTAGAAAACTTGGATGTTCATTCCAATTTCGAGTTCGTTCTACGAAATGTCCTTTAGTTTGTGGCAATGTGTTTGTAGACTTAATTTACGCAAATTTTGAATAAGGAAATCTGTCTTTAAATGGCTTGCTAAGATCATTAAAATGTCCTTTCGAAGACTATTTGGGGGGTTTCTACAAACAGATTTATGGGATCCTAGTGGCTCTTCTAGAAGTAAAGTTATATCTGCCTAGCAGTGTGTTTGAGTTCAGCAAGACATCGTAGGTTATTCCTAACCATACTGCTTTAGATTTAGCAGCTCTTATTAAAAATTTATGGAATGTATTAAGTTATTAGATTAAATTCGTTTGGCAAACAATTTTGAAATGTATCCAAACTGATTGAAGGCCTTGTCGGTATCAAATCTTATTTAGAATTCAAACGATTTAAGGGCAGTTCATGGTGACTTTTACGTCAAGTCATAAAAAAAACTGGGCAATTCATTAGGGCCAAAAAATCTTGTCAAATTTGGACTCTAGGATCAGCTTTACAAAAAAAGATTAGGTCTGTTATATCAGTCTTTAAATAGAAGATTCAGGAATCCTAGATTGAAACAACTTGCTAGGCTGTCAAACCGAGACTACAAATAGGGAGAATGTTACACCTTGATGATGCACGCAGTGGCTTGGAGGTCTATTATGCAGCCACCAAGTAGATGAGTGCGAATCACACCACCAACTCTTGGAATCATTATCTTCTAGTGATGAAGGCGTTAAGCTAACTTTGTCCCAATCGCTCAGATAATGGAGGAGGTATTCACCAAGTGTGGCTTCCCTAATGCTGAGAACGAGAGACGTGCATCGAAAATAGCTGATGATTCCTTCATCTTCTATATCCGTTTAGTTCCTGCAGACATCTCTGTAAAGAATGTTCAGTTTATGAACCTATATTTGTTAATTGAAAAAAGGTTTCGCAACAACTCATGTTTGAAAGAAGGAGTTTTTCCTAAGGACTGGATATGGTAGGGTTTAGTCCTATTACCTAAAGAAACTAAACCATCGGACAAGTAATTTTCGTATTACCTCGTGTGTATATATGCGTAATACAGCGGTTAAAATCCCAAACGTGTCATCTGACTAAGTGACAGCTGCACGAAAAGCTACAGAATCAAGGGGATGGAGCTAAATATAAAAACTGCGTTCAACACCGCTAACAAATCCTGCAAGGACTCAAAAGTTTCTAAGTACCGAAATATACCGAAATATGGATTGCAAGGTCAACAGTGGGGTACCATAAGGTTCTGTGCTAGGTTCACTGCTTTGAAACGTCATATTTAACGATATCGTCGTTACTGCTAAATATTTGGAAGAAGCAGATTAGTAATTCATCAGTAAGGATTGTTTTTGAGTGATAAAGCTTCAAACGTAAGTGTTGTAGTGGTGTGCATGTGCCCAACTAATAGCAGGACCAAAACATAGTCGCAGACAACTTCTGGCCACAGTAGGTAAAGGAAAACACTAAGAAGTAAACTCGGCAACCCACCAACTTTTAAAAATATTCTTTGTTAAATGCTAAATAGCCAAGACGCATGGTGGATAAACCACAAAATCCCTGGATGTTTTTTTTGGAATGAGTGACTTTTTTAAATTTGGACAGCACCCTTAATACTTGGAGATGCTTGCTGATGTTGCTTCTGAGTAACTGTAGATTGTATTTGAAAGCTTGAAGTTGCTAGCTGATGAAGATAATCTCGGTCGTTTCGTAGAACAAATTCTTTGTAAGATATTGATTGCTTTGGATGAGGAGACTCAACGAGGAACCATGCGAGCTCTGTAACGACATTAGCGTATCAGTCGTTTGAGATACCAAAGACATGTATCGGCGCTCCGCCCTATCGAGTCTTCGAGTATAACCGGGAGGTGTAACGCAATAGATGTTGACCTCGTTTTAGGTACGCGCAAAAGAAGAGTGCTCACCTATAGGCAGTTAGCTAGGGACAGGGCTAATTCAAGGACAGCGGATACCTCTGCCAAAGCAGTATGAATATGCGCCCAGCTAGTATTCGAAGAGAAAATTACAACGCGTCAGTAAGGCTTCGTGAGGGCCAAAGTAAATGGGATATACCTCTTTAACTGCTACGTGCCACACACCATCCCACAGGAAGAGTTTGAATAAATGGTTGACGACATCACAACGGAACATTCCTGGAGGTGTTCGCATCGTTGGACATAGTTCTAGTGATTTGCGAGGGCGAGCTCAAGAAGAGGGTCAATAATAAACATCACCTTTGTGAGAACGTGTTTGTCAAGATATACTGCATGAAAAGTATTCACAGTGACCACCCGGAAATCAAGCAGCTACCATTGAAAATAGAAGAGAGCAGAGAAGGCAGCCACAGAAAAGGGAATGGAAAACACGCACTCTGGACGTTGAAATACTTCAGCTAATGATGGAGGATATATCCCTTTTTGTGGATCAGCCGCCGACAAGGCAAATCAGTTCACAAGAGGATTGACAAGAGCCTCTGAACGGGCACCAGTATACTGGTGGAACGATTAGATGGCCAGACTGCGCGCAAAGTACTACAGGGCGCGCCGATTGTACCAGCGCTCCAGAGAGCAAAGCAGCCACGGACAACTCCACGAGAGATTTATAACCGCCTGTCAAAAACGTCTTCAACAGCACAAACTGGAGAAACATCCTTCGAGCTATTATCGCTAAGAGAGTACTAGAGTACCTGCAGAAGATAATGACGGACTATTTTGGAAATAGGATACTGTTCTACGACACCGACGATGGAACGAGATAGTATAGTTTCACAAGCTGCGTTCCTCAAGGCTCTGTACTAGGTCCGCTACTGTGGAATCTAATGTACGATGACGTTCTCAGACTTGGAATCCCGTGATCTCAAACTTAAACTAATTGGCTTCGCTGACGACATAGCAGTCGTTCTAGTGATCAAAATATCTTAAGGAGTTGGAGCATGACTGCAATTAAGCTATCTGCAGAATGATTCACTTGCAGAAAAAAAGTCAAAAGTAGTGCTTATCACAACAGGCGAGTCATGACACCAGAGTTGAAGTACCTTGGCATTACTTTAGACGCAACGTTAACCTTTAAGCAACACCTGGAGCATACAGCTGAAAAGGCAGCAAAGATAACGGCTGCCCTGGCAAAGATCATGACAAATATCGGCGGACCAAACCATAGGAAAGATTACTGTTAGCAAGAGTTGCAGCATCGATAATGCTCTACGGTTCCCAAATATGGGCTGGTTCCATGAAAACAAAGTTATACAGAAAGAAGATTAAGACAGCTTACAGAACCAATGCGTTGAGAGTATGCAGCGCCTTCCGAATAACCTCTTACGATGCTGGCATGGTACCAATAGACCTTCTTGCTAAAGAAGTGCAACGGAAATACTGTACCAGCAGGGCAACTGCTTCAGCGATGATTCGAAGTGATACTGACGTACTACCAATGATAATTCTGGAAGAATGGCAGGAGAGATGGTATCTCTCTGATAAAGACAGATGGACGCAGAGATTGATCCCCAATATAGGACACTTGGATTAATAGGACACACGGGGAACTAAATTTCTACATGACCCAGATGCTTACTGGCCATGGATGCTTCAGAGCCTACCTGCATAGGTTTGGATAAGATGACAACCCATATTGTCCAACGTGCATGAAAGCATTGGAAGATGCGGAAAACATTATGTTCCACTGCCCAAAATAATACGTAGAATGGCACCTGGTGGTAAACCAACTGGGAGAGAATTTAACCCCAGACAACTTCACCAGACAGATGATGAGCAGCGAAGGGGTTTAGGAACCAGTTACCGACACTGTGGCATACATTATACGAAGAGCCGAGTATGATGAAATGCTTGACGGCAGTCCCGAGGAAGAAGTAGGAGGGGGGGTGGGTTTAGTGGATGGAAATGCCACAGTGTACGTGCTAAGTTTCGTCTTTAAAACATTCCCACTTTCCAACGCCAAAAAAGGGGCTAATTGGAGAGGCTTGTTGGTTGAAGCCCAGGTCTAATCGGACCTGCTCACCTGAGCAAGTAAATCTAACCTTTACACATACATATAGTACCTACAAGCCTTCTTGATAAACTTTATCATGCTTCTGCTTAGCCTCCCTAAGTGCTAGTTCAACTATAGAAGAAACAAAGAGTACTACTGACGTCAATATTTAGCAAGTCACCGATATGGAGTCAAAATGAAAATCGTCTTGATGAACCATTTTTATTTTGGAAAGAACTGAACGTCAACATAGCAAAGAGAGAATAGTTTCTTTAAAGATAAAGATACTGATTACGGTTCCAGTCTGCAATCATTTAAGAAGGATCAATCTATTTCAAACTATCCAATCCCATTTGTAGTGAGTTTTGCTGATTGAATTCAGCTAAAGATATAATCTAAGGGGAGGACCAGTTCTGGCGAGTTTTCTGACAGTGTCTCGAAATGTTTCTTTGGCTATGAAGCTGGCAAAAGTGAATGCTGAAATCCTCTTTCATCTTCTTTAGAGACAAGCAGCAATCTAAAGTAGCCTAGAAGTAAGCGAGAATAATTCCAGAAACTGCTTCAACTGTCATGTGCCTTTTTCAGATCGACTAGTGGCTGATTGATTACTATAATTTAAAGAAGAAGGGACAGAACACTACCTTGAGGCATGCCATAGTTCGAAAGTTATAGAACCAACTGACTTTCATTTGCGTGTGGCATGTTGGGATGCAGAGATCAAAGTTGCAACGTAAATGAATATCAATCAATTTCTTCAGCTTTTCACCAGACAGGGAAAATCGGCTGACAAGTCGAAGACTCTTGAAGAACTCTTCGTAATCTTGTAGCGTTCTTCTCCGGATAATTTTTTGAAGTAATTTTAAGTTTAGGGTAATTAATACCTGCGGCATGTTGGATCTCAGCCTCTGGTGATTTGATCGGTTTATATCTTCATGTGGAATTTGAAAAGGATTAGTGTAGAGCGAGATTTATAGAGTTTTAGACTTTCGAAGACCTTAAAAATTGTTAAATTACGACAATGCGTGTATTTATACACTCTCAGCTCTGAGATGAAAATTTGTAAAAAAAAAAAAAACTCAGCTGTCACTGTTGTTGATTAGTTATCCTTTCATCACGATTCCTAGTAGCAACTAAATTCTCATCATTCCCCTATTGCATTGAATTCCTATTTCATTTTCGACAGAATTTCATTACAAATCCCTTCTTAGTAGTCATTACAGAAGCAAACCCGTTCTTTTGCAAATTAAATTGTCGTCAAAATTTCTTGGAAAGAGAATGAAAAAAAAAAAACTCATCATTATGATCCTATTGAATCGCGTCCCAATCGTGCCGTACACAGCATATTTCTCTCTAATATTTGCATCTTCTGCAGGTCCTCCCCAATCAAGCGCTCCAATGAACACAATCTTTAATCAGTCGAATTGATTGAATTCCATGGTCCCCTAGAAATTGCATTCCATCCATTGCGTGCGTCTTTGTCCATGTATCCAGCAACCGAATTTGAATTCGAATCCGAGAATCCAGCATCTAGACTATCAGTATCGCAAACGAATCTTCAAAGTTAAATCAATGAACAGAGTCCCTTTGCTCAGGGATTCTTATCATTAAAATCCGCCATCAGGACGAGCATAAAGTTCCTTCTTCTTTTTTTTTTTTTTTTTGTCAAATTCGTCCATCACGTGCTATACTTTATCGTGTCACTTCGCTGCGAGGAATCGCGGATTATTGAATCGGACATTGTATCTGGGGAAAAGGAGAAAAATTGGAAAGCAAGCAAAAGAAAACATGTACAGATGCAATCATCCGTTGAACTGTGCTCAAGTCAAACTTAATCGTTTGGAAATAACTTAATTTTTCGTAAGAGTGGTGCCTTATCCCGAATACATTTGCCATCGTCGTCGTGTCGTCGCTGACAGCACCCGGCGCACCCGTCCTACAGTGACAGCAAAGTCCATCAAGCACTGAAGATCAACGATAAAGTTCAATAGTGTATGAAAAGGAAAGGACCCAACGCAAGGATTTTATTCATTTTCATTGCGCTTTGGACACGTACTCCTTTGCATGCTGCTATGGTAAGGTTAAGTTAGGTACCTCTCCCCTGCTTCCAGATAGTGGGTAGGGCATGTGGAAACAGATTTGTTTCGTTTTTTGTTTTTTTTATTCCAAAGGCGGAATTGAAATTTAATTACAAGCAAAACAATTGCCGAACGAAAGGAAGGAATTCCACAATCTTCCTTTCGTCTCTGTACTCTGCTCTCACATTTGCTTTCTTTGCTTCCGGTTTTGTTTGTTCGTTTTCTCAAAATTTTTAATGAAATTTCGAGGCGTGTTGTATGCTGGGGGTGTGTGTTTACTGGGTATTGGTGGTGTATTTCGTAAATTGAAATTGCAATTTCGGATGATTTGACTCGGATTAGATTGAGATTAGTTCTCACATGACCAGCACTTGGGGGGATACAGCAAAGTGTGCCCCGGGCGGGATTAATTTGTATTGTGTCTCGTTCGAAATGCGAATGGAATTCACTTGTTCCAATGACAGATGTGTAATGGGTTGAAATATTTGGCTTTGTGGCATTTCTGGGAAAAGAGAAATGACTTGTAGTTGCAATGAAGAATGCTGGTCAGTGTTGGTGCATATTAAAAAGTACAAGGACTGTGGTCAAAGATTTAGAAGGATAAGAAGACGTGTTGTCTTTTCTGAAGCTTAGTAAGGCTGTCTGCATATACATGCATTGCACGTAGAAGCCCACAATCTATTATACCAGAGGGATTTAGAGATTGACTCTACATACGAGAGGAAACAACTATATGCATTAAGGGCACCTTTTTTCTGATGGCGAGGACTACTAAGAGTTGCAATAACTCCTTCGTTTATCAAACCAAACTATGTGCTACAGCATTTTCGATATTGCCTAGGCCAAATTTATCGTTCTAGAAGCCCTCTTTCATTAAACCCTGTCGTTTTGAATAGCTGAATGTCTAGTCCTGAGTGTTCCACAAATTCACTTCCGTCTTATAGCTTCGTTTAAGATAGTCTACCAAGCCAATACGGTATTCGATGTCCTTTTTTTAAAAAAAAACAGTCAATATTAGGCATCAAAGCTTCCATAATTTGCGAAAAGAGACTGATTCAAGTTCCAATCAAGATTATTTAGGTTGATTATAAACTTCCTTTGGGATGGACGAGCCTTAACGTTGATATAGACTCCAGACATAGCCAGTTAAACATGTAGATTGGCGTTGTATGTGTTTCTGGAATCATTTATTGAATTCGTTGGAACATTGAACCATTATAGAAAGTCTAGAAACTATATTCTAAAGGAATCATCTAATTTTTAAGTTGTAGAAAGAAGACCATTTATGCAGCAGGTCATCCTGATCGTGAACAATTGATCGATATTTACTGCAAGTAAGGCCTGTATACAATTTGGTTTCATTGGAGATCTGGACAGTGATACTTATGTATATTATTAGCACTGGCTGAGTCAGACCGGTCACAATCTTCATTCCTGCAAAGAGAACAACATAAGTCTTCAGAGAATTGAATGAAAGCCGATTCTAAGTCAACTAATCACTGATCATCTAAGGCGATCTGTGCGTTATCACAGACAGTCCCCAGGCAATACACGACGTATGCCTGAGCGTAGACGTAAGCTTGATAGAGTGCCATAGACAGTCAATCCCCATGCACCATAGGAGAAGAAATTGAATGCCACCTTGCAGACAGCTTCTATTTAACCCACAGTCCGCAACTACAACCAAAGTTCAATTGGAACGTCAAAGTCTTTCAATAGGGTTTCTCGGCTATGTGTGAAGTTAGCTACAGCTTGATTGAGGTGTCAACTCGTCTATATTTGCCATGTAATCTTAGAAAAGTACATGCTTCACCAACGTTTGCATGTTATCCAAATGTTTTATCGTGTGCCTCGTATTCGTTTAGATAAACAAGCAATTGAATGGCTGGTAGGAAAATTTGAGTCAATATATGCACTTCATAATGTCCCCGTCCCAACAAGACAAGGCAACACAAGGAGTCCCAAGAAAATTGCAGCTACAGTGCAAGTGAGGTCTCCAATTTGTCAATTCGATGTCGATCTCAGGAATTGAGCATCTGTGGCCAGTTTGTGGCGAATTAGCCCAAGTACTTGAACCTTCATTCCAATAAGATCACTTCACCCCACAACAGAAGCCAAACGACCATCAGCTGCGACTTAAGTTCAGTGATTGAGTTTTAAACATACACGGTACCTAATAGGTATTACCTATAAACATTGACTCTTTGGTGCGCGTTTTGTCCTGGAGGCAATACTGTCAATAGTCACAGCCAATGTGGATCGCTACCGTATTATTTTAATTGAATATTTGTGAGATAAATTGGAAGAAAATTGGATCATATGCATGTGATTTCAAGAAGACGGCGACGTTGGAGTGATTTGTCGCCTCTGAACTTTTTTCTTTGGGGCTGTGTCAAGTATAAGGTCTAGCCAAGTATATTGTCTAGCTAAGTATATGGTCTATGCCAATAAGCCAGTGACTTTAGACGGCATTAGAACCAACATTAGAATCAAATTGACAATTTGCCGGGATATCGCACGATTTATGCAAAACATTGGGTTTAAAGCATTCACTCCTGTAGCCGCTTGAATGATGTTGTATTCCAAAATTAATGACAATGATGGCGCGGTTTAACTCGAAATAAATAATTTGTTTATTTGCCTAAAAGGTGTTTTATTTGAAAAATACAATCAAGCGCTACTAATGAAAACCTCTTATTAGATAGCATTTATGTTAATCGTGCAGAGTCGCACATGATGTCAAAGGTCGCATTGTCGAAAAGACTGATTTATGGAGACTTACATGCACATGGCGTATATTTTCCTAGTCTGAAAGGAAGTACAGCATACAGATCGGTTAAAGCAATTTACTGAACATGATCTTTATAAAGCGTATGATGCAGTAAGTCACATCGATCAAAAGATTCTCATTGTGGTTTCTTGTCAATGCAAACAAGCCGAGAGTACACGAAGGCCTCTACATTATCTTTCGAGTTATGTGTGAAACAGAGCCTAAATATTATCGGCCTAAATTGGATCTCTGGCATGGCGTATTCCAAACATAATTGTATTTATAAGACATATTATATAATCCTTTATTGAGATTGTTAAATGTTCATGCAGTGAAGTTAAGAGTGTAGAGCACTGTTGATCTGCATGTATTCTTCTCCATCAAAGTGCTAATTGGTCCAGAGAAATCTCATAAATTTCATGATTTAAAAGACTATCGAATTTTCCACCAAATTTTGTGCATTTCTCATTTATATCTGAAGGAAATTTGACACCTAAATCACCAAAATCCGTTAACAAATGAAAAGGTTACGGCAAAAACGATTCATCGCAAAAACTGGTATACTTAGCAAAGACAATGCTCAGTAGCACAGTTTGGGAAGCACTAGGAGGATCGGTTTGCTTGGTGTTTTCTGAAAATTTCTGTTGGTCTGGAGTTTTGTGAAAATTTGAAATGCAAGTGAAGTTTATTTCGATCGATGTTTTGAAACACAGGGTGGTGCGTATTTTTGTGTTAATAGCAAGGGTATCTATAAAATTGGATATATTGGATTCCACACGATATTGGAAAGTAAAGCAAGTAGTCAAGTGTAGGGCTAGGAGGTCTGGTATCATTTTTAGTGTTTGTCAGGGTCTATAAGTACACACTTAGTATTGTTTAGTGATGAGTGATGAGCACGAAAGGGTAATTCTTTGGAGAGGACCGGTGGATAAATGGCAAGTTGGTAGAGAATAACTACAAATGTTCTTTTCAGTTCTTGGTAGGTAGGTAGGTAGTGTAGGGCTGTGAGGTTTTCATAAGGTAAGGTAGGCACTATAGTGGGCTCATCGCAATCCTTAGAGAAACATTACGGTAACAAACCTTAATTTAAACCATCTCTTTTATGCATTTGATCTCCATACAAAATATTGCTACATATTTCAAAAATTTGGTTCGTAGACCCAACATCCTCTAAGTTGTCAGAAAAGTACTTTTCCATGTGTTTAGTCTACTCCGAGTTATGGTTTGGCATTCACAGAGTAGATGTGTGATGTCCCCCGAAACGTGAAGGCCACTGCAGTATCTGCATATATCCGTATTTGACAGTCCTAATCTCTTGGCGTGCCTCCTTAGATTCATTATTTCCCCAGTTTTTTTCCGATCTTACATAGGCCACAAGTCCGTAGACACACTATGTTCTCCTAGGTTGGACCATTTTAGATCCGCCATATTGATGATCCCATCGAGAATGATTCTCATAGTCATGCATATTGGTAGTTTTACTCTTCTAACCGTATCGCTTGTATCGCTTTGCTCTGACCTTTCTTTGACCATATCGTACTATCCATGTACTTAGCATAATTTGACACGGTTCTGCGTAGAACATAATGCTCTGAGCATTTTGCGGAAATTCCTGACTAATTCGGATTTTATGATGTTGAATTCTAATGCCTTAAGCGCAACCTGACTATCATGTATATAGCGACATTCTTGTCAAATATAGTTCCCATCTCTAGTAATTCCCCAGTTTTGAGCATAGCTAGAACCTCTGCTTAAAACACACTGGATGTGTCCGGAAGACTAAGAGTCACTTGAAGGCTTATGTCTCTGGAGTATATGTATACTATTCTATACTGTACCCTCACTGGTTTTGAAACCATCTGTGCATATTGCAACCTTACTTTGTTGAGAGACGACTTTTTTTTATGACAATCCTCCCTTTCCGGGTATATTACTTTATACATTGTATCGAAGTCGAAAGCGTATGCTAATGACCCTCTCCTTCACGTTATTGAAATCTTCTATGTCTAAAAAATCAACCAGCGTAAATTCCTTGTAATGAGGGCTAGTTTCAATCTTTCCTACAACCTCATGTAATGCAGTTTCCACTGATTTATCCTTAAGCTATGTATGTTGAGCTTTGCATAAACTGTCGATGAGACACTTGCCTATAATGTGTGTATCTAGAAGCCTCTCTAGTCTCTTGAGAAGGAATAACGAGAGACTAATAGCTCTGCTGGCTTTCGCTTTAGGTATGAAGATGACCCTCACTTCCCTTCAAGGATGCTCCTATGTACCCTAACCCAACTAAACATTGTTTGAAGCCTGTACCTGACTTTTGCTGAGGCTTTCTGAAGCATAACTGGCAAAATTCCATCAGGGCCTGGAGCTTTGAATGGTGTGAATGACATAATAGCTCAACGCAAGTTCTTGCATATGACGAGATTTACTACCTCTTTCTCTATTGACACACTAGTATTATATGAGTACCCATTCGATATGGACGCCAATAGTGTACTACTATCTACTGGAAAGTGAGTTTCGAATAACGTTTCCAATACTTCCTTGCTGCTTTCTGTCCACGAACCATCAAATATCCTGATGTATCTATCATTTGCGATGGAATCGCAGAATTGTTTCCAGGATTTTCTCTCTTACTTTCTATGTATTCATCACACGTAATGTCATCTCTTACTAGCTTTGCGCTATTGTAAAAGTGCCTAACTTCCTCCTAGAGTTTAGCTCACTATTTCACCATGAAGCTTAGGACCTGTTGGAGACCTTCTGCTTGAGACTGGGTTTGAAGCAGAGTTGCAAGCGTATCCACTAATGATCCGACAGGGATCCCTCATTTAATACCATCCATTTCTCTATCATTAAATAATCATTGCAAGAAGCTAAAGTAATATTTACCACCTCCTGCCTGTTTATCATCACGAAAATTGGAGTAGTGCCCTTATTGCATATGGTGAGCTTAGTGAACAAAATAAAGTCAAAAAGACGAGTGGTGCGCTTTTGCATCGCAACCCACGATGTGAATCCATTTGTCCCTGTCCCTGGCTATAAGTCCTTTCATAATGTCAGATGGGATCACTGACATCTCATATTGAAGATAGGCTGATACTTGTCTGATACTGCGGTTTCTTTTCCTCTGTTTCACAGGATACTGCTACCAAGTCTCCATCACTGAAATTATTCAAAAGAAAAGCTTTTATGTTGTTTTTGAGTGGTATGCGTGGCCTGATTTTACATTCGTCCTTGTGTAATCCCTTATTATTAACCCCTGGATACGGTTGTTGTTAGGTCTTTCGTTTAGTACCTCTTTTCGAGGGTACAATTTACTACTAAGGACATTCTCCTTTACATCGAGAAGGCAACATGATACTGAAATCCTTTCCACAAAAAAGGGGGAAAAAATAAAACTCTCCACTTTAAAATTACACAATATATGTATGTAATGTACTTTATTTTAAAATAAACTTTTCTTCTATTTAAATAACATTAATTATTTCTTTTTGTCGCATTTATTCGTGTTTTTTTGCGTGTCTATAATTTACTTAATCTCGAAACCGAAGGATATAACTAATTTCTAACATTGGATACCGCTAGAATTTGTTTTTTTTCTTTTTTCATTATTAAATTATGTACGTACATTGTTTTGTTCTAATTAAAATTGTTATTAACTTTATGCAAAGAATAAAATAAGATTTTAAAGTTTAGTAAGGATAGAAGTAACAAAAAAAAAAAAAATATTTATATATTTATAATCGTTTTCAAGACATTCGTTGTCGTTTTGCTTAGGTCCTCGACAGCATTCCGTTGATCATGATGTTGGCTAGTGCGTTGCGTCTTTTGCGCCAAGCGCCCATACCTTGAGCGTGATACTGCAATTGGGTGTACCATTGTTTTGTGCGGACTCCATCTTCAGCCTGGGCAGAAGAGAAGAGGTGAATACTAGTGTGGGACAGAGTTTAAAATGGCTGCTTACCTTAAAAATAAATGTATCCTTGGAGGATATCTCCTGCAGCTCAAAGTAATCATCCCAATCGGCTTCTGTGCACACAATGCATCGGTCTAGGTAGAGGGGCTCTCGTATTAGTGTGTATCGGCCGCATTTTTCCTTAACGACCAGTAGTGATGCCTCACGTATCCCGGTGTGCTTGGGGAAGTTCAGTTGGTCGGACATTGATTTCTCCGCCTTGTAGTTGGCACTTGGCTGTTCAGACGAAAATGGTTCAAATCAAACTCACTGTCATATGCTGTACTCCATCCACTTAGCTTACCTTTCCGTTTGTCACCAGCAGCGCGTTGACTGGATTCAGTTTGATCGTGCGGCCCTTCTTCCAATTGCTGTCGGTCGGTTGGGTGTAGAGTAGTCTACCCTCCATGGCAAATCTAACTTCGTCGTGATTCCACTCGAGTATGTCGATGGCCATCTTCCTTAGCTTGATATTGATCATGTCAATTTCGCAAGATGCTCGGCGGTTCGGACTCGAGGAGGAAATGCGACGCCATAGTTTGGTGGGCACGTCCTTCGCCTCCTGGTTGATGTGATTCAGGTGTAGTTCGATCTTCTCCTTGGCTTGCTTGAGCAAATCACGACCGTCCAAGTGTGGAGGAGTTACTTTGTAGAGACGGGCCAACAGAAGTGGGTATTTGGTCACTCGCTGTACTGGAACCTAAAAATAAAAACAATCGATGAACACTGACTTGCAAGCAACATTGAAAAGCATTACCATCAAGAATGAGTTCAGATTCATTCGCCTCAACACGGTGTTCTCCATTTGTGACACTTTAAGGAAAATCCTCAGCAGTTCCTTCTCCTTCTCCAAATTGGCGAGTAGTAGACTTGCCCCAGCTTGTCGCACACAGTAGCTCTCGAAAGCGTGCAGCATTTGAGTGAAATCCAGGAATATCCTTCCTATGTTCACGGTCAGCAAATCGTCGTCACCCTGCTCCAGGGCGATGTCTAATCCGTCGCGCATTCGTTCGGCAAGAGTCTGATTGTTCTCGAGCAATTCTTCGGTATTCAAGAAGATTGCAGAGAGTTGCTCTTGAGTAAGCAGTCCCGCCACCAGCATCGGCTGACAGAATTCCTCCAAAATGATCTGCAAGTCACGGCCATACTTCTCCTCGGTTTCGACAATCTCGGTGATGATCTCTTTGCGCTCGGCTCGCTTCTTGCCGCATTTGCGGCACACCAGAGGGGCGAACATCACTCCAGAGTCGGTTACTTGCGTCTCGACGGGACCATCACAGTCCTCGCAGAGGTGGATGGGACTGATTTTGCTAAGCACGGAACCGGTTTGTGGATTGTGTTGGTACTTGCTGCGAGATGACTTGCTCGTCTCCGAACCGACTCCCGAGTCGTTGCGTTCGATCTCCGACGAGGTGCCCTTGCGAAGGGCGCTGATCACTGAGAGACGATCGTTGATCGTGGAGCCTGTCAAACTGGTGTTGTCCTCACTGGAATCACTAGTCACCGAGAGGTGGCTAATGCGGCTGCTCATATCGGTGATTTGCTTGAGATCGCTCAGCGTGTCGTTCTCCTCCTCGATGATGATCGGATTAGAAGTGTTGTTGATGTTGTACTCGAAGGATTCCTCGCGAACCAGACCCCGCTCTTTGGCATCGACCAGGTACGAAAGAATGTCGTATTTGGATGCCCCTTCGAACATCGATCGGGCGGCTTTCTTCTCCAGCTCGGGGTCGTTCAATGGTGGCGGCGATAGCGGCAGTGGTGGTGGAATGTCAGTGATCTCTTCGTAGATGGGATCTCCATTGTTGCCACCACCAACGCCGCGAATCGACTCGTAGTGGTGATCCTCTTCGGTATTCGTTGAGATCTCGATTTCGGCAAGCGTGGCATCGACCAGCATTTGATAGAATTTACTCCGCGTTGCCAGTGGTGTGTCCACATCGGCGGCAATCTCACTGGAACAGCTCTGGTAGCAATCCGATTCATTGTTGTCACTGAAATCAAACATCTCGTAGTTGGCCGAGGAGAAGCTGTTGCCGGAGCTGATGCTGCCGCGATTGGATTGGATTTCGTGTTGCTCGTCGGTGTCATGCATCTGCATCACTTTTTGGCTGTTCATATCGAGCTTTTGTCGCTCGTCCTTGATCCGTTGCAGGGACATGTTGATCAGACGATTCATATCCTCGTTATCTTTGGTACCGCTCGTGTCGATGCTGTTCCGTGACTCTTTCAGGCGCTTCAACGAGTTCTCGATCAGTTTCACCACGACATCGCTGTCCAGACCCTCGGCGAGGTGGCTCAAGGTGGGATCCTCCAGGAGTTTGCTGACAAAGGAGTTTCGCTCGCCGCCACCCACCGGGACGGTAGGCACAGTCAACTGGTTGTTATTGTGACGTTTCCGTTGTCGCTTGCACGACTTGGTCTCGATGTCAGTGGTTTTGGGTTGATCCGGTGAACTCGTGATCTCTGCCTTGCCACATACGTGTGGCACTAAGTTCCGGCGAACCGCTTCAACTGGATTCCGCAGGATTTTCACTAGTTCCTCCTCATGGGAGAAAACTTCATCGTTGGCTGCACTGTCATCACCTGGCGACAACTGAGGCAGGATATCCTTTGGAGTACTACAACCGCTGCTCAACGGAGAGGGTGACTTGTCGTAGTCCAACGTGATTAGAGTTCGTCCTCGCTTCGGGGAGGTTTTCACTGGATCCAATGGAATCGCACTGGATATACCACCACCACTGCTGCTTCCGATGGGAATAATCGCTCTTGTGGCGCCTCGACTCAACAGTGTGTTGATTTTGTTGTTCTTGTAGATGAGTTCCTCCTCTGGTGTTCTGGGACTGCTGCTGACTACGTTTATTGTGACCGTATTCGATGTCACCTTTAGCATTGGATCGATGCTGCTGCCGTCGGCAACCACAACTGACGACTGATACAGCGGAGTGTCGTTGGTGACGTTCACGGTTGAATAGCAATCATCGCCATTGATAAGGATTGAGGTCTTCTTTTGACTGTTGGTGCCGTTTGTGGGATTCCTCGCGCCACACGATTTGCTGTCCTCATCTGTGTGGGTGATTTTCAGACGGTGTATCTCGGATGTGGTCTTATTGAATGGAGCCACGCGAACTACGGTCCGGTTTGGCTGAGTTGTATTGCCAAACGTGTACTTGGCCGATTGTGTTGGTGGTATTGCATCGGCAACTGCCGGGCTAAAGCTATCGAATGTCTCATAAATATTCGTTGTTGTTCGATCCTGGCCGGAGTGCCTGCTACTATCAGCGACAACTGTAGTGTCGTTCTGGTTGGTGGTGGTGGTGCTGATGGTAGTGGTGTTGGATCCCCTCCTTTGGTTGGCATCATCTCTTATGAATGGCGGTTGTTTTTGTTCCTCTAATCCGCTGCTGCTAACTGATAGATTGCGATTTCTTGAAGGGAGTCCTCGCTGCTCGTTGTTGTCGTCGTAGTCGTCGTCGTCGTCGTCTTCGGTGCCATCTTCTACGTTATCGTAGTCGTTGCTGTTTTTGTTGTCATCGTCCTTTGTGCCGGTTATCAGGATTGTTTGAGTTTTGCTACTACCACCAGCAGCAGCTGCAGGCGTTGGAGCAGCTTCCGTTGCGGTTACATTCGTACGGGTGTTACTTAGACGTCGTTGCTGCTGCTGATTCACTGATGTCGGAGGAGGTGGTGGCGGTTCCTTAGGTCGGAACAATCCGACACTCTGTTGCGTCGTAGTGCTTCTATTTGAGAATATATCTCGGGAGTCCTTACGGGTGGCTTTCATTCGCAGTGCCATTGTATCCTTGAAGTTTAGAATAACATTGTTGGAGGAAGTGCCAATGTTAACGTTGCATGGATGACGTTCGCTATGAGTGCGTCGTATAGCATTCCGCGATAACGTGGCTGATGCTCCTGATGGGGTTGTCGCTACTTCTGCTCTTGCTGTTGATTTTGCGGTTGTCTTGAGGTCGCCCGAAGACGAATCTGTAACGATAAGACGCAAACGATGAAAAATTGCGCACTAAAAAAAAAAAAAATTAAACGGATTTGCGGGCTTAAGGACTTTCATCTTCTTTTCGATTTATGCAAATTTAATGTCGAGTATCTATTTGGAATCAGTTTAGTTGGATGGATTTAAGCCGGGATGAATTGGTAAACATAATTTGTTTGATTTATTGCAAAAGATCAATGTTGTGGACGAGTTTGTGTGCTGGGGTTGTTTCCCAGCTGATGCCACTGCCACTGCTACTGGTGGTGGGGTGAGTATTTTATTTTTTCATTGAATCCGGACCATGCGGGGGGGCTATTAAGTGGGGATTTTACATTGTGATGGATATTAAAACGATGCCTGCAGTTAAATTTGTTTATTTTGCATTTTTTATTGGAAATACTGTATTGCCATTGGGATTGTGATAGCTTGGATGTTTGTTCCTGGATTTTATGCAAATAACTTAGAGGAGTTACAGTTAAGTAATATATTGTTATCAGTATGCGGATGGAGAGAGTACATACATACGCTGTTTTGGGTTTATGAGAAATTGAGTCGAATCAACAAGGCCTCGTGAAGCCACAGGGCAGGCCATGATATGGACACTAAATGGAATTCACGAGCTCACCAGACCAAATCAAATGGATATCAAATGAACGAGCCTTCGGTGTGTGGAAGGTGGATTCAAATTCATTTAAGAGTTGTCCTTCGAAGCTCCATTTAAAAAATATGATTAATATTGAGGACATTGAGGTAAGGCATGACCTGGCGAGTACTGCGACCAAAAAATGCTTATTCGATAGGTTTGGTGGTATGCCTAACTCGGGGAGTCGCCCTCTACCAAAGCATTTTGATGTGCTGCAAGCGATGGCAGGACAGTCACAAAAGATGTGTACTGGGGTTTCTTGGCCTTCAAAACAGATTCGACATGAATTCATAGAGCTTCTACCTTTCTCCTTGGGATAACAGCACTTCTTGGATCGCTTCATCTTTCATTGAGAAAGTTAAATAAGCTCTTGTCCTTGTACTAATATGTATTCTTGGAACTTACAGAAACTGTGCATCAAGTAGTTGCTGAGTAGATAGCAGAAGACTCTATAATGCTGTACTAAAAAGGCTCCCCAACCTGGTAGATATGAGCACAACTAGCTTCATACCCAAATAAGAGGTCTAAGAAGTATCTCAATCCAATACAATCGAATCAATGGAAGTAAGGAAATGTCGTAGTACACTTAATTCCATCAGACACAGTCAATAGTGTTGAGTTCCTGGTGATAGTAAAATAAAAGGAAACGAAAGCATCGAACAAACTGAAAAGGTTGGGATCGGCCGTGAACTTCAGTCCAATCGGACACATTTGTATTGCCATCTCGAATGGAAGGTATAATAGGGAATGAGGCCAACTTTCGATCATCCATATAAGATTGGGCTACATCTCGTAGATTATGGCCGAAACTTTACACAATGAACCTCCTTCGGTCTGAGAGTGCCTGTATCTTGAATTCAATCCAATCTAACATACCTACCTACAGCAAAATGTTTTCTAACAGAAAACGAAGTGCTTTTGGAGGTATGCTTCAAAAATGCAATGTTAAGTCCAAGGGTCTATGCAGAATGAGTCCAACATCTGATATGGAACTTGTACTACAAGAACGACTTCTTAGGTACACCAGTATCCAAGTTCTCTGAAAACATTGTAGAGGTAGCAAAACTTATTAAACTCTATTAAGAGTTCAGATTGGTGCAGAACATTGGTTATTCCTCATTGTGGACAAAATAATTGTTGGTCCAAAACTTACTTAGGTAGCGCTACAGTCTGGGTGGACCTGAACCTCAACCAATAAGCCTCTCCATCCAGCTCGATTTTCAGTCAGCTCCTTCCAGTTTCGCGCATCAAATTGGTTGAGGTCCCTTATATAAGAATGGTCTGTAACTTGTATAAGATTCTCAATTTAGAATGAGCTTGAAAAAGTGTGAAACTGTTCATGTAGCAGATGATACTGAGTTTTCAAATGTAACTCAGCGGGATATTAGTGATTCTTTTAAGCAGAGTATCTTAGCTCTGTGAACAATTCTCACAACAACGCCTCAGCATAAATAATACGAAGAATAACTCTTTCCAAACCCTGTTTCTTTGGTCTGAGAAGACAATGAAGTAGTGAGGCCCTATCCCGAACAATTAAGGAGATTCCATATGAGACCTTGTCCAACCAGTCCTACTTGATGAGGCTGAGGCTTGGATGAAGATATCCTCGGTAGTTTCGAAGAAAAATTCTTCGTAAGATATTCGGTATCATTTGCGTTGACTTTGGAGGAGGAGAAGATTCATCAACGAATTATAAGAGCTGACATCGACCTAGTCAAAAACTGAGTATTAGTTGTCTCAGATGGCTAGGATATATAGAATGAATGGAGAAAATAAAATCCGGTCAGCAGAGTCTTTGAATCCAAATCAGGAGAGAGCAGTAGAACAAGACCTCGCCTTGTGCTCAACTGGAGGCAGTTAGCTAAGGATCGGGGTAATTGGAAAGAGTTATTGGTTGAGGCTCTGGTTCACTCCGATTTGTAGCGACACCTAAATATTATAACTTAAGTAAATTAGTAAGGTAATATAATTGTATCGTCAGAGAAAGATATTTAAAACCTTTTTCGTAGCTAAGACTTTCTCGACCTTCACTTTGCTGCTATCATCCTTGGGATGAAGCTAGCAATACCTATTTTTTTCCTGTTAATATGGCTTTGGTCTTTAAACCTTATTGAGTAGGAATTCCTTCCTAATAACGAAGACACACGACTGACTTCGCAATTAGTTTTAAGGCCAGGTTTGAGATCCTGACTGGCAGGCGTAATTAGGTCTGCTTTAAGAATTGCCTGCCAGATCAGAAGAGTTAAAGTTATACTCTCATCGTTTCATGAATTGTATTAAAATTAGCAAACAAGAGACTATAAAATATAGAAAACACAAATATTTGGCGCGACAGGTTCATTGGATCCAGGACCTAGCTTCTGGGCCTACTGTTTAATGCTGCGTCGGGAGGGCAACTTTTGTTTTGGAAAGAGTTTTGATGACACTTTTACTTTCGGATGTTTGTCAGACGCTCGCGAGAGTTGGAACCATCATCAAACTGAGCAAAATCAATTGATTCCACAACGTTGACAAGAATTGGGAATCTTTCAGTACATATTGTGGCGGATTTCTCGTAAAGATCTTGGCCTAAACCTTTACAAGATCAAATTAACTCAAGAACTGAAGCCTCTTGATCATTTGAAGCACCGAAACTTCTCCGATTAGGTTCTGCAAAAGTTTGAACAAAATCCTGAATTTCATGGAAAAATCATCTTCAACGATGAAGCTCATTCTTGGAACAACAAACCCACATGGTCTTCTCTATTGCATCCACAAAAAGTGATCGTGTTGTGTGGATTTCATGCCGGAAGTGTGATTATTATTGTTTCGGTGATGAAAATGTTTGCCATGTTACAGTCAATGGAGTTCGCTATCGTGCCATGTTGGAATAGTACTTTTGACCAGAATTAGATGGACTTGACATCAATGATATGTGATTCCAACAATATGCTGCCACATGCCACACAGCTGGTCAAACAAATTGATCTATTGAAGGGGAAGTTCGGTAACCGTGTAATCTCGAGAAAAGGTCCGGACGAATGGCCACCCTTATACGATTTAACGCCGTTGGATTTATTTTTATGATTTTACGTTAAGTCGTTTGTTTATGCCAACAAGCTAACAACGTTAGAGGAGATCAGAAACAATATTGAATGCAAAATATGTGTAGAAGAAGGGTGGAAAATTGACTTCAAAAAATCGATCACTGCAAACGTGCTCGCGGTGGTCATATGAACGAGATTGATTTCCATACTTAAATCTAAGATGTGCGGTATACCTGAAATAAATTTCAACCTGATATCTGAATTGTCTTGTGTTTTTTTTAATACAAAATTGTTATGTCCTTATTGAAAAAGGTAGTGTGGATCAATGGTCCTCTAAACTGGAATTGAGATGCACCTAACCATGCTCCTTTGTTGTCAGAAGTTAGAAAAACGATACCCTATGTCTATGTCATGCATACAAACAGAAGTAGACCCAGGAACTTGTTGTTGGGGGTGGCAATGGCACAGTGAATAATATGTTTGCTTCTGACCCGAACTATGCAAGTTCAAGGACCTTCGGGGAACAGAAAACAATAGCCACCATACCACGCAATAGAAACGAATAAAATTTAAGTTTCTTCAACTACTTCAGCTAAGAGGGGAACCTACCTAGTAAAAAAAATGAGCCTAGATTTTGCATGAGTTTTCTGGGATCTGGATTTCCTTTTTTATATAAGATACAACAAACGTGTCTTCGAAAAGCGCAGTTGTTGATAAGGATTGCTTTTGCACTTTATCACTTTAACGAATTTGAAAACTACTCCAATGCACCAAACTGTATTGTAAGCGGAAGTAAGATTTATGAACAAGCGACATATCGTAAGTTCGTCTTGAACGTCAATCAACAGAAAATGCAGCTCATTCCGCAAGCATGGTTTGGTTAAATGTCTCCATTCTATCCCTGACTGTATAGCATTCCAAATGCAACAATGTCATTGTATAAGAAAATTCTAGAGATGTTCAGTAAAAGTCATTGTGTTATGCATATTACGGAGAAAGATTCGAATTCCAACACAAGTTAGTAATATATTTTTTTTTTTCATTCTTACCTCTCTTGACAAATATTTGACAAACTTCCGAGTATAATTTCCACATCAAGAAAGACACTTTTCATTTAAAAATGCTTAACATTATTTTACACTGTATTTCCGCTTCAAACGCACTTACTCTACAAAACACTGAAGTATCTGGTTCTATGATATCTCAATTACTGAAATCAAATTCATGCTCAAAAACATTTGAGTCGCAAATACAGGTGTTATTCTTATCATTTGTATGCAAAAATGTATAAGATTTTATCTGAAATAAATGCCCTAGGGAATGCATTATAAATATTTGTATAGGTTGATGCGTAGTTGGTAGTTGGAAATGAATGGAAATGAATAAGTAAATATATTATGCGTCTGTACGATAGTACAACGACAACAAAGAGAAAAATAACAATCTATCTGGGATGGATTGGTTGATATCCTAGGATTCATCTTCTAACTTATACTTAATAAAGTAGGGATGCCTTCGTTGTGCCCTCTAAAGAAGAATTTTCATTTCTCAAAACAGTTTATAAAGAAAGTAAAGGATTTTTCAATTGGGTTTCTCGATTATGCCTGAAGTTAGCTTCCCTTTGTTTGACATTCCAACTCATCTATACTTGCTACATAGTTAATCATAGAAAAGTACATGTTTCAACAACGTTTGCAAATTATCGAAATTTTTTTTATTAAAGTTCACGTTTCCTAATTTTCAGCCCAACCTCTTTTTAAGCGATGAAACCCATTTCTGGCTCAATTGCTTCATTAATAAGCAATTCAGTCGCATTTGGGCAAGTTGGAGCTATTCGAAGATATTCACAAAATGTCATTACACCCACAAAATTTTGACTGCTTGCTTCCAGTTTCACACTGGAGGGGTCATTGGTCAATACTTTTTCTTCAAAGATGCTAGCAACATAGCTACAGTCAATTGAGATTATCTACCAGACCATGTTGAATGAGTATTTTTGGAATAAATTGAACGACGATGACTTGGAGCATATGTGGTTTTAACAACACGGTGCCACATGCCACACAGCTGGTCAAATAATCGAGTTATTGAAGTCGAAATAAGGTGACTGAGAGCATTGGTGTAGACTTTATCTTTAACATAGTGCAAAGGAAAAAAGTCTAATGATATTAAATCGTACGATCTCGGCGGCCAATTGAAGTCTCTAATTAGATCCATTGCTTCACCAGTTGTGTGGCATGTGGCGTCGTCGTGCTGAAAATAAACCTCATCCACGTCCATACCATTAATTCCAGCCAAGAAAAGTCAGTCAACATCGTTTGGTAACGCAATCCATTCCCTGAAACGGGTCCACTATAGTAATTTTCGAAAAAAATATGGCCAATGACACCAGCGCATAAGCCGCACTAAATTCTCACTCGTTGTGGATGGAGAGGTTGAGGTTTAGGAGCCCCAGACAGTTTTGTTTGTTACGTACCCACACAAATGGAAATGACCCTCATCACTCAGAATAATTTTGTTTAAAAAATCATGATCTTGTCCATTTATTTCCATTGCCAGCACCCAATCAGCGAAATTATGGAGTCGAGCTTGGTCCTTGTTAATTGGACCTTGTTTGCATGTAGGCCAAGATATTTATTCAAAATGCGGTTCAAAGTGGTTGTGGATAGGCCCAATTCCTGTGATCATCTCGAAATGGACACACTTGGGTTTTCAGTGACATGGCGATATTTTGCTGAACGAACACGAGTTGTAGTTTTCACATCGCTAACCCAACTGAAATGTTCAAATTTATTGTTTAAATTTACTATAGCTGTGAGAGAAGACGCTTGGTGATGACCAAAAGCAGTACGAACTTTACGAAAGGTTTTAGCGATATTTTTTTTATAGTGAATTTTCACTATTTCACCCATTTTTAACAACCTTCTAGTTTTTACTCATCAAAAGTGATTACAATGATAGTTGAATGTTGACAGTTGACAGTTCAACAATGGCTCGAAATTTAAAATGACACATCTGCTAAGAAAGTCTTGGAAGTCTCTGTCCAAAGAACATTCCACTTCATCTACTTTCAGAAGATCAGTTGAAACTTAGAACGATTCAAGAATTCCATCCCTAGAATACATATTTCCTATAAAGACACTTCCCAAGCTGCATCGAAAGCGGTGAGGAACGTTGTGCAAGTTCCCGGAGAGGAGTAATATTTCCCATACCATGGCTAATGCTTATGGACAAAATATTGAATATTTTGATTCACTTCAGCTTGCCCTGTCTAAATGGACAACTTTTTGTCACTGTTGTCGAAAACCAAGAAACTAACACCACACCAGTGGCAAGTGCCTTCTTAATCCAGACTCAAACTGGAAAACGAATATATATGTAGGGTTGGCCATCTGTTGGTTTCTTTTTGAAACATATGTTATTTTGACAGCTGACAGCTCTTATGCGCTCAAAAAGTTGACAGAAACTCTGTATCGCAGTACGAAATGGATCGATTTACGCTTGAACAACGTTGGAAAATACTTCAAAGTTACTTCAAAAAAGGATGCTGTGTCACCGAAATATTGCGAATTTTGAAAAAAAAATTTTAGTCGAAATAATGCACCAACTGCAGCTGGTGTAAGCAACTTTATGATGAAAGTTCGTGAGACTTGTTTGCTGATTGATAACCGAACATATTCGAACATGTTCGTCCGATGCGCTGAACGGAGTGTATTGCAGCTTTTTGCAGGTTTTTGGAGTGGCGGCATGATTGATACATTTTTCTTCCAAGACAACAATAGAAGAAGCTTTGCAGTCAATGGAGATCGTTACTTGATATCCGACTTTTTATGGCCAGAAATTAAGGATTTGGACTTGGGCGAGCTATGGATCTAGCCAGATGAGACTACGTGCCACAGAAGCCGTCCAACAATCGATTTATTGCGCACTAAGTTCAATAATCGTATAACGCAATGGAGTTGCGATTTAATGCCGTTGGAGTTTTTTTGTGGGATGCCATTAAAAATTGATGCTACGCAAACAGTCCAGAGACCAATCAGGCACTCAAGAACAATTTTGGTCAAGCTATTCATGAAATAGGGGCCGAAACCATTGAAAATGTATTAAAAAATCGGGTTGACAGGATGGCATATTGCCAAGCCAGCCGAGGTAGTCATTTGAATGAAATAATATTCCATAATTAATCGGAAGGTTTACTCTATCAATAAAGCAACAATTGTTGAAAATTATCGAAAAGTGTTTTTTATAGCCTTTTTAAAAAGATGACCAACAGATGGCACATCGTATAGAATTAAGGGTCAAAAACGTACATAGTCTTCTACATCTGTAATGCGAACGTAGGTTAAGAATTGCATCCTTCGACGAAAAATAATCATTTAGAAGTAAATCGCGTTGGTCTGGACGATCTGTATGTACCTGTTGGTCGTTTTTTCTGTGGCTGATCGAAGGATTGGGGGCCCAGGTTCACCCCGAACTGTAGCGCCACCTAAGTAAGTAAGTTAGACTCAAGGATGTTGAACTACATAGTTATCTGGTCAAACTTCTGAACTCTCTACTGCTATAGGTGGTACCATCTCCAAAATGTGAGCCCACAGATGTATCTTCTAGGAATAGCAGAAAACTACACTTCAGATTATCGAAAATTACCAGGGACTATTGGACGAAAACGCGAACTTGTAATACCTTGATGAAAAATAGCATTTTGTAGCCATTAAGGCACCTATTAAAGCCTCGATAACCTTAACATTGGAGAACTGTGTTAGAATGACGTCTGGTGTTTAAATTACCATCTGCTCATTGTTATCCCATGTCACAGAAGTATAGGTGGGAGAAAATAAGGTATTGAACAGCAGGCGAGGATCTGTTTTAAATATCAACCGGAGGGGTTTATATTGCACTTAGCTTGCCAACACTAGTAGGTTGGATAGATTTGACATACACAGAATAATTCTAACAGAACAAACGAATTCCGTAGCAGGATTCGTACAAATTTTGCGTCTCTGAGCCATTGGAAACCAATTAGCCAGACTTGCCAATTAGCCAATTAGCCTTTTGCGAAAATGACGAAAATGAGAAAGAAACCCTTGACCCATTCCTTTGCAAGTGCCCTATCCCACCTAAAGCTAAACCTAAACTAGTTTATGTTACAGCATTTTCAGACTAGGACTCAAAATTGAGTCTCCTAATTCGATTACCACTAACAAACAGTCAAAGCCTGGCACCGAAAAGTCCTCAACAACAACCAGTCCAACATTGCCTTAACCACACCCTCCCTATTTTGATCGTTATCCAACAGGTAGACCCAACCACCTTGTCGACATGTAATTTAGGTTCGATGGCACTTGAATAATTTCAAAATGACTGCCACTGATGCAAACATGCAACTCACACAAAAAGCAAAAAAACCCACTTTAGTCCCGTCCGTGGAATGGAATTGTAACATTTTCTATTCAATTACAGTGTTTGCGGCGCCTGTAACAATTTGTTTTCGTTAACATTATTTAACGCACACTTTAACAAACACACACTAACACAACAGACTGCCGGGCACAAAGCTCCTAAAGTGTGCCTTCTTTAAATTGCATCCTGACACGGGACTCGTACTACACCAGTTTTAATGGTAAACATTTTAATCGAGAATGTACTTCCTTCCGGCACCTTTGCGGTTAGTGTATGTATGTGTGCGGCAATGGCGAACCTCCTCCCACTTCACGTTTAATTGCCACGAAACGGCATTCTAATCCAGAACTTGCAGTGAGCTATGATATTGACGCACTTGTGTGTAAAACGGTGATTAAATTTAATTTCTGATTTGTTTTATGCGGTGCAAAGTGTGTGTGCGGGTACATGGGTGAGTAAAAATTAAATTCAAACGTGTGCAGTGGAGTGGAGTGGAGTAGGGATGCACACTAGGATAGTGTGTTGTGTCTTAATCGAGTGGAGAGATCTTTATTAGGAAAATGCACGCTACACACAAACATACATACTAACTGCAGGCATCCTTAGCTGGGAGCACATTTATTAAAGTGCTCCCACAAGGAAGCGAGTTGCAATGCGATTTACTCACGCCAGTTGTGGGAGCGCGCGTGTTCGGGCAAAGTGCTTTTTTGCTCTTGCACTTAATTTTGTACTAGACTACATACCCCCCACCCCGTCTTCCCATCGGGACGGACGGTTATTATTAAAATTGTACGTGAAACGATTTTGGAATTTGTTTCACTAGCAGCACAGCTTGGGGTATCTAGATTGCGATTTGGCTTAGAGAGAGAGAGAGAGTCCGGAATGGGGGCGGTGTGGTTCCGTGTTGATTTGATTGCTTCATTGACAGTTTTGATGTATGTACGGTGAATGATCCTGCTTGTGATTGTGTATTGAATTGATGAAGTTGTTTCAGATATTGCTTTTGCATGATTCTCGGTTCACCTAATGAAAGGGAGGCCAACAATAAGGAATCACTTTCAGTGGTAGGTGTGAAAGTGGATCTCCTCCACAGGAGATTCACCTGTTGGATAATTGGAAACTAAAATTAGAAATAATGTACGGTTCGCACAGACAGGGTGCAGTGTTTTCACTAGCGTTTCGAGGTAATATTACAATAGAGACGCGAGTGAGGGTGGGATCTCTCTTCTTCCTTCAGACGGAAGTGGACAAATTTTCTGCGCTGACATATTCGGAGCTATGGTTGATAAAAACTTCTAAAATACTTCCAAGTTTTGGAAAAAAGTGGTGGACTAGTCTCCCTTTTTTAAGGGATTTCCATCAAAAAATCAAAGGTAACATGTCCTGTCTGTCAGGACAGATAACGAGTTGCTCCGGGTTGTGACATTGTGATAAGTAGCATTTCGCATTCACACCTAGCAAACCTAGCTATCTTCAGATGTAATACACGATTCCAATATCCTGAATGTGCACGTCCAGGGGCTTATAACACAACTCAACAAGTGCTTGTAAATCAAGTGAAATTCAACAACTACTGAAAATTTATTTACGTAACAACAAGTCTACGAGCACTACAACAATTGTCCTGGAATATTTCAACAAGTGAGAAGTTTGATATAATCCCCGTTTCTCTAACTGGAAACAACAAGTATTGTCGATAGTTACATGAATGATTTTCACTTATTGAACAGGTATAGCTTAACAAGTCCTTGTTGACTTGTTGGCTTGTTGTTTTGTGTTATAGCTCCCAGATATCCAAACGACAACTTCGAATATATTCTCATAATATCTAGATTTAGATATAGATCTACATTCAGAGTACAACTGTTTATCAAAAAAGAAAGCTGCTAAAAGATAAAAAAGAAATTCAAGATTGGACGTTGGACACTTAAGTAGAAACTCTACGTTGTTCATTTACCATCCACAAATGTCTGCGATCAGTGGATCCAGTGTTGCAACATCATCATAAGTCTATCCAAAACCATTGTGGGATACCATGGTATGATGATGTATCCAGCACGGCAGAGAACCAGAAGAAGGAATGAGAAGCGAGTCCTGCGTATGGAAAAAAGTGCAGTATTCCAACTTAAGCAAGTCAAAGTGTCTCGCGAAGGGAACAACATGCGGCACTTCTTCGATATATGTAGCAGCTGGCACCTAGCTTCAAAGCCGTACGGTATCCTTTTCAAAATTTTAAAATGAATCCTAGCCGAAAGCCCTGGTAGCTAGTGCTTAATTTCATGTATTATTACGTAATTCATTTACATTTTAATAAAGTTATAATAATAATAATAATAAAATGAATCCAATCAGCAACATTACTCTTATAAAAATTATAGAGCTACGTAAGTACATATTTATATAGCCAGTCAATGTCGCATGACAGATCATATCATGTGTATAGCGACGATATACATAGATACATGCCATGGGACACTCACAGCATAGTAGAGGCTTTACAGCAGTTTATGAACAAGCTAAACGATTCTGTCTTGTAGCAAACCAGGGCGAAACCAGGAATCTCTTATCAACAAATAAAAAGGATTTAGGACCGTGCACCCAAAATGAGTTTAAAAAACATCAACTTAGGGGAAGTCGAAGACTAAATTTAAGATATCGTTGCTATTTCGGGCTGGGGAAGTCAGACAAATAAGACGGTGCCGAGTACTTCAGGATAAGCAGGAAAGCAGAGCTTCTAGTTGGATTCTAGAGCAAAAGAACATGTGTTACCAACCAACCCTAAGAATAACTATGCTCTCACTGATTCCAATAAACTTGCATCACAGCTGATACGTGTGTCAGACGTTTAAAACATTTGAACTTCAAATGGACGGACTTGGGTTTGGGACTTCACACTAAATGTTGAAACAATTTTCCCTTCAAGAGGGGATTGAGTCCACGGAAGGGCCATTAATCCAAATAGAATCTCGATCAACATGAACGGGTCAAAAACCGATGTAGAAGTGTTCTCTGAAATCTATTTCTCTAAGCCCGGATTTGTCCGCTCATTAAGACATCCAAACCATAGCACTGTGTTCCAAGTGGAAACGAAGATCTTCGCTTCGACCATCGCCCTTCCCAGAAGCATCCCAAATAGTAGAGTCGCTTAAGCCTTGTACATTGAACATGAAGTTGTCTGGAATATTTTCTGCTGGTTTTTAAATATCGGCTTTGATTTGTTTAGTCTGTGTGCATCAATGGAGCATCGGGAACGCTGGAAGACGCAACGAAGATTCAAGTCCTGAGAAATCATTAACTGAGTCTTGTCTAACAATCTTATTAGAAATCTCATTTGCAGAGATCCCAGTGTGACCTGGGATCCAGATAAGTTCACCCCTACTAGGGGTTTGGAAAGTTCGTGAATTCTCGAACTATTTTCGAACTGATTAGAGGATTGAGGGAGTCTTTAAGAGGAATTTGGCTATCGCCATCTAATAATATAGCCCGTGACCATAGGTTTGCACTTGGAAAATGGTGAATGGTTCTATGTCGTCATGAAGTCACCAGCAACGAACTCCTTACTCGCTTTGAGTCAATCTGAGAAAATGTCACTAAAACCAAGTACAGTCCATGCCTTACATATAAATGAAAGCCAGATCCAGCAGAGCATCTAGCCCATCATTAGGCGTAATCGGAAAACTTTCCTGCAGCCGAGACAGGGCATTCTTTGAAGTTCAGTGCATAGGGTAGTCGCATATATCTTTCAAAGAAAGATCAACAAGGCATCAGTCGAGATATTTTGCATCATTGGAAGTCTCTAGATACTGACGGCCTTTACCACTAGCTGGCTCAGACTGGTCACGATCCTCATTTTGATAAAGAGAAGAACCTCATTTTTTAATGGAATAAAAGCCCACTACTAGTGACCATGTCTAAGGCCATATGTATGTTAGACAGTCTTGAGACACACTTACTTACTTATGTCCTATATCCCCTTGTAAATCCTAGGGTCTCCACAACGCCTACACTCCATCGTGAGCGATTTCTGAAAATGTGCCTCAGCTCTCCCGAGCTCGTTCCCAATTGCCGTGCTTCCTTCCCTACTATTCTGCGCCATGTGCATCTAGGACCGCCGCGTATACTGCCATGCTGAGTTAGCGGGATCCATTACATCGCGTGGTTGGCCTATGGACCTGTCAACTTTTTGAAAAAGTCTATCCTGTCCACTCCCACTTCCGCCATTGTATAGTTGGGCCTGTTGGTTCATGGCCCATTCTCCGATAAAGCTGTTTGTTTGAGAAAGGGTTTGACCAGAAAATTCTAAAGATATTGCGTAGGCAGCTATTAATGAACTTTTCCGTGATAGTAGGGGTTACTCTCCAAGTAACACATCCATATAGGAACACGGACTCAATGTTGAAATGGGACAGTCGTAGCTTAGCTAATCACCAATAAAAACAATATTGGTGAAAGGAAGCAGTCTTGCCGAAGCCCACTTTGAACTTCGAATTCCTCCGACAGATTTCCTCTATACAAAACGTGAAATGGCTACATCGCCTTGTTAATTGCTATTAGTTTATCTGTAATAGGTACTTCTCCCCAAATAAATTCCCAATTGACATTATCAAACGTCTTTTCAAAATTGATGAATAGCACGAGAAGTGTTGAACGATATTCCACACACTACTCGATGATGATCCCAAAAGTGTTGATGTGGACGATACAGGAGGATCCAGAACGGAAACTTGCTTCTTCGGCATTTATTGTATCTTCGAGGTGTTCTTTGATACGCTCAAGGATAATTCTAGGTCCTCCTTGCTGCTGGAGTTGCTGCAATTCGAACTCTAAGTCGAAAGCCCTGTGTATTCCCTGCGATCGACTGACAGTTCTTTCTGCACCTGATGTGAAAACCGTTTTTACAACATACCAATGATCTTGTATGGTGGCTGGCAGTGAGCTGTTGATTGTTTCCACTCCACGTGAGGGATGGTCCTTTAGCTTTTGGCGCATTGAGGCATCACTATGTGGGTCAGTGTTGAACTGGGGCATCCTTGGGTCGTTTGATCTGCTAACGACAGCAATCCTTAATTAGACAGTCGCTGTCATAAGATGGTGATCACATGCCAACTCCATGTCTACTCCGCGTCTGTTTCGGACGTCTACGAGACTACTTCTAAAACGGCGATTTCCCATAACATGTTCTATCACTTCGTTGTCATTGCCTACCTTGGCATTCGGGTCAGTTTTTAGGCATGATGCAACAGAAAGTATGGCGGCATCATTCGCATATTCTTGCGGATAGTCCTTCCATAATTTAGCCGCCACAGTCCGCATCTACAACCGACGATATATATATGTATATTATGTAGTCTAGCAGAGTCGCATGTACAGTTAGAGATTGCAGTGTCGAAAACGCCTTCTACATACATATGTCGATGAAAAAATGTTCGTATTCATTCCATGTCTAGAATTTGTAGAACACAGGACATACTCCTTTTGCAGTAAGTCTGGGTATATTCCATTGGTGCCAGACGATTTAAAACTATCGAATGATACCACAGCCTATTTGATAGCATTAATTTATCTTTTAGGGTCCTGGATGCAATGCTCTACCTCGAAATATCGGAATCTCCTGATCCTTCGTTCCATTTGAATCCATGTGTACTTAAACCTTTACCCAGGACTTGACATTCAATTTCTGTCTACCCTCCCAATCGAATCCAAATTTCAAAGTCAATGAATAGCTTCCCGTTTAACATTTACCTAAAGACAACATGGCAACATTTTTAAAATATCCCCATCGCATGCAATAAAATAAAAATATCCAAACCAACCATAAAGTAGGCCCTCGACCTGACAACCAAAAGATATCCGCACCATCTACCCCCTCGCGGAAAAAGGTATCTCTCACTTTATGTGCGCAGCAATAAATAAAGAGAAAAAAAATGCCATTTAGCAAAGCTCAAAACATAAAAATGTCCTTAAAAATAATAATCATGCCTCCGGCCTGACCTATATCTTATAAACAGGACAAAAAAAAAAAAAACAAAAAAAAAAAAAAGGATCGTCATAGAACAGAGAATAACAAACAGTTCAACCCTAAATGGAGCAAAAGACTGAATAAATGTTGACCCGCTTAGATGTTATACTCAAGCGGGCGCGCACAGTTGAATGGCAATGCTTTTGTAAAAAGGAACACCAAACATCCCCATAACAGAAGGAAGGATACACCATGAAATATAAACAAACTAATATTCCAGCATTTTAAGCAAATCGAAGACATAAATTCGCATTATCAATGCACGAGCTAGCAGCCAGCCAGCGGATAGTTTTAGTGGCACCTAGGACTCGGCGCTTCTTCATTCTTGTCATTTTGCAAAAAAATTCAACAAAAAAAAAAAAGGACGAAGGAAGAAAATAAAGTATATGCTATGTTCAAGAGGAACACAGCGGAACTATTCGACACAAATTGCAAGAGCTGCACTGAGACTTCACAACAAGCGCATCTCACATGGCTCTAGGTCTACAAAAAAAGACACCAAGTCAGAGACGAGTAGAGAGGCAACCGCTCCAGGATGCAAGAATATTTCATTGGTGTTTTGCTTTTATTTTTTTTTATTTTTTTTTTATAAATTTTTCCTTTCTGCTTGGGTCTTTGTTACCAGGAAGTATCACTGTGAGAAATCACGTGCCACTAGTAAAAATATTTTATGGCCAGTATCCAAACACTGAAACCGAACCAGCAGGAGAGTGCCACCAGGACCAGTACCAGTACCAGTACCAGTACCGCCAGGATATAAGCTGGCAAGCTCATTTTTGTGTGTTTTTGTGAATACTTTTGCACTAAAAAGGAGTTTTATTTGAATATTATATTCTCACACACAAGCAGTGTGGTGAATTGCTGTGGCGAAGGTGGACGTGGTGGGCGTGGGCTGGGGGAGAGGATACTTTGCTAGTTCCGTACATTGGTGCCGAATTTTCGGATAATGGACGAGGGTGCATGGTATCGTCGAGTATCATTCATTGAAATATGGAAAGTAGAAGAAGATTCGAAATTGATTTTCTACTCCAGGCAACTGTGTACCTAACAGAGCAACATGTTGAGGGAAGGATTTTGTATCTCAAAGTATGTAGCGCGAGTAGAGTTCGAGTTGATGGCTCTTTTGATCATGAAGATATGGATGAATGAAACTTTTGCTGGCAGCAGGCATCAGCTGGTGAAATGTTTAAAGGAGCTTTTTGGGGTAACGACACATCCATTTCGTTGGATTGGGTTCTGGCTTTCTAGAACAATTTTCGGTAACTGTAGGGGAGGAGACATGAGACTCTAAAGTAGTCTCAGGGTAACCCTTAAAACAGAGATCCCACAATAGAAAGGTATTCAAGTTCTTCGGATGATAAGAGAAGAGCTGAAGAAGCCACTTACTCTACCACCACTAGAAACACCTGAAGGATTACACTACCCTTCGAGGTATGGTATCTGTGGAACATATGCGATGTATCACTTACACCTCCTAGCCCAAGGTTTATACCTCTGGCAAGTGGCTGAACGAAGGTATTTGAAGGCGGATCTTTAAGCGATGGCATGGGACAATGACGACTTGGCTTTTCTTACGCTGGATAGGTACATATGTATATTGCTGTTGCAAAGGCTTTAAATGTCATATTCTACATTGTGGAAGGCTTTAAGAAGAATTTGAAATTCAAAGTGGAGTTCAACAAGGCTGCATTCGTTCGCCGATATTTTTCTTCTTGGTGATGGAGGAATGCCATGGAATCTTTAACACCTGCGACTACAGTGACGACGATTATGAGAGCAAATGTAGAAAGGGAGGTGAATAGTCTGCCAAAAATAAGTGCATTACCCTCCAAGTTGGTCAAATAACCATTACCGGACAACTGGTGGTGAGAGTAGAGAGTTTTTAATACCTTAGGAGTATTATCCTTACCAAAACCGTAGCCGAACTAGATATACGATTGTAGATAGCTAATTCTTCAAAGCAAAGGCAGCATTTGATAAATTCTTCAATATAAGGAAGTTCCAATATATGTAGAATCAGTGTTGTTATATGGGCACCTCCTCCATCCAAACGTTTGTATTTCGATATCTGCAAAACATTCTTAGAATTTTCTACGGAGCTCTGTAAGTCATTTTAGGGAGTCATTACCATTAGACGTCGAAGTTAGCATTGAATAAGGTATCCATTTTGAGAATGCGGTAGATCCTTAGGGCTGCAATGAAACTCCAAGACGGCACAAGAAGCCAAAGGAACTGGGAACAAATTACAGAGACCTAAAGCATATTGCTTTAAACCGCTCAGCATTAAATCTAAGCTAGCAGCTGGTTGCTTATGATATTTTTTTGGGAGAAAGTGGCAAATACTTTAAAGCGCGTCCTTAGGAGAAGGTTTCAGTGTACCACTGATACTAATATAAGATACCCCCTGATTTCTTTCAAAAGAAATATGCAATGCTTTCTTGAATGTCTATAGGTTAACCAGGGACTTAGACTAGCTCTAGTTATACTAGCTATACTTCTGAGAATTTGTTTACAATACAGTAGATGGGATCACATATGTACTCGTAGTGCTGCCTTAATAGATATGCCTATCAATAAGGAATGCCAAGCTAATCGAGCTCAGATCCTCGGATAGTGTGTGTAAAATCTTCCCTGTCTTGGGTATAAAAACAATCAAAAAAGCATTTTCATGACAATCGGATGTTTGTCAGCCGTTCGCGAGAGATGAGGCCGTGAAAAAATGTTTAGGTGTTGCCTGAGGATAGAACCTGGAACCCCTCGCTCCGTAGTTCAACGCACTTATCACTTGAGTCACGGCGTCCACAACCCGTCAGAAAAAAATTGTGTGAGTCAGTATTAGGGATAGGACCGTGACCGAGAAATTTAGTGTTCGTTACCAGATTGAGTGATTCTTCTTAAGAATCTGGATTCCGATATTCAGTAGGATTACTTGTTCGTAGTTTGGATAAAAGCTTCACCAATATCTATGTCGGACCTTCCTAACATCTCTCTGAATAGTATAAGACATTCCTTTGAAACCTCCCTGTCTAGGATTAGCTTCGTTTATTTGATTCTGTTAAATTCTTTCTGCTCCTGCAGCGCTGGATTATATTGATCATGGCAGACCATGATCATCAAACATGATTCCTAGCTATCTTGACGAGATGGCGAACTATTGGACAACTTGGAGCACGACTGCACCGAGGAAAGATTAGAGATCGGTTGTTATGCAAGAGGTGAAAACCGTCGACGATCCCGCTCCTCTTTGTAGTCGTTGGACAGCTTTCTATTGTGAAACTACCTTGGCAACATTAAGTCAGGACACGACTGCACCGAAATTATCGGTATCATTGTCGATTGATTGTCATGCAAGGGTTGACAACGGGCAGAGAACATTAACCGTCGACAATCCTGCTAAAGCTTACAGGTAGATATACATTTTACGACCTACAATTCAGCTTATTTAGTGACTGGATTCGATCTTACTGCAAACGAAACACCTTGTTAGCAAAAAAAACGACAAAAGCTATGGTAACACCAAGAGCCATGAAATTACTTAGATGGTTAATAAGTTGAAAGGAATGACGGCGACTTGACTAAGGAAGATGGACATAGCAATTCATACTCCACATCTATGCATGGATCAAAGGAAGCATGAACAATTGTGTTTCTATCAGAAACATCATGCAGACCATGTATAGCTCAGAGCCTGACCTTCTATCAGAATTGGGTACAACAAGAAATGCGATTGATACCATCAAAGAGATAGGTCATGTCAAGTTCCATTCCACCACTTAGAGATGGCTTAGTCTTAGACAATTGAATGGAAATGGCAGATGGTTGGAACCTAGTCACAACCATTATGGTGAAACAGTTCCGACGAAATCGACAACGGGATGAAATCCAGGAACCTACTCGTAGTAACGAGCCAAAAGTAAGTAATGGCTCTAATCGAAAAAAACATACATGCTATCTGGATAGCTCCTGATGGTAGTTGATCAATTAGCTTTGAGATAACCCTAGTCAACACTTAAGCCTACGGAGACGAATGTTAAAATCTATGCTCTTGCCGTTTTTAAAAAATTGGAGGAGCATTTGACAATTCCAGCATCTGCGTCATAAGACTCCCAATCCGTTTTAGTGTAGTGTTGGGTCCATTGCGCCCAACTAATTATTTAACCCAGGAAACGCTGAAGCTGAAAAGAAAACCCCTGTATTACAATAGAACCACCCCGATAGTGATATGAATCGCAGGAGGTCTATCAGCTCAACATTACCTACGTCCTCCAAGTCAGTGAAGAAGTAACTACCCAGAGTTCTCATTCTTCTGGTAGATAGCGCAGGACAGTCATATAGATGTCCTTACAACGTCTGCAATAGACGTTTTGTTACACTGAGGCGCTCCACTTTTCTTGCAAGCTCATGAGCCTTTTCATTTCCTAAGATATCCATATGCCATATACTGTGGATCTTTTGTTCAGGAGTAATTTACAGGTGTTTACAAGCTTCGATCTAATTACCGCTGAGCTCAGGGCTTCAACAGCTGCTTGGCTGTCTATATAGACAGTTATCGTTTTGCCAACAATACTGCTCTCACGTATAATTTCGGCAGCCTGAGTAACGGTCGTGATTTCGGCTTGAATTGTTCACTCGTTGTAATGCGAGATTGAGCCTTTTACTTAGGACTGGAAGGAAATTCCCTGACCCCAGGATGACCACATCATGAGCACAGGACGACACGTTGAAGCCATTTTCCTTCAATCTTACCAAGACCTCAACCACGAGAGCCATATTAGTGGGAAGAGGATTCCTTTGAGGCGTTCCTCTTCAAACCCTCTTCCAGATAGTTGTAATGTATGGTTTTCGATTTGAGAATTTGTGCAATCAAGTTGCAGAATCCGGTGTTTAGTTTTGTCCTGCGTAAGCATATTGTTGAACGCTCCTTCAATGGCTAGGAATGCTTCCAGAGTAAATTCCTTGAAGTCGAGCGATCTTTCTATGGTTGACACAAACCTGTGGAGAGCTGTGTCTACCAATCACACTTCTTATGTATGCATCTATTAGACGTTCCAATGTTTTTAGCAAAAAGGACGATAGACTGATTGGTCTAAAGTCCTATAAGGTTATGTGACTTGCTTTCCCAGCCTTGAGAATGAATATGACGCCGCATCTCTGGCCATGCTTTCGGAACATAACCTAGCTTAAGGCAGCCAGTAAAAATTAACTTGAGCCAGAATAACGACGTCTTCTGATTCGACCATCATCACAGACCGAATGTTATCCATTCCTGGAACCTTGTACGGGGTAAATGATTTGATTGCCCAGCTATCTTTTCTTCATCTATGATGTTCACTACTTAATCTTTGTTCATTGCCGACAAAGTCTCCGGAATGATGGGTGTATCATCCCCGGAGACCTGGTGAACAACCGGGAAAGTGAATACTCAGTATGTCCAGCGTTTCCTCCTGCTACTCCAATCATGTGCCATCCCCCTTTCTAATATTAGAGCTAGAATCTTTCTTGGGCGCGACGCTTAGTTGGCCGATTCCATTAATTCACAGAAAAGTCTCCAGGAGTTTATGTTCGCATTTCGCATATTTCTTTCGTGAGAAGTTTAACGCTCTCCACGTAGGTGAACCATTCAATGATTCCATCTTTGGCGAGGTTCCAGCCTGCTCTTGCGTGTTAGCGCATCAGAGGTATGAAAACAGGAACTCCCTTTGAGGCCATGCGCATCTGAGCCTTAGAGGTATAACGAGAGGAACTAAGGAACTATGCTTCCCTCCCTTAAAACTATTTGTTGAAGGCGAAGACAAAAAACCCGCATAAATGTACTTGTTGGATGGCCAATCAATATCAACGGGAAGCTCCGGGGTAGACTCATAAAGAATCTTCTACTAAACAGCTGTTTGAGGGCCTACATCTTGGTCTTTATTTGGATTCTTAGGAACAGAGCAATAAGTGTTAAGTTACGTGGCATTGTCTAATGGAGTCTGCCATAAGAAAGCTCGGTACTATCTTCTTTCAGGCAGAAATCTTTGCGATCGTCACTGGAACAGTTCGAGCTGATACCTGATATGTCCATCTGATCTGATGTTTAAGCTACTTTTAAAGCCGTTTTTGTAATTATTACTTCTCACATCGATGCGAAGATTATCGTTAAGCTGAACCAGCTTGGATGACGTAACTCTATGACGTTGTTCTACAAACTTCTATAGGCTGCTGCTCCTTTGCTTACAAATGTGAAATGTCTGACCAGCTACGTTTTCAGTTCTACGTGTATTCAAAGAGACCAACCAAGTGGACATGAGTAAGAATTTGGTGAAGAGATGTCCCTTGAAGACCTTAATGAGTCTCATTACTAGTTTCAGTTCCTTAAACGAGCATCTCAAACTCTGATTTATCTGAGTAGTGTCTTGAGACGGAGGAAACAGCTTGACAGTTTGTAATCCAGTCAATTTATCGGTATACAAATCGAGATCACTTGCCACAATACTTCAACAGAACACTTTCCAACGAAGTCGAAAATTCTGATAATCTTGTACGGAGTCTAAAAAGCCTGTCCAGACCTTTGCATTGATCTGGATATTAATGTTCAATACCCCAAGCATCTCATTGTCGATGGAGGGCTCGTAGCTAATGTTCTGTAAAGTGAACGCAGAGAAGTGATTATGCCTATATATACGTAGGCTGCTTAATGTGCAGTAAAGAAGTATCTTCGAATCACCTTGAAGAAGAAATTCGACAACTAGATGGATAGCCTTGAATATTTTTGGCTTCCAATCATCGGCGAGTAAGAGGCTTTGATACGAATTTTAGACTCTCCCGTCTTCAGATATCGGATACCGATATGATGAACAGTATTACAGATTGCTTTACAGATGATAGGTCCCATATAACAGACCTGATTGCTTCAATGCTTTAAAACTACTTTTTATCCGCCAGGTCAAGCCGTTTTGTTCTTCAGGGTCTTCCAATTTTACCCGAAGGGACAAAGAAGTGGAGTAAGATCTCACCATCGTTAGCGATCTCACCAAGTTTGACAAGAATTTGCCTTACTAGAAAAGTTTGTGCCTTAAGACTCAAGTTCTCGTATGTAAGTATCCTTCTTCGAATCTTTGAAGATCTTGACGATCTAGCTAGACGTGACTTAAGAAAAAAAAAAAGCTCGGCACGGGGTCTAACTGGTTTAATGCCTAAAGTCCGAATTATACTTCTACAGCATGGGTTCACACCGAACAGGTTGCCCTGTCTCCTGTCCCATTTGGGAAATCTCCATGTAGATCTCCGGTGCTGGTAATCCGGTTTTTCCATAGTGGTATCACAATGGACCTTGTTTTTGGTCTAAGTGTGTCCCTGCTGAGCGGGGATAGCAACCCAACCCAACCAAGTATCCTTCGTTCTAAAAACTTCTTCCCACAGTTTCAGAAGGCTTAAGACATAGTACACCTTACCGATTCGAAATTGAGAGTCCTCGCCAATAAAAGGCTCTAACCATAAGCCTCCTATCTTCTTGGTAGAAGTGATCATTTTAAACTCCCTTAACTCACGTTTCCTGCACCAAAGCTCATAACTCGCTTCAAAATCGAAAAAAAACCCAACTCTCCAACGTTTTTGAAGAAAATCTAATTTCCTTTGGCCAGGAAAACACGAATCTCAGCCATTCATTAGAATGTCCCAGTGCCATTCATGCTAATAACAGTAAATAACCTCAAGCACACACATCCAAAATCCTTGAAAACACAAAAAAAAAAAACAAAAAAAGTTATCGGTTGTCTTTTTCTCACGAACCTTCCATTTCATGCCATAGGACAGTGTTTGGTGTGGTTGTGCATTTAATTTCGACATCCGACACCGACACTACTACTGTCGTCCTTCTCAGGTTTAATTATGAGTTCGAGGAGTCCGTTTCATTACCATTACTGCGCGGCTGTGCTTACTTCTCACCCACACACACACACCTGCTACGAGTCCTTATTTTTGTGTTCTTTTAATGGTGGAAGCAATGTTTACCGCGCGTTAGCAGTTAGTGGACATCCCCCTTCCCTCGCTGCCCTCTTTATCAGCATAATCATCATGGCTGGCGTGAGGGTAAAATGGAATCCTTGTCCAGAGGTGATTCCTTCGTTGAAGACAACGCGCCTTGGTAGTGTTGTTTGCGTGACTTTAGCTGCACGACACAGATCACACATCCTCACACACCAAGGGCCAAACATTCGCACAGGATGGCGAATTAATGAAAATCGTGTAAATATTGGTTCTACGTTATGGCAGGTGCTAGATTGCCTGTCGTCCTGAAAGATACCACAGAACGCGCGAAGAGGAATCGCCATCTCTGAATGTGCGCCTCGCCAAACGCATTCTTGTGGCGAGTGTGGCGGCCAGTGTTTGGCGCTGTTGTTAGGGTTGTTCGTTGTTCGGGTGGAAATTCGTGACCAGAATTTAATTTTCCAGGTACAAGCATCTTCCGGACGTTCCAAGGTACCTATCCGCGTGTACTCGTAGTCGCCGTAGTTGACTATAAAAATGAAAATTCTTTCGTGCATGTTGTGAAGCGCTTTCGTTTTTTTTTTTTTTTTTTCGTCGTCCTGCTGTTGGGTGTTTATGCTTGAAGCCGCTTGTGGCATTCAGAAGTCGCGCAGCGTATAAATCTGGCCAAAGGTGCTGATTGCGTCGGCGACGGCGGGTGGAGTGTTTCTTTGGGAAATTTATTAACTTACGGTCACACATTCCGACCGCACGACTTCACCTTAACCCGGAATGTGTGTGTTACATTGTGGAGAAGACTTCTTGTAAGGACGAGAGCACATAAATGGAAAGTGTTGGGTATGGTGTGCTATTCGGTGCTGTAATTCACCAGGAAGTTGCAATTATACATTGGGCACCCATATTGTGTGGCTAGAGTGATATACGAGACGATTAATTGGTTGAAATTTATGACTGAGACACACAGCAGGGATGGCTGCTGAGGTATGCTGCAAACATTACCCGGAGGACAATAAGGAAAATTAGGAATAATTATTCCATTATGAGATGGTTCGATTCGATTACGTGGGATGTAATTACCCAACGAAATAGATCATTAAATGAGTTTTTCTCAGAGAAGCCTTCCTCTGTCGAGAATGCAAATGGTGCTCATTTGGAAATTGTTTTGTGATTTACTGGGGTTTTCTTTTAAAAAAAAAAAAGATTTTTATTGCATTGGAGGGCGGTTGTAGGGAGGGCCTCACTCAAGGTAAGGATATATGTAGACATATTCTTAGGTAGGTATCGATATAGACGATCTGGTTGGGTTCTTTCTGTTTTGATCTGAGAGCAACGCTTTATGTGAACGGTCTTGGGCTCAGTGCGGCTTTGAAAAGCAAACCAAAAAATGGATTCCAAGGTTCATAATGTGGGGAGTTGAAGTGAATAAGGACAAAACTAAGTACATGTTGTCAACAAACAAAGAATCATCTGTCCACCGTCTAGGAGAAAATGTCACTGTTGGAAGTGGTTAAGGAGTTTACCTAATTCGGAGTAAATATCAACTTCACGAATGGCACCATAGTGGAGATTCAGCGAAGACTTACCCTGGGAAACTGTTGCTACTTCGGTTTGACGATACAAATGAGTTTAAAACTCCTAACTCGGAAGACGAAAGACATGGTCTACAAAACTTTGATCCCGCCAGTTCTGCTGTATGGAGCCGAGTGCTGGACGATAAGCAGGAAACCAGAGCAGATATGGAACACTTTCAAGATAAAAATTCTTCATCGGATATTCGATCCCGTCTGCGAGGAGGGCGAATGGAGGAGAAGACACAACCGCGAACTCTATGAGCTGTGCCAAGATCTGGATGTAGTCCAAAACACATCCACTACACTGGCTCGGCCAGCAAAGAGGATATTCGAATCACAGCTCCCAGGTTCGAGACGACAAGGAAGACCGAAACTCCGTTTTATGGATCAAGCTACTGTGGATCCCAGAGCGCTTGTTCTAGACAACTGGAAGCAGTGTGCCCGGGATCGAAGAGAGTGGAAGGTTATTATGTCTCAGGCAGAGACTCTTCTCGGCCGGGCCTAGATCAAGAGCAGAGTTCACAAACACGGCACCGATAGAGACTATGACTAAACTCATTTCTTTGGATCCTTATCATGCACATTTTAAGATCGAATCAATTAGGAGGGACACCGTAGTAGAGTAAAACCACACCTTAGAAGTCCCGCATAAGTATGAAGGGAACTTAACCGACTTGAAGTGGAGTGATGTGCAGCTAAGGACCCGTCTAAGGAGAGGTTGGTTGAAGCTCAAGTTTACATTTGTATCGTAACCTAAGTAGTATAAGTAAGTATGTAGGTACTCTAGCGGTAGAAGTACCTGTAAGTGTTATACCTAAGCCTTACTGATGTTTAAAGTCAGGCTACTATCCCTACATTCTTCCCAAATTTCGTTCTGAAGGAAGCTATTGAAACTAAACAAAAGCCATTCACAAACCTCTACACAACGTGCCTGATAGAAGGAAAGTTTTCTCTGTAATGGAAACTATAGAGGCTGGTATTAATCCCAAAAGGCGACAAGCCTCCAGAGCAACTATCGTCATACAAACCGCTGTCTATGCTAGACACAGTAGGGAAAGTTCTGAACAGAAATATGGGCGACAGACTTGACCAGTACATCGAATGAGCCAACCGACAATACGGATTCAGGAAAAAACAAAGTACCACGATACAAGAAGTTTGCCATATTGCAAGTGAAGCCTGGGACCAGATGGAAAGGATGAAAAAAAATAGTACTGCGCCATTGTAACGGTCGACGTCAAGAATGCCTTTAACTCGGCCAATTGGAACTTAATTATGAGAGCGCTGAGGAATATGCGAGTGCCAAACTACCTGCTGCAAATAATTACAAGTTACTTTGAATACAGAACCCTTTTCTACAATATGGACCAGGAACCTCTTCTACATGAAATTACAGGAGGAGTCCCACAGGGATTAGTTCTAGGTCCTGCACTGTAGGAAGGTGTACGATGGAGTACTACGTATGTATTTCCTAGTTCATAGGCTCAGCTTTAGAGAGCATCTAACCCACAGCACAGAAGTAGGAAGGCCAATCAGACGGTTGCCGCAATCTCCAAGCGAATGTCAAATATTGGAGGCCACAGTGAGCAAATAAGAAACCTGCTTGTGAGCAAGTCATTACTCATGTACGCAGCCCCTATATGGGCACCGGCAACAACAGTAAAATCGTACATGAGAAGGATAAACTCTGTGCACAGAAGAGCATCGCTCAGAGTATGCTGCAAATATAGAATGGTATTGTGAGATGAAATAAGTGTAATAGCGACGCGAATGCCTATGGAGCTGGAGACCAAAGCAGAGGCGTCAATATAAAATAGCGAAAACCCAAAGATAGGGGCCATCAGAGTAAATGGAGACATAGAATAGCATAGAATGGACACACAAACTCCTACCGAACATAAAAGAGTGGACCAGAAGGAAACAGGGTGAGGTAAACTTTTATCTTTCCAAATTGGCGACGGGACATGGAAGCTTCCGGGAATACCATCTACCGATACTTTGAACGCAAAGACCAGAACGCCGAGCATGTATTGCTGGAATGCAAAAAATTGTAAACAGTCAAAATGCCATAGAACGATGGATAAAAGATGCGTTAAACCGACCGCCACTGCCGGACCACTGCAGTGTTTTTCACACAGAAGTCTCAGCAGTCCGTGAAGCTGAAACTTCTCAGCTCTAGAGGAGGTGACACCAACCGCTAATAATTCGATCCAAGTTGGTAAAACAATGCCGCGGATCTCTTAACGAGATTGCTGTCAGGTGCGACGTATCCCTGTGCTGGGTTAGGTCATGGGGATATTCCAGGCAATTGCAGAGCGGACGATCTAGCTAAGGAGGGTACAGACCGGGACCTCCCTGACAATTGGGAGGTACCGTCAGCACCTATAAAATCGATAAAAATCCAATTAGATACAACAGCCATGAGTATGGCAAAGATTTGGTGCCCCCTTCAACGATTTCTGTAGAAACTGTAGAGACGAGAAAGAGGAGGAAACCATAACACATCTTATGTGCACCTGTCCTGCTCTATCGCTCTTGAGAAGAAAAATCTTAGGCGAATACTTCTTCGAAGATTTGAACGATCTAGTCTAGCCAGACTAGACTTAGGCAAAATTAGGAGCTTTGTCACCGGGTTTAATGACTAAACAACGAACCACACATCTTCGACATGTAGGTCTACACCGAAAATGGTTGCCCTGCCTTCTGTCCCATCCAGGAAGTTTCAATGTAGGTCTCCGGTGCTGGTAATCCGTTTTTTCCATAGTGGTATCGCAATGGACGTCCCTTTTGGTCTAATTGCATCTCTGCTAAGCGAGGATAACCACCAAACCTAACTCAACCCAAGGAGATTGATACAGTTCCTGCTACAAACGAGATTAGTATGGGATCCTTTCGAGGATTATGCAGGAACTACGGTTGCAAAACCAAACACCAAGAGCCCAAGAGTCAGAAAATCCTGTATCATAAGAAGGATAAGAAATGACTTCAAAACTTGCTTCTATGAAGAAATGCCTTGACCGGCAGTTCCATAGGAGGAAACAGGTCAGGATTAGGACAGCATGAAGTCTGACATAACTCGTAGCGCGGGCTGTGGAGTATCTATAGAGAATTTCACCCCTCCAGCACATCAAAAACAAAAAACTCCCCACTTTCTATAGAAAATCTAGACTAAGCTTTTGATTTGGAAGGAAGTAGTACTTTTGGAGAGCACTCCTTTTCTTCAAAGACTTGCTTGACTATTTGCTGATACTGTTAAAACTATCTTCCCAATCCCCTAAGGACATTGACTTCCTACTGGTAATCCAAAGAATTTCACTTTGTTTTGGTACAAAAAAAAAGAAATCCCTCTTGGTTAGTATGGGCCCAACCACCACCCCACCATCAGGCAATAAATTTTCTGGAAATTGAAATTTACCTTAAAAGCATTTAATTCCGTAGCGCCTAATTCACATTCACCGAAAATTAGAGCCACCAACGACAACCGAAAATACCTTCCACTCACCTGCACACATGCAGTGATAATATTTCACATTCTATCTGCCACAGCAACAAATCAAAGTCCTCCTCCTCCTCCTCGTCGTACAAAACCATTGCGCGAGCCTCCCGACCAGGTGCCATAGTCACAAACAACTTCACCCCCAAACCAAGCGCCCACCTGTCGAGAGTATTTCTCGCCATCACAGATGCAAATAATACGACGACCTCGACAAACTGCTGGCACTCTACTATGTCCTACCTCTCTACCCCCGGTGCGGGGTGTATTTCCTTTTTTTTTTGTGTAAAGCGGCGACAATGAGCGATGTTGCCGTCGAGGTTAAGGGTCCTCTTGAAAGTGTCCCTCCGTCTAAATTGAATTTTTGATTACTTTCTGTTATGTGTGCGAGAGTTAGCGGGAACTTTGTAAGTGAAAAGTGTACACATAACAGCCAGTGAATTGTATGTATGTGTGTGGGTGTGTCTGTGTGCCCGTTGATATCAGCAAAAAGGAACAAATTCATCGGTCGACTACGACTACTACGAACGACAACGACATGCAAACAAATTGAATTGTCCTCATTTTCAAATTATGCCATGTTGAATGTCTTTTTAAGTGTTAAACTTGTGACAATAAATTTCGACAAAAATGTCAGACGTACTTATTGGTACGGTGGTGAGTTGCCGGAGAGAGGGAATAAAAATTTGTGACCATGGGGGTGTGACAGCCAGCATACGTAGGATATATTAATTTCGGTAACAGTGTGGTGTGGTCCTTGTGTGGGCCCAATAAGGAAAAAATAAAATGAAATTGCGTATATGTACGTTTTCACACCGATAAATTGGCGAGAAATTACTTTTTTTTCTTTCTCTCCTTCGTGTGGACATAGTATAGGTACATACTATGCATAAGAGGAAGAGAAGTCCTTTCAGGACCAACATATGTGTACACTTGCCGGGTTGGAGGGTAATTTGTACAAATTTGCAATCATTCGCACTTAATTTAGCTCGGGACCGACAAATCGTAACTCAATTTTCATTGTTGAGAGCAATTTCTTTTCTTTATATGGCATGGCGGGCTTATGGGGTTTATGTGTACGGGTTTGAGGCTCTAAAGTGGAGGGACATGTCTGGCGGAGTTCGGCAAGAGAAATTGCTCTTTTGATCAAAAAATAACATATACCGATGCGAAGAGACAAAGCGAGTCAAAATTGGATGTCTGTTTCGTTAAAAATCGAGAATAAATAATTTTGAAGCTCAGTCAAGAAAACTTCTGAATAAGTGAAATTGAAATCTCGAAAAGGACAACAATGTTCCGACAAGCAGAGTCTTCGAATCCACCCCAGAGGAATGGCGCAATAGAGGAAGACCTCGCCTAAGGTGGCGCGGTCAAGTGGAAAGGGTACTCAACCAACTTCGTGGGCGAAACAGGATGCAGCTGACTGAAGATCGATGGATCTAGCCGGAGAGGCATGTTGGTTGAGAACCAGGTCCACCCCGGATTGGAGCCTCACCTAAGTAAGAATTCTCGAAAAGAAATTGACTGGACGATCTATACAAAACGACCATAAAATGAAGTCAAATTTGACTCCTTTAGAAAATTCTGGCGAAAAGTTAGACCATCAAGCTAGACATACTTTGAAGGCCTAGTGGTTATTTCACTACTTTTTTTAAGGGAGTCAATTAGGTAATGTGTACTCGCGATTAAAGGTAGTAAGGTAGTGCGCTTCAGGGTAGTGTGTATTCAAACTCTTTGGATCAGGGATCACAAAACTCATGGATCTCTACGATCTCTTTAGTGCGAATGTTAAAATTATTGACATTCTTAAGTCGGTAAGAGAAGACTACACATTAGAGAAAATTATTGGGCCTTTCAATCCCCGATCTTGTAACCTTTCATTACTGTAGCTAGAGAGTCGCGAGTAGACTTGAGGAATAAAAGTACGCTTTTGGAGATGTTGCGTTTTCTTTAGGTTCTATCTCTACAGTCTCTATCTCTATCCGGGAGGGATATCACCATTTTAACCGATAGTCAAGCCGCGACTAAATCTCTAGATTCGGTCACCTTCGCAAAACTGCCCTTAATTGCCGCTTATCTCTTAACGAGATGGCAGAACAATATAAAGTTCAATTCATTTGGGTGCCTGGTCATAGGGGCATTCGAGGGAATTGAACTCTCTAGGCATGACACAACTCTGACGATTCTACCGGAGAAGGAGAATCGCAACTACTGTCACTACATCTACTGTCACTACGTGTAAACTCTTAAATAAGCAAAATTCGATAAACGCTGCTAACCGCAGGGGGTCGAACAGTACCACGATCTCTATCAGGAAACTGATCTGGCCCAATCTGCATCGCAAGTGCTCCAATAGTCTAATAAGACTACAGAGATTCTACATCAGCACAATAGTAGGTGTCATTTATGGGACGCTGCGTCATTGGGAGGCATGCCCTCAGATTTGGTCTCCCGGCAAATGATTTTTGCATAAGCTGCACTGATGAGAACAAGGAAGAGGGTATTCTTCACCTCGTATGTACCTACCAAGCTCTCTCAACTCTAAGAAAGCTATACATATCTAGGAGAGTACTTCTTCGACAACCTTGGGGAACTAGCTAACATAAGCATTAGCCGCCCCAAGCGCTTTATAATAAGCTCATGTTAGTTCAACGGGTAGATCGCGAAGACTAGATTCTGTAGGCCTATTCTGGATTAAGTGTGGCTGCACTTGCATCAGCCTGCCAATCGAACCTATCTCGACAGTTTGGGTATGACGAGAACCCCTATTGTTCCATCTGTTAGAATGCGGTTGAAGATGTGGACCATGCCATATTTCATTGCCCGTGATACGATGAGGATTGACATCTGCTGGTGCAGAAACTAGGTTAGGATTTCACCGTAGATAGAATTGCAGGTAGATGAGCACTGGATTGCAATGTAATTAGTGACATTACAGTAACCAACACAAGCTTCCTATGGAGACATTGTAAACTCAAGGAGCACCTAAAGAAACTATGTATATCTGAAGAAGGTCTCTGCAGATTCTCCAGTGTAATCTCAGAACATGTGCTGGGATCTTGTGGGGCCCTGACGCACAAAAGACTGAAAAACTTGGGCAAGTACCAATTGTCAGATAAAGAAATACCGTCACGTCCAGCTCTCGTCCTCAGATTCTTAAAGGAAACTGTATTAAAGAGAGTGCTCTAAGACAGATTTCTTCCGCCAAGGTGTAGTAAGAGTGCATTACCCTCAAAATGACTCCGAAAGGAATCCAAAAGCGAGGGGAACTCTAATGAGGGGATTCACCTCTCCAAGGTGTTAGCTGGGGGCACAATAGACCAACAGGTAGCAGTGCAACATACCCCATCTTCAAATAATAATAAATAACCAACACAAAGAAGAAACAACACTGGCAGATGCTATAAATACGACTAAGCCATTCCAGGGCCACTAAAGTACATCATGAGTTGGAGTTTGCAAGCCAGGATCTTTACCGAGGCTTGGTATGTCTTCATGTCTAGGTACCCAGCTGTATTCCAAAATACTTTAGATCTTCACGACAGCACTTCAAAACTTGTATTTTATACATATCTGTAGCACTAAAAGCATACAAACTATTAAGCATAATCCCTTGAACGTTAGTACACTATCAGAAAAAGGGTCAGACGGTTTACTTGGGTTTTCAGGAAAGTTACGCCTGGCACACTATTTGGGCAGCTCGTTCACTTTTGAATTGTAAGACAACAATCTCGTTTAGGAATCCACGACATTGTTAAATCAACTTGGATCGTATTATTGCCTTTTCCAAGGCTTTAAAGTGCAGCTGCTTGACCCAGGTACCAACGGACTTTATCTACCTCGGCTCTGCTATAAACTCTGACAATAACACCTCGGCAGAAATAAAACGAAGACTCTTGCCAATCGCTGTTTCTTTGGGCTGAGAAAGCAATTGAGTAGTACAGCCCTATCCCGAACAACTAAGCAGACTCTATATAAAACCTTGATCATCCCAGTCCTCCTTTATGGTGCTGAACCATGGACTTTATCGAAAGCGGATTAATATATCCTCAGTGAGAAAGATTCCTCGTAAAATTTTTGGTACCGTTTGCGTTGATTAGCTTTGGAGGAGGAGATTCAACGACGAACTATACGAGCTGTACAGCGACACCGACTGCGCCTCAGTCGTCTAAGATGGCTTCGACATGCTCCAACCCGTAGAGTCTTCGAAACTAACCCGGAGTGATGACGCATTAGAGGAAGACCTCGCCTTAGGTGGCGCGCACAACTTAAAGAGGACCTCAACCGACTTGGAGTGCGCAACTAGAGGCAGTTGGCTACGGACCGGGCTAACTGGAGAGGCTTGTTGGTAGAGGCCCATATTCACCCCGAACTGTAACGGCACCTAAGTAAGTAAGCTTGACCAAGGAGAACAATATGCTGCTATCTACTGCGACTTTCCGCGCTTATGCGATTTTTAACTGAAATACCCTACAAATATCCGGCAATCTTCTGATGATACTAATGTTCAGGGCACTGAAAAAGACTCCCAAAACTGTACCGAAAACTGTCTAGCATTCATCATCATTTCTATTGCAGATTTAATTTGAAGTTCTAAAAATTCCCAAATTCATTGCAACTCTAGTTGTCCATTTGAAGTCTGTTTTAATAAAAATAGTATTATGGCCATTTAGGATTCTAGAGTAGCTCATATTACCAGAAGCCAGCGTTGCTTACTTACATCGCTCTCGACCCGTGAAGAGTCTCTGCCGGAGATACGGTAGCCTTTCACTCTTTTCGAACTGGGGCACGCTGCTTCCAGTTGTCTAGATCAAGCGCTCTAGCATCCCCGATAGCTTGATCCTTAAAACGGATTTTCGGTCTTCTTTGTCATCTCGAACCTGGGGGCTGTAATTCGAAGATCATCTTTGCTGGAGCATTACTGTCCATTCGCTTGAAGAAGCCGAACCAGTGTAGTCAACGTGTTTTGACTTTTTGGACTATATCCACTTCTTGGTATAACTCATAGATTTCGCGGTTGTATCTTCTCTTACATTCCCCATCCACCAATATTCGACGAAGAATTTTTCTCTTGGAAGTTTTCAATATCTGATCTGCTTTTCTGCTTATCATCCAGCACTTGGCTACGTAAAGTAGAACTGCCAGGATCAATATTTGTAGAGTATGCATTTCGTCTCCGAGTTAGGAGTTTTGAACCCATTTGGTTCCTCAAACCTAAAACTCTTCGTCGAATTTCCACTAAGGTGTCGTTCGGGGAGATGTTTTTTTTTTGTTTTGTTTGATCTTGGTTGATACTGCGATATAAATCGATCTATTGTATCATAGCTCAATTGGTCTATGAAAGTACAAGATTCTCAAACAAAAATTGCCCTACAACACTGAACAGTAGGAATGATTGTGAGAAACAACGCTATGGGTTCCCTACGGATCTGTCGCGCCACTTATTTCTATAGTCTAAGCATTTGTAACATTTGAGTAGCAAATGTCACTGATTACTCAGCGACTCAACGGGAGTCCAAATTTCGATTTTCAGACAAGTCAATCGGTTTTTTTGCTTATTCAACTTTTCGCGAACGTCTGACAAACATCCAAGAGTGTAACTGTTATAAAAAAGAAACGCCCTTTACCAATGAATCCCTTCCGTGCGAAGAATATAAAATACGCGACACAATGTTTGGGTGAAGCTAAGCTCTGCCTCCAATACACGTTTGCTGCAAATAGTTTTTTAAGCCTCATGTGAATACCATGGTAGTAGGGGCTTTTTACAAGTGTTATGTAGGTATACCCCGAAATGCAAGGGGCTTACATTGAATCTTTCATCTTATGATTCATTTACGACTAAATTTCTAACCTTCGATGTTATAGATGGTCTTCGCCAGTGAACCTAGTTCGACGCCTTAATAATAAATCCTACGAATCTTTTCACATACTCGTATGTGCAGGTAGACCTTGTCCCATTTCATCTTTCCCCGACACTCTGTACAAAAACCCCATTCCTCTGCATTACGCCAGTACAACGAACCTTCACTTCTCATTAGTCGCTTAATATTCCAATTTCACAAGGCACTTTAAGCAGCTTCCAACTACCACCCCTCGGCATGGTTACAAAAACCCTCTGTCAAGTAAAAGTCGTTTCAATTTCATTCAACACACAGACAAACACAAACACAAAAAAAAAGTCTAACACAATGCCTTTGCTATGCGGTGGCATACGTCGATCTCAAATGTCATCCGTTTAATTGTGATAATTTAACTTTGGCGGTTTCTCTGCACTTTTTCTTGGTTGGTCTCCGTTTTCCAGCAGATCCAACGTCACCATCACAATCCGACATTTTGCTAAAGTACTCGAATCTAGCGAGAAAAACTTTGCATCCCGAAAACCGTGCGACATTCACTAAGGTGCATGCATACACAGCTACCCTACTCCGGGAATTAGTATGCAGATTGTTATCTCACACCTAAACACAAATGTTCGTTGTGCCACGGCGCACAAGGAGACCTTGTCACGGAGGCACGTTGTTTAGGGGTAACTTGCAAGCCAAAGGCCCCGCAACCATACCACCACCATACATACCCACCATGTAAGGCAAATTAAATTGCTGCATTCTCGGATGAAAGTAAAACTTTTTCACATCGAACGCGCGCGGTTGACTAGTGCGGTGGGATACACTCCGTCGCGTCGCCCTAACCCACCACCACAGCACCACCGACCGCCCGCCACCCTGTGTGTGTGTCTCCTGTGAAAATTGCGTTTAATTAAATAATGCAATGCACGATGTGTGCTACAGAGAGAGGAGAGGAAGAGGAAAAAAGCGTAGCGCGTCCACGTTACCACTCTAGATTGGTCGGATGTAAACGAGCATAATATCGCATGCGAAACAGCGGTATCGCATAACAAGATGGCTTTTTGTCTATGGAAAGTGTTCGGGTGGCTTTGTGTACGTAAGTGTGAACGCTTGCAGAACACTTTTTTTCGTCTCCTCGTCGACGTTGTCATCGTCGTCGTCGTCGTCTTGTGTCAGGCCAGGCTTACATCGTCTGACAATATTGAAATTATTTCATTCAGGTTTCTGAGCCGGCGGACTGCGTCTGCAAAATTTCCCTTTTTGCATCGAAAGTGGTCGACTTTCGATTTTTTTTTTACGTTTTGTATCTTCAGTCTGTTAACGTTGTTGCATCTGGAGAAGGAGGTGGACAAGTATACTAAGAGCCTGGTAAGGGATTGTTAAACTCCTTTTTAGCTTGACACTTGACACTTCTACCACACGCGCGTCGCACAGTGTACCATGTTGACTGGTGCACTGAAGGAGCACTATGCTAATTAGAAAACGGATCGGGGATCGATGGACGGACCGCTGCTGTTGGATTTGATTTAAAATGGGAAAGTGTTTCCTTTCTGTTCGATTTCCGGTGTAACGGGTAATTTACATGACATAAATATTCATCGTGTTCGCGTGGAATGGAATACCATTCCATCGTGGTGCGGAGGTAGTTTATGTATATCAAATCGAAACAAAACAACGCTGAATATGTTAATTAGGGAGATTTCTTCGAATGGCTAGATGAAATGAATCGCGACAAGTGTTTACTTTCCGAATGAAATTCGCAAATTGTTATTCATGTTTTCAAGGCTAGAATAGAGAGATGAACGGCGTTTGAGTTTCTTTGAAATTGCAGCTAAGTCAACAGACAGTACCAGGTGTTGGAGAACCAGAAACATTGTTGGATGAGGGTTTTTTTTAAGGTAAACCCTATTAACCAGCAAGATGGGAATCCGTTAAATTTTTTAGTTGCATATTTTTAGGATCTGAAATTATAGAAGCCTAAGCTTGCAGAGGCCTGAGATTTAGAGGACTTCTGGGTCAGTAACAACAAGAGTAGTTCTGAAAAAAATAGATTGGACTTCTTTTTACTAAGGCGTGTCTTTGCCCCTAGAAAACAGGATTGATTTGCAAAGAAAAATATAGGGTAGGCCATCTTTTGGTTTCTTTTTGAATCATATTTTATTTTGACACTGACAGCTCTAATGCGTTGAAAAAATGACAGAATCTCAGTATCTCTCGCATTATGAAATGGATCAATCTACGCTTGAACAACGTTGGGAAATATTGCAGACTTACTTTTAATGTACATAAATGCTGTGTTGCCGAAATAGTGCTAATTTTGAAAAGCAATTTCGATCGAAATAATGCACCAACTGCAGCTGGTGAAGGCAAGTTTATGATAAATGTTCGTGTAACTGTTTGGCTGATTGATAACCTAACATATTTCCATGTTCGTCCTATAGATTCAACGGAGAATATTGCAGCTTTTTACAAGTTTTTTGGAGTGGCGGCATTATTAGTAATTTTTCTTACAAGACGTAAAAGAAAGTGTCCTGAGACAAATACATATTGTGTATCTTCCACACATTTTCATCGGTCCTTTTCGGTTCTATTGGTCTCATCCTCCTGGTAACAAAACAAAGTTAAAGAATTCCGCAGAAAATCATAAGAGAGTCCTATTTCTACTGCCACAGGATGACGTAACTACACGAAAACCATGCGATCATCCAACAAGAGGTGTCATTTTGGAATTAATAGAAGAACGCAACATTTTTATGAAAAGTTCTGATATTTGTATGCCAGTCTAAAGTATAAAGTCTGGCGTTAGTAATGGAATACAATATCTGCCAAATGTCCGCCTCGATTCTGCCTACAAATAGTCTTTTTTTTATTGAAAGTTGCCTTCACAACAAGATCGAGTAAATCTAAAAAAGCACGCTTAACCAGCGTAGGGTACTATTAGTACTATGTACTGTAGCTTATAATAATGAATAAGATACTCTCAGAAAGATAAGTTCCTACCTACAATAAGAAACCTGATGGAATCTCAGGTCTTAATAAACTTACAAAGGTGATGGATGGTAGTATTGCGGTTAACCCCTATAAGACTGAACTTCTGTTGATCATAAGAAAGTACAAAGTACCAGCCAGTCCTACAAAAGCCCTAGAGGCACTGAAAGCTAATGGCGCAAGGTTTAGAAAACCCTCAAAGCTGGCTTCGCAGCTACATAAGGGGCATCAAGTAAAAAAAAGATAGGGCAAGAAGAGAACCCGCATTAAGTCAATGAAGAAGTCATCCACTTCCCTGTTTTGAAGAGGTCTGCTCAGCTATAAAAAAACTGAAGAAAAACAAGCTCGCCGGCTCCTACCAGTGGAGCTTTTCAAACATGGTGGTGATGCTTTGGTAGGATGCATATATACCAAATCATCAACCGAGTGTGGGTGGATGAAGCCATGCCCGATGACTGGACTATCAGCTCTGTATGCTCTATCTTCAAGAAAGGCGATTCTATACCTTTTAGGAAATATCAAGATGTATCCCTACTTAATGTCGCATATAAGGTGCTATCCAACGTATTAGTTGGCACGTACCAGTGTGGCTTCTGGTCCGGCAGATCAACGATCGACAAAATTTTCACACTAAGGAAGATCCTGGAAAAGACCAACGAATTTCAAGTCTAGACTCACCATCTCTTGATCGACTTCAAAGCCGCAAAATGGTAGCATTCATGGTCTTGAGCTATACTAGGCGATGAACGAGTTCGTGATGCCGTCTAAACTGATTCAGCTGTGCCGCGTGAGACTAGAAAACAGGCTGTGCAACGTGCAATACGGAAACAGTTTCTCTGAATAATTCCAAACATGTATCGGATTTCGGCAAGAACAGGTGTTACCACGGAAGACACTGTCTTCAACAAATCTGTCCAGCTGCTGACGCAGACGACATCGACAGCATACATAGGTAGATTACAGCGCAATTAAGGACCACGTGAAATGAGTTGGCCTTTAAGTAAATGAGGACAGAACCAAGTAGGTACATGTTATCAACAAACAGAGGCATCTGTCCACCTCTTAGGAAGGGAGAGATCAAGCTATCGGGGATACCAGAGTGTTTGGTATAGACAACTGGAAGCAGCGTGCTGAGGATAAAAAAGAGTGGAAAACCGCTAGAAGACCCGAAAAAGCCAAGCATGCTAAGACCCATCTACTGGGTACAAACCTCCAGTGTCCAAAGATAGCAAAATCCGTCAGTTCATCAATCCAAGCTGCAAAAAGAGTTCCTAGCTCTTAGAGGCAACGAATTTGTTGGAAATGAGGTGAAGATATGTACATACATATATAGTTGGATAGTATGAGGACTTCGGACTGGGATTCTGGTGTTAATAGGTTTGATTGTTCCATGGGTGGGGCTTGAGAGTATAGGTTAGAACTTTTTTCGAATAAGTTTTGGTTTACTCTAGGTGGGATGCGGTGGAGCCATTTAAATGGAAGTAGTACCAAAAACCCTAAAAAAGAAATCTATCTATAGTTCAAACTTTTACCCTCCGCTCAGAAGTCCGGTGCATTAAATATATTAAGCCACATTTGGGGTGCTTCTTATTCTTGTTCCACTTTCTACTTTTTATAGTGAAAAGTCAATGAACAGCGAGTCCATAAAATTGAATAATGAATAAAACACATGAGCTACTTAGACAAACTTATTCGATAGTAAGATCAACACTGTGCAACTCTAAGGAATAGCAGTTATGGTTTTGATAAAATAACTGTTTTGCATAACACGACAGAAAAGCCTTCCTGAACCTACTATCCAAAAATCCCATCTCATCTAATTCCTCGAATCATCGCTTTCTCTATTATATCTTACCATTTCCAATCAATCGCAATCTTCAATCCCAAATCCAACAATTTATATTTTCAATCTTAAACTTGAGCTTCTCTCTCGATCTTCCTTGATTTGCATCCATCATCATCACCAGTGACAGTTCTACGAAGCGATAATTCCCAAATTCATTTATTTTGCAATCCCCCCCCACCCTATAGACACCTTACGCACCCGAATGCAACCGACTATCATTGGTATTCCTCTGGCAAGATACCACAACAAGAAACATAGTCCTGCTCTCGATTGTTCCGACTGAATAATACATGCCTTTGATGTCGTCGACATCTCACCCCACTATCGTTGTTTTGCTACAACATCCCCGAGGACTCGAAAAGGTGGTACCACAGACTTGCATAGGACATCATTGCTTTCGACATCGTCAACCGATGCAATCAGTCATAGTCACCGCATATCTTCGATCTGGGATCAGAAGATGAAGAACAATGCCAGTTCCTCAGGTCTCCGGTTATGGGGGTATACGTGGGGAAATTAGCAGTTGTAGATACTTTTCTCAGTTCGGTGAGGGATTTTCAAACACTTTCCCGCAAATAGATACAAATGTACATCAAGTCTAGCCAAAAGATACAGTACCAACTTGTAAGGGAGCCCGCAAGTAAATACAAAAAAAAAAAAAAACAAAAGTATCTATGCAATCATGTTACGTGCAGCAATAGCTGTAAGCATCTAGCATAGAATCGAATCCAGGCACTCCCTCGAGAAATGCATTATTCAAAACTTTTCTTATTATTTTCTTGCCCTCAAAAATACTTTGGGAGACACCGACATCGCCGTAGCCACCATCGTCCTATCATCATCATCATCATCGACGTCATCTTTATGGTTGATGTTGTGCTTTAGCTGGTGGCATCAAAAGGCTACGAAGACGGTGGCTTCTTTTGCATGTTGCAGAGTTTTGAATGTCAGAACGATGTTTGGGTAAACTTATGAAAATAAAAAAGTTTCTTCTTGAAGAAGTTTTTTTTTTCCACTATCCATTGGATACTATGTACGACAATCCAATCAGTTTATTGTGGTGTTCTTTTTATTGGATAGTGGATTGTTTGAACTTCACAGCTGAGCTTCACATATTTTTGTGTTATTGGATGGTTTATTGAACTTTAGGATCGATTGATGTACTGGATAACTATAGAACTTCTACAAATTCAAGATCTGTCTCAAGGCAGCAAAGGTGCCTTGAGAATCTATTTCTATGACCAATTGGATTGTGGAAATCCTTGATGAAGGACACATTTTAATGAACCACGAGGCTACAAAGTTAGAAATATACGTCTCTAGATTGCCTTCCATAGGGGACACTCCCCTTAGAATCGCAGACAGCGCCAGATATCTAGGCCTCGTACTAGACAATAAACTAAACTGGAGGCCTTACAATAATGAAAGAATCAAAACCACTATTGCGTTCTATACATGTAGAAGTTAGAACCTGGGGACCAAGACCCAAAATTATGCTTCGGTGGTATACGGTTATGGTAAAACCTAGTCTGACTTATGCCTGTCTTGGCCATCAGCATAACCACCAAGATTGGCTAGTATTGGCACCCAAGATCCATAAGAACCACAGCTTCGGCAGCTAGTGCCCTAAGTATAAGTCAGTCAAGTAGTTGGAGACAATATTCAATGGGTCATTTTACGATCCTGTAAAAATATCCTCACTTCGTACATAAATTTCAAGAAACCCTTCACAAGCTCGTTCCCGAGCAGAGAAGAGTGGAACAGCGGTCTACACATATGGATCAAAGATAGATACAGGCGTAGGCTCAGGAATCTTTCTGAACCGCTGGGCATATTCAAATCATTTCGCCTACCGAACCATAGCGTAAGTCCTGGCAGTGACAATAGCCGCTCGTGAGACTGCGTTGAAGGCAAGAAGATATCACCTTTTCCATCGACAGCCAGGAAGCAATTAAAGCGATTTCTGTTTTAAAAATAAAATCCAAGCTTGTGAAGTCCTGTCGTGAAGAGCTCAAGGTTCTTGGAACACAACACAAGGATGGGTTTTCCTGGGTCCTTGGACATGAAAATATTCCAAGTGATGAGAAGGCCGACGAATTGGTCAGAAGAGGTTCGGAATCCTTGGTGTTCATCCCACCTTGGACACAGGTCCCATGGACCTGTTGCGTCAAATATTTATTTTTTCTTAGTTGTCATCCTTCATGTTGCGTCTATTAGATGCCGTTATAGAGTTTATTCCTTTCTTTTAGGAAAGAGACTTTCATCATACTATATGCCTGGCTCAAATGAGGTTGGTATTGCACAGAAGAAACAGCGGAATACGGTGGTTAATGCGTTGGAAAACTGTCCGCGATTTAGAAGTTGCGAACGTCTGATAAACGTTCAAGAGAAAGTTCCTTAAATCACTGTACTGTAGGTCCTTTTTATTCGTTTCAATAAATGCAATATCCGCTAATGTCATACAGGAGATGACATAATACATTTATTTTTGTATTTTATCTAAACCCGATCTATGAACTCGGTCATTGAAAGAGACACATTCCAAGTGGCTTCAAAAATCGTTATGTTAGTACATAACCTCAAATCAAGTCAAGGAGTGGTATAAAATGGTAGCGCCAAGATCCTTTTTGAACCTTTGGGAGCGGTTTAATGTTTTTAATGTTTTAATTCTAGTCCAAATACTCGGTCAGAGATATTATATGAAGCAGACTAAGGCACATGAAGTCCTTATATCTGGTGGAGTCCCACAAGGGTGTGTGCTAGGAAACATTTTATAGAACCAACCAGTTGTAGAAATTTGCCATGAAACCATACAAATACTGTCTGTCTAACAATAAGGCCATCGAAGAATACATTGCAAAAAAAAACTTCGTCGAATAGAGAGGTTAAGTAGCAGTGAAGACCAAGTCCAGCCTCATTTTAAGACCGAGAGAGGCTTAATCGCAATGTGCGATGGCATAGTTGACGGTATGTGATAATGATGGATGGTTCTTATGACGAGAAATATGGACCCATATATCTTGTTACAAAAAATGGGGGTGTGCTAGCAAACACACTCCATATTAATCTTAGCTATAATGATCTACAAAAGAATTCAAATAATTAACTCTGGAGTCAAGACACAACTTGCCCAGAGTCGCCCGGATGTTTATATTTTGTTCTTTAGATTTTAATTGCTACTATTTTTTATTATAACTTTGTTTTACTTCTCTTATGGAGAGTTTTACGCTTGTATCGAACCCATAATTAAGGAATAAGGTCAACCCGTAAGATATGAGATGTCAGACCGCCCTAATTGCTACGATTAACGAAAGCAGTTGAAGTGTTGAAGGATTGCAAAATGGGACTATCAGAGTATCTGAGTATTGCCAAAGTGAATCAAAGAATACCTGGAATCAACTCTGAATAACGATCAGACAAGGTTTTGTTCAGATGATGCTACTGTATGGGTCACATAAACAACCTACTGATCATAATAGAGAACTGCATTAAGAACAGATCAAATTTGTACGTGGTTTGATCGATTTTGAAAAGACTTTTAATAGGTTCCGTCCTCACTTAATCCCGGGAACTCCGAATTATGGAATAAGAAGATATCGGACAAAACGTACTGCTTTTATTAAGACCTTTTGTGTAGAGTCTTTGAAGTTTGATATCCAAAGTGGCATACTGCAAGGCTGTATGCTTTTACAAATATTGTTCGTAGTCGCATCATTGGCTGTAAAAAATGTGTAATTATATGTCCTCCACCATACGTTAAATCCGAAAAATTAAGCTAGCGCATTGAACAGGATTTCCCGGCTATTCATAGCCCTCCAATCATGTAAACATTGATATTCAGGATCAGACTGATGGTAGAATTGATCTGGATGTAGCAACTTCAGAGCAAAAGATGCATTTGACACGCTGGTGCTGTCAAAAATTTGGCAGAAGAGTGGATGTCCCTAAACAAACATGGCGAAGACAGTTTGAATAGGAAATAAGGTTTTCGAGTGACGTGATGTTCTTTCTCTAGGTAGGTAGGTAGAAGTGGTTATACCATCAAGCCGTGCTGAAACATAATTAGCGCCAAGGTGCCGTTTAAATACCACAATTCAAGTGACCAATCTGATTTAAAAAGGATTTTAACTAATTGGGATAAGGGAAATGTGTGACAATTATTCAAATCCACCCATCTATATTGAGGAAACTGGTGATACCCCAATGCTGACTCCGTTAACTCTACTAGGTTGACAAAAAAAGGTTCACATAGTGGGCGCTGTCTGGTCCTGCCTAGAGCTGGACACTTCAAGGAGAAGTGTAGTTTTGTTTCTGGCCGCATGAATCCCGATGGGGCAGTGGCCAGTACTAAATGCCAGAACTCTTGCGATATCAGAACGGTTCCACATCAACGGACTACATCTGCCTGGATATAACACAGTTCCTCACCTCCTGCCATATGCTGTCAGCTTTTAGTAGATAGTGCGCAAAGATTCTAGCCTTAAAAGCGCCCAGCGGGACGTCACCGCCAGGAAACCATCAAGGGCAGATCCTCGCCTTGCTATTTCGTCATTTCCCTCAATGCTACTGTGACCCAGCATCCGACGAAGGCTAATCCTGAACCGATAACCCAGCGAGGTAAGTTCCTCTTTGCACTGTTCTAAGAGCTTCGAAGATGTGGTAGCAAATATGATAGCCTTGATAGCGGCCTGGTTGTCAATGAGGATGGCTATGGTGTTAAGGTGTGTGGTGGTTTGCTTGAGTAAGCGGCACGCCTCACATATAGCAAGAACTTCCGCCTGGAAGACGCTACACGAGTCAGGAAGCCGGTAAGACATAGAAATGTTGTTCCCCGCGTCTACACCACAGTCCATTTCAGAACCGTCGCGGTCGTTGAAAATTGTTGTTTCCTGACTTGATGTGACGTCATTTCTGAAGTTCACTCTAGGAACAGTCGGTGAGATTAGAGGTCTCGTCGTAACAGATTCATGATGCTGTTGTGAACATAAGGTTTGGTACACCAGCATTCTCTTTCTCTTAGTCTCACCGCATTGCATGGAGATAAGAACATAATATGAAGGTCGAATGGTAGAAAGTGCAATATTACGTTTAAGGCATCGCGATCGGTTGGACTTGTTCTCATGGCCCCCGTTGTCCCTAGAACCGCAGTTCCTTGCACTTTGTTGATAACTTGAATTTTTTATTCTTTCCTTAAAGCAGACCATCAGACTAGCGATCCATAGGAATAGTATAGGACGCACATGTACAGCTCTGTACATCCATACGACCATCTTCAGGCGAAGTCCCTACTTTTTAATGAAGGTTTTGCCGCAAACATAGAAGACCACGCAGACTTTCTTCATCCGCTGCCCAATGTTTAGTTTCCAACTAAGTTTTGGATCAAGTACCGCACCTATATAGGTACTTGGCACTGGAGGATAAGGAGAGTAGTTGGTTGTTTAGCCGTGGAGGCGTGAAGTTGGTATTTTGGTTTTTGTGGTAAAGAGCTTCTGTTCAGTTTTGCTTGGATTGACGCTGAGTCCACATCCAGTGGCCCATTTGGTAATCTTGTCCAAGGCACTTTCCATAATAAATTCTTACTCTAAGACCGAGGTTAGAGCAGGGGTGACATAAATTGCGCACTGATACAGGTTTAGAAGTATGTTAACTGTGTGGGCTGTGTAAGGTCTTAAGATGTCGATAGAATTTCTGGAGAGGCATACATACATACAGAGTTCGATCTTTAACAAAATGTTGCGAAGCTAAATGGAATGAATTGATCGTTCCTCTAGGTTGAATTGGACAGAATTTTCTGGCTAGAGCGCTGAAATACTTATATGGGTCTTACGTGATCTCAGCTGAAGCAGTGAATATGAACCCAAAGGGTTTTTCAATAAGGACATAACAATTTTGTATTTAAAATACACAATAATTAAGATATCGGACAGAAATTTATTTTATGTGTAGTACACAAGTCAGATTTAATTATGGAATTCGATCTTGATCATATGACCACCGTGAGCACGTTTGCAGCGACCGATTCTTTCGAGCCAATTTTCCACCACTCTTCTACAAATATCAACCGACACTTTGGCAATTTCGCGTTCGATATTGTTCCTTAGCTCTTCTAGTATTGTTGGGTTGTTAAACAACTTAACGTAATACACCATTAAAAATAAATACAACGGCGTTAAATCTCATAAACGAGGTGACCACTCGATCCGACCATTTCTCGAGATTACACGATTACCGAACTTCCCCTTCAATAGATCAATTGTTTGACCAGCTGTGTGACATGTAGCACCATCTTGTTGGAACCACATATCACTGATGTCAAGTTCAATCAATTCTGGCCAAAAGCAGTCTTCCAACATGATACGATAACGAACTGCATTGACCGTAACATGGCGGTCATTTTCATCGAGAAAAAAATACGGTCCAATCATACAGCTGGCATGAAATCCACACTACACGATCCCTTTTTTAAATGGAATGGAGTCTCTTGAAGTACGTGTAGGTTTGGTGCCATTAAGCCAAGACAGAACCCAATCGGAGAAGTTTCGGCGCTTTAAATGATCAAAAGGCTTCAGTTCCTGAGTTAATGTGATTGCCAAGCTCATTTGTAGGCCAAGATCTTTACCCAAAATTCACCACAATGTGGACTGAGAGATTCCCAATTCCTGTGAAGGGGATGGAATCGACTGATTTGGTTTATTTTGAACTGAAGCACTGATGGCTGCGATATTTTCGGTACTTCGACTTCACTGGCACAGGAACATTTAATAGTAAATATCTTGACACGACTTTTTGCACTATAGTACGGACAGCGAACGGTGCTCGTTTGTGAACTTCTTGACGTTGAGCTGACGTTTTAACATTGACAGATCATAAAAAAGTGTAAAAGGTGCATTTGTATTAAAATACAAAACTATTATGTCCCTATTGACTAAGATTGTTTAAACTAAGTTGCCGATTGTAAAGTAAATATGCCAGTAACGTTTGTTTGATTGCATCATTTGAACAATGTTTTTGGAGACCTTTCATTTGTGACATTAGAGGACTCGGAACAAATGTAGCTTAGGGAAAAGTACCCATGTAAGATAAATCAATTGTCATTATTCCACAAGTAGTACCTACCTTAAATGCCCTACACTTCTTTAAAGTCAAATTGGATTAAAAAAAGAATGTATGTAGCTTGCATCTAATTTCCCTTGCCTTCAATAAGTCCCAGAAGTAAATTCGTTCGTACATCCTTCCTGTACCTATGTACCTATTACCCCAACCAAGTCTAGTAAAAAAAACTATATTTCTGATAAAAATGCAAAATTTTAATACCCAAACGAAAGAAAAAAAAAACACAAAAAATGAATGCAAATCCTTTCATAAAACAATAAAACTCGACTAACCAAACCACTTCCGACCAAAATACAATTCACTTTGACTGCCGCATCTCTATCCACAACAGCATCCCTATTATAGCTTGGGACGATTTTTTTTTTCTCTCCGCACCATAATTTTATGAGCAACTCCCTTAGCTTGGCTTTCGAACTTTTGCTTTAGAATTTCTAAAAAAAACTGCACAAAATAAAAAAAAAAATAAATAAAGGAAGGGAATCTGAGTAAAACTCCATAATGGATTATTACCATCTCAGGATGACCCGTTGTTTATATATTTTTACCATCATTCATCTCGGGGACACATTGCTGACAGCGCCTGAATATTCAGCGTAAGAGCATCCATCCGTGGTACTCCTCACTCTCTGACGTTTGGCTTTTTATGTATGTATGCAAAAAATGCTAGGACACACTTCATCGTCGTCGACTGTTGCTGCTGACACTAAGCTAACACATGCAGCAGCAGAAGATGACATAACAAACCCGTTATATCACATTTTATTTTCATATTTTTTTTTGTTTATGAACGTCATCCCTTAAATAACTCCCACGATCCCTTGATGCATCAAAAAAAAAAAAACAGAGGAACTACACAAAAAAAAAAAAAATGGGAAACGCAGAGTATAAAAATTTGTGACGCAGATTTTTGGTTTATATGCTAAAACTGCATAAAGCCAGTGGAACACCGAAATACTGTTGGAGCACCACCATCAACCCCCACCATGCGCACGGATGGAATCTGTGCTATTTGTGTTTTATTCATGTTTTGCTGTTTTTTTCCGGTTCATCGTGACACTTAATGCATAAAATAGGAAAAAACATTTTTTTTTCTGTTTCAGACGGCATAGGAGGAGTGGTATGGTACTCGTATGTGTGAAGGATACATTTTGCATTGGATTAGGATTCAGCGAAACGAGGTGAGTAGCATTTCAAATTCACCCGTTGAAACGTGTTTTGGTTAATTATTTAAATGTCAGATTGGATTATGTATGTGTGGGTTGAACTAAAGTGAAGCCATTTGTAAATTGAATAACGAAATGTGTTGAACGTAAATAGTTTATTAGATATGTCCTCAGGACACATCACTATGAGCTACTATACTCCATTGATTTGTGAAATGGTGATGAATTGGAAAACTATGAAATTAATATGTATATGTTAACTTACATCGCACACGGCATGCCCAAAATTACTGCGAATTGTAACCCAGAATCAAAAAATCATTTGGCTTGTTTAGCTCAGACACAAACCATATAATAGAGTTTCTTCGCTTCAAATGTTTATAGCCAACTTTCTTCTTCACGACTTAGGTAGGTAGGTGGGTAGGTTGATGAGGAAAGTATGCACTTAAGTTCTTGTCTTGACCCATTAGGATGCCCAATGGGAGGTTTCATCCCCACTCCTATACTGCGTTTTTCGTAGTACCTTCCTTACTGCTTGTTGATGAATAAGGTCTCCAGCCATCGTGATGCCTTTAGAAGTCTGGAAGTGAGACATCAGATAGTTCTTGTAAATCTAAAAGTAATATCTTCCTATGGTACTGTTCCTTAATTGACATAGGCTTCGGTAGTGACACAGGTAGTGCGGCATATCCTCGTGAACCTCTTCCCCACCGCATTCTCTGCATATGATGTTATCGTTGAGTTTAAGGTTCATTGTATGATTCCTTAGAAGATCATGACCAATAAGTGCCCCAAACAACATTCACAGCATTTTCTTGTCGTTTTGTAGGAGTTTGTTGGTTCTACCTTTGTCGTATCGTGGCCAAAGCTTCCTTGATATATCACATGTGGTAAGCGATTTCCACCTACTGTTGGCTGCCATTAGGAGCTTACGTTCGATACAATCACTGAGGTTGGAGAGTGGAGGTTTGATCCATTGAAGTGTCTGATTCCGGTTCATTGCAGACCCTGTTTTTGCAAGTTCGTCAGCTATCTCATTCCCGGCTACATCCTTGTGACCAGGGACCCAGCAGAGAATTATATTGTGCTGTGTTCCAAGCGTCGGACTAGCTTGCACTTGATTTCTGTGGAAAAAATTGCTTTAATGGCCGCCTGACTGTCAATAAAAATTGTGATATCATCCGGTGGTATGGGGATCATAGATACCATACTGGCTGCCTTTGTCACTGCCAGGACCTCCGCTTGGAAAACACTCAGAAAGCCTGATTGAACTGTGTTTGTCTAGTTCCATGGAGAAAATACCGGCTCCCGTTCCTATATCCATCTTTGAACCGTCTGTGTAGATAAATATAGATTTGTCTTTTGTTGGTTTCTTGGTTTCCCATTCTTCTCTACTCGGAATAATGCTAGAGAATGGTTTTTTAAAATCAAGGTATAATGACGTGTAGTCACACGTACGTCTTCTCGTACTAGGTTCTTTAGGATCTTAGTGTGCCCTTTAAGGTTTGAGTTCAAGCCGTTTAATTGGCTAATCCTCAAGGCACTTTTGGCGGCAGACTCTTGCATGTACAAGTCCAAACCTCAGGTTCTGTGGTTCCAGAAGACAGCTATAGTGCCATCCCAGGAGATAGATAGTTGCAGAGAAAAAATCGACGAAATGGGTAGAATGCTCTTACGATATGTAAGGGTCAACCATTCACTACAAACAACTTACTCTAGTAACTTTCCTTTACTTCGAGACTTGAGACTGCCTACAATAACGTCTTTATTGAATAGAGTCAGGAATTTCTAATCTCTATGAGCATGAAGGAGTTTATTAGCCATTGGATAGTGCGTATACTAAGAACTGAGTGCGTCAATTGAAGAACACCTCAGGGATGAGTTATCACTCCTCTTCTATAGCTTATGGTTAGACGGAGTCAAATGGATGACGTGGTAATTTTAGAGCCAGGAATGTTTTCTTCAGTTCTCAGTGGGATGGATGAAGATGATTTGAATAAGGTAAGAGCATGGGCTGCTAGTTGTGGACGTATAGTCAATCCAAGCAAAACTGAATTGATACTAGTTATCACAAGAACCCAAATACCGACCTTCACGTCTAAGAAACCAACTACTTTCGCTATCCTTCAGCGTGAAGTATCTAGGAGTTGTACTTCATTCAAAGATCAGCTAGAAGCTTAGAAGCCTGCGTAGCCTATTACAGAAAAACATTCAGTAAGCAGTATGTACTCCGACCGAAGATGGTCTTATGGATGTATAAAGCAGTGGTGGTTTCGTACAAGTCACTTGTTTGGTGGGCTGCACTGAGGAAAGTCTAAAATACAAAAAACTATGTTAATAACAGCAGCTACGGGCATTATGGGAGCTATGTGATTTTCTGCAGAAGAAGCTCTAAAAGGTATACTGCACCTTATACCAATTGGTCGATCATAGCAACATTCTAGATCTGTTACCTAGAGATTTGGCAACGAATCTTACCGACGATACTGTACTCAAACTGAACATTACGAAGTACTTCACGGTAGGTTTCCCATCCAGGGTGTCCTGGGGAAAAGGAAAATTGATAAAAAATAAAATAAAGAAATAAGAGAAATAAAAACTGCTAGGTAGGTCTTGATCTTTTCTCTGAAACACTCCAAATGTTTGAGTCATACTGTCTCCCAGATTCGTCCGCTGTCTTCCAGGTGAAAGCACTGGGAATCCTCGAAGCTTACCGCTTATTGAAAGATATCCATCCGAAATGTTGCTATCCTTATTGACAGCCATTTAGGCCCTAGCATTGAATGTGACCTCTTCTAAGCTGGTGGAACAGAGCAAAAGGGTACTAGCTTCATTAGAGCATTACTTTAAGATTAGTCTCCTCTGGTTGCCGAGGTACAACAACTTAGAAACGGGTTCACATCCCGTTGGTAGTAGTCAAGGGATGAATCCTTTCACACTATCTGTCAGAGGCGAACATCAGGAGGCACGGGTTGCGAATTTATGGCATACCTACCAAGAAAGATTTACCAAACAGAACTCGTTCAAATATTGCCAGGATCCTGGCAATTAGTACAGGTTACTAGCCTATAGGTATTCACGTGTCCAGACTACTCATACCACTAACTCACGTTGTCGCTGCAACAATGTGAGCGATAAAGAAACAGCGTTTCATCTCCTTTGCCGGTGTCCATCTTTAGGCAGAGTCATTCATATATCGGGCATTAGGTAAAACCTCCTTTAACAACTTTAATGAAATATTAGAGGAAAATGTCATGGGTTTCATATAAGGACTTCCGCTCTTAAGTATATAACATCATTAACAAGGAGGTCACGTAAATTGTGGTTTTAAAATGATTCTAAAATGCTAATTAGGCTTGAGGTTACCTACCTACCTGCCTTTATTCTGGCCATGCAGATCGAACATTCTGAAAAATACTGAAGCAGATACAAATAACTGACTGCTTTAAATGCACTAAGAAGGGTCAAAGAAGAAATTATAATTAGTCATCCAAAAACGTTCTCTTCTAACAATCCCTGTGAATGAGACTATCACCAAGCTCAGCTTTAGTAAGAATTTATTTACAGCAACAAATAAACTGCACCGATGTATCCACAGTCTACCTGTATAGCTACATATGAGCATCTATGAACAGCCACACAATAAAGTGGTATAAGTGGTACTGATGCAGAATTTCGTGGACCAAGAAGAGAATATGTCGGATTTATAGACAAAAGTACCAGCAGTTTTCTGACCGAAATATACGCCATAGATGCGCTCAAAACATTCTTGACCAAAAGGCAAAAGTTCCATTAACTGTGACATTGTCCAATAGCCAGGCACCCATCAAGGCTTTCGATGTTAATACAAGGAAAGTTGGCCAAAAATAAAACAATGGTTACTACTGCACACTAGGCCTTGTGGGACTAAATAGTTCAGACAGCACCCATGGAGTATTAAAACCTAATACACCTGATTTTTAAGCCACTACACCTATCTTCTCCTCATTACGTCTGCTAAATAGAATGCATACCCTGTGGCGTAAGTAAAAATCTACCAATCGCGCTGTATTCTACACTATATAGAAATTAATAACTCTTTAAGGATAAGTACCCAAATTCCACAATCGATAGCTTCATGGTCGAAACTAGTGCCTACACACTACCAACTTAAACAATAAATTGATGATCGATAGCCTGTGGATCGGACATCAAGTGCATCCATTGAGTCCATCGATATTCGATATTCAAGTGACGCTAGGAGTACACTTGTTAGATGGTTTTTGCATTCTTATAGACGCATTAACTTTGCGTCAAGGATCTGAAATCATACTAAGTCCACCAGTATTTAACAGTCATATTGATTAAAATATAACAAAGCAAATAATTTTCAACAAGGCACCTACATACATACATATGTACATACAGGTTGTGTATGCAACCAGAAAGGACATTATTATGTTCCAGAACCAACAACTAGCAGAACAACTTACATGTATGGTGCTGTGCATGTAAAACTTGTCACCAGAACTGTACATGCGAATAAAACCATGTTTAGAATTTTGTAAGGTGGTGCTGACCAACCATTTTTAGACACCTTCCGTAGTGGTCACTGTGTTGTCCAGCTGTGAGAGATTAATGTAATAACACATTGCGAAAAGTACTTTCAAATTTTAGTTCATTCAGAGTATTCATTGTCTAGCTATTACAACTGGTAAAGGGATAAATTCAATTTAGTGTATAAGCATCGGAATTATTAATAGAATGCGAATGAATCCCAATGTCCAGGAATAGAATTTACTTTACAAAATTCTTTATCCAAATGGTACTCTAATTTTGCATGAGTACCTATATTGTATCCTTGGGGAGAAAAAAATATAAATAAAAGAGGTGAGTCCTTACTAGAATTAATGATTCCAATTGATTATGTATAATATGGACTTAGAACTTACTTTTGTTACGAAAATCAGAAAAGAGACATTAGATGTAACTTTGACGCTAAACTCTGGGTCTCTGATAGTCAAAGACTGAAACGGGTCAGATACTGTTAGATTCTTTGACTAGAGAATGATCTGTTTCACTTTAGATGCAGACCTCAAATCGCATAAGTCTTATCGCAACCTCAGAAGAACGGAGAGGAATGCTTTTAGATGCAATCTGGACAGTTCAAGAGGTCCTCAATCTCTAATCCTTACGAATCACTCCGACAACGACCGTGAGGTAAAAACACTTACTTCGGTTCTATGACTAGCCTGCTCTATAGTAAGTGCCAAAAAGATGCCTAACCCCATATGGTGGTCAAACGACCTTTCGACCTTACACCAGAAAACTATACAATATGGCCCAGCGTACCAGGGATCTCGCTGACTGAACCAGGTACAAGGAAAACGAAGATGGAGGGCACAATGCTGCTTTCAAGAAAATGATAATTTACACTAAAAGAGCTTCCTGGAGTAAATTTTGCAGCGAATTTTAATCCTTCAAATACGCAGCTAGACTCCGGAAAATAATATCAAAAGTGCCCTCAATCCCATGCTTCATCACAAAAACCTGACAGATCCTAAATGGAACAGCGCACAGAAACTCTAGAACTCCTCTTCAGGATACACTTTCCAGGGTGAAATATGAAATATTACAGAACCTAACACTCCAGTAAGTTCAAGAGACACAACGGCTAACACACACCGTAAAGGTCAACTGGGCACTCGACTCTTTCGCTCCTTTAAAGCACTCAGTTCGACACTCCATAATGCTGCAAAGTAAGAAGGAGGGTATCATTCTGCGTATGTACCTCAAGCCTACAGAAAAGTCAGACATTTTTATACCCAAAGCAGGTAAACCTTCGCACACTAGTCCTAGAGACTTTAGACTGATAAGTCTTACCTCGTTTCTACTCAAGACACTGGAAAGGCTAATAGATTCAGAAATTCTTTCCGTACTAAGTGCTAGAGAAAAGTATGTTCTCAGCCCAAAACGCCTATTCCAAATGCCAATCTACTGAAGACAGCTCTGCGTAAATTGGTAGCAACAATCGAGAGATGACTTTATACAAAGAATTCACACTAGCCACTTTCCTAAGAACATCAAATCTGATTTTATAAGACTAGCGCAATACCATTAATCTCAGACGGGTTGGGGAGGTTTTCCCCAAGATATAAGCCCCAAGAAAAAATCCCCAAACCCAAAATCCCCAAATTGTTTTGTTGGAGATTTTGTCCAAAAATATTTTCTCTCCGGAGATAATAGCCAGTTGGAATTAAATTTTTGGAGATTTTGTTCAATGGAGATTTTTTTTCTTTTGGTATTTCGTACGCTTCCCATCTCAGACTAGGTGTAAAGCAATGCTCAAGACGAATACACATAAGCCCAGAACTGGGTAAGAGCCAAGTAAGTGCACTAGCCACAAGAGGAATCCCACAAGGAGGGGTGCTATCTCCTTTACTATGCATATTGGTCGCAAACGAAATTTTACTGCAACTAGAATATTCCACGGATCGAACTGTTGCATATGTGAATGATATTGTCATAGTGGGGACAGGCAAGTCCCAACATCACCAAACTACTATAATTGGCCCACAATAGCCTACATCAATGGGTGGAAAGATGTGGACTAAGGGTTAACCCCTGAAAACCGAGGTGATCGTTTTCACTAATAAGAGGGCAACAAGAGACCACCAATCGGCCTTTTGATACTCAAAGGTACGCGATTTCCAATCTCCGATAAGGCTTCAAAAGATGAAAGGCAACTACAGCCTTCTATACATCCAGCATCATCTTTGGTTAAAAATTTGGGCTTTAGCCTGCCATTACCATTTCAATGTACACAGCTGTCATAAGACCCATTCTATCCTATCACTGACTAGTATGGTGGCCTGAAGCAGGTAAGGTAACATAACTCAGGAAACAGACAAATATCCAAAGATTAGTTTCCATAGGCACACTGATTCCAATAGACTTACTTCTAAAGGACACAGCTGCAAGAATGGTTTACGTTTAAAAAAAAGTCCAACTTTTGGAAAGAGGGCAACTATTGCGAGACGGGCACATTTGGGTACCAAAACAGAGCAGCATCACTACTATTGCAGCTACCCCTCCTACCTAGCAACCTATCTAAGGTTCAAATAGCAAATCATTTACGAAAACCACTCCGTTCCCTAGTGTTCTAAGAAAACCATGCAATTCCCAGACAAAAGATGAATCATCAAACCTGCACTCACTTACTCGATAACGTGCTTCATCCTCAAGAACGTCCTGAAACATACTGCAATTCCAGAGACAAGAAGAATCTATAGTCACTTTGCTTAACTCGTATTAGAGAACCAGTTGCCACCATTGACGACATCAAAATTATTGTTTAGGAGTACCTCATGCTTGAGTATTTAGTCCCCTATTGTTAAACAATTGTTAAATTAGCCAACGGCTTACTCAATTGAATACTTTTCAACCAGATGACAGTTTTCATCAATCAAAGCGCAGTATTGACATTCATCAACCTGTAAGCATTCTATGTACTTGTAATTTGAAGTCGTCCCCTGATACAAAGCTTTAGGGTTTGATACACTCTTGAGCCGACAATGGCTAGCTACTGTACAAGCAAAGTTTGAATATTGTTTGGAAGCCTCTACGATAAAACGCGAGCGGTTAAAGTAAAAAGAAAGGTGTGCCAGATATCTTAAAGGCCTGATCTAGTATATTCGTCTGATTGTAGGGACTTTGACAGCACATCAGTTGAACTGCTTGGCTGCAAAGCTTAAAATAAATGACGACATCATTTGACAGTCAGGATAATGGACTTTTCGGTAGAGGCTATTGAGCAGTAAATAATGACATCAAACGCACTTTAGATACTGGTAACTCTAATGAAATACCTTATGAGGTCAGACGGAAGAACGGAAACTACACTGTGACGTATGTATCTGCCTCCTACGAGTGCCTTCGAACGCGCTCATATCAGCTACGTTGGGTCTCAAACCAGCTCTGGTATGGTGGCTATAGTACATGGCTGTTGTGAGACTCATTCCAACATTGGTGGAAGCCACTTCGTGAAGAAATATCATCTTCCAAGTTGTACCAAATTCCAGAGGAGAACCTACATTGGACCTCGAGACCTACAGCTATAGTACAGCGGCTAAAACCGAGCTCAGATTGAAGGCAACAGTATTCTGATCATCGGCATCATTCGGTCATGTCTTCGAACTCCTGACACACTTGATTAGATGAATCGACAGGTCACTACCAAAAAGGATATCGTTACTGGAGTTGTGCTTTACTCTAGTTCAGCTTGCTGGTAATGATGCACAGATTTTTCCGGAATTATTACTGTGGACTGTATATACCATTAGTACTCAGGTGAAGCTACTCGGGGTAACTGTCCAGAAGCTCCAAGAACAAGTCAGAAGTTAGAATGGTCACAACGAATCCAAAAGATGATCTAATTAACCACTGACCAGCATCATATGGCACCCTACATCTCTGAGATACATATCTATCGCCTTTTTGGGAAACCCACTCGTCACCGGTTACCCTTCCCACTGAAAACCTTCAAACCAATTTACAAAATTCATTAAGACATCGCTTCAACAATGTGATAAACAGACCCCCTTCTCGCATTCAAAGGACATACACATACATACATCTCTTCCCAACTCAATCCCTCATTCCTCATTTTTATCGCAAATTGTTAAGATCATCAAATCGCCTAATCCACTTTGGCCACTATAAGGACTCCGCAATCATCTCTTGTGTAATAAAAATAAAAATCCCCTCTCGAAAATTAAGTACCATTCAAGATCAACAATAAATCTCCCCACGACCCAGTCCCACTCCAACTGATGATGGAAACCATAAAATAGCTAAATGATGAAACAAAAGGACACCACAATCATAAATTCTTCTTATTCCTTACCCTTTGTCCTTGTGCCATTAACTCCACCGCATGGGTCTTCGCCTTCAGCCAGGACAATTTTTTCACTATCCTCCACATCATGGTGCTCATGGTCCTCCTCGTCGTCGTCGTGGTCCTCGTCATCGTCATCGTCATTGGCAACATCTTCATAATGCGGCTCATCCTGGTCCTGATGCTGGTGTTGGTATTGGTTCTGGCGTTGGTGATGGTGATGCAGCAAGTTCTGGTAATAACCATTTTTGCCAGAATTTAATAATTCACTCGACACTAAGTTCGACTCCTGCTGTAATAAGTTTAATACAGCGTCCTGTTGTTGCTGGAGCTGATGTTGTCGCTGGCGGTGCAATAGCTCTTGGTTAAATCTATTAGCCATGGCAACGGGAGTGCTAGCATTGTTGTCGTTGGGATTTCCTATGACGTCGCCGATGCCATCATTAGGAGCGGCGTTGTTTTCGCCAATTTTCTGTCTGTCGTTGGTGTCGTTGTTGTCGTTGTCATCGTCATCCACGTCAGTGACGAGTGTAGATTTGGATGAGAGTTTCCTGGTGTTGCCCCCTCCATTAGGTCTGCCTCTGGATGCAATGTAACAGTTCTGGTAGTTAGCTGTAAGGGGTTTACCTATTTGCTTGGGGATTTCATTTTTGTCATCGTCATCTCCTTGAGCTGAATGATAGTCATCCTCCTCATCATCATCGTCGTCGTCGTTGTAGTTTGCATTGTCAACTTGGATTATTTTATCCTCGACCATAAATTGCACTTTTTTACGAGCCTGTGGCAACGGTATATAAAACTGTGATCCGGTCTTTGTCTCTGCAGTGGTTTTTTGTGTTCCATTCGACTTGGCCAGCATTGTGTCCCCGCCAGTTGTTCCAGCTGAAGCACCCTTCAGAGGGGTTTCATGTGTCCTGGCTGAGTTACGTTTGATTTGATGATGATGATGCTGCTGCTGGTCGAATTTACACGAATCGGTGGTGGAACTGACAAGACTTCCTGTATCAGTGTCACCATTCAGCGAGGATTTGGATGGAGTGGCAGCAGCTACAAGTACATTGGATGGTGGCGCCGATAGTGGCCTTTTTAGAATGGATTTGATGGAGGGTCTTTGACTAGCTGCTCCTACTAAATCTGTGGAAATTTGCGAGGACATTTGCTGATGGTGTTCATTGGATGGGGACGCTTCAGTAGCGCCACCACTACTGTCACCATCGTCGGATGGATTTACATCGGTCTTTCGTCGCGGTGGACGTTTCGGTTGATTCGTTGCCACCTTTGTCGGAGCTGGGTTGTCGTCCTTTTTGGCACTGCGCTGTTGCTTTTGCACTTCGGGAGTATTGGTGGTGGTGGTGGTTTCGTTCTCCAAAGACACTGGTGTGACATTCTCGTACATAAAGCTATCACCGTTCTGGGTGATTAATGATGATGACTTTGTATTCTCACCAAAACTAATCCTCTGGCCAGCAATCGCCTTAACATTGGCGTAATTCATCGTCTTGCTGCTGTTGCTGGAGGATCCTGCGCTGTATGTGGACGACAACGGTGTGGATGATGACGATGATGATCCCGTGGTGGCGGATGATGATGCCATTGATGGAGATGGAGATGATATGGTTCCAGGTCCGGTTGTCTTGCGACTAATAGCTGCTGTCTTCTGATTGATTGCCTTGGCCTTGGTTATACCGAAAATTTCAGCAACAACATCGTCGTCGTCATCATCGTCATGATGATTCGGTGAGAACTCGCTCAGGTGTTGCACAGAGGACGACGAGGAATTGGTGGATTTGTTTGAGATCAGGTCGTAGGGGTTAACATTGCAACGGAGTATCGAACGTCGGTGGTTGCCGTCCTTTGTTGTATTTTCTACTATCCACCGCTCAGTTTTGCTGTTCTTACTCGGCGGAGTTTGCTTTGGGGATGATTTGGCGGCAACCTCGTCTAGCTGCGATCGAGGGGTTCGACTGCGACTGCGGTTTGGACTGGAACTCTTGCCACGGCTTGAACGATAATTCTTCTCCTGCTGCTGCTGTGATGAGGATTTGGGTTCCGGTGAGAGTAACCGAGTTCGTCGCATAAGATCGTATGGATCGCGCTGTGGATCCAGTATAGACGGTCTTGCTTTGGAAGATACCACTCGCAGAGTGGCGGCATTTGTTGGGCGAAGTTTTTGTTGCATCGGAGCGCTGGTCGGACGTATCCGTACCGTACCACCAATTGGAGCCAGCGGTAGACGTGAGCCTTTGCATTTTTTGCAAATACTCGCCTTTTTCACTTCGCGTTTGGTTCCGTTCAGGTACTCCGGGCAAGAACAAATAACGACGGCAATTTCCGATGGCATAGGAGTAAACATCGCCTGGCCAGGATGGAAGTGGATTGGACGTGCGGGTATACCGCGAACTGTACCGTATATCCATGGTTCGGCGTATTTCATCGAGCGTGACAGAGCACTTGGCGCGAACTCCAAATTGCCGGTGTACTCATTCAGCTGAAGCTGTTGTGGCTGCAGTTGGGGCGGCGGCAGTTGGGGTACCACCATTTGGGTGTTTGCCTTCTCGGATTTGGAGATTTTGAGCCGTTGACTCCAGGTTTTCTTTGATTTGTCATACATCGGCGATAGCTGGAAAGATAAGAGAAAAGAAGTTTGTTGTGAAAGAAGGCTTAGGTACATACATACATGCATTAAGTGAGCAGAATTCTAGAATAGTATGTCTCGGGACAATAAGAGTATAGACCTACATTTTATTCCAAATAGTAGTACGAATCCTTTTGAATTTATTTTGTCCTCTTCAAAACTAAAATCGACTTGCAATTCGTCTTCGTAGCCTAGTTGCTGACGGCAGGACTTCGGATAGCGATTTCAATAAAGAAATTAGCCTGGTCACCCAGGATTCAAAGGCTACAGAAGGATTTGGCTTGGGCATCATTTTTGGATTTTAGACAAAAGTTTACTTAGAAGAGTTAAGTAGGTACTGCTAACGCTGGAAACCTGCAGGCAAGGCTACTATTTCTTTCGTTTATCATACAGAATCTCAATGAATGTGAAGGTAAATCCTGTCACCTTTGTGGACGTTGAATTCCTCAAGACTCCCGGGACATTTCTGTGTATAACAAGTGTCAACAAAGTAGACATCTTCTTGTAGCTTATCCATAAGCTAAGTCTAACTAAGACTGACTTAATTCTAGATTAAGTGAGGTTAAGCTGACAGCTCTGACAAAGTCAACCTCCAGTCAGGGTGACTTATTCAATTGAACCCTGAAATAGAATTTTTCTTGTTTGAGGAACAAATTGACTGATGCAAGTACCTTGGCATAGTCGAAGTAAGGCTCGGATGTTCTTAGCCCCAAATTTACTCTCGAAGTTGATATTTTTATCATAACTCATCTCTGCTCATGCAGTCAGCATTGAACATCAAGAAAAGTTGGGCGGTCCGTTATGGCTTGACCGTCAACTCTGGAAAGACCGATATGGTACTCTTCACACTGCCACTAGGGTGTAAAATTTTACTTAAAAAAAAAGGTTAAGTATCTTGGGATCATCCTGGACAACAAGTTAACTTTCAGAACAAGTCTGGAAAACAAAATCATGAAAGCCAGAACGGTGTATTGGATATGCCGTAGAGTTTTCGGAAAGACGCGGGGTTTTAAACCGAAGCAAGCCCACTGGACTGATACTTGCATCGTCAGGCCCATTCTACTCTATGGAGTGCTTGTACTTTCACTGCTATCGAATATCCAACGTATGGCTTGCCTAGGAATTTCCGGATCTTGATCTTCAACTTAATACCAGGGATGAAAAGATCAGCCAGACGGGCTACCCTTAAACTAAAGACCTTACGACATTTCAATGAACGAACTGCAATGGTACGCAGGGCAATCTAGAAGGAAGTACAGGCAGCCTCTGGTTTCGTAAGGCATCCGAGCGACCTTTTAAATGAGGAATACAATTTCAATACTAGGTACACAGTTTGATTTGATTGAGTTCAAAGGAATGGTGGTAGGGCTCTGCTTTTTCCAACGAGGAATGCCGCCACTTAATCACGCAGTCCATCTGGAACAATTCGTGACTGTCTTTCAGGCTGAGATGTTTTCTATACTGAAGGGTGTGAACATACTACTTAGCACCGGACCCAATGCAACTGCATTAACTTCTGGTCGGACAGTCAGGCAGCCCTAAAGGTACTAGCAAATCCTAGAACCAACTCGAAATTCATAGAGGAATGCAAGAAAAAGCTTAATATCTTGACAACCTCCTATCAGGTCAACCTGGCTTGGGTACCTTGTCCCTGCAATATACTAGGGAACGAGGAAGGGGGCGGGAAACATAGATACGCCAAGTATGTTGTTAAAACCGTATACAGCTCGTTCGCAAAACATCACGAAGACATGTGGAAAAGACTGCAAACCTGCCACAGCCTTGACTGAGCGCACTTGCCAACGCCAGGCAAAGAGGGCGCGCGATCTAGAGAGGAGACAATTAAGACAGGTGGTCGGTTTATACACCGGACACATCAACCTGAACAAACATGCATACAGACTGGGACTCCTGGAGGCATTGGCGTCGTTGGACATATGTAGTTCTCGAAAATTCCGGGAGCGATCTGAATTGCAGCTAAAACGGAAGAGGGTCAATAATAGATATCACCTTTATGAGCACGCGTTTGGCAAGGAATGCTGCGTATATGTATGTACATATATGTATATACGCACAGCAACCACCAGGTAATCAAGTTCCAGCTACGATCCAGTCCCATTGAAAATAGAAGAGATCAGAGACGGCAACCGCTGATTTTATTGACAAAGCCTATAGTCCATCCATGAAGCAGAAAACAGCAAACGGGCAACGAACACCAGTATACTGGTGGAACGATGAAATCGTGGTCCTATTGTACCAGCGCTCCACAGAACGCAGCAGTCAAAGACCAAAAAGCTCCTGTTGTCGATGAAATCCCCAACTTTACCTTAAAAGCAGCAATCAATTGGCGTCCACACATCTTCGCAGATATATACAACACTTGCCTCAAAGAAGTATTCCCCGATCAGTGGAAGAAACAAAGACTGGTCATCCTACCAAAAGGCTGGTCAACCACCGCAGGATCCCTGATCGTATAACATCATCTATGTATATTGGACAACATGGGAAAAATACTGAAGCGCATCATATGTGACAGATTGGAGAACGCTGAAGGACTTGCAGATCACCGGTATGTTTTCCGTAAGGCACGGCCTACGATCAACGCCATCGACAAAGTCATGAATACCGCGCAAAAAGCCATAGAAGGACGACACGACGATGAAATGGAGGGAGTAAACAGTACTGCGCAACCATCACGCTGGATGTCATGTCATGCCTTCAACACCGCAAACTGGAGAAACATCCTCCGAACTCTTACCGCCCAGAGAGTACTGGAGTACCTGCAGAAAGTAATGACGGACTAATTTAGAAATACGATACTGCTGTGGAAGCACTGGAGGATCCGGAACACATTGTGCCCACGATGTTATGTAGAACGGCACCTGCTGGTAAACCAACTGGGAGAGGATTTAACCGCAGATAACGATGAGCAACGAAAAGGCTTGGGAAGGAGTTAGCGACTTTGTGACAAGCATTATGAAAGAGCAGCGAAGACAGGAGAGCCAACGAAACGCAGCACACCAGGCTACCAACACGAATGAGTCGAGTACATACGGCTGAGAGGGGAGCCCCTTGCGATGAAATGCATGAGGACAGTGCCGCGAGAACCACGGATAGAAGGGAAGGTGAGTTTAGTGGGTGGAAATCCCACATTGATACTGAATACGGGTTCAGTTTCGTCTTTAAAAGATGCCCACCTTCCTAGGTAACATCTAACACTTGTCTGGGATGCGAGGACCATGAGCATTTCCTTTGCGAATGCCCTGCATTAGGGGCACTAACATAGAAACACCTGAGAAGACAGATCCTACCCGGGCTGATTTATCTTAGACCTTAGTTTCGGAATATATAGTTCGTCAGAAACACAGTACGTTTCTCGGAGCGATGAATCCCAACCAAGTCTCCATACTTAAATCAAACCCTCTTCACCTACATCTCTCCCTTTTAACCTTTCTCTACCAAACAGTTTCTCTAGAGGGGAACACGACAGGCCCATTCGGCGGCCTACGCGATGAGGATATCCTCACCAAACCAACCAAATCATCTCTGCTGGAGACAGAAGAAAGATTCCATATCTCAATGCGGAGCCAAGTGCGTCCCATCATATACCACAGAAGGCTCAATTGAATTCACAGCAGTCCAGCGATCACGTATACTTAGTTAAATGGAACTTTTTCGGCTGATTATGGGTTGGAATCTAACCACTTTTATTCCAAGCAAGAGTAACATGTTTTGGGAACAAAAGGATTGACATTGCAGGAATGTCATAGGGTCCTGCCATTACATGAGTTGTCATTGCATGCTTTGGTATTGCCATCCTTAATGAGTCTGAAATCTGACACTTTGGATCGAAAATGGACGCATTTGCTATGCCTAACTAGTGAACCTTCTTCTGACTGGTCGGCTGACTAGTTGTCTAGTTAGGCAATCTGCAATCTGAATGCTCTCAAAGCTTCCACTTAATGGGCTTTCAGTCAGGTCGTATGGAACATCAAGGCAAATGTGTGAGGTGTTAACTTAGTTTTCTACAAAAAAGAAAGGAAAACGATTGGTACCATTGGGTTCAGTCCCAAAATGCCGATTTAAATCGAGTTCTCGAAATTCTAAGCTCCAGAGATTTTTCCTCCCACATTTGAGGCAACCCAAAAGGGGAACAGTCATCCTCTCTCAATCTGAGTTTTCAAAAAAATTCACAGACGTGAGATCAAGTCTCATAGAACTTGAAGGCAATCTAAGCTCTATGAGGCCTATGTTAGTCGTTTAACACTTGATGTGTTTTTTCAGGACACAATATCGCGATAGCCTGTAGTTGTACTGCCACAAGTATGTTAGCTTTAAGGGACACCTGATGTTGATAGCCACACCTAAATGGCTTCTATCCACCAACCTAGACTGCTTGCTCATCTAACCCTCATCGTTCGGCGTAATCCAGTTTCTTTCAATGCTACCTACATACATCCAAACAAAAAACCAAACTTTTGCCATAAATTTGTTTTTAATTACCCACACACACACTGGCCGATGTATACTACATACTGGAGGTCGAAAATCCTAACCCAGAGGTCCACCTCATGTCAATCCACAGTCCACCAGTAGCAATGTCATCCCAAAAACCACATGGGGCACCTCCACAGTGGTATATATACCTGAAAATTGTTTTTAATTGATGTAGAGGTGGATTGCACCCACCCAACTGCAAACACAAACGAATACATCATCCGGTACCGTTTTCAAGGATACATAAAGCAAAACCACCTGCAAGTTGCGGCTTAGATTTCCGGCCAAAATGGGAAAACGCAAGTTTTTCTATTGCCACTGATGCTGCTGCTGCTGCACTACACCATGTGGCGTTTGGGGGAAAGATTGCTTTTCAATTCTCAGCGCAGCTCTGCGACCAGCAGAAGCAGTGCTGGTAATTCGATTTCGATTTATCCTTGCGAGAGGCCCCGTTTCACAGCCACCATTCAGTGATTGATCGACTCGCTTGCGCTGGACCGAAAGTGTATCGCCTTTCACTTTGAATATTCATGGCGGTGGACGATGTCAATCCCAATGCCCCTATCCGTCGACATTGGTTTCCAATTAAAAGGATTTCTTTTAGACATTTGCATCATCCCGGGTTAGTCTTGGCGGTTGTGGGCTATTATCCTTGTGTATGGGCGTTTTGACCCATGCCAATGGGGTCACCAATATCAATGTTAATCGCAAAAGGGACAAATTACCAAAGAAAAACAAAAACCGAGGATATAGGTCCTACATCCGTATCTATTCACTCCTTCGCGGTCGTGTCATTCAATTGCAATTTGCCAGCGGGCTGCTCCAAAGGATTTCTTTGTTTCACGCTGATTCGCCATTAATTCCCTTTTGACTTGAATCGCTTTTTTTTTTTTTGTTTTATCTGACTTGACTTGACTTGGCTTTTCGTGCGGGGGTGGTCGTACGTTAGTGGGCGAAGTAAATTCCTTCCGGCAGTTGGCAACGTCATAATAATTAAATGGCTAATTGCTATTATTCGATTTGGCTTAACTCACTCCCGATTCGGGGGGCGTGAGGCCAGTTGGCCTTGGAAAATTCGGAGAAGACCAACTGTAAGGGGACGCAGAGTGATACAGAGGACAGTAATGGGATTTATACGGCAGCTATGCGTAAATAATCCTCTTCCTATAAATGTATATAATTGGATTTCAAGGATTTAGCTACACGGGCGAGGAGGCTGCTATATTGCGGTATTTATCGATATGCGTGTAGTTTAAAATGAGATGAAATGGCAGCTAATAGGCTTAGAGTTGCAGATTATATGGTGAATGGTGGACTTACTTGTTTATTGATCGGCACATAATATGGATTCACATCAAAATTTGTGTCATAGTGTTGGCTAAGTGTTGCCATCAGATGATGTCATTCTGAAAATAGAGAAGAGAGGGGATGATTAGGATTTGAATGTAACCACTTTATGACGATAGATATGGAGTTGAGCCAAAATATTAGTGAATGGTATTCTATTACCAATAGCATATTTATATGAATAGAATCTAGACTTTGTGCATAATGCCACCATGAAAGGTGAGAATACCAGCGTTCTAGAGGGCAACAGAAGTCTATGTTGTATGAATACACCTGAATGCAACGAAGCTAACCGCAAACTTACCAAGTCCTACTGAAGAAACTTAAGAGTGGTTATGAATACCAGCGGCCAAAACAACCAGCTTCAAAATATTTTCAAATAGTCAGGCAGTGGGGTCTAAGCATGACTGCGTCAATCTAAATGTCCTTGAAGATCTTGCATGCAAGGTTACTGTGGTCCAAATCCCAGAACATTCAGATTTCGAGGAAAATGCCCGACTATCTGCTGTGAATTCATAGGTCCTGAACCGTATTCTGGAGTACCACCCAGCAACCCATTGTAAAATAACTCAATAAATACCACAGAGAGAGCAGGTTATGTACAGTCTATAGAACAAATGCAAACTCCAACGATCTTAGGCATTACACAAAGTCTCCATGCAAGAGTAGCGTTCCGAAAAAGTAAGATTTAACTGTCAAGTAGTTATAAAAAAGCTCAAAACATGGCGACTTCCGGACATCACTTGCCCAGAATTTCTTCATAACATAGTTACTGTGCCGGAACCCGCTATCAACCCCAACACGGTTTCAGGGCACCAATTAAAGTGCACCCGAATAAAGTTCATCAATATGAAGAGCTCCTGCCTGAAGGAGGAAGTATTTCCAATGGAAGCGACAAAGAATACTACTGCTTCCCAAAGGAAAAAAAAAAAACCGCCAAACGTACCTTCATCGTATCTTGGAGCATGTCGTCTGCAATAGACTGGAAACAGCACTAGAGAAAGCAGGAGGGTTCAAAGAACAGCAATATGCTTTTAGGAAGACAGGCTCTACTATGGACGCAGTAAAGGTGGTAGTTAAAGCAGGATGTAAGGCTATATAAGTTAGCGTTTAGAGAGAGGTTTTTAAAATTTCGATAATACGAGTAACCCGCGACGTTAAAAACGCATGACATGAGGGTGTCATCTTACATCAGTAACATCATAAAGGACTATTTTAGGCATAGTCTACTGTTATATACCACGGACGGTGGACTAATGATAGATATGAGGATATCTGTAGAGGAGCATCTCGCCTACATTAGGCATAAGGACGCAAATGCGAGTGCCGAACTTGCCCATAGCATATAATAAAATATAAAAATATAAAATCAGGACAAACTATGAACCTACAGGAATATGTACAACACTCAGACAGACCTTTTACAACCCTCTATCCGAGTAAAGAAAAATGGATAAAGAGAGAAATACCAAGCAACGATGAGCACAATACCACGAGAGGATATCATTCATTCTTTGACAGCAAGCCATTTAAGCTTCGAGGAACTCAGCACAAGGTAAGACTCCACTAGATCCCTGGTTTTGAAGGTATACCAGGGAATGTGAGAGCTGATGATCTGGAGAGGAGAGGCACTGCACTTGACCTGGAGCAAGCCGACCACAGTGTGAACATTCCGCCTTGTACACTTAAGTGCATATGTGCTTTAACAAGAAAACTGTGCCCTCTGTTTAATAAAGGAAGACTCACAGACTTATACCAGAAGACAGAAAATCAATATCTACTTATAGGAGTGATCAGATGCTATAACACCCTTCGAAATCATATGTAGAAACTACTCGACTTCAAAATTGATTAGATTCCTCCTACCACCAAGAATTATAAACGGTTTGTTGGCAGCTTCTTAGCTACAGAACAGAACCACATTCCATATGGATTCCGGAGAGAATACATTACTGGCTGGAGTACTGATAGTGACTCAGATGAACTTTTTCAGTCCCTGGACATTGCACGTAAAGAAGAAAACCACAGAAAGTCTACACTTCACACGATCTACAAGAAAGGCTCGAAAACCTCATCTCAAAATGACGGGTTAAGCTCACTTCTAGAAAAACCAAGTGACAGGACCGACAGTTATTGGTCAATTGTTTTCCCAAGCAACTATACAATGTACAAGATCATCGAAGGCTTAATCTACAACAGAATAGAAGTACGCATCAAACATGTCGTTGTCGTGGAACAAACTGTCTCTCGAAGTGATCAGATACTGTAGGCCATAGGTTATAGGGTTCTAGGTTCGTCATAAAACACTAGACACCATAGTGGGTCCATCGCGATCCATAGGGAACTTTCACGGGCAGAAACCTTAAACCAATTTACCCATACAACAACTTTTTATCGAGGGCGGCTTTGAAAACAGTCTTAAGACTGGTGCCGTGTTTGTAGACATCACTACCGTATACGAGATAGTCTGCCGTACTGGAAACGCTAGTTGCACAGACTTTTGAAAGATTGTACCTCCGGTGTTGGCTCGTGAGTTTCGCACAATCTTTTCAAGTATGATGTTGAAAAAATCACATTACAACGCGTCACCTTGTCTAAAAACTTGTTTGACATCAAAGGTCTTGGTGTGATCGTTATCGATCTTGATGGAGCACCGAGAATTCACAATCGTCATTCTACACAATCTGACGAGTTTGGCAGGAATGCCAAAGCTAGACATGACTCTGTATAGCTCGTCTCTATAAATGTTGTCATATGTGAATACTGGAGGCATGCCTTGCGTCGATCGCAATATGATCAATTTGATTGACCATTTAATGATGAGGAGACCGTCATGTCCCTTGTGGATATTGAGATGAGGAAACTGTGTGCTTGCTATAGTGGCGTTTCTCCCCACAGAGAAGTCAATAAGCCTTAGTCAACCCGTAAGGTATGAGATGTCAGACCGATCAAGGCGATCACGGTCAACTCAATACAACAAATTTGTTTTGAAATCAAATTATGATTCTTTATTGGTTTGGCTTAATGTTCGAGATCCCTATAGACCTGGGATTCGAATATGTCAAAGCAGCTCATATAGGAATGACATTAGATAGTTCGTTCTGAAAACGCCATCGTTGATTCCATCTAGAGAATTCGTTCGCTGCCATCCGGATTAAAAGGAAGTACCTTAGTGAGAAAACACTCCTCCAATGAACACTTATCCAATGAGATCGATAAGATTATAACCCACCTGGCGAATTTGCCAGCTGTAGAATTCTCAGATTATATTATACAGATTATTCACTCAATTCACTCAATATTCACTCCTCTCTTAAAGGGATACGTCTTTCAAAGTTCAGTGATCAATGTTGTTCTGCACAATATTTTATTATTATTGCAGTCCTATGTAAAGTTCTGTCGATTATGAGCATATGTTTCGAAGGGTCGAAGGGTATAAAAGGTCGAAGGGTATGCAAGTTATAATCCTGAGATAGAAAGTTTTGAAAGGTTAGGAAAATTAAACAAAACAGTTGTTTTGAATGTCGTCTACATGTAGAAAAATAGTCCTACCTACAGGTCATACACATACTCGTATGTAGAAAAAAACATAAGAGGGTTAAAAAGTTTCTTTAAAATCCATTTGTTATTTTTCCAACTTCCAACAACAACACTGTAAAAATAACTTTACGTTAACGATTATCCAAAGAGTGTTTTTCTATAATACATTATGCTCCGGTAGGGCATAATATAAAAGTTAGTACCGTAGGTTGCAGCCAATTAATATTTTACACCCTTATCTGCTGTACGCACCGGATGTGCATGCAAACCGACTGTTCTCTCTGTGTAAGAAGACAGAATTTAAAGAAACTTACGAAACTAATTATTTTGCCATATCGTAAACAAAAAAGAACTCATAACCAAATGTCATTTGAACTTTCACTTCCTGTATGGGCTCTGTATGCGATACCCCATTCCGCACCTCATTATGGTATCGCATGACTACAAAACTTTAATTGGATTAACTTAAATAAAACGAAAAACAAACTAAAAAAAAATTAAGAACGGATATTCCAAGGCACAGGAACACACAGGATAATGAGATAGGAACAAGAGTCGTCTAACAGAAAGAAAAAAAAAGAAAAAACCCCTTTCAGCGGTGCCTATCAAAATGTGATCTGACTTTTGGACAAGTTTAACCCTCAGTACTTTATTCTTCAACCCCTCCGCGCGCGCGCCCAATAACAATCATTTGCAGTGTGCACTGGCAGACATAGCCAAACAAAACTTTCTGCTAATTAAAATTTATTCCAGTTTGACTGAGATCCACGAGTGAAAACTGCAAAAAAAAAAAAAAACAGAAAAGGATTCCCTCAGGAACAAGAAAAATGTACTACCAACACCCATTTTACTATCACGCCGCGCGCCACCCGCCGCCACCCGTCGAACACAGGAAGTGGGAAAACAAGAAAAGTACGCGCCCCTGCTAAAAGAAACCTCCTTTCACCCATTTGTCGACAGTTTTCTATAGACTTCATATGCCAGGATACTGCAAAAAGCATTTTACAATAGACGTGGATACAAAAAAAATAAAAAAAATCTCATAATGAACTCCGACATGCAATAACGGTATAAAAGTTGTGATGAAAATTTCTGTTTAATTTTTTTTCTTTTTTTTTTTCGATTTCTGTAGCTGACGAGGGGGTGGATTTTCGTTTTTCGTTTTTCGTTTTTTTTTTCTTTAATTTTACCAATGAGATGGACTGAACTGTAAACCGTCGACAACGACGACGACGACGCCACCATCAACACGAGAAGGAATTAAATGCTACAATTTAAAGTAGGACATGAGTAACAGGACGTTGGCAGGTGTATACCATCGGAATTGCATGTCTCCTATTAACGGGCGAAATTAAATGTAAAACGGTTGCCTAAATTGGTGGAACAATTATCTCACTTTTTGGTTTTTTTTTTTTTTCATTATTTCGTGCTCGCCTCGGAATACATTTCGCGCTATTAAAGGGTAATTTCGTGAAAGGACGGACTCGAAACTAGATTAATCCTTAAGGCGAAAACAAAGTTATTAACGGATTAACATTATTAAAATTTTCTTCACGTTGTTATTCTTCCTCGACTGGGCATCCGTTGTATACTTACTACTCATTGCCTCCATTTTAATCGATTGTTGTTCAAGGATTACCAACAATAATTGAGAGATACATAATGATGATTGGGGACTGGAGGAAAAAAAGGATATCGGGATCCTAATAGCTGGGAGAAAAATTGAAACATCGTTTGCATAAGGAGTTGTACGGCAGTAAGCTTTAGCAAAGTGCTATGGCTTAAATCCCTTCCTTGGATTTGTTTCTCTGAGTGTCGGGACTGGAGTGTGGTTTGCAGGACGAATGTATAGCAGGGATTATTTAGTGGTTCTTTGCAAAAAAGAAGACCCATTTGGTACAAGGAAACATGGGATGATTGTATTGTTCATGGTTAAGATATGACAATAGAATATATCCGTATTTATCGATATCGATTTATCGTTTATCAACTATCGATAAAGCTTGTGCGAAAAACGAAGCTATTTAGCATATGTAGCCTTGTCTAACTTGCCTTTGAATTTTGATTTCTTCTGTCAACTGTAATGATATCATAGGTGGGTTGACTTCATATTACATCGTACGAATGTGATAAGTGATACAAATACCAACTGTGAACCCAACTTTTCAATATATTTTCGATGGTTTCGGCCTTTATTTCACGAATAGCTTGACCAATAACGTTCTTGAGTGCCTGAATCGTCTCTGGATTGTTCGCATAGCATCAATTTAATGGCACCCCACAAGAAAATATCCAGAATATCATTGGTGGTAGCGGACGAATTCCCTAAATGAAATAAACGAGGTGTTTCGACATATTCGAATCACAGGTCTATAGTGATGTTCAATACTGAGCCAGGGTTTGGAAAGGATTTAGTGGTGGATGAACTCTAAATGTTCAATGAGGTAAAAAGGGATCGGGTCACCCAGTTTGAGGGTTGTGCGTAGATGTAATTTCCCGACCACGGCTAAATTCGACAAGGACGCCGACACCAAAAAATGTTTCTTGGAGCTCGTCGACAAAACTTACGAGCAATGTCCTAAATATGACGTTAAAATCGTATTGGGTGATTTTAACGTCAATATAGGAAAGCAGGACATCTTTGATAGGACGATTGTCGAGCACGACACCATGTCCGGAAACGGACTTGGGTTTATTAACTTCGCTGCGGTTTCAAATGACATTATAGCAAGCACACGGTTTCCTCATCTCAATATCCGCAAGGGGACATGGCAGTCTCCGGATCATCAAACCGGAGTCAACCAAATTGATCACATTGGAATCGATAAAAGGGATGCCTCCAGTATTCTAGATGTCCGAATCTACCGAGCAGCCAACATCGACTCTGATCACAACCTTGTTGGAGCCACGGTACGAATGCGGGTAGAAGATACTGTGGGAAAATACTAACGTCGAAAAGGTGCAAGAGACCGTCAAAACCTTTGCCGAACGCGTATCTTGAATTCTCTTAGCGGCTTCTTAAAAAGAAGAAAAATGAGCATGAGAAGTGCGCCAAAGGTAAAAAGAACGTGTCAAGCCAGAAAGGCCTGTATAGAAGCCTGTAGAGATGAAGAAGGAAACCTCGTAGTGGAGTCACAGTCGTTGCTGCAGTCTACTTCTTCTGTAGACTGTATAACAGCCACGAAGACCAACATCCCGCTGTTAGGTAGAATGAACCATTCAGTCTAGACGAGGATAGCCAAAACTTCCGTCCACCTGACCAAAATGAAGGAGGATAGCAATATTCAACCTTAAATCTAATAAGGCACCTAAGCTGTTCAAAGTAGCCGGAAATGACCTGGTAGAGAGCAAACACTAACTCATTTCAAAATTTGGTCAGATGAGTGTATGCCTTATGATTGGAATCTCAGCATCGTTTGCCGATCAACAGGAAGAGACACACTTCCATTGTGCCAAATACAGAGATATCAGCCTCTTCCACATCACGTACGTTAATCAAATTTTCACACTTTGGCAGGTCCTGGAAAAGCCCAAATCAATACCCACCATCTTCTCATCGATTTTAAGGTCGCATATGACAGCATCTATAGAGACGAGCTATACAGAGCCATGTCTAGTTTTGGCATCCGTCAGATTGTGCAGAATGACGATGGAGAATTCTCGCTGGTCCATCAAGGAGAATCTAAAGTCACTCTGTATAAGACCTTGATCATCCCAGTGATCGCTAATGATTTCTGTAGAAGCTGAATGGGCGAAGAAGATGAGGGATCATCTCTTTTGTAGGTGTTGAGTTCTTTCCACTCGTAGAAGATTGCACTTAGATGCCTACTTCTTCGACAATTTAGGTGAATTGATTAACGCCAACATCAATAACATCCAGTTCTTTTCATTAGGCTGGTTCTTATGGTAGTCTCTATGAGGATATTTTACATCCATATGGTACCTCAATAGACCTTGACTGGTCTAAGTGTGGCTGTTCATGCAGCTTGCTGCACTTAGGTGAAGATTTAAACGTCTACCTATTCATGGAATCCTCTCCAATTAATAATGCCATATAATTCGACAATTTGATTTAAGTTTTCCTTGAAAAAAACCTGGTTAAGCAGATCCATAGACAAAGTAAACTATTTCCAAACAAAGTCATTCAGACTCTGTGATGTAATATTGAGAATGCTCCTGAGGCTTCGAAGCTTCGTAAGATCCTACCCATACGTGGGCGCCGTGGACTGCTCGCTCCGTTCTTAAGATTCACCTTCGACTTATACCCTATAGTCCTCCCTAGCTAACAAAAAATGCCAGTGCATCCATTCGGCTCGCAGCTAGCTCACAGTGGCTTAGTAAGTATATGCACATATGTATATGGACGCCCACTGTACATTTGTCATTTCAGAAACCATAGAAAAATCCATCCAAACAAGACTGGGACTAGGAGCCTACATACATAAGGATGGACCCTAGGCCGTCCTATGGGGTAAATGGCGGTGGCTTAACTTTTCGCCTTCTAGGCAGAATTAATAGCGATCAATGAGGTTCTGTCCCAGTTGTGGTGGAATGTAAAATCTGTCACTCGGATCTAGCAACTTCAGTACTTAGCCTTAACTTTTGAGCATGGCTCCAGACTATCTTTTGGAATTATTTAAACTTTGGCTATACCCGTAGATACAGGAGAATGCTCAAATTTGTTTCCATGTCGTCCAATGAGTCTATCAACCTTTCCATTAAAGTTTTTCGAAAGATTGATTGATGTCCACATGTCCGTGCATGCATACTGCTATGGATAATCGATAGAGACTGCCTTGAACTCATTGGTGGAAATAATTGAGAATTCTTTTAATAACAAGGGATTTCGTTTTTCGGAACAGAAGCTTTATTTACTGTGCTCTCAACTTATTTTGTTATTTAATCTAGCAAATGCTAAAAGCAGACTTATCCATTCTTAGCTGGCGTGCTGTCTAACAAAAAAGATTGTGTAGCTACAGGTGATCCTTCAGGGTGGAGTACTGTCACCATTACTGTAGCTAATGATAGTGAATCAGTTTCACTAATCGCAGGGTAAGCGCTTTGTAGACGATGTTGTCCAATTATATCAAGAACTACTTCTTCTCGGTTCGGAACTACTTTTCTTTACAAGCAGGTGTATATCACAATCCCAAAACCTTAAGGGCATAGAACTTGGGAATGTCAGCATTTTTTGGGAATTTTTTCGATCAAAAAATTAGATGGAAGTTAAATATTCAAGACCGTGCCAGGAGGACCTTGATTCCCCTATATTCATGACGAAAAGTCTTAGGACCAAAAAGAGGGCTTTAGTATCAAGTCCTTCATTGGATACGCGCTGCAGTTATCAAAACCATTTTATTGTTCGGAGTAATAGTAGTCTGATAGACGGTACTGTACAAGAAAACCAAAAAGTTATCCTGAACCTGTATAATGAGGGTTCTCAGAAGCATTTCCTATGACTGCATTGGAGGCTATGATTTACTTGGTTCGCGGTGATATCTTAAGGATGATGGTGTCAAATGTAGTGTTAAGACTTACGGAATAGGGAAGTTTTGTACCAATATGGGCCACTTAAGAGTTCTGAATTCCTTCCACTGACCGCAAGGCTAAGCAGGGGTTTGTTCATGAAGTAGGTCCCACAGCAATTAAGACAACTTTGATGATCAGTGTCAACATTTTTGAACGGTCAGTGTCAATATCATCTGTCAATGTTTTATCAGAGTCCTTACTCTATCGCCAACAGATCCGCTTCTACTGATTTATCCTTAAGACAAATGTATTAAGTCTTTGATGTAGATATTCGAAATTTTTTTTCAAATCATAACGAAGGAAATGTGTATAAGTTTAGGTATGATTCGGAATATAAGGAGTCTTGAAGGTTTCCAAAATATGGTGAGTACTATATATTTGTACAAATCTGTCCAGTTGCTGGGATACGCAGACGACATCGACATCATCGGCCGCTCCCAGCGCGCCGTGTTAGAGGCTTTTACGGCAATTGAAGAAGAGGCGAAACGAGTTGGCTTTGAAGTAAATGAGGACAAAACCAAGTACATGTTGTCAACAAACAAAGAAGCATCTGTCCACCGCCTAGGACAAAACGTCACTGTTGGCAACAGTAACTTCGAAGTGGTTAAGGAGTTTACCTACCTCGGAGTAAATATCAACTCCACGAATGACAATTTAGTGGAAATTCGACGAAAACTTACCCTAGGAAACCGCTGCTACTTCGGTTTGGCGAAACAAATGGGGTCAAAACTCCTAACTCGGAAGACGAAATGTTTGCTCTACAAAACTTTGATCCTGCCAGTTCTGCTGTATGGAGCCGAGTGTTGGACGATAAGCAGGAAAGCAGAGCAGATATTGAACACTTTCGAAAGAAAAATTCTTCGTCGGATATTCGGTCCCGTATGCGAGGAGGGCGAATGGAGGAGAAGATAGGTATAACCGCGAACTCTATGAGCTGTACCAGGATGTGGATGTAGTCCAAAAAGCCAAAACACGTCGACTACACTGGCTCGGCCACATCGAGCGAATGGACAATAATGCTCCAGCAAAGAGGATCTTCGAATCACAGACCCCAGGTTCGAGAAGACAAGGAAGACCGAACCTCCGTTTTAAGGATCAAGCTATCGCGGATGCCAGAGCGCTTGGCCTAGATAACTGGAAGCAGCGTGCCCGGGATCGAAAAGAATGGAAGGCTGCTGTGTCTCAGGCAGAGACTCTTCACGGATCGGGAGCCCGTTAAGTAAGTAAGGACTTACTGTATTTTGAAGCCACACAGAAAATTTCCCATAAGACCTCCGAGGTTTAAATTACTCTAAACTGCAGTCAGCATGTTCTAGTTTTTTCGTCACAAAATAGGTAAAAAGATACCTATAGACAAGCAGGATGTTTAAAGAACACATTCAGCAATGTTAAATCCGACCAAAAACCATGTCGAACCAAGGACACTTGACAATTCATAGAATACTTTGAGCATTCTGAAGAACTTGAAGGTGATAAACTTAAAATGTTCGGTATGCGGGGAGATGAAATAGCTCTCTTATGCTTCCTTCTGCCGCATGTGACATTGTGCGTCCAGTGTGATGATAGAGCAATGTTGCTTGCATCTTGCCCTTCCATCATATTCTTTAGGTTTTTCTCACCGATCATATTGTCAATCTGTGAGGACTTCTATATCATCAATTGCAAATCTCCAGTTTGACGCCTATGATTCACCTTACCTACTATTTTCCAAAGGTGTGCAACATGGAGAGTGGTCTATACGACAAGGGCTTCCGTGGAAGTTTATTTTTCGGAACAAGGGTCAGTCTGTTTGTTCAGGGAATCTGCAGCTCTATTTGATTGCAGTTTTCAACATAATCTTTGGGACTCCATCTATAGTTAGCACTTTTTTTTAGCAGCAGATTTATCCTCCGAAATCAGCACATCCACGTATGTACATACTTTCAACCCAACAAACAGACAAACTTGATAACACCTACTCCAACTAAATAAACTTGATTTCCTTCACTTAAACACCAAAGATTTCTATCTTTCGAACTAAGCCAATCCAATCAGAGACATTGTCCCGCAAAAGGATACAAGTCTCGCAATAATATCGCTGTTCTTCCACCTGATTTACAATGCAGCCCTCTGCATCGGTCTGTGTATACCTTCTCCATTGTACATGGTTAGCAAAGGCATGCCACTTGACCACTTGTAAGAAACTTTACCTCCTAACATCCATATAACTTACAATTGCAGTACGTGATAACCACATCCCTCCCCTACTGACCGAGTGCACCATCATTTTCCGTAATGCAATCCAAGAAATGTCACACAACCTAAAACTTCCTCTTCTTCGTTCCTTTTCTTTGTGTAAAACTTCTTTCAACAACAATACCACAAGAGGGCAGGACAAGAAAAAAAAAAAAAAAAAAGAAAAACTCAAATTGTCCACACTTAAGATTCCGACAATGTACGAAAACGCCAATGCAAGGACCAACTTTGCTCCTGTAAAAGGACTCCTTACAAACAACCCAAAAGACTTCGAACACAAGAACAACTCAACTATCGACTTTTTACCCCCAGAGCGACGGCAGTACCTCCTTCTTTAAATGAACAATCAAAGCTCTCCAGATCCTCGAGAGGTCACTACTGCAACATCAATAAACTCTGACCAACGTTAATGATTGAACTCGATGCCCGCTCAGAGCTGGATTTGAAGTTGTAATTTCCCCATTTATACTCGGTCAGGACCTCATTTGACATTCGCCAGGTGTGGGCGAGAGGGTGTTTTTTTTTTTTTTTTATTAATTTTTAAGTAACTTTTCATCTTATCACACCAGAAGCCAAAAACCCCGTGTGCCATTAGAGGACTGACGCTTGCTTAAATTATAACGACCGCAAGTGAATGCCAAATGAAGACTGTCAGCCAGCCAGTGCATGGCATGCACGGATGGGTGTCGATAGACATTCCAGATGCACTTCGGGATATCGTTGCCGAAGGAAAGGAAAACTTGTCACAAAACTAATTTTGTGCAAATTTTCTTCGAAAATTTCTAATTGTGAATTCTAACGGCATTTTGTGGACTAAAAGAGTCATCTCAAGCAGTCGATGCTCTACGAACTTTGGCATCACCGAACAACCGAACAAATCCGAAAGTTCTGTTGACTTAATGAACACATTTCGAAGTCAGCGTAGTTAAAACTGGAATCGTGGTTAATGAAAGATTTTCGGTTTTTCTTCTTCGTTTTGTAGATTTTTCCTTTCTCTCTATGGTTTATCCATTTTTCATCTGTCGAAGTTTTTTTTTTTATTAGATTTCCTCCAAATGGAGATAAGGTTTGCGGAGGGGGTTGTGATCATGGTGGATTCGGTGGCCGAAATGGTTTTAAAATGTTTCCAAATGGAATTCAAATGGCTTTCATCCGACTGCGGGTGGGTATTGTTTTGAAAGTCATGTACAATCCATTTGCAGATGTATAGTTTTATTATCTTAGGACTAGGACTGGTAGGTTAGGGCAATAGGCAGGATATTTAATACTTAAGCGGTGAACATTAGAGCTATACACGGGAGCACTGTTGTACTGATGACAAAAGTTGTCTATCTAGCATCATTGATGGGCATATCGCGAGATAATACTGAAACCCTTTAACATCTACGGAAACTGAAACCTTTTGCAGCCTTCGGGCGAGCCTTTGAATTATGTAAGGAGCAAGTTCAACAAAAAGTTGAATCTTCGCCTTGTCGATTCAGCAAGGTACTTGTGGAGATGAAAACGCAAACCAGGACCAGGAATCTCATACAAGACGAAAGAAAGTCACATTCATATGCCTCGGTCAAACCATGGTATCAGGTCGAACGCTTGGCAATAGTTTGTCAGACTCAAGTATAAGTCATTTGATGGGTGGATTAGAACTTATACTTTCCCTATGTTTATTACCTTGTAGTTTCCGACGTATCCTTGTGGAGACAACCCTCACAAAATATAACGCTTTGATTAGTATAGGGTCGAGTGACTGACTGTACGGGGATACAGATATACTAAGATCAGAAGAGGTCCATTGTGATATAATAAATCTATTTTGGCTACCCTAGCTAGTAAGGAAGAGCCTACTGGAAGAGATTGATAAAACCGACAAAAACTGTCCTATCTTAAGATTTGTAGCCACCTCAGCTAGAGATCAATGGTTATCGATCACCTGCCATGACACAGCAACCAAAAATTGGCTCATGCGGTAGGAAGAATCAAACCTTGGAAAAACGCAGACTTGCGTATAACTCAGGGACAGGATGTTCCCAAGTTATTCACTTGCGTTGTCTTCATCCCAGAAGCAGACAGTCTCACCAAGGACGTTTTTCTAGCCCGGATCGCAAGACAAAACACTGGCGTATCTACTAAGAGTGGGCGAGTCCTCAGGGTTAGCAACGAGAAGAGCAGATGGGAAATCATCACATTTGCTTTGGATGAGGTTTCCAAGGATTACATCCTAAGCCAGGGTTGTAAACTTTTCCTTAACTTCTCGCAAGTCTTGATTAGAATAAAAGGATCATCGAGACCAGTCCAGAGTAAAGAATCTGAAGAAACTGAGGACAGAGCACCTACTCATCCAAAGTATAGTGTTCAGCAAAGACTGCTCGAAGCGTGAAGGGAAATTACGATTGGAGCTAACAAAGTCCAAAAGACTCACCAGACAGTTGAACTAATCACATCTGGAGCTAGCAACTCAGCGGCAATGGCTAAGGTCGAAGATGTCAGAAGACTTGTCCTCAACATCTAAGAAGCTAGCCAGACCACTGCAGAAGCTAAAAATGTTGACAATCCTGCCAACATATCCCTACAGTAATTTTTTACTATGGGATTAAGGTGCACCCAAATTAATCTACTAATGTAATAAGGATCACCTAGATGTAGCCTTTATCCAGGAGCCGTATATATACAAGGACCAGATACAAGTGCCTCTCAGGTGAGTTACTCTACGATTCCGTAAATGAATGAAGACCTAGAGCTTGTATTATGTTAAATCAGAATATAAAAGCTATTCCAATTCCAGAACATACCAATAAAGACATGGCAGTGGCAATAGTTGAGCTACCCACTGAAGGCGGTAAGACAGGCGCGGTAATATACTTAACTTAGCTAGCGGGTGACTCCACTAACCTGGACATTCTGCCATTGCAAGGACTTATGAACTACTGTGGCAGAAGGAGACTCCAGCTGATTATTGGATGCAACGCGAATGCCCATCATACCAACTGGGGCAGTTCAAATATCAATAAAAGAGGTGAGTCACTTCTAGAATTCATTTATAAAAATAATCTTTGAAATTCTAAGCTTCGAAAATAGCCCCACTTTTATAAACAGAATTAGGGAAGAAGTCCTTGACCTCACCCTATGTACCCCATTCATAAAAAACCTTATTAGGAACTGGCATGTTTCATCTGAAACATCCATGTCTGATTATTGTCAAATTCGTTTTGACATCCTACTAGGCTCCAAAATTTCTGAATTCTATAGACAGCCAAGATCCACAGATTGGGGCACATATAACCTAGAACTCATGGAATCCATGGCCAATTGCTCTAAGACCATCAGAGACATTGATAGTCTAGAACTTGGTACGAAGATTGAGAAATCTCTCAGGACAAAGAAATTGCGAGTGGCTGCTTCCTTGACATCGAAGGAGCTTTGGACAATACTGAACATGCCCAAATATACAGATGCATCCAAAACACAGGAGTTGATAATACCACATGTAAATGGAGAAAGCACATGCTAAGCAACAGAACTACCAATGCTACGCTTGTTAGTGACCAAATTAGAGTCATGGCTGCGAAAGGTTGTCCCCAGGGTGGTGTTCTCTCCCCCCTACTATGGCCCATCGTAGTAAATGAACTGCTAAACATACTCAGCAATGACGGTTTCTATGTCCAAGGGTACGCAGATGACATTGCGATCCTAATCAGAGCCAAATTTGTAGCAACAATCTCGGAACTCCTCCAGAGGGCACTCAACCTAGTTGCTGACTGGTGTAAAAAAGTTGGCCTAAACGCCAATCCCCAAAAAAAGCACCTTAGTTGCTTTTACAAAAACAATAAATAAAGCCAAACTACAAAAATCCACTCTGTTTGGTGAAGCAATAGGGTTTTCAAAAGAAGTCAAATACCTGGGCCTAACTGTGGATGAAAAACTCACATGGAACTCTCACCTCACGAAAACCATAGACAAAGCCAGGATCTCCTTATGGACCAGCAGAAGTCTAATAGGTAAGAGCCCCAAAATTATGTTGTGGCTTTACACAGCCATAACTAGACCAATCTTCACTTATGCAGCACCGGTATGGTGGCAAAAAACGAAGCAGAGGTCTACACAAGACAGGCTCAACAAACTTTAAAGACTAGCTTGTGTATGCACTACGGGCGCTATGAGAGCAACCAATAGAATTTGTGTGTGTTTTCTTGAAATTCAGACTTCAATTGGCCGGTGAGATCATGCAATTTAAGAACTTAAGGACTCTTTCCTTTGAGGCTATGTTATAGATAAAGTCAATGCCAACGATCCACCAACAATTCACCTACTAATAGAAAAATTCGCGAAATGCAGTCGCAATTCTGTGAGAACGTTATGAATAATTTCATCAAAACGATGAAGGGAGGTATTGTATTCTATTACTAACCTCAGAGTCTGTATCAAAGTAAAAATACCCCAACTTTTCAGTAAAACTTTGCATTTTTCAAATGATTTAAAATGACACCTCTTGTTGAATGACCCTATATTAATCAAACCAACCGGACTAACAGCTTAGGATACTCATGACGTATAAGTATGCCAGTTCGCTAAAGCTGTTGAAGAGAAGAGTCCTTAGATTGAGTAGTTTTCTTTGAGATCGAGCCGGATAGGTACATAGAAGGTAGTGAACAATTGCTTCCTCCTTATCGTCCCAACAGAGATTTGAGTACATAATATTTGTTGAAAATAAAAACTTACGACAATGACAATAAGAGTCGTCTGTCGGGTAAATTACAATTAATAATGAACTATACTTATTCGGAATTTATATTTTGCTTTTCAAGAAATTATATAAAAGAAGAGAAATTATGTTATAAAAAAAATGCTACTAATTATATTCAGCTATAAGTTGTTTTCTGTAGGATATGGCCACAGTAATATACATAGTTGACTAGTCTGTTCCAATCGTTAATGTTTTCTCCATTGAGTACAATAATAAGTTCGCTTTCATTCAAAATTGTCTTTTCGAAGTATCTCACTCTAAATTCGCTTAGTACGGGGCATCTGCCTATAAAGTGATGGATATTTTCTTCTTCTCTCATGTTACACATGTTGTGTAGAGCTAAACTGTTGCCACCAAATCTGCTTCCATTAAGAAGGACTAGATCACATTTGGCTTTGAAGATCCACGTAATTTTGGTAATACATATTAACTTCATCAGTAAGATAAAGTTGGCCTTTCGAGTAGTCCAGAAACTTGTAAATTCTTGTGCTGCTTTCCCTCGCTCTCCGTTCTCTTTCTTGACGACTATTTGCTTTGAGCCGATCTAGAAGCTGCTTTTTTTTGCATGTTTTGATCCCAGTGTAGTGCAAACCTATTCCCGATATCGTTTATCCCTTTCACTCAAAAAAGTTGTTTTTGTAAAAAAATGATAAGTTGATAAGTTTATGTGGTAATTTGGTATCATTGTATTCAAACATTGCTTTCTTGACATAACTTAGACGTAAGTTCAATGTATAGAATTGTCCATCTTCAGTTCCGGTCTCAATCGACAAGGTGCCTACCATCGACAAGTGCCTGATGGTAGTTTCAAAATTCTTTAAAAAAAATTGCATTGTAGTTTATCAACTTCATCAAATATTTCAAAGCCCCAGACTTGAGCACTATAAGTTTGGATAGCTCAGCAGACAGCTAGAAATAGTTTCCATTTTGCACTGAGTGTTATATTCCGTTTACCCAAAAAGCAATGCCATGCTTTGATGCTGCTTTTAGCTGCGGTATTTCTTTTCTCTACATGTCTTACAAAACTCATTTTTGGAGTGAGAAGTACACCAAGATATGTATACTGCGAAGCTATTCGAATTTCTTCCCCTTTGAAAACCAAATTTACCTGATTTGATAGCCTGCCACCATATCGGAAAACCATTATTTTCGATTTTGAAAGGTTCACTTCTAAACTCTATTTCTCGCAATACTCTTCAAAACGGACTATCATCTGTTGCATGATTTCAATAACATCTGCTAGGATCAGCATATCGATCAGCATATCGTCAGAGTAGTACCCTTATATTTAAAAGCTCAATATTGAGACCTCCTCCTATACACTAGTGTAAATCATTGATGTAGAGTGCGAAAAGTAACGGTGATAATAAGCATCCTTGCTTCACTCCAATAAGTGTCTCAAAATATTCTGACAGCTCGTTTCCCGTCCACAAAGCAGATTGGGTATTAGAATATATGTATGCATTCTAGCAGATTCACGCATTTGGTAGAAACTCCTATTTCGCGTATCTTAAAGATTGCTAATCTTTTCCTCGATATTTCATCAATGCCTTTATGCCTTCAAATCCGCGAAGAAGGCATAGACTTTCTTTTTTTCTGACAACTTGATGTGTACGATTGCTGCCAGGTTATATATGTACATATATTATCTATTGTAGAGTATTTTTATCTAAACCCAGCCTGGTACTCAGTTAAAACGTTATTTCTTTCCACCCAAACATATAACCTCGCAATTCATAAATGAAATGCCCGTGTAATTGCTTGGGACGTGAACATCACCCTTTTTGAATATCGGCCATATTTTAGATTTCCTGAAAGCTTCCTCTACCCTATATTCTATCTCGATTATATCATTTCGCATCTTAGCATTTTGTAGATTGGAGCTAAGTCGATTTTGATATTCTGCCCTTCCGGTTTCCTTCCATTTTAGCTTTGGCAAAAGATTGTAAAGATCGTTAGTGTTGTTCACAGTAATTGCAGTGAACAGTAGCTGCAGTGAAGTGAGTAGTTTCCGACACACATCGACATTTCCTGTGACACGGTACAGGAAGAAGTGTCAGCACTTTGGTATTAGATATTATGTTTATAATGTCCACACCGTCAAAGTTGATGTATTCATGTCGAATGCCATTTTTGTTTAAAATCTTTTTGACTCCATAAACTATACCACCAATAGTTCTCTCAAATCGGCTGTTACGTATGAAAGTCCATAAAGTATTTTTTTGAAATCCTCTATTTTTTCTTCGGGTAGATGTGTTTCTATTAGTACAAATACTTCGTAGGATGTCAAATAACTAAAAAAGTCAGAAAGTAGGATTTTGTTTTTCAGCCTATGTACATTGTATGATATGATTCTAATATTCATTACAACACTACGAGTATGATGTAGCTTAGCCCAGATCTGCTTTGAGACACAACACATTGAACTATTTTCCCATCTGTTTGATGTTTCCAACAGCGTCCAGCTTTAATATCGAATGAGTAGCACCCTTCCTGGTGAACACGCCTCACAGTATCTATCATCTCAATGAGAGATATAAGGCCTTTGTACGAGGTACTAGGCACCCAGCATCCAACGTGAAAGTAGGAGTTGATAGTAAGAGGCTATCGTGAGACCGTTTGTGCTCTCATATATGTATATTAGCATCACTACCATATGGATGGCACCATTGCCAGTTCGAAATATGTGAACTCATTTTCTAACAGATTCCGGCTATCAGCATTATGAAATGTGTCTAGGTCATTTTTTGAACGACTCGGGAGATTTCGTATAAGCTGGCGTTTTCTGCCCAATCAAAGTCAACATACCTCATCCCTTTCCCCATTCATCTCCCTTACCCCTCCATCGAAATTAGTCATCCACATACTGTTTTCGAAACATGGCAAATAGTCCCAATACCTACTCCGAATGCTAATTCATAACGTCAGAGCCTTGTCTAGCAATCTGAGCAGAGATCTCATTCCGTATGATTGTAGTGTAACCTGACACGCAAATTAGACTGCAAGCGTTTTCCTTGGGACCATCTAATTCAAAGAGAGAATACAGGTATTCTGATTCTGGTCAGAATACAGGGACTGGCAGATGACTTCGTCGATAAAAGTCAACTCTAGAAGTAGCTTATTACAATGTCAATTGTATACCACAGCAGTGATCTAATGGGCTTATTAGTGTGTCTTCATTTTCCCGAGTTGAAGGCATTGTGGTCATCTAAAACTGCGACTTCTCCAAGATATTTGTCAACGGTGAATTGACCACTTCCACTTTTCCTTCTATCCCGGCGTATCTTTTGTTCAAAGACGGTCACATTTAAGTACATGTGCAGTTATAGGATCTACGTTCCACTACCTTCCACGGGTATACTAGCTTTTGTTTGTTGTAGTCATCGAAACCTCGAAAACTCTGGTAGTGGAATTTGTGGCCTGATCATGAATTATGATGGTAGAAACCTGGATGTAACCAATTTTTTCAATCACTTCGCCGCACTTCGAAAAGTTTTACAGCCCCAGTTAGCAGATGAGAGGTCTACATCTTTGGTACCCCTCTGAGTATCTGTACTACGATGCCTACTCAAAATTAATTCAGTTTTCGAAGGAAGGAGCCTCATTCTTCAAAAATCTGATAGTGCTCCATTCCCTAGTTCCAAATCTAAAATGACAAATCTTAATTTGAATTCAAAAATTACTAAACAGATACAGCAACAGACTTGTTCACCATAAATGGTTCGCATTCTACCCGATAAGAAGTCACCATAAACATGACACCTAGATACGATAAACCTGAAATACAATGCAAAGAGTTTTTTTTTTTGTTTTCAAAAATATCTAAATCATCTTAAATAGACAATAACCGACGACAAGTTCAACCAAACCCATCTTATCATCATGAATTTATTCTTTTCTTCTGTGTGGCAAATCCTTAAAATACAACGCCATCTACATTCATTGTATTCACATGAATAAATTCTTACAGAACTACTAGGAGACCAACTCATTCCTATGTACATCCGTCGTCGTCGCCCTGTGTGTACGTACACCCAAAATACAATCACATTTTGGTAGAATAAAAGCACAAACAAAGCAGCTTCCTTCGTCTAATACCAAGGTATTAGCATTTTCCAATTTAGATAATTGAAAGCAACATCAAGTAGCTGTGTTCCACAAATGCCACTCTATCAATGGCACACAGAAATCCAGCAATAGAATTTGAGAATACAAAACACAATGGGAGTTCCTCTTGTTCCCAGGCCGGGCCGTGTGCCATAACAACTAATCTCCGAGTGAATGCAAAACGAAAATCATAAGATCTCTGTGAGTCGGTTCGGTATGAGTATCTACATATCGTTGTCCCGTTGCCATTGTTCTAGGATTCAATTTATGAAAATGACTGTGCAGGAAAAAGGCCCGCAAGATAATGCTCCGACTGTGTGTTGTTGTATTCTCCAGACATTCATTGAGAATGTGTGAAAGGTAAGGTAATGCATGGAAGATAACATCAAGGCAAGAAGTTGTTCTTGACCTCCCCTGGTGCACTTGGAATTTTTGGTTTGCTATTCAATATCTGGTTCTTTTAATCGAATGATTAATTATCGTAAAGTCTACCTTTCGGATTTAACTGGATGGGGGTTTTTTTTGTATTTGATCTTAAGGTAACTGGTTTGACCATGGATGTATGGATAAGTGCGGTGATTTGATCTTGATGTAGCTTTTGTAAAGGTCATGGTGGTAATTGATCAAAGTAAGAAGTAAAGGGTCATCCAACAAGAGGTGTCATTTAAAATTTCGCCCCAGTTCAACAGTCAACATTCAAATGTCAGGGCGATAACTTTTGATAAGTGAGAGCTTCGAGGTTATTAAATGTGGATCGATGCGTACTCGGACAACGTGATCAAATAGTGAAAATTCACTACAAAAACGGTGAAAATATCATGAAAGCGTTTCGTAAATTTTGTACAACTTTTGCATTATCAAGCACCTCTTTGCACGCAGCTCGAATTTAATCGATAAATTTGAACGTATTGGACAGGTTAGTGAAGTAAGAACTCCAATTCATGTTCGTCCGGCAAGGTCAGCTGAAAATATCGCCACCGCAGCTGAGAGTGTGACTGAAAACAGAGGTGTGTCCATTTCGAGACGGTGCTCTTATATGTGGCATTAATCTACGTAATGCCGCTACTGTTCGGGAGGCTTTCTCACCTGCATGCGTAAGGAGATCTCTGAAGCTGAGTCTGTGTTCCAGCAGCACTCCCAGATACTTGATGTATGGCTTCGAGTCAATGATGCGCTCACCGACCTGTATGGTTACGCGTTCCACTTTTTGAGGCTGCTTATGAGAAAGGCTTCGGTTTTGTAGTTCGTAATTTCCAATTCTAAAGCCAAAGCTTCTTCTTCTTTCTCTTAGGTGGCGCCACAGTTCAAGGTGATTCTGGGCCTCCAATAACATACCTCTCCAGTTAGCCCGATCTTTAGGTATCTGCCTCCAGTTGCGCACTCCAAGTTTGTTGAAGTTCCCATAGCCATAGCTTCACGCTCGCGATTATTTGATTATAGTTTTGTACCACTGCATCATCAGCATGTCCAATAATTTCTATTCCCCTCGGCCTCGATGTTTTTAGTATGCTATCGTACATTATGTTCCAAAGAATTGGTCACAAGACAGACCCCTGAGGAACTCCTTCCGTTATCTTGTACTTCTTTGGTACCTCTTCCGCGTCATAGTAGAGGGTTCTTCGAACTATTTGATTATCATGCATAGTATGTAGTTTGATACCTGCAGGTCACTTAGTGCTCATACTACACGCTTCCAGTCGGTTGAATTGAACGCGTTCTTGACGTCAAGTGTTACGAGCGCTCAGTACTGCTTTGTCGCTTGGAACTATCTTTCTCCAGCAATTGCGTCCCGTGCTCTGTCACACACAGCTTGTATTGCATGTATGGTGCTTCGTTTCTTTTTGAATCCAAACTGTCGATTGAATAGCCCCGAGTGCGCTCATGCCCCCAACAGAGGACAAGGAAACCGCCAGCAAAGAATGTTTCTATGCGCTTCTCAACAAGACGAGTGAGTAATGTCCTATGTATCTCTTTAAAATCGTGTTAGGTGGTTTTAACGCCAAGATAGGAATGGAGGACATCTTTGGTAGGACAGTTGGTAAGGACAGCCTACAAAACACCACGACTGGCCAAATTGATTATATTGCGATAAACGCAAGACATGCCTCAGTACAGCAATATCGAAGTGACGGCTTACTGGCCGATCTGTTCAAAGCTGTTCGAACTGGTAGTGAGTATATACCAACTCATTTCGAATATTTGGTCAAATGAGTGCATGCTTGATGATTGGAATATGAGCATCGTTTGGCTGATGTACAAGAAAAGAAACCCCCTTAATCGCTCCAATTGATCTTCTCAACATCGCGTACAAGATCCTATCTGCAATATTGTGTGAACATCTGAAGCCCTTCGTTAGCAACCTGATTGGGACTTATCAGTGTGGTTTCAGACCATGAAAGTCCACAATCGATTAAATTTTTACACTTTCACAGATCCTGGAAAAAACTTAAGAAATCCAAATCGATACCCACAACCTTTTCATCGATTTTAAGGCCGCATATGACAGCATCTACAGAGACGAGCTGTACAGAGCCATGTCTAGTTTTGGCATCCCAGCCAAACTCGTCCGTGGAGGATGACGATGGAGAACTGGCCAAATGGGTCTAGCTCTATGTAAATGCGGGCAAAACCAAGTACTTACATGATGTTAACATAAAAGGACACAAAACATTGACGAATTGGAGAGAAGGTCACAAGCGACAGCTACAACTTTGAGGTAGTAAGGGACTTTATCTACTTTGGCTCTGCTATCAATTCTGACAATAACACCTCGGCAGAAATAAAACGAAGAATAACTCTTGCAAGTCCCTGTTTCTGTGGGCTGACAAGGTAATTGAGTAGTAAGGCCCGGTCCCGAACAACTAAGGAGACTCTGTATAAGACCTTGATCATCCCAGTCCTGCTTAATGGCCCTGAAGCTTGGACTCTATCTAAAGTGGATGAAGATATCTTCGGTCGCTTTGAGAGAAAGATTCCTTGTAAATTTTTCGGTTCCTTTTGCGTTGACAGGCTTTGGAGAAGGAGATTCAACGACATCGACCTAGTCAAAAAATTGGGCATTAGACGTCTAAGATGGCTAGGACATGTAGAGCTGATGAACACAAATGCTCCGGAATGCAGAGTCATCGAATCTAACCCGGAGAGACAACACAATAGAGGAATACCGCGCCATAGGTGGTGCGCACAAGTCGATGGGGACCTTAACATACCATCGACTTCTATTGCTCCAAAGGAGCCTATGAATTAGTGAACCTCCTGATAGTTTCTAGAGTTAGCGACTTACTTTAGAACCTAATTGGTCAACACAATATGACTTTCTGAGAGACAACAATGCTAGAGCGGATTACCAAATGTAGCTTCAGGTTGTTATATCATTAAGCCAAAATAGCATTGATACTACTCAAGCCGTTACAGACTGACGCCTTTTGTTCGCTTTGGGCTGTCTAAGTATTTTCCTGAAAGTATTATTTGATCGGTCTTTTCTCTGTCCAACACAAATCTTCTTCAAGTCTCAGTTCCCAGAAGGTTGTCCTTAAGGTTTCCAGGTGTACCAAGATTACTGACGTTTACGAAAGTTTTAATTTAGTCGCCAAGAAGAAGGATGAAGACAACCCTATTTGCATAGATGCTTTGGTTTCTGAAATTATTGAGCCTACGAGCTTTTCTGGATCCCGTGGCTTACTATATTTGTTCAATTTTCAGACAACACCAACATTTTTTTTACGTACCCACCTTTTGCAAACGTCTGATGAACATTCGAGTGTATATTAGCATAAAAAAACTTTTAGGAAAAGAAAAAAAAAAGTGCTCTTCAAAAACGATCTTGAACTCTGGACCCCCTTTCATTCCACATCAGCAAATGGACCCTTCTTCGCTTTGGGTCCCTGAGTCAAAGTTCACTGAACAATGTAAGCGTCTGCAGATACTTGTACACATCCGAACATTTTTTTTACAAAAAAAATTCCACCCTCATTACATATTCCCAGGAAGTGTACTCTTCGCTTCCTTTTTGATTACTAATACATATTTTCGATTCACTAACCGCGGTTAAACCAAACCTCAATAGATAGCTCACTATACGGAAAAAAAAAAATCCCCGATTAACCTGAATGCCTTCCGCTTCGCCTACTCCCGGATATTGTGAGGAACTTGTCCAACCGAAAGACAATTAATTAGTCTTTGACACACTATTAGATTCTGACATAATTCCAAGGCAGTCCGGAGATAATTGCTCAACAATTAGTCGAATTGAGCCCCACCTACCACTATGGTCCTACATAATCCACTGAACATGACGTTGCCTCCGAAAACCCGATTTCGATGATCAATCTCACAGGTCACATCGATTGAGGCAGGCATTCAAATTAATAACAAACCGATAACAAGACAACAACCAGGACCAGGAACAGAGCCTTACGAAATTAATAGCCACTATCGGACCCGTTGGATCTGCAGTAATCGTTTGTTATTAATAGGAAGCCGGCTTCCAAGTGATGGCAATAAGTCAACGATGCTGTTGTTAGCCAATGCAATGCGTTGAGAAAAAGTTCAAATTTTCACATGAATAAGTTCATTAGACACACACAGCGCACGCTACAGCAGACAGACAGACACACTCGTACAACATGCGCCAAGAGGCATTCTTGAAGACGGTGGTCTGGCCAAAAGCTAACCAACAGCACTGGTTACCACCAAGAGCCGCACAGTTGTTTAATTGAACTACATGCTGATTGATGTGGATTGTGTAAATGGCACTACACGCAGAGGTTCTGGTGCTGCTGCTGCTGCTGCTTGAACGGTCATGCTTGAGTGACCACATTGCCTGGTCGCCGCCACCGATTCATGGCGAATTAATTATGGATCTGCTGATCGCATCAGTTGATAGCACCGGACATTAGGAAACTCACTTTATTAGGCAATTAGTAGCTGGCTAGTTGCCGTGCTACTGTTTTGTTTGTAAATGCTCTTCCATTGCACAAATTACCATCTGTCCAGGTGGTTGCGAAGAGATGTTGTCCATCTTTTGCAGCTTCGGAGGCGTAAAACGCAAACGGAAATTATCTTGCAACACATGATAGATTGTGTGTTGCACCATTATCGTCGTCGTCGTCGGTCGGTCGGTCGGAAGTGTGGTTCGGATAAGAGTGAGGTTCTGCTTTAAGATAAATTGCCCGAAGGAGGGACATATGTTAGCGGGATTTCGGAGAGTGCTGTCCAAGTGGTCATCATAATTTGTATGTCAGTCAGCTGAATGTGAGAACCTGTCAAAATTATTCCCAGAATCTGAAGTTCCCACAATTATATCGAATTCATGCATGAAAATCATGTCTTGTTTTGTTATTTTTTTTTTGAAAGTGAAAGTTTGGCTTCCAGGATCGATCAGCACGCGATTGAAATTCACTCGACCGCTTAACTTTGCCATGTTCTTATGTTTTAGAGGAGTATCTGCCGACGGAGCCATACATTATACAGCTTTAGCATTCCTTGATGACCCAACCGTGCAACCATATCCAACCGTTGACGTGGTGGATTTTAGCAGGGAACTGACTACTCCACAACTTGTGGAACCCGAACATTTTAACAAAACCTTTCGAGCATCTTCAAAGAAGCAATCAAAAGGAAGGTGTAATGGATCGGATCGATTGATGCCTTCGATTGATATTTCCTACTAGCTAGATATTTCTAGCACTGCTTAGGGGTGTAAATATCATGGATGACAGTGAAAATGCCCACCCGAGCCTAATTAACTGAACGGACCCTCCGCAACGCAAGGGAACCTATTGGAAACTATTGGATGCCTGACCTCATCGAAACAGACAGTATTTCGTAACATTAACGTCGAATTTCCAAATTAAGGAATACACCTACAAAAAAAAAAGACATTCTACAATGAGTCCAATGAGACTCCGGAGTCCGGAATACATTCAGTGTATCAGCTTCGCACTGATCCAAGGAGTTTGCTTAGTAGAAATTTACTTCGTCTCCTACCGTTGGCTTATAGAAGGATGGATGGCGACTACCATGTGAGATCCTCTGAAGAACCAAATGGAATGGTTTTTGCTACAGAATGAAAACTTTGAAAAACATTCCCAAAAGCTTTTGGTGACCAGCTATTAAAGAGATCCTGTTGAGGTCTTGCAGACCCATGAATTATTCCAATAGATTCATGGATCGCAGATGAGCTACACCTATATTTTAGACTACTTTTGAGTTGGTTACGCCAAAAAAATAGGCCGATTCTCAAACGAATTTTAAAGAAGACATTGTCGTGGTACAATACCTGGTCTATTAGTTCAAGACTCCTCTCCATATACTCATCTACGTGAGAAATTAAGGTAGGCCTAGGGCTTGCATCCTCACAAAAACCACTTTCAATACATTTTTACTCTCTAATCGTGTTACGGTGGCCGTATATTTGGAAGCTAGATCCCATAGGCACTGTCGAACTGCTGTCTAACTACCTGGCTTATGACCACCAATGGTCTCTTCCTGCCCTTGCGGTGACTTGCAGTTTAGGGGAGTAGCGACATCAACGAAATAGGTTGGCAACTTTTGGATTGTATTCTAAGTACAAACCTCGCTCTCTGTAACAACGGTTGTGAACCCAACTTTGTTACTAGCAATAGAGAGGAAATTTTAGATATGAGATACCCCAGTCTCAGATAATATAGTATATACATAGGTTCAGGGACTGGAATGTATCTCGTAAGCACTCCTTCTCTGATCAAAGATGTATTCAGCTTGATCTAAATAACCTCCTTCCCATTCAATCAGTTTTTAGGAATCCTACGAAAACCGATTGATCCAAGTATAGGAACAGTGTTCATGACCTAGATACCCTTGTAAAATAATTAACTAGTGCCCTTAACCATACAATGTCAATCTTTTGCAAACCCAGAGGTAAACCAAGACCCCCTGACGTAGTTAGGAGGAGATTAGGAGCATGACTGTAAACGGCACTTCCAACGTGCCAAGCAGTTTCATGACTCTCAATCACGGACCCTGTATATAGATATCCTTAGAATTTACACAACCAACCTAAGGAAAACCCAACGTAAATCTTCGAGACGCTTTTGTGTTAAAGCAGAAAAGATCTTTGAGCCATCAAGACTAAGAAAGGTCATAAATTCAGACTCAAAGTTCCTTATTCATCTGAGAACGAACCATTTTCAGTATCGACTCTCTTGAGCTGTTTTGGATTTTCAGTTCTCTAGCTGCCGCATTGGCATGGTGCATCTTACTGAAATGCCTGCAACATCGGTGCCATGCAGGTCTCTGAATCTTATTATGGTATAATGTGGGCCAGATGGTATAATACCTGCAGAAATGCAACACACTATAGATCTTATACTCCTATAGCTGGTAGTAAACGTGGTTTTCATACTGAAGGCAGGTTTGCATGGTAATCCCAAAAATCTCAGGCCCATAAGTCTATCATCATTTCTCTTGAAAACTCTGTAGAAACTGATGGATGCCCATATTCCCTGCAGTATTAACCCATCCCTGCAGTCTCCAAGCATGCGTATAGCAAAGGAGAATCGGTAGAAACGGCCCCGCACTCGCTGATGCCCTTCATTGAAAAATCTCTAGATTGCAAGGAATACACCTAAGTAGCATTTCTCAACATCGAAGGAGCTTTTAACAACGTTAAACCTAAGGTTAATACCAATACCAGCCCACTTCCGAACCTTTGAGTTGAGGTGCCGATAGTCGACTTTGGTTTACTAATTCAAAACTGGGTGACGCCGTAGTTCATAAGGGATACGGGTCAACCCGACCAATTTATTGAAGTAATATTCCACAAAGACATTCTTCTACTTTTACCGAGGCTTTGGGAGCTAAAGAACCTTGAGTGGCTCTGGAGCCTGGTTTTGGATTTCTGGCAACGCTGACTTATTTCTGAAAGATAGCTGAACTGCGAACCAAACCAATGACTATTCTACGTATGTATGTACACAGTGATTGTACGACTCAAACTAACGTATTACAGTCGGGTATAGCATTAAGAGAGTAGCAAAACACCACCTATGTATAAGGTTAGCTTCAGTGTCACATGCTTCTATAACAAGCAGAAAATTAGACTCTTTATGATATCGAAGGACCTTTCGTAAGTGTAGACTAGAGTAGACTCTTCCAAAAGATCATGGTCTACATACCTACATAGTCGCTCATTCTTATATAGCTTATTATTGGAGACAAAACGCTCAAACCTCATATAAAGACAATCAAGCTTAGGAAGAGCTGCTGTGATGAGGAGGTCCACTATCGACGTTATTCCAGCAAATAAGGGATAAATAAAACTTGTTTGAAATGTTAGGCTCAGAATCTAGGGCATTATGCTACACATCCCATCGTTCATTTGAAAATAGGGCAATGGAATCGACGATGTGACTGAGAGATTTATCTCGCCGGAGAAGTAGTGATACAAAATCGTCAGCTTAAACAACACTTGAATAGAACTCATAGACTAGTTAACCATATTTCAAGATTTCGACAGAATTGAGCTGAGAATACTATAAGAAAACTGAAGGACAGACGATTTGGCAAAAAATTATACAAAACAGGACCTCTGTATAGTCGAAGTAGAGATACATACATTCTAAGAGCAATGGAAATAACCAGCTCATATTGTAACACAATGGATGTCACTTGGTCTAAGGAAATTCTATCGAGTATGAAGGATATTATTTACGTACCTATCCCAACCCACCAGGTGGAGGCTGAACAACTTAACGATACATGGCAGCAGACCACTTATGTATGACGATAAATAATAATACAAAATTTGGGATGTTCTTTAACAAGGCTGAGGTCTAGGTCCTCTGTTGTGCAATGTTATATGTATGACAGTGTTCCAACACTGCAAGTTCGGGAAGGTGCAAGGCTTATTGTCTGCGCTGACAATATATTCAAAGTTTCTGGGAACATACTTCTGAAGGCTGTACACTACCCCTAAGACTGTACAACGCTTTTGGCAGACACTGTGACTTAAAAGATCTAGAGTATTGTGGAACATCTCGCTGTAGTCAGACCCACTAATGTCACTATGTGTTTTAAGCTAGACAGTACGTTCCTCCTCGTCCAGACAATACCGACAGTTTGTCTGCGAACATAAATTTAGACCTTCGAGATGTTATCTCATGACTGACAAAGACGCATCCTACGTGGTATGTTAGAGCTTTGACTATATGACTACTTTGAAAAGTTTACATTGCATTACATTACTCATTGCACCTTTCCCTAGGTTTATCCTAGATTATGCAAATCACATATTTTAGTGGTGTGAACTTCGGCCTGTACAGTCTTTCATCGAATGTATCATTTTCCCACTAAGGCCCCAAGCGCTGCCTTACAATCCCCAATTTTACGATCCAAGTTGGTTAAGGAAAGCTAATGATCTCTTAACAAGATTTTTGTCTGGCATGACGTATCCTTATACTTAATTCTATGTATGTCAGAGGGATATTCCAGCTTGATACTGCAGCCAACAGTATGTCAGAATGCCAAGCAGCTGATGGAGAAGATTCATAGTGCTTAGAAGGACTATAACGTATTTAATTGGTGCCTTCACAGGGAGTTGTTTAATAGGTAGACATGCCAGTGGGTTGAATGCTTCCTTCAACGATTTATGCAGAAGCTCTGGGGACGATGAAAAAGGAAGAAAAGATTATCTACCTTCTGCGCTTGTATGATATCTAAATATGTGCAAGAATAGCCACCGAACATAGTCTAACCTAGGATAGAAAACTCTCATCTGGAGCAATCAGACGCAAATGGTCCATTGTACTACCAGGAAGCAAAATCCAGTATTACCCATTTTACAGGAATTACTTCGACTTTCGGAGAAAGCCGAGAATACACTTCAGCACTCACCATATCAGCACCGAAGATCCGAACATAGGCAGAACAATAACAAAGGAAATGATCCGAAGTATCATCGTCCTATCCACAAGCGTCGCAGACAGTAGGGTCTCTTGAGCCTAGCACACTAAGATGTTTGGCAAAAGGAAAGTGTTCCGTAAGAATGCCATTAAGTTGTCTTAAGTCTTTTCTGCTAAAACAGCAAGAATGGAGCTGATTTCTGATGGAAGACCCAACGCAGTTTCAGGTCCTGAGAAATCATCATCTGAGCCTTGCTTAGCAATCTTATCGGAGATCTTATTTCCCGCAATCCCAGTGTGACTAGGGACCAAAACAAGAGTCAAAGAATTCAGCCTTGCCACCGAATTCAAACAGTTCTTGCATTTTCGAACTATTTTGGAATGAGTTACAGGCCAGATATATCTACACCGCCACCTATTCTTAACAATACAGTCGACAGCCATAAGGATAGCATAGATCTCCGCTTGAAAAACAGAGGCATGCTGGCCTAACGAGTAGTGAAGTCTAGTGCAGTCGGTATCCACTAAGGCACCAGCACCGGACCCTTGGCTAGTTTTGGAGCCATCCGTGAAGATTCGACTACAGCTCAGTCCAGGATCAGACTCTGGCCGAAGCCAGTTCTGAACGAAAGGAAAATCGATTCTAAATTTGCACAGCAGGATGTTCCGCTCTCATTGCATCAAGCGGCATATCGATGGATGATACCAAAAGCTACCCCATCTATGACGTTAGATTGCTTTGATAGCACATTCCATGATGAAAGTATTCGGGAAAGCTCCCATGCAGCCGAAACAAGGCGTTCTTTGGAGTTTCGTGCAGAAGGCAGTCACACAAGCGAAAGCTCCTCCACCAAACAACCGGCTTTTAAGCCAGAAAAGGTCTTATCATAGCCGTATAGATTCAGATGATCTTTTTCAGTGACAAGACCCATGCCTTGCAAAAAACACACTTAGGTACACTACCAAAAACTGAGAGCGCTCTGGATGTTTTCGACTTGACATGCTTTACCCAAAGAAATTTCGTCTCTAGGATCATTCCCAGATATTTCGCTTCATCGAAGATCTGGATTGTGACGCCTTTTAGCACTTACTGAGTTAGATCGGTCACAATCCTCCTTCTCGTGAAGAGAACAACCTCAGTTTTGAAAGGATTTACCGAAAGAACATTTCCAGTGCACCATTCATCGAACATGTCTAAAGCTATCTGCGCGTGAGGATATCCCGACAGAAAGTATGGCAACATCATACGCGTATGCCTGTACGGAGACGTTTGAACTGTTGTGAGTATGCAGCAGAAAGTCAACTACCATGCACCATAGAAGTGAAGACAGAACGTCACCTTGCGGAAAGCATCTGTTAACACCTACCATAACATGGCGGCTAGAGTTCTATTTACCAGCATTGTCCTGATCCACAATACCAATGTCTCATATACCCCTTATTGTCTAGCAGAGTCACACATGTAATCAAAAGCCGCTTTGTCAAAAGCGTCCTCTACACTTCAGCACTAATTCCATCAGCACCGAAGATCCGAACATAGACAGAACAATAACAAAGGAAAGTATCGTCGTCCTGTCCACAAGCGTCGCAGACAGTAGGGTCTGAGCCTAGCACACTCAGATGCTTGGCAAGAGCAAAGTGTTCCGATGCCAATAAGTTGTCTTAAGTCTTTTCTACTGAGACATCAAGAATGGAGCTGATTTCTTTCGTCTATGCTAACGTTCGGAAGCATACGTTTAGTCTGCCTGCATCGTAGACAACCGTGCCACATACAAGCAGAGTCACACATGTAATCAGAAGTCGCATTGTCGAAAGCGCCCTCTATGTCATAGCGTATTCCTTCCTATCGAGCCGGATTTTCCACGCTGGCATGCATGTTGCATATCAGATAGAGGATGCATCCACAGTGCAGACCTGCGCTTGTGAATATCGACCAGTCTCTCCAAGCTTTTCAGCTAAAAGGAAGACACACTTAACAGGTCTGGGAGATGGTTTTCTCGTACATGACTGGTGATTGTATTCTGAGCATTAACATCCGCGCGTATTAGTAGTCCCATTTTCCGAGAATCACCATACTCTATGAGTTCGATAACATCCTCCGGGAGGTATTATCGAATCGAAGAATAGGGAAAGGAAGGTTTTCCATTCTCCGATCGCTTTGTAGCTTATAAATAGCTGCAGCAATCAAATCCTGGCCACAGAATTGTCCAAACTTAGTTACTGAGAGAAAGTTTGATACAATTCGACAAGTTCTCGCTCTTTTAGTTCGCTCGTCACAGTGTACCGTGATATACCGAAGACATCCAAAACCATCTGACTGAGTGAGAGCGTGACTGGAGGCTGATGGTCAAAAAATGGTCTAACTAAAGAGATTTGTTGGTTAAAGCCGAAATTCACCTCAAACTATTGTGGCACCTAAATAAGTAAGTTAATGGTACAAAGTTGATGTTGAAGGACCTTCAAAAATTTTCATAACTAATTCGAGGTCTAGAAGAACGCTGCTTTTACCCGGAGTAACAAAATATATACTTCTTTATGGATGGGTAACACGTTCGGGATATATCCACAAACCTTTCAGACTGTAAGTGAGATGTATCTTGTAGTGAAGGCCGAGCCATGTGTCTTGTGGACTCTAGGCTGTGTGTTATTTGCCGAATCACGGGTGATGCAAAATATGATGGCCTCAGTGATATGAGTCCTTGATTGGCCCTTGCAAATACTCTTTTGAAGAGGATACAATATCTTGATATTTACTCCGATAAACTTTCACTTTCAGTGAGAGGTGCCAGGAAAGATTCTTCTTATTTGTCCAGGTCCTAAGCGGTTCTGACATTTGCCTAATTCCGCCGGAATGTCCATCTCATTTGGTAAAACATGCAATATTTCGTCCAGGTGAAGGTTATCAATGTTCTGCGGCCATGGGGACTCCTATTTACCCCAAAACTTCTATGAGTACCTAATTAAAACAATTAAATCTCAAAACAAGTCAAACTTAGTCACCCGCAATCAAGCCAAATCCTTTCATTGATTTCCCATGAAATTCACTCCCCTCGATACTCGTACAAGTCCTTGAAAGCAATAAACAAAAACATCGCTCGTCTTCCACTAGAAATAATCCTAACAGGAGTTGGGTGGATATTGTGCATCTGCACTGGTCAGGAACTTTCAACGCACACACAAGTTCATGGCTACGGCAGCAATTTTAACTTTTTTTTTCCCCGAGTACCTACAAGACAGTGACAAAAGAAATAGCGCACAATAGCGGAATAACTAAAAGAACGAATAGAGGGAGGATAAGGAAATACAAGGACACGATTAGACGAAAAAACAATCCGACTTTTTATGATGTCATTTTGAGTTTAATGGATTCTCAATGCGAGTTTAAGGATGTCGAGAGGGACACGTTAAGGAATAAACCTCACAGACTATGTGCGATGTTTAGAAGGAAAATCTCAGTGTCATCAGAACTTTACCAATAGAGACAGTGGTTGTGTTTTTCTTTCACCATTTTTATTGATCACAATGATTGAGGCAATTTTATTGCTTTAATTGTGATTTGCTTAACAGTTTTGCATCTAAATGGATGGATGTAGGTGTACACTTGAATTTTTATGGACGAATATAAAATTAGTGCTCACCCTCGATATAGAAATTGATTTTAGGGCCATACATCCGCCCAAATCACACTTGTGTCGACCTAATCATGTGAACCTAAAGCAATAGCACACGCACTCGACCTACCCTAACCCAGGACGAGTACGCCATGTTGCTGTTGCTGGCCACTAAAGCAATTCAATTTTCTATCTGGATAGTTTGCATTCGTGCAGAAACCATTTAACGTAATTATTATTATTATTTCAGTTTTTTTTTTGTTCATGGTGAATTAATTTTATTAGGCGCACACACTACATGAACGATCTGCCACAAGAGTGGATACATATTCCAACTATCAATGTGCCATTCGCTGGTCAGGAAAAAAAAAGAATCCATAACTCAATCGAGTGCTCAGTGGGTGGAAATTTTAATTCGAATCCTAACACACATCGAGATACTTTAAGCCGCGCTTCGAAGGAAATCGAATTGGAAAAAAAATGTCCATTTAGTCGCTTTTTTAATTTAAATCACCTGGACAACAGGTGCACTACCATACATCATCAAAAGTGTCAACAAACTCCGGACGCGCTCCACTGCAATTAAATAGTCGCCGCCGCCGCCACCGCCACTTCGTACCTATGTCGTTTGTTTGTTTGTAAACAAACCGGGCGCACAAACGGATGACACATCGACGTCCGACACAATGACGAAGATAGAGAGACCGCCATGCCATAATAGTCGGTCGGAAGAGGGAGTAGGGCGGTGGCCTCGGTCGAGCACCTCGAATCGTACCCAATTTACAAGCGAATCGAGTACTGACGGCTGTGGCTCACACTTGTGGTTGAAAATTCGTTTAATTACTATTCAAAACCGTGTTTACCATCGACACCGTTAATAGTGCCTTTATCATCCGGTGTTCGAGGTGGCATCTCTAGAATAGAATGGTGTTAGATACATTTGGTAGATAGGGAATGTATGTAACTAAAGTAAGTGTTAACTGTGGTTTGGATGTGGGATGAATTGTTTGTTGCTTGGAGAGAAAAAAAGGGCTTTTTTGGTGATAGACTGTGGAGAGGTGACCCGTTGGGAATTGAAAGTGTAGCAATTTGCATGTCAGTAGATTTTGGTAACCAATTTTACTAAAAAGGAATGTGTATCTACATATTCTATCACATCACTCATGAAAGTGTTAAGAACTACACTGTTTTAGGAGGAATACCAGAGGGTTCGGTTTTGGGTCCACTATTGTAACAAAGATCTCGTAGAAATGTGTTGCAAAGGGTCATCCAACGTAGTCTTCCACGAGTAAATCAGGGCCTATGAGGATATTTCAGCTGTGGAGGACAAAGAAACTTTCCCGAATAAAAAAATTAGATTCGATGACGTGCAGTGAAGAAGGTGAATGCTGACATTTTGTCTTCAGTGCATCCAATCTACGACCCAAAGGACGAGCTCCTTGTTACTGTATTCAAGGAGCAAGAGCCCTGGGGTCGCTTGTTTAATCAGCACTCCTTACTAGTCCTAAATAGGGAATCGCTTCCAATCCTTGCAAATACCAAAGAAATGGTGCGACACAGCATGGGGAAGGTCATGTTGAAGGTAATGACCAAGCTAGCAGAAGAAGAATAACCCCATGGTGAGGGAAGCTAAGCAAAAAAATCTGCATCACAGTAGGACTGCGAAGGCGTGCTTAGGTTAGGTAAGGTACGTGGATAGGCGAGTGGATGAATTCACAACCCCATGCTCGGGTCAATACAGACCCATTGTGATACCCTTACGGGAGAGATGTCCCTTGCGCATCGATTAGCTCTAGTTCTACAAAAATGGTTCATATGAACTAGCAAACCATCCAGTTGATTTGATGTAGTTCAAGGTGTGATTGACTGTCTGCTGAATAATTCTTCTAGTTCACGAAAGAAGTCTCGCCATAGAAATTTCAATCTAAGGTGGATAAGACCTGGACTGTGACAGAGAAAGTGGGTTGGCTTCCTCATCACCATATCCACGATATATGTCTTCTTCCGTTACTCTTACTTCTTTCAAATGGTACCGCAGAGTGTTATGATCCGTGATAACTCCTATCAGGGTAGAAAGGGATTTTCTATTCTATTGCATAATTCTGTCGGCGCTATTCTTATCGAAACAAGGCCATATACTTCTTGTGATGACACAAGTGTCTATTTAATGTTAGCCTCCCTACGGGCCCTAATCCCTACTTCGAGCTTCAGTGAGCAAGATGGGATGCGAGCCAAGGTTACGATCTTTTCTGATGTAGATTCTGAACTTCTCTGCCCAGCTCGTCGGCCTTCTCATTTCATCTGTGAAGATAGAGATGGTACCTGTATTGGTAAACTAACCGCTTCTCCATTCATCTCTGCTGGGAATAAGCTTGAGAAGGTTCTCTTGAAATCTAGGTACGGAGTCAGGTAATCCGTGGTGGGAACATTTCCTAGACATTTATTTAGGATCATAGAATGACTCGTTGCATTTTGCCTCCAACTATTTGAACGACTAATAGTTAGGGCGCTGATAGCTGCCGAGGCTTGAAAGAGGATATTCAGCGGAAGTGGATTGAGGATAGCCTCCAGTCCTGCAGAAGGTGTGGTTCTCATGGCGCTAGTGTTGTCAATACAAGCTAATCTCTGTATGCTCATGAGAGCCGCATAATTGGTGGTCTTGCTGGTGGACTGCCACCATACAAGACAGCCATAGGTCAGAATACGTCACACTATAGCCGTATACATCCAAAGTAAAATTTTGGGTTTAGCTCCCCATATTTTCCCAAACATTCTACTGCATATATAGAACGCAATAGTGGACTAGAGCAGAGACTAGTGAAGCTTCTAGACTCCGGAAAATTATGGTAAAAGACGCAGCAGTTCCCAGGTTCATTAGAAAATCTGACAGATCGTGGACAGAAAGTAGTGAGGTAGTTTCAGAAACATTAGTGGAAGCTCATTTTCCAGGAAGTAGCGCACCAACTGGTTTCGACACCTAATTTGGTAGAGGTAGATCATCTCATCTCATGAAAGAAACTGCGATGGGCTATAATGTTTATTCAAAGCGCCAGGCCCTGACGGCATTCTGGCAGCTATGCTGCAGAAGGCTCAAGTAAAGGATCAGGATCAAGGAAATTTTTATAAAATGTCTAAGGTTACGATACGTACCTATGGTATGGAGAGAAGTACGTGTGGTATTTATACCCTAAGCAGCTAAACCAGGCCGCACTTCAGCGAAAGGCTATAGACCCATTAGCCTCTCGTCATTTCTCCTCAAGGCAGTTGAAAAGCTTCTCCACATTCATATAACACAAAGTTCAATAAAAAAAATTGGTTATTAGAGATACTCCCCAGGGAGGGCTTATATCTTCTACCTTCTCTGGGTTCTTTAATTATCTGGATCCTTAAGTACCTCTAGATATACTTAAGGATCTATGCAATGCAGGGTTAAGCGTCACTGCTTATGCGGATGACGTGGTGATTCTAGTTCAGGACAAATTCTTCGATACATTATGATAGCCAGACCCATTCTTACATATGGGGCACTTTAGTGGTAGGCTACGATTAAGAAAAATACACGGTGTATGTTGACCAGGGTACAAGAAACAGTCTGCATTACCATTATTGGTGCTCTATGCACTACACCTACGGCTGGGCTTGAGGCGTTTATGTATCTTTTGCCACGGGATCTACAAATAAAATTACAGGCAGGTAACAATACGCTTCATCTCACTAACGGAGAGTTCTTCAAAACTAGCTATATGGGGCATAGCTCTATTTTTTAAGGGGTCATTCCCCAATATCCCTGATAAAGCGGATGACCGTCTTGGTATTCGACACACCCTATGGAGTAATGTTCTCTGATAAGGAGGAGTGGCAAGGGAAATAGTTTCGATCGAAAACGAAACTTCAATTTATATGGATGGTTCCAAAACTATCGAAGGCACGGGATCCGGCATAGATTCGAGAGATATAGACCAACATGTGGCCCTGAGACTTCCGGACACATGCAGCGTATTCGAGGCAGAGAATCTGGCCGTACTCAAAGCTACAGAACTACTTGAGATGGCATCAATATCCAACAAAAATATAGTCATCTTCATTGATAGTCAGGCTGCGCTAAAGGCGCTAGAGTCCTGCATCACTAACTCTGAACTAGTCAGGAGTTGTCGCACAATGATCAGGACATTATGTTCACAGAATCGAGTCAGAATATGTTGGGTTCCTGGAAACTTTGATATAGAGGATAACGAAAGTACCGACGCACGTACTAACTAGAAAAGGAGTAGAGCTCCCGGTAAATGATATCATTGAAGGCATTAGACCACCAATGACCGTGGCTAACCTAAGATGGTCAAACTTAGAAGGGCACAGGGTTTCAAAGACCTTGTGGCCTGAAATAGATCGGAAAAAATTGGAGAATTAATAAAACTCAACAGATCAAAGTTAAGAATAGCGATAGGGATACTCTCTGGCCATTACCTTCTGAGGAAGCACTCCATAGGATTAGGTTTAACGAACACGGACACATGCATGTATTGTGATGGTCAACATGTTGCACAGGACATTACTCATCTACTCTGTGAATGTCAAGCCATTGCTCGGAGTAGAGTAAAGCACCTCGGAATATACTTTTTCAACAATTTGGAGGAAGTTGGTTCAATGAATTAAATTGAGGACATATTGAGGTTCTGTAGGGAAATTAAATGTATGGGCGATTTGGTTTAGATTTATGATCGTGAAGGTTGCCTAGGGATCGCGATGAAGAAGAACTCATAACCCTATACAACGTATAACCTATAACTTATATCTTTTAGATAACACCTAACACTTTCTGAAAAAATTGAGAGGAAAGAAAACAAATGACGAACCTTCTGCACTGACAAATAGGATAAGACACGGTTGGTGGTTGGTCTTGGAAGTCGAAGTTTTCTACCTTTCAGATTTTAGATTGTTATGGCACTCCTCGATCCTCTTGCCAGATTCCTCATCTAGAGTGATAAATGATACGAGTATTTTGAGGCTCGTTAGTTTATGCTTGATGCACTTTGGAAGGATCGCTGCAGTCACCAATGATGGAAAAAACGCCAATAGATGTCAGAAATGGTCTACGATCAGACGAATAACATTTCTGACTAATTCTGGACTAAAAACTTATAAGTCGAGTTGGCAAAAACCTCTGTCCTTCAACTCGATTAGTCTACTCCAGATCTCTCTTTATTTGTTCATCAAACTACAAAAGCCATAGAATGAGTTTAGAAGCCCAGGCATAACAATACATTTGTGTCCTAGAACCAAATAAAGGTAAGTTTGTATACGAATGTTTAGACAGTTCCAAAACGAAGTTGAAGAACTTCAGCGCTTTTAAAACTTTTGTCTTTGGGTATGCCTCTGGCTAGGTATAAATAATTATAAGGGCTGGACGTTATCCAATCAAAAATAAGGGAAATTTAGCTAGATCAATGAGTTGGCTGTGTTTAAGAAATCAAAGATCATCTTCATGATCGATTTGCACACCGCGACATGACGGCTTACGCGCCAAAATGTTAGTCTTTTCTCTCTATCTAACAAGATGATCTAAAATTAACAAACGAAGGAGCTCTTCTTTTCGACAATTGACGTTGTAAGACATCAAGAGGTTCAACTGGTCCTTGGGTAGCTTGATAGTGGTGATAGATCTGGGGTGTCAGAGTGGATCTCCATTGGTTTAAGTCTGTCTGTATCCTCGTGAAGTGCACTACGGATGTTATTCAGACATGATTTTTCGTCTTTTACACATTTTATTAAGAGCGACCTCAGAATGGGGATATCTCTTTTATAAACTTGGCTACTAGCAGTACTCAAGAATAGGTTCCCTAGTTAAACGTACTTAAAGGCGATTCAAAAACTTGCAAGTTGTTCTTTAAACTATTTGAAGTGATAATTTGCAATAAATTTTAAGGCCTCCAACCTCAATGCAGATGCTTCAGCTCTCCCGCTAAGGACATTCACATCTTCCCTTGAATCGACAAATAGCAATTCACCATAAATCCTTACATTGTCACCACCAGAACTTACGACGCAGCCACCTATATTCCTAACTGCTTCCAGTTAACCAATGTAGCCAAGTAAGAAGAAAAAAAAAAAAAAACGTCACATTGCTCATCGGGTGTGTAAACAGGGGGCACCTGCAAATCACACAACAGCACCCCTGCCTGCTGCCAACAAACAAGACAAATTGCATTTCTCCTAACGAACAAAACACAAAACTTCTCCTAAAGCCTCAGCTCCCACTGGATAAGTAAGGAAAAGTCTGCCGCCTAAACTTAATCGCTAACCAACAACTGTCGGCTACGATGGCGACGACACCACGTGCACCAGTCGCATCAGTATAAGGCCAATGGCTAACGTAAAACTTGGTCATCGCAGGAAGAAAGAAATGTCCCCCCGTACCGCAGCACTGAAATATTGTGTACATCTGTTGTGTTTACCTGTGGAGTGGCACAAGACCTGCACTAGCAACAAATCTCCTACGTCACCATGATAAATTTCTTCTTCTTCTTCTTCCCACTACAAAGTGAAAGTTTTTCGATTTAGTTACAAGAAATCCTTCCGACACCATCGGTCGCGCGTGAAACTCCACCTTGATCATCGCCTAACTCATGCAATCCTTTGGATGGAAGTTTTTCTTTGAAAACTGTGTTTATTACGAGTACATTTCTCTTCTGGTATCGTTCCCGCAGCAAAACGCTAAACTTTGTCATGACACACGCAAGGTGCAACCTTTACACAGCAGGACCCTTCCGCGCAGAGATGAAGGATGTATCGATAGAGTCGAGTTGGAGTTGAAATCACAGATTTTGTTGGCCACAGAGATGTCTTAGAATTAATCACAGTTGGAGTGTTTTGTTGGAAGTTTTTTTTTTTTTCTTTTCTTTTCTGTTGGAAGGTCCTGCAACTAGGAGACGCACAAAAATTTCGTTGATAAATCGGGACAATTTCCACTGCAACCAGTGGTGATAAATCTAATTTCACCGACTGAACACACAGCAAAACTTTGGCTATACTATTACTTTTCTGCTTTTCCACTTGAATGGCTGAAGTCTGAGTATCCTTATCAGATTGTGGGTGGAAACACCTTCTTGTTGCGTTCATCAGTGCAGTATGTGTGTGTGTGTGTGTGGGAGGGAAACTTTTCGCATTGGATAAAGTTTTTTTTTTCTCTTCTTCTTCTCTGATTTCTTATCAATATCACTGAATATACATTTTCTTACAAGGACGATGGTAAAGAAAAAAAAATTATGATAACCCATAAATTTTCCGCTCAACTTACTCCTTTTTATATTTTTTTTTTTTTGAATTGCTTTCGAGTACGTACGCAGGATTCCATACAAAAAGGGATCGAAATAGCTATGGTGGGTGGAGTAATTGGCCACTTTTGTCCTTACCTGTAACGAAAAGAAAAAAGAAAAAGAAAATCGTTTTAATTATTTCCTTCGCTTCAATTTTTGGGGGAGATGGGATGTTAAGCAAACATCCTGAGAATTCAATGTTTTTGTTATGATAATCAAGGAGGCGATATTTAAGCTGGGAAAACATTAAACTCCGATAAAAATTAGCGTTATTCCTTGCCTCTGGGGACGAGCGTTTTGTAATGACTGGACGAAGGTATAACGATGAGTTCATTAACCGACAAATTAGAAGGACACTGCAGGGAGGGGTGACATTTTTTTAGTTTTATTGAATGACAAAGTCGTCCTTGAATTAATTACTAGTCTATTCATATTATTGGTAAATGTTAATCCAAAAAATTTAGAGTGGAGGTTTATGGTTTCGTGCATAGATATCCATGGAGATACAGCTTTGAGAAAGTTTTGGTAAAGACTAGACGACTGAACTTGTTCGGTCAGCGATTTCTTAGAAGAGTCACTGAGCAGACAGCAGTATTCACCTTGGGAAATCTTTTTTAAGTGAAACTTCAACGAATCCGTAGAAACTTCTAGACTGGATGAAATCCTTCGCACAATTTCTTTAATATCTAGTTACCTGAAGAATTCAGACAGCAATTGAATCATCTACCTAGTCTGGATACCGGTGACCAGATTTTTCATAGATACTGATAGCTTCTTGAATTTATTGATTATACCATACCATACCACCATGTATGGTACCATAAGTGATTGGCGAGTTAACTGAATGTATTCCACATGACAATCATAACCCGTTGATAGAACAGTCTTCTACGGGACAGGGCTTACCAGGATCATAGGACGTGAGGGATGGTTAACTTTTCGTCTTCGTCTCTGCAGATCTTGCGGAAGTCATTTAAAAAGAGCCCCAGCATGACACCGATTACGCAGTTGACCTCTGTTCCCTTTAGCATAGCCAATGGCACTTGGTTTCTGGATCAGCTTAGACCGGATCTGTCTCAATATATGAGATGTCGAGCCATATTCTCATCTATGGTTGGTTCTTCTAATAGTGTTTAGCTTTAGTAAATGTTTATATGTAGCGGGGAGAATACCCAGGGTGTATGCCATTTCAGCTGAATCCAAAGAGTCGTACCATTTCTGTTAAGTTCGTCAGCTCTGCAGTTGGCCAGAATGTCTTTTATGGCCTGGCACCCAACGCACGTAAATGTTGAAGGTCTCAGTCATCGCTGTAAGTAACAAATGGCAGATTAAAGCGGCCGCTTGACCAGGACAAAGGTTCCTTGATCGCCATGATTTCCACGTGTAGAAGTCAACTAAATTACCGTCCAAAGAGGCAGGTAACCGACCACCTGCCCAATGACCACAATTCCATATGGGCTACAGATTTTCAATACCAAACAGAACTGAATGGACACACTGGGATGTCCTATACCATGAATCGCTGTCAATTTTCACGGATAGGTCCGAAACCGAGGACTAAGTCGTTGCTGGAATCTTCTCCGGAGACCTGGATATTCACCTCTCCTTAAACCTTCCAAACTATTGCAGGGTTTTTCAATCCGAAGAAACTGTCATTCGTCAAGGAATTGACGGGGTGGCAGTTTATGCAGTATCAGCATCGGATATTGTCATATGCATCGACAATCAGGCAGCCATCAGATCCCTTGCATCCAACACAACGAGACTGAAAGACTGCGAACTTGTTCTTACCGAAATAGTTGGACAGTACAACCTCACCATTTGCTGCGTACAAAGTTACTGTAACATACCAGGGAATTGTGAGGCTGACGAACTGGCTAGACGAGGCTTTAAATTGTATAAGCGTCACCGACATCGAGGCGCCAACAACTTATGTTAAATACCTTATCAATGCCAACGCGGTGAATGAGGCCAATCATTGATAGCACCAATTCGACCAATGCATTACCGCTAGGCTGTTCTGGCCAATTCTAAATAAAACCAGATCCAGCGGACTCCTAAAACATAAGAGAAGAACCCTCATCCTCACCGCTATAGAAAGACATGCTCAAAGATTTGGCATTCTCCACAACGTCTTCTGTAGAAGCTGTATGGACTAAGAGGAAGGAACATTAGAAAAGCTATATTAGGTGAATAACGATCTAAACTATCTCAGCAATGCTCGGACGGCTAAGATTTGTCAGAGATGATGGAGAATCATACTTTAAGAACAGACCTATGTCCTACAAAGATGGTTTAAAGAGCACTGCGTTAGTGAGCCAAATCGCACTGTTACCTGCTTATATTTTGATTTGTAAATCCAGTCGCAAAAGATACGTAAACACCTCAAGTCCAACTGCGGGCGCAGTGCTTAGAACACCAGTGATGACAATGCAGACTGTTTTTTGTACACTGGTCAATATATCCCGTGTATTTTTCTTAATCGAAACCTTCCAGCAGACAAGTGCCCCATATGTAAGGACGGGTCTGACTACCATCATATATAGCCAATGCATCATTGGTGGTATCTCATAAAGAGAGCCATTGTTAGCCTTACAGATTCTCTCCTTATGTTAAGTTTCCAGACTTTCTATGTAGTACCGTACCGAGATATCTTGTGCGATCTGAGAGGGAAAACTCCACTTCCTCCAACAGGCTAAGGGAATTTGAAGGTACACCTGCACTCTATCGAGTTAATTGAAAGCCGCGACTTCTGCTTGAAATACACCAGCAGTCGTGTGGTGGTACAAATATCCATTGCACTGGACTAGACTCCAACAATTATTCCAGACGCTGTCTTGGATCCGTCGGTGTAAAACACTGTCTCCGCACCGATTCGTTAAAAAAAATTCTCCCAATTCCCAAGCACTTCTGCCAGGAATCCTGGTTTTATACTTGACGTTAAAGTCCAGATAGGGGACACTATAGTCCGAACTACTAGGGATTGCGTTTCTCCCGTTTATGATGATTCCTTAATCCATATTTCCACGAGCCATTTGCAAGGCTTCCCTTAACTGTAATACTGCTTTAGCCTCCATCGGTTTCCCAAAGATATCAACGGGCAGAAGGTGGAGTCGAGTTTCTAATGCAGCTGCAAAAGTGGTTCCAAGGGCGCCAATTATGCAGACACAGGATAGCCTTTGAACCTTCTCAAGTGTTCCAATATTGCTTTTGTGATCCAATGTCGTTCACCAGACTAGTACTCCACACATAAGGATGGGATTGACGACTGCCGTGTATATCCAGTGAACGCGGCTGGAAACCACAGTTTCGACCCAAAGCCTTCCTAAATGAATAAAGAGCAATCGATGCTTTCCGACCGCGGTCTTGTATATTCAGTTTCGAACTGAGTTTTTTTTTATTGAGAGTAACCTTCAAAACCCTAAAGTTTAAGAGGAGTTATACATGGGTTTTTATACCTTCTAATGAACACTACTAATTCAGTGATAGAAGGATTAAATCCGAGACTGACACTATACACTATTCGTCCACTTTCGAGAGTTTATTTAGAGCAGATTCCATCAGGCCTCTAACTCTATAGGTAGGAAGAAACATTCCTGAAGTACGATATAAGTTTTTGAAAGGAATCTTTAACAACTTGATCTACACAAACGGAGGTAGCTGCCTTAGACCTGGAACCTGGAGTTCTTGATAGTTGATATCAGAACCTATGTAGCTACCAAAACCTATAATAGTAAAACTGCACTTTTCTAGTTACATTAGGTCTGTAAAAATATCCAGAAATTACATAAATTACGTCTCTCTCGAAGGATCATGGAGGTTAGAACAGTCTTGGCGATGAATTTAGACAGTTTGAGTAGACACTTTTGTATTGACATTGCACTGTTCAAAAATTTAGCTTACAGCCACCCATATGCTACCCATTTGACCTACCAGCAGAAGGATATACGACAGAAGGAAATCTATAATATGTAGGTACATATTTGTCCTTTACCTTCTTGAAAAACAAAGCTGTCGAAATCGATTCAATATCGGGACACTCAACCCATCGATTGATTCATCTGTGCTCCAAAGTTAGAATTCATTATGTCTGACTAAAAGCATCTGCAGTATTTTCCATTTTGATTATTGAGTCCTTTGAATTACAGAGAGTACATACCAAGCAAAAGTCCTTATCAACTTGAAATGTATTTAAACAACAAACCAAAGATACGGTTTCCTTCCATTCGCATCCATTCGATACCTTTTTGCAAAAAGACAAATTTAAAAATTATTATTTGCATATAATTATAAGACACGTTATACCTTCAGACATACATACATATGTATGAACATAGAACCCATGTCCTTTGGTACATTGGTAATCAGATTTCAAAAACTTCAACAATTTCTCAATCATTTGAGTGCCGCAATAAAAATCACTTCGTGCCCGGTTTCAAGAACGAGAGCTCTCTCTTAAGGGTCCTGCTCTGTGTTTTTTTTGCGTTTTTCTTTTACCATTTTTGAGTACCTTGTTGATGTTGAACAAAGGATAGCAACGGAGGAAAACCACGAATGGAGGATGCCAACGCAAAAAAGAAACCCCATGAATGAACCCTCTTCAAAAGTTTCGTTCAATTATGCTCATTTAAAGTTTAAGCATCCTCGTGAAAGTGTAATATTAGATAAAAGTTTGGCAACTGCATTGCTAATTTTGTGCATTACTGGTTTGACAAGTTTTCTGCATTATACTTCGGATCAAAGAGCTCGAATTTTTTAACATTTTCATTTAAGAAAAAAAAAAATATTTTTTTGTAATAGGACGGAGTATCTAAGGTTTCAATTTTTTTTATTTATTTTTTTTTTTTTCGGATGAAGGATAAGACAAGATGTATCTTTGAATTTTTTTTATCCAGCTTATGGTTCTCGGGTAGGTAAATGGAGATACATACATCTTTTGAATGGGTTTTACACAACTTTGGTGTTATATTCATGAATGGAGCTGGAAAAAACTTTAAGCCTTGAAATTCACGCTTGTAAAGGTTTTCTAAAAAAAAGAACACAAACTTCTTGGAATCAAAAATGAAAGGTTTGGCTTGTGTAATTTTATAAATAGATAATGTGCCTTGAAAAAGAAAATAGGTATCTACCTATATATGACAAAGTGATTTTTACGTTAAAGATCTAGGAAGGTATACCATGGGCTGTAAGCAGTCTTTCACCCGCTTTGATACCGGGCTTGCTGCTGCCAGTTCGTCAGACCAAGCATTTTTCCTTATCATCCAGCACTCAGCGCTATATCCATATGTATGTAACATGACTGACAGGATCAATGTTCTGTAGACCATCATTTTACTCTCACTCAATTCAATTGAACGTTCGATTGATATTACCTTACTGCAGGAGCCTTGGATCTTCAAAGGAAGGTTTAGATGTCTACCTGAAAGTATTGCCACTACTGCCACTTGATCTTGTGTACTGGTGAGGCAAGAAGTTAAAGCGGTTATGCTGCCGCAACTATGTGCCCCTGTCCTTGTCACTGTGCGAGTATGATCAGGTGCAGGCAGTTTTGTCATGGCATCTGCATACCTGCTGTATGACTTCCTAGAGCCTTCCCCACAATAGAGGTAGAGTCTCTGATGAATGTCTGGAGGGATAGGAGCGAAGATCTAATGATTGGTTGCGATGTTAATGCACACTGTACAGTGTAGGGAAGCACCAACGATAACTACAGATGAGAAGCTTTATTCGAGTTTGTAATGGGTACAGAGCTAACTATTGTCAACAGAGGAACAGAATCGACCTGTGTGGATGCAAGATGAAGGAAATGCTTGATACAATATCAGATTGGAAGATAATCTATCAGGGAATACTGTCGGACCTTAGAGCCATCTTATTTGAGGTTCGATACGGATCTAAAAGGAAAACAGATCGGAAAACGTTAGGATTCCAAGGAACAAGGACAAAGTTAAATACCAGAAAGTGTTACGGGATGAACTGAATGGGAGGGTACCCAAAATACCAAAAACCACTTGCAATGTAGAGTCGCAGCTAAAGCATTTGCAATCAGCTGTTGAAAATGCATACCAAGAGGCGTGTACACCTACTTTGGTAGATGAAAAGGACCCTACGCCTTGTTGGTGTAGGGAACTTGAAATTCTAAAGAAGAAGGTGAGAAAAGCCTTTAATCATGCTACGCGAAGGAACGCTACGGAATCATGGGATGAGTATAAGGCAAAGAAGAAAAAGCTAAAAGCAACTGTGCGACGACGAAGAAAATTGTGGAGTGAATTTTGCTCGAATATGGAAGCACAGCTGAGGTCAATAGACTTCAGAAAATTGTCTCGAGGGATCAAATGTCCAAAATTGGACTCATTTATGATAGAACGTGGGAGATTGTTGAGACAGTGGATCGTACAAATGAGGTCCTCATGGAAATACACTTTCCGGGAAGTCTGAAGTCAAATCAGCCCTGGGCTTTGAGGAAACTAGGAGCAAGGATAGATAGGGCAAAAGCGGAGCGTATACTAACGCCAGAAGTGGTCAGTGGGCCGATTGAAACGTTTTCCCCTTACAAGACCACAGGACTGAATGGTATTTTGCCAGCTTTAATGCAATGGGGTCCAGACCTTATTATACCAAGGATTAGGGCTATATACATAAGTTACATACCTAACAATAGGCTACATACTGGTAATATGGAGAGAAACAAATGTAGTGTTTCTTTCAAAACCGGGAAAAAAGTCGAAGAGATGTCCTTCAGACCGGCCAGACATCATTTCTGTTGAAAACAATGAAAAACATTGTGGTAGACAATATGAAGAGCATGCAGCTGATAGCGTGTCCTTTGAATAGTAGACAACATGCAGGCCTACGGAAACAACACCACACCAGATGGTACACGTTGCGGAAGAGAAGATGCATACCGGAGGCATCACAATGACCATAACAATGGACATTGAAGGTACCTTCGATAAGTTATATTTCGAAAGTCTGCGAGCAGCCTTAGAAGAACGCGGTCATAGGAAAATCCTGGATCTCGTGAAAAACGAGATTAGAGAGTTGAATATGCCCATAGATGGAATAAAGAAAGTGCGGGTATTACAAAACTCTCATTAGAGATGGAACACTTCCGGAAAAGAAGTTTGGTGATATAATCATCTTTACGGATGGGTCCATGATGGATGGTAGACCAGGGGCACGTATCTGCTCAGAAGAACTGGAACTAGCCTGTCATATTAGTCTGAAATATACCTCAGTCTATTAAGCCGAGATGATTGCTCTGTTACATACATTGGATGACATGAAAGATAGTCAGGTTGCGGGTACAAGTATTATTATAGCACAGGACAATCAATCAGTGATTAGATGCATGGAGTAAACAGATATCAATATACGAGTATCACTGGCATTGGAATGTGTTCATAAGCTCAATGAGTGTTCATCTCGAAATGACGCTGGTCTGGGTGAGAGGGCACGTAGGGACTGAGTGCAACAAGTCACGGAACTTTCGCATAACCTTAGTTTCCTGTCAGTATTTAAAGTTCTTTGGATCGTTACGCCTGTGATAAGATAGTTTTTTAACTTAAACATCTGTTGTTTGGTAGAAGGGTCTCTTAGACTGTGTCTGTGACTGCCTTCTGCACTGGACATCAAAAAACGTCCTGCATCGACTGCACGGGAGCTTTTCTGAGAGCGCCTAGCACTGATGTAGATGCCCTGATACTTTTGTATACCATGGGTTGTACTTCCAAGGACATCTGTTAATTTAGACGACACTAGAGCTTTGATGAGCTTGTGTAACACGTATTCTGCGACCAAGGGTTCCAGGAATATGCTGTTTGATTCTTGATTACACCGGAACTACAACTATTTTGTGAATTTTAAGTCGACTTTCATCACGTTCAGAATTAGTTTCGGCTAGAGTTTGACCTGTCTAGACTGAGCTGTGGTTCAATTTTCACAGATGGCTTCAAAAACAGTCAATGATTTGATGGTGGTGTCTTCTTGGGGACCGACAACACTGGAGTTCACTTCTCGTAAGGCAAGTATGGCACGGTGTTCCAAGGGGGCACGGATATCATTGTAAGGAATAAGTGAGATTCCCTTAAAGTGTTGCTCAACCCATTGACAAGTTCCAAGATAGTTTAAGAATACCAGAAGTTTCTTAATTAACCTCTTATCTATGTTTCAGGTCACACTGGGATCTTTGGGAATTAGATCTCGAATAAGATTGCTAGACCAGATTCCGAGGATAATTTCTGACTATATAAAGCTGCGGTGGATCTTCTCGCGTCCTCAGTCAGTGTTTTCGTTGATTTTTGGGATTCATACGAACTCGAACCTAGCAACATTCTTGCTGTCTCTCACCAGAAAAGACTGTAGCTAACTTATTAGCCATCCAATGGGCTTTTAGCTTTTCCAAACCATGTATATATTCTATATTTCTTATCATTTTCGTTCTGTTTGACATGCCTTTTCTCGGATCAGATGGCAGATATTCGGTGCTGATGTGGTAAGTACTGATAGTGTGAGTTCCTCATCATTGAAGCGCGCTCTGGGTTTTCTCCTAAAGTAGAAAAGATTCCAATAAAATGGGTGATCCAGTGGCGTGTTTCCTACAAAACAAATCTTAAGTCCACCGTTCACTGATCTCGTGCTTCGGCACGATGGTCTCTCTATATAGACTATTCAAAGTGTTGCCAGGGAAGTCACTTCTTTCTTGGGTCCATATTCATTAAGAACGTCCACTGGTATCAGAAATTTTCAAATCTAAAATCAAACAAATCTGTATTTGGTTTGGCTACCAAAATTTCCTCGCGTTTCGTCCTGAGAATTGTACATAGATACTAGCTAGTGTTATACCTATAGAGTTCCATCCCAAAGTACCACTCTGTATGACTTTTTAGTTATCTCTGTATTAAAGTGCAGATTGGTTTCTCGAATTTTCATCTCAAATTCTTTAGAGGTTATGCCGAACTTTGTTCACTTATGCAAGAGTACCTCTACAACTAAACTCTACATTAAGGGAAATGTAGCTCTAGGATCAAGTAGAACTGCTGCTTAGTAGTACTATAAATACAATCTTAAGTCCTTTTTGCTGTGACGATAGATAATTTGCAATCTATTCCATCTGAACTCTGGTGCATTGAAAAGTTGAAATATGTTATGTTCACTTTATAGTGTAGCCACTGTTCTATATAGAAATTTGCTGCTATAGCCTGAGCCTTCTCTGCTTGGAGTTCCACTATAGGTATTTGTAGTATTGGACACTAGTCCCAATTTGCTCACTTCTTCGTTTCTTTTTTGGTTCGATCATGTCAACTTCGTTTTTGTGGATCTGAAACATCTCTCAGTTGGCACTGCTGTGCCTAGTTCCACTCTTTCTGTAATCGGTTTATAGAGTTCTAAGCCTTTCTTGATCGAAAGATTTGATAGATACTATTGAATTCCCATATTCCATCGGTTACATAAAGGTCATGAGTGCTCGTATTTGCTGTGTACAAAAACGATAGGCCTTACCTTAGAGTGAGCACAACTGCACACAATGATGATAGCGGAAGCCGCATGAAGAAATATCTACGTGTCCTTGAGTGATAGAGAAATTTGAATTGATCTGATAAGTGTGAACCCTTCCTGTGAAGAAATGCTAGACTGTCGCTGAGCCACAGAGTCAAGAACTGTCAGATTTTAGGGATGAAAGCCTCACACGGTCCTGAGTACCTTTGAAAATGTCTGTCGTTCAAAATAGTTGATTCATGCACAATGTTCAAGTTGTATGAAGTGACGTGAATAAACCGCAGCCATAAAAGTGTTTTTGTTTCAGTTCAAACCTTTAGTGAAGTTTGATAAAGAAAACATCAACCTTCATTCATAGGGCTTCCTTATAAAAAAAAAACTTACTTCCCAACTACGCCTTACCTTCTGTACTTCCTTTCAGTTCCTCTATTCACAAACTTCAACAAAAACGAAAAAAAAAGGAATAACTTTCCACCAACCAACTCAACCAAGCATCGAGAAAGAGAAAACTTATCGATACTTAGTTTACTTTGATGTCCTTTTGCAGCAACCACTGCGTATGTACGTATGTAGGCCCACCCGCGGCATCCGTTGAAGCGGAATACCGCCATCTTACGAGTTCCCCCAAAAAGTTGGTCTTCTCAATTTGGAGCCACAGAGTGGTGATATGTATCGCAAAGATACGCGCATCTTTTATGTGCACACAAGTTCTTAACAATTAAATGTACAGTTATGTTATGTTTTTCTGTTTTTTTTTTTTTTACTTTATGATCATTGGGTAATAAAATTATTTTATTTTATTTTTCATCGAGCAGCGGCGGTGGCTGTGGGGGGTCGGTCGGTTAAATTGGTTATGTTGCTTCCTTAAACGGGCGGATAACTGGGCGTAGGTGAAAAAGTGATTCTCCGGGTCCCGATTAATTTAATGGACCGAAACTTTTCAATTGCTTTACACACCATGAAATTTTTGGATTATATTTATAACTTTTTGATGGGCAGGCTGTAAGGGTAGTTGGGTATGGGTTTTGGTTTTTTTTTTTTTTTTTGTTTTGTCTACTTGTTTGTGGGGGAAATAAACCATCGAAACGAGCCGTTTGGGGTTTGAAAGTGTGCGGTCTAAATTGGGCGGTTGAATGATTTCTATAAGGGGTTTAATCTAATGCAGGGAAAAGATGGGTTTTCATCGGAAATTATGTTAATAGTTCTGGAGTAGTGGGGTGTATCGTATCAGTGCGCTGTCATTAAGGGGGAGTTGCGCCATTTTTGGGTTAAGAGGTAATATTTTTTAAGAAAGGGTAGTACAGATAAAGAAATTCCTACTAATGCGTTGTGATATAGGTACCTGAACAGATGCGTTTTGAACTCTGTATTTTCTAGTGAGATGCAAATCAAAATAAGTATGTCGTTGTATCTGCATAGATACCGATGGTATAATGTCCAGTCAGAACGGAAGAAACAACTAAGACTACACTGGATGCGCGATTTTGTAAGAAATGCTCGGATAAATGTTTGAATAAGGATCCTGCGATAAATAGATATGCATAGAATGATTAATTTTTGCATCCTTTCTTCAAAGACACTCCATTGGCTGTTGATATCTTATTGATGTAGCTAAGGCTTGCTTTAACAAAAATGGTGCTGATTTGGAAAAAATTAATGCTCGCCTAGATGCACTGTATGTATGTACATATGAATGTATCTAAGAGGATCCTGTCAATATTCTACTGAATCTGAAATGGCTTATGTGTCTATAGCAATGTCCGCATATAGTTAACTTTGTATTCATCTGTTGGTTTCTTTTCTTAAAGGCTATAAACTGTGCAATATTTTTCATCGATTATTGCTTTATTGAAAAGAGTAAACCTTCCGATTAATTCTGGAATATTATTTCATTTGTTCTGGATTGTTCACGTAGCATCGATCTTTAATGGCATCCCACAAAAAGTGCAAAGGTGTCAAATCGCAACTCCGTGCCGGGCAAGCAACAACACCAAAACGTCTGATTACATGATTATTGAGCTTAGCGTGCAATAAATCGATTGTTGGACGGCTTGTGTGTAAAATAGCCTCATCTTGCTGGAACGATAGCTCGCCCAAGTCCAAATCCTCAATATCTAGCTATAAAAAATCGGTGATCAGTAGCGCTCTCCATTGACTGTAACGTTTCTTCCATTGTCGTCTTGGAAGAAAAATGGGTTAAGGCTCATACTTTCGACAACAGCTCCAACATTTTCCGTTGAGCGCACAGGACCAACATGGGAATATGTTCGGTTTTTATCAATCAGCTAATCAGTCTCACGAACTTTCATCACAAACTTGCGTACACAAGCTGCAGTTGGTGGGTTATTTTTCACTGTTTCAGCAACACAACATCCACTTTGGAAGTAACTTTGCAATATTTCCCAACTCAAATCGATCGTACTGCGATACTGAGTATCTGTCAGTTTTTTGAGCGCATAATAGCTATAGCTGTCAGCTGTCAAAATAACATACTATTCAAAAACAAACTAACAGATGGTCCATCCTTCCTATACTTTATAGGGTCTATCTCGATTATTTCTCTATGTTACAAACATACCTGTAAAGTAATCAAGTATTTTGGGACTTAAGTACAATTACCTCGTACTTATTTTTTTTAAGTACAAGTACAATTCCTTGGTACTTGAACTTAAAAATTTTAAAATACCAGTACCGGGACTTGTACTTGGACTTGCAATTCCTTCGAAGTACTTGAAAACATGATCTTAATTACTTGTACTTGTACTTAAAAAATAATAATTACAAGGTAATTGTACTTGTACTAGTACTTGTACTTGAATTTTACAGGTCTGGTTACAAACTATGCATCAAACTTAATATACCCTTGGATAGGGTATAAAAAGAGTAATATATATTCTATATATTCATTTTAGATTCAGTTAAAAAATATGATGCAATAAGCTTGAATGCCAAGCTAAACTAAATGGCCGTTACTATCAAGAAAAATATAAAAATGTTTGGGAATCGATTTTTGCCAAACTGTGCTTCGAATCTACATTTTTACTTGAGAAACGAGCCAACTACTGTTTCCCAAAAAAATACTAGTAGCGGAACCCTACCCAAGTCCAAAGAGTTTTACTACTGAAGACAACTATCTTACAATTGTCAAGCCTAAAGAAATCAAGAAAGAGAAAAACTGGAGGGAAGATTCTAACACGTTGTTCATAATCTATTCAACTGGTAGGTTTATGGAGGAATTATAATTGGAACAAAACCCTTAAAGTAGGGGAGGCCGATGCGATCCTGGTCAACTTACGCAAGACAAAACTAAACACCAAACTCTGCAACTGGATTGCACTGATGCTCAGATCGAGTTCTTTACACTCAACACTGGAAGATACATCTATCCGGAAGAGGGTTTGCAAAGGACCTCAAGGCGGAGTCCTCTCCTTCCTAATATGGTTTCTCGTGTTCTCGGTTCGGCTCGGATCGGCCTATGCTGATGATGTGGACATCCTGGCCTCAGGGAAGTTCCTTCCAGTCCTCAGTGAAAAGCTCAATCTCGCATTACAACTAGTGGACGACTGGGCTTGGAGTCAACCCGAAAACGGAGGTAGTGCTCTGCACTAGGATGAGATCGATGCTTACCTTTAGTCTCCCCAATATTACTGAGTTGAACTTAGACACTCGATATCGGCGCGATATCTGGACGTAATTCTGGATTCCAAATTATACTCGAAGGACAACATCGATGAACGGATGTTATATGAGAATGCAAGCGTAGATTTTTACTCTTGTAAAAAGGCAGTAATTCGTAGGGCTTTATCCCAGTCGACGGTTTGCTTTTTAGCGTTTCCTGGGTTTAATGATTGTGCACAATGTACCCAATCCTGTTGGTCTAAGTGAGCAACAATTATTTCCCTATGTTACAAACTATGTGTCAAACTCAATATACCCTTACGTTAGGGTTTACGTAATGTTAAAATTTCTACAAACAGGAAGTTCAGATACTACATGCTGAACACTTATATTTTAAACACTGCTCTGTGAAATTCAAACTTCAAGCCATATCAAGCTGTTTGCGAACCTCATAATAATTCTAACTCTATACAGATTTACCACTTAGTGTGTGGAACTTGTTCCTCAAATACTTTCAATGGCTCATAAAGTGATGAAATGAGTCCTTATGATGAAAAACTTTAAAATTATGTTTTAATTTCGATATGTACGCTCCCTCGGTGGTTGTGTGTACTGCAGTTCAGCAATAAAATATAAAAGATGGGAGAAAATGTTTCGTGATAGCTCATTAAATTTTGCGTATGTTGTGCCGGAACTAAAGGATTATAAATTTTAAAATCCTTTTTCCAGAGGCCACAACTCCACAGAAGAGTTATTTTGTGAGAAAATTTTATATACCAACCCACTGAGGGGGCACTACGTACTCGTAGTGCATATTTCACTTGGGTAATAACATCTTCCGAATGACGCCGAAAAGCTGTTCTGTTCCCAAAAAAGGAGGGTGAAGGAGCAAAAAATGATAATAATGACACGGGATATAATAAAGATGGAAATCTAAATGGCAAAAGTTACATAAGGAGCGCAAGGATTTTACTGTTTGCACTTTGAAAGACACCAGAATGTTTTCGATGTAAAATTATTTTAATTGTGTACAAAGTGTAATTTAAGGTTAAATTAACATTTAGTGAAAAGTTTTAATACTTTTTAAATTTTATTATTAACAAAGGTCAACCTTTGACCGGTGGGGTTTATTTGGGTGGTGTCAACTAGGTCTTACAGAAAAATGACAGGCTTAGAATGTACATATTATTAATTAGAGGGTGAATGATAGATTAGAACCTAAGCTGAGATCTGTATTGCAGTTATTTAAATCAAGGGGACTTAAGGGGACTTTAAGGACTTTTAACAGAAATCATAGACAATCAAAGGGCGTTTTTAAAAATTAACTTTAATTTTTTATCTGCAGCACTAAACCGAGGACAATTGAAGACCTTAGTAGAAAAAAACAGTCCTATTGGTATATGAATCTTGAAGTTACCAACAAGTTCACGCTCAGTATCCTTTTTATGGATGGTATCTTCAGGGTGGTGCCGATTAGCGTATGCTGAGAATTCAAATATGTAAGGTTTTGAACACTCGACGAATTTCAGAATTGCAGCGAAAGAATCCTACTAATGTACATACATATGTAGCCAGCAGATACTTCGACAAAGACTGAGCTAAGGTTGGTTTTATTTAACCATATAAGAGAGATAAAAGGGCCCAGTGTTAGGAACACCAATGAAGGTATATATTTGAGAGCGATGGTGCATTAAAACTTGTTTGGTTAAAAAGCGTCAAGCTTAAGATACATACATCTTTAAAGCGCTGTTTTCAGACGATTTAACAATCTTTTAGAATCCCTTTTCGTCCGAATCTACACAGCTATGATTTGGGTTGCTAACTTTGAGTTACTGCCCTTAGACGGATTAAGCTTGGATCATTGTGTTGTTTTGGCGATATGGGTGTTTGATAAGACTAACTCTGCTCCAGATGTACTCTTGTTGATACCTATACCATCGGCTTGTACAGGAATCGACCGTCTTAGCTGAGGCGGCCTTAGTGTAATGCACACCTTTACAGGTCGCAATACGTTATGGGCAGACTCAGGGTATAATCTGATGCGATACTGGGTTGGAAATCCGAGAAATGGTCCGATACTGGTATCTTCATGTTAGATGACAGTATATGGCTTCCTTAATCGTTAAAGAAGCATGCATAAGCGAAGTCTTATCTTATATTAATAGTCATGATATTTACTGTATGTAATAGGTGGAAGGGTCAAGGAATCTGTGACTATAGCAATAGCCGGCTTGTGCTTGATTCCTTAATTGAATTTAATTGAGATGTTTCGAAATTCAATTGCGAGATTGGACCTGTACTAGATCACACCAAGGATTCTAGGGAAACAGAGGAAGATTTCTCTGGACTGAAACTGACTGGGTCATTCTGTGACCTCACTCAGGACTTCTATTAACGATAGGGTTTCTTACGAACATAATTGCTTGTGTGGTATTATTCCGCAAGATGTGGATAGTCTATACAAATATTCCCGGACGTATGTATGTCAAAAAATAAAAAAATCTTCGCTTTGAATTATTACCACTGCTCTGATGGGTCACTTTTTTGGGGCTATCCAAAAAAAATGCATCATCAGGTAAGTACCATAAGAAAGTTCGACATCGAACCGATCTCGATAAGTCCAATCAAATGCCAAAAGACCAATATGGTAGCTATCGCCAGGCAGCAAGAAATAAGTTTAATATTTTGACAAGAGTCTACAAAACGATACTATAAAGGTATCGAAAGGTTTCCCAAGATCTACGATCAGAGAAGAGACAAGGTACTTAAACTATTCAGATCGATGCAATAGAAGTCGATAGATCGATAGTTACCACTAGGGTTATGTTACCAAAACATGAAGAAAAGATGCTAAGCTACAAGAGACGAGCAAAAGTCTGAAGATACCAAGCGGATTGAAGTAGAAGACTCGAAGGAAGCACTGAGAATTTGAAAGTCACGCTTTACCATACAAATCACTTAAGCTTGGCATGAAGCAAGGAGGTTAAATTAGACAAATGTGCTGAGCTGATGACCTTGATTTGGTTCATAGCCTACACTGACTCCTCTGTAAAATATAGTTGCATAGAAGATCACTTTGGAAAATGGAACAACAGTATTATCAAGTTGAATACTGAGAAAGGGTTCCACAATTGTAAAAGTTTTGAAAAATTCAAAGCCTCCATATTGATATTCACCATCTTTTCATCGACAAAACTGACACTATAGCGTTTATGGAGAACGAACTATACGGTTGCCTTGGTGGCTAGATTCTACAGAAGGCAAAGGGAGGTAACTTTAAGAAGCAATTCCTTTTGCAGAACACCCTGCGAATAACTGGGTCTTTGCAAAAGAAGGACCTTGCCATAGGCACATAGATTACGAGGAAGCATGGGGATTTAATTTCTTTTGTTGCTATAGAATAGAATCCATCTTCGCGACAGCAATCAAATTAGAATAGGGTATCATACGATCCGTTCCAGATGGCTTTTAGCTTTTCTGTTTCCTTTTCCCTTTGTTCTCTGCTCCGGTTGTAATAGAGCCCTATCTGCCTGGATATAACACATTCTGTAATCAGTTCTACCTGTTGTTGGCTTTTTCTAGAAAAGAGAGAAAGTTTGTCCATTGATTCCTTCCATCGTCAAAAGATGACCCCCGTTCGTTCGTCAGGCTACCCTTGTTCCGAGAAAAAGAACCGACTTTTAATACCTACTCATAGTCGATAAAAAGTCATGGGCATCACCCATATCTCCGATCATGCATTTAATACTGTAAAGGACTGAAGAGTCTCCGAAGAGCACCCATTCTCAGACCATTGCTACTTCCAATTTAATTTAGATGACCATCCGCCTAAACAATAAGCCTTCAGAAATTACAAAAATAAAAAATTGGTCTCCTAACAACGTTGATTCTTCCCCACTTCGCCTACTGTACCTAAAAGCGCTGATGACCTTGATTACATGGCAAGCACCTTAACATTGGAGCTGGATGGCGGAGCTATGTCGGTGACTTGTCCTCTTCATCAATCTCGAGGCAAAAAGAAAATGCAAATCTAAACACTCTTAAGAAAGAAAGTAGTCTCCTTTTTAATATATATATGTAGCTATAAGCTTGCGTAGGGCAGTTAATTGTTATCCCTATAATCTATATTTAAAAAAATACCAAACTTCACTAAGGCAGGCGCAATACCGTTCCTTGAAACTTTTCTGCGACGGCCTTGAAGAGGTTCGGAAGCTTCTTGGTTGCCAAAAATAATCTTCAAAAACCCCTCAACACTCAGTTACTTGATGCATCCAGATGGCAATTGAACCACCTATAGTAAGGAGTGCGCCTCTGAGCTTTGAGGAGATTAAAGTCAGGGAGTATGTGTCTTCTTGTGAACAGGTATAACTCAGTTTTCGTCGGATTAACGGAGAGGCCACAGCTTTCAGTCCAGACTGCATGACATCGGCCAGTGCCTGCGGGTATTTTACTGTTACTAGTATAGCGACGTCATCTGCATAGGCGATAACTTTACATTCAGTTTTTTTCTCTTATTAGAACGGCTTCGTTGAGTACTAGATTCCATAGTATTGGAGACAATACTCCCCCTTAAGGGGTACCTCTGTGTGCACATCGTTTAACAGAGCCGCTTCCGAAGGATGTGCTGATTTCCCAGCTTTTAAGCATATGCTCTTTAAAACAACAGATTGTTTCGTATATGTTGAGCCTTCGTAAGGCATTGGTTATCGAAGTGGTATCAACGTTGTTGAAAGCTTCCGCAATATCTATGAAGGACACTAATGTGAATTCCTTGATTGAGAGCGATTTTTCGATGGGTTGGACGATAGGCATGTTGTGACGTGGACAGGTGGGTGCTATCACAATAGTAATCTTAATCTATAGATCTAGAATTCTTTCTAGAATCTTGAGAAGAAAAGACGTTAGGTTGAATGTTCTAAGGTCTTTCGGGAGGGTATGCGATGGTTTGCTTACTTTGGGTGTTAAGATTAATCTTACCTCGGTCCAGACGGCCGGCATTGTTCCCATCTCCAAGTAACCCTTCAGAATGCAGTACAAGTTATACACTATTATGATGAAGGCCGCTTGGATTTCTGCCGGAAAAATGCCGTCCGGCCCTGGGGACTTAAAGGGCTTTAAACTGGTCACCGCCCAGGTTCGGCGTATCTTTTAGCCATTTCCACCAACGTATTGACATAAGGCCGTGGCCACTACTACTACTCTATTCTATCTCTTTAGTCCAACCGGAATCAAAGTAAGTATTAGCTTACTTAAGGTGTAGTTTTACAAAATGGAATGATGTTATGGTTTTTTTGTAGGTGGTGTTTGGTAGAGTTGGCACACACCGTCCAATGAGCTGAACCTGAAGATAGCTCCATGACCCAAACTTCACGCATAACAATGAAGGACTTTTGTACCCTACGAAAAAACTTCCGATCAAGAACCACTACTGACAGATTTGTAATGACAAATCAGTTCGAGACTTTGGACTGAAACCAAAGTTTACTGGCCAACATTAAACGTCCAAACATTTGTCGGTCACTCTACCTTGTCTAGTCATAACAACCACACCACTATCTAGTCCATCTTACGTCACACTGTGTCGGTTTGAAGTTGTTTTCCTTCATTCACATCCGAACATCAATGAAATGATGCGGAAAACTGAAATCTCTTCAACCTCGACATGATGTATGTATTCTCCTGCCATTTGCATAGAATTCATGTTTTTATTCACAAACAACACAACAAAGTACATTCATAACCATTTTGTGGTCATTATCTGTGAAAAAATGGACAAAACTCGAAAGAGAACATCCACAAACGAACAGAGTTACAATGACCATAAATAATAACTTCAATCGAAGATACATCATCTTTCTTAGTTCGGATGCGATCCACTGTGCAATGCAATGCACAGAGAATGAAACGGATCTCCATATCCGATATGGCACATGGTAGTTTACAATTAAGAAATTGCTTTTGGTAATTGCCTTGGCAGAGATGACCATCCGTCGGCTCGTGTACGCTTCTACACGTTTCTGGTGAGAGATCTCTGTGCATAAAGTAATTGTGGATATAAATTTCCACATTGGGAAATCCACCATTATCATCATAGTGCCCAGATCGATGACGGTGTATATTCCGAGTTCTTGGAAAGAAAAGTCGTCCCCTCTGGTTAAATCTGTGTCACGTGTTCAATTTATTTTCTACGATTGGAGATAATTTATTGATGACATGGAGTCGTTTCGATGAGCAAAAGCAATAAAACAGAAAAAAAAATGCAGTTTACATTCAATGGAGTTGCAGTTGTGTTTCCGATTTGAATAGAGAAAGGACTGGGGACTTACGGTGTACGAGTAGTAAATGATAAAAATGGTCATTAATAAGGCGGATCGGAAAATTATGGGAAAATGCTTCTAGATATGGATAGCAGTTTAGTCCGGTATAACACTAACATATGTTTGTCACATATGTTGGTTGGAATTTTTTTCAATTCCACAAAAGGACGAAGATACGGTAATGCTTCTAAGTTAAGAAATATTGCATTCGATGGTTACACAAAACGTGAAAACGTTTTCCTAAATTTATCGCCAATAAATGAACAATTTTGCTAAGAAGGGGTGATCAATGGGGTCCAACTCCTAGCTATTTGGTTGCTACACTCAATGAAACCAGTTGGATCCTTGCAAGGGCCATTTATTAATATAGGTTCATTCAACAAGAGGTGTCATTTATAAATCAATAGAAAACCATAATATTTTTATGAAAAGTGATGATGTTTTTATTTTAATCTAAAGTACAGACCCTGGGGTTAGTAATGCCATACAATATCTGCCAAATGTCCGCCTTAATACCGCCTAAATAGTCATTCTTTGGTGACATTTTTCATCGCGCTTTTGCATAATTCCGACTGTATTTCGCAAATAACAGCTCGGACCTGGGGCCTATTTTATAAAACTACAAGTATTGTACTTGTAAACTTGTAACTACAAGCACAAATAAAGTATGGAGTTGTAATTTTGTGTTCCATAAACATTTTACAGCACTTGTAGCGCGGCAAATTCAAATTATAAGTGTAGCGATCAAAATGCTACAAGTCTACAAGTCTTTAACTACAAGTTAAAAATTATTTGCAAAGAACTACGAGTCTGCGGCTATACTTCACAGTTAAGCGATCACAGTACGTGATTTTATTAGTCTCTCCTACTCTTGTAAGAAATTCACTTGTAGTTACAAGTCTGTCGCTAAAAATTTTTTACACAAATACTTTTATTAAACAGAAAAGCTTGCCGCAGTTTGAAATTCACTTGTAGTTACAGGCCTGGCATACTTGTAGTTATTAGTGAATTGGCTTCTTTATGAAACAAAAATTTGCACATAATTTACAAGTTACAAGTGAATTGACAAATAATTATTAGTGTTGTAGTTTTATGAAGGTTCAAATTTATCGATTAAATTCACTAAAGCTGTGCTTGATGATGACCAAAAGCAGTACCAACATTTCCGCGATATTTTCACCGTTCTTGTAGTGAATTTTCACTATTTCAACACGTCGTACGGGTATCTATCGATCCACATTTAATAACCTCTAAGCTTCAACTTATCAAAAGTTATCGGAATGATAGTTGAATGTTGACAGATGACAATGACGTTAAATTTAAAATGACACCTCTTGTTGGATGACCCTTTACTATACAAGGACCCTTAATGTACACTGCGACCTATAAAATATTTTATATTGTCCCAGCTCTTATGAAACTCAACATATTTTTAGGTTCCAGGTTCTGAATTTCTACTGAAAGTCCCACTCCAAGTAGGTTAATTTCGTCCTTGCAGCTCTTTGATATATATTGATGTCAGTATCTGACAATTGCATTTTGTGTAGATTGTGTCTAAATGGATAATATTCCTCTCGATACTCCGTTAAGGTTCTTATTTAAGTAATCTTTGTTGAGATTGGGTAAAGTCTTACATCGACTTTTCACTTGCATCAGACCCTGCAGTTACATAGTGATTGTTATCCCTCCTCGAAACCTTTATATTCTGGAATCCATACTACGATAACTTTGTTCATGGATGGAAGATTTTCGAGGAAATTGTCTCGGACAACCTTACCGTGTAGGATTTAAGGGCTAATAGTGCTGCTTAACTGATATATGTATGTAAATGTAGACGCTTTTAGCTGGGCAGGCTCTTCGAAACAGTAAAGGAAACCTAGTCACCAAAGCACAGGGAATAGTAAATGTGTTTAAGCGGCATTTCCAGCAGGTACTTACTGTGCATCAGGTAGAGAGAGTTATAGGACAAGAAGAGAACCCGCATACAGTCAATGAAGAAGCCATCTCTCCTCCCAGTTTTGAAGAGATTGGCTCAGCTATAAGAAATCTGAAGAACAACAAGGCCGCCGGCTCTGATGGTCTACCAGCGAAGCTTTTCAAACATTGTGGTGATGCTTTGGTAGGGTGCATGCACCAAAGGATCAACCAGGTATGGCTGGATGAAGCTATGTCTAATGACTGGACTATCAGCTCTATATGCCCATCTTCAAAAATGGTTATCCTATGTCTTGCAAGAACTGTCGACGCATATCCCTGCTTAATGTCGCATGTAAGATCCTATCCAACGTAGTGGGTGAATGTCTAAAGCTTTTCTGCAGCACGTACCAGTGTGGATTCCAGCCCGGCAGCTCGACAATCGACCAAATTTTCAGAACAAGGCAGATCCTTACCAACGAATTTCAAGTCGAAACTCATCATTTCTTCATCGTCTTCAAAGCAAAAACAAAACTATGGAAACAGTTCCTGTGAACTATTCCAAACATGTACCGGATTTCGGCAAGGAGATGCGCTGTAATGTGACATGCTGGAACAGATAGTGCATAGGGTTAGGTGTTAACACGAAAGGCACTATCTTCAACAAATCTGTCCATGCTGGAATACGCAGACGACATCGATATTATCGGTCGTTCCCAGACCACCGTCTTAGAGGCTTTTACGGCAATTGAAGAACAGGCGATACTAGGTGGCCTTGAAGTCAACAAACAAAGAAGTATCTATCAACCACCTAGGACAAAATGTCATTGTTGGCAAAAGTAACTTCGAAGAGTTTACCTAACTCGGAGCAAGTCCTATCTATCAACTCCACGACTGACGCCTTAGTGAAGATTCGACGAAGACTTACTTTAGGATACCGCTGATAATCCGGTTTAGCGAAACAAATGGGTTCTAACTCGGGAGACGAAATGCTTGCTCTACAAAACGTTGATCTTGTCAGTTCTGCTTTACGAAGCCGGGTGCTGGACGATAAGCAGGAAAGCAGAGCAGATAGGATGGAAATTTTTTTCGAATATTCGGTCCCGTATTCGAGGAGGGCGAATGGAGTAGAAGATACAACCGCGAACTTTATGAGCTGTACCAAGATGTGGGTATAGTTCAAAAACCCAAAACACGTTGACTACACTGGCTCGGCCACATCGCGTGAATGGACAATAATGCTCCAGCAAAGAGAATCGTCGAATGACAACCCCAGGTTTGAGACGGCAAGGAAGACCGAACGCATCAAGGATGCCAGTGTACTTGGTCTAGACAACTGGAACCTGCATGCCTGGGATCGAAGAGATTGGGAGGCTGTCGTGTCTTAGGCAGAAACTCTTTACGGGTCGGAAGACCGTTAAGTGAGTAAGTTTAAGGAGAAAAGAACTTAAGTTAACTGGGCGGTAGTTAACTGGTAACTATCAAGCAATAGTTCCGCCTGCTTTGCCGATTTCAGTATAAAAACCACCTTAACGTCTTTTCAGCTATTAGGTATGTAGCCCAGTGTAAGGCTGAATCTAAGGGCTTGTATAACGGATGGTAGCAGTAGATTTTGTTCCAGCTGTGGAGGCATTTAGGTCGTTGAAGATGAACTCATAAGTCATTGAGGACTGTACCTAATTGCCTGTCATAGCCAAGGGTTTATGAAAGCCAAGAGTCTAGAGCTACCTACGGATATTTCGGACCATAAAACCAACATTTTTACCCTTTTCGATTTGGACTTGGCTATAATATTCCAAGAGGACTGATGACACAAAACATTATGTGGAGGTCTAATGAACAGTATCCAAGCAGGTCAAACAAGGCTTCTTCACCCCAGTGGGTTATGTAATGTCTGAGTTATAACGACAAGTTAAGTTTCCCACCGTTTTAATGAAAAGGGCACTAGTACACCATTGCATCACATTTGTCTTTAAAAACGTAACCGATACCGGGAAACTTCCTGCGAGTATTTACTACACAAAAAAGTGCTGAACTACCTGAAGACGATTATGACTGACTAAATCCGATGTACAGAACTAGACACTGACAAACTAGACAATCGGTTTAATACAGCGATGTGCCCCAAGGCTCCGTAGTAGGTCCGCTACTGTGGAATATGTCTATAGGTCAGGTCACTAAAGATATGTAATTGAGTTGAACAACAACATATCAATTCGTATGGTAGCCCAAAATCTACAATAGGTAAAGCAGGTCTGCAACGAAGCAATCAGGATAGTTCTACAGAGATTGGCATAGGTTTACAATATGTATACATAAAACTGTGATTCTCAAACCAGAGCTGAAGTACCAAGGCAGTAGAAGATTATCTACTCATCAATGATGTCCTAAGGGTCCTAAATATGCTAAGAGCTACCATTAAGACGATAGACGGAGGCTGTACATAGTACCAAGCAACCAAAAGAAGAGAAATATCTCGCAGGTGAACAACAACGAAGCGACAACCCAGTTATCACCAAGAATACTAAGTTTTAAAGAACAGCTCCGGAAGTGGAATCAATTTCATAGGGTCTAACTCGACAGGTTTGAACACGACGACAGCTCCTATTGTCCAAGCTGTACCGATGATGATCGCCATCTGCTGATGAGGAACCAATTATTATCAGACAGATATACTGAGTGGGAAAGAAGGCTTGGCCATAGGTATCCATACAGTAGAAACTATCATAGAGAAGCAACTATGAAAGGAGCGTCAATGAAACGCATTTCAGACTCCTTGGAATAAAATTTTGCCCTTCCAACCGAAAAGAGAAGATTTGGGTGTATCGCTGACATGTCCATGGACTTTTTAGCTTCGTAATCTCAAACTACAACAGAATCTGTCACTTGCATGTCAACACGTTTTCATTCGATGCTCCGTGGTAGCTTCTCTGCTATTTAGACGTATGACTGGTAGACATGGGTATGAGTAGTTAAATGTATAGCAGCACTCGTAACCGGCTGGGTATCCTCCGCGCAATTGATTTTCTCCCACTCATTGAACTGGATTTCTTGAAATTTACAAACCATACTGAAACTATTAACTAAATGTTACTAATCGCCCGAGAAAATAGGTTATTTTTTAAATGAATGTCTTTTATTGCATCTGAATCGGACAAACGATGTAAGCAAAGCACATACTCGAAGTTAACAACGCACAGAAAATTTTATTTGGGACATCCCCTTACCGCGTGAGCAACATCTTTCACACTCAGCTTGTGTACCTATTCGAGTAGTGAATGATATACCGAACACATTAATACCGAAATGAACGAAATCCATCAGCAACTTCCTATCGTACGGGGCCTTCAAGGTCCTTCCAATTTTCGTTACATAGACTTTTCTAGCTTTTCTTGGTTTGTCGGTAGGGATACATCTACCGATAAACCAAAAAAATGGCGTCACTTGTCACAAGAACATAAAATAACTAAAAATTTCAAATACGGGTATGATAGCCCATGGTCCTGAACATTTCAAAAGAATTCGATTAAGTCCGTGTCCGTGTATCTTTTTGACATCGTTTTCGAGTCTGATATATCCTTTGTCTCAAAATCAACACGGAGAGTGTTAAACTACCTATTTCGAGCAAAAAGATACTTCATATCAGTGCAAGTTCTTCCTCTACATAAAGCACAAGTAAGACAACCACAGAAACATTCTCTACATCTGCGACAGAAGATACGGAAAACACGGACAAGCAGATGGCATAATAGAATATCCTACGCTAATGTCCTTTAACGAAAATACTACCATGAATAATTTCTATAAACGTTTGGGCGTCCATCACGCCAATCTGCTAATGGTAATCACCTCCAGGTCCACGCGAACACCTTCCCATAAAAAAAAAAAACACTTCCCAACCAAAAATAAAACCAAAAGAGAAAAAAAAAATATTCAAGGACACTGATAATCTTTCCAGATCCCCCGTAACTACTTAAAGCTTCGCAGAATCCCCTTTCGGAGAAAAATAAAATCTGCAACTCGTGTAAATTTTCAGTCGCAGAACAAAACTGGCAAAGTTAACTCATCCTTGAATTCACACTCTAACCCCATCTGATAATAAATCGTATCCATTGGGGGAAACAACTCAAAGAGGAGTTTAAAAAAAAAAAACGATAAATACAAAATCCCACCGTAACAGTTGGCAGGAAAGGCAGTTAAACCTTCTTTTTACCCCCAAAAGGTAGGACAAACCAACAAAAAAAAAACCGCCACCAGTTTCTACATTACGTTTCAGATAATGTCCTTAGTCCCTATTTCTCACGGCGACCTTGTTGGATACACATTTTGGGTCAGTACTCGTGAATGGATGCTACTACACCATGGTAACAGGAATTTCAGCAAACTCCTGCAAAACATTTGCTGGCTAGATTATGTCAAATTAACTGAGATACCTACATGAGTCATATCCGAAAGTTCACAAACCACACACACTCACACACAAATACATATACTAAGTCCAAATCATAGATGAAGCATTATATTAATACCCCCGGTCCCGGTGTAAAGGTAGAGCTCTGGAAAAATGCGGCAATAAAAATGGTGGATTTTTTTTCTTGTGTGCTCATTTCCTGTCCAGGACATGGGAAAATCACTGATAAGGATGTGCATTATATTTTTTTTGTCGCACTCATATCAAACTTGTTGGAAGGCAAAAATGTTTAGCACACTCACAAGGAGAGTTAGATTTTTATCGGCGACAACGCAAGGATATGTGAGTGCAGTTTAATTGAGTTCAGGAAAATATGCGCTGGGGAATAGTTTTCACATAATGCACCGATAGCATCTGACGCTAGACATGGCAAAAGTTTCCAATGGAAATGTAATAAAGTTTTCCCTTTTATAGCGTCGAATGGTAATAATATAGCTAAAGACCTGTCAAACCAGTACCAAGTACATGGTTACATGGAAACCTATGCAGTACTGTTTCGAGGGTGAGAATGTATTTGTGATTAAGTACATAACATGGTGTGACTGGTTTGTTTTTTTATTAACTCGTCGGGAGTTATTATCTAACTGAAACTGTTGTCAAAGCCATATAGATTTATTGCCAGTTTAGAAGAATATTTCATTAAAGGGAGGTTGTATCGCAGTTAAACAAAGTAAGTATGAGTAGGTACAATGATATGCAAATGAGCCATCGTAACTTATTGACCAGTTGAGTCAAATAGGAAACCAAGGTACTATTGTTGTACACCATTGGGTCCACATCACTTTTTGTAATGATAGGAAGCCGGAGGGCATTTTAGGTCAATCGCCGACTTCCAGAGGCGTTGTTCTCGGGTCATACATAGATACACCGAGTTCCGAGGAGCAAATTAGGAAAACTTTCTGATGGGTTTTAACAAGGGCTTAGTAAATTTGTCAAAACTCCAACCAGAGTGAAATTCAGGATCTGAAGGAAGACCATGCCAGAAGCTTTGAAATATATGAGATGAAAGGAAGCCCTTCCACTTAAGCCGGAGTAACGTTAGCCAAACCCTATGGTAATGCCTCAATGTTAAACCTGACGGATTATACTGTCCCACTGTCGAACTGTAGTCGGAGATTCTCTTTCAGAATTTCTAGTGTTAAGGAGTCGGATGAAGGTACATGTGTATAGTCTCTACCGAGATTAACCTGGCTATATAGGTTGTGAAACTGGACGATCTAAGTTTTGAATTTGACGCCCGGGTCAAATCCGGACATTTATTAAAGCATAGTACAAACAGGGTTCCTTCGAACTATAATTATGAACTAAGGATAGGAGCAATGGGATGAGAGGTCTTAAGGTGAAAGTCAAAGAGAAGGTGAATATCGTTGACTTCACGTAGCATTCTAGACATTGGCATCTGGTATTCGTAATTTGTTTGGTCCGTATTGACTCGAAAAAGGGGTATAGATCTAAGATTACACGGGTTGGCGTTAACAGAGATAAGTTGAAGTAGAGAGGGGCTATCTAGGTTATCAGCTACAAGATGATGAACAAAGAGTATGTCAGTAACTTAACGACGAACAGAGAGAGGATGTAAGTCTAAAATTTTCATCAGTATCAGCCCAGGAAAGTCCCCTTAAAGCGAATCGAACAAACCTATGTTGTACAGCTTCAAAGAATTTGGGTGGTAATAAGGCGACCTAACTTGACTGGCATATTCAAGAAGGGACCGAACAAAGGTTATATAAAGGGATTTAGTGACGTTAGGACTAGACAATTCCTTAGACCAGCGCTTGATGAAGCCAAGGAAAGAGTTGGCTTTCATTATAATGTTATCGATATGTGAAATGATTTATCTGTCACAGACCACACTTAGGTCGCGCATTTCAGTTACTTAGTAACATAGAGCTGAACAAAATCCTGAGATTCAGACACGTATCTGGATGGTTTATATCAGGTGTTGATGACTGAAATCTAGGTTCTCAGGGTTCTTATACAACCAGTTGGGAGCCGTTTTAATACAACGTCTACCGGCGACATTGCGCGACGCCCTGAATGCCAAGGTAAGCAACGACGAGGACTCAAACATCTTATGGGAAGACATGGCCTAGGCAACCGCAACGACAACGGTGAACGATTCGTTGATTTCTGAACCGCAAATCGTCTTGTCATAGGTGACACCATGTTTGAGCACAAAGCCTGCCATAAAATTATCTGGGTGTCAGCTTACAGGCAAGCGACCTCCATCCAAATTGACCATTTTGTCATCAGCCTCCGTTTTAGAAGTAGTATCCTAAACGTCCGAAACAGACGTGGAGCAGACATTGCGTTGGTACATGATTACCATCTTATGATAGGGACTGTCGTTCTGATGCTCGAAAATCAAACGACACAAGGATGACCAGATTCAAAATCGACCGACTTAGTGATCCCTCCGTGCGCCAAGAATTAAAGAATCATCTCTCATATGGTGTGAACACAATCAGCAGCTCAATGCCCGCCATCATACAAGACCATTGGTATGCTGTGAAAACTGTTCCAACCTCATGTGCAGAAGGAATTGCCGAAACTCCAGCAGCAGGGAGGACCGAGCTAGAGTCCTTATATCGCATGATGATGAGAGAAGTGCGGCGTGACAAGCGCAATTACAACAATGCGTCAGCTTCTGAAACACCAAGATGGTGCGACCGCAAAACCGTTTATAGAATCACCAAAGTGCTGATAGATGGTCGCAGCTCTAACCAATGCATGGTGAAAGGCTTGGACGGTTCTTTGCTTATGTCGGATGAAGATCAACTGAAGAGATGGAAGGAGCACTTTGCTAGTTTTAAACTGTATATTCAATAGCAATACGAGCATGCAACGAAGTCAAACTGAGGTGTCCGAAGCAAGAAATACTCGAATTCGCACCACATTCCCCAGAAAGGATGAGATCATTGCCGCGATCAAAGCACTCAAAAACAACAAGACTGTAGAACTTGATGGCATACCCGCTGAGCTATTTCGAGAAGCGCTGTATTGGCCGATCTACTGCACCCATTTGGTGGGTGAATCAATAGATTTATCCTATAGTGAATCAAAGAACACTTAGAAGATACACTCGATGCCGAACAAGAAGGTTTTTGGATTCTCCTGTGTCGACCCTTTGGATCATCATCGATGCGAATGCGTTGAATATCGTTCACCATTTCACCTGCTAATCATCGATTTTGAAAAGGCATTTGATGGTGTCAATTGGGAATTTATTTGAGGTGCCTTGCTCAGGAGAGGTATTCCAGATAAACTAATAGCAATTATCTAGGTAACATACGCTAAGTCCACCTGTCACGTTTTGCATAGAGGAAGGCTGTCTGAGGAGTTCGAAGTTCAAAGTGGGGTTCGGCAAGGCTGTATCCTTTCACCAATATTGTTTTCATTGGTGATCAGCGATATGCTAAAGGCTGCTTTGTCGAAAGGAGACGGAGGAATTCGATGGACTCTCACATCCGAACTCAAACACCTCAATTGCGCTGATGTATTCCTACTCTTCCACAGAATAATGAAGGTCTCAAATGATAGTGAATGTTGAAAGGGATGCAGATGCCGTTGGGCTGAAAATTAATCCGGCAAAAACAAAAACGATCAGCCTGGGATATATTTGGATAAACAGTTGAGAGAGTAGGGAGTTTTCAATACCTTGAGAATAGTGTCTCAACAGATGGCGGAACTGGATCTAGCTAGCAGAATCAGCTAACCAAAGTCTGCGTTGGGGATGCTAACCAAAATTTGGCGAAGTAATCCCATTAGCTTAAACACCAAGCAACGACTGTATTGAGTCTATGTTGAGTCCGTGTTGCTATATGTGGTACTTGGAGAGTAGGTCCGTAGTCTAACGCACTAACCACTTGACCCGCGGCACCCACGGTCAATGTAGATCAACACTGGAACATATTGACTAACTATAGGATAAATTGGAAGAGGATGACTCGAACTATATGTGGTTTCAACAAGACGGTGGCACATGCCATAGAGTTGGGTAAACAATCGAGTTATTAAAGTCGAAGTTCGCTGATTGTGTTATCTTCAGAAATAAACCCCCTAGTTCGTGTGATTTGAGGTATCTACACTTTTTTATTTGTAGGCTGTGTTTAGACAAATGAGCCAGAGACTCATTTTAGGACCAATATCGAACGCTAAATTGCCGGCATATCATCCAATTTATGCGAAAACATATGGAAAATTGCGTTCAACGCATTCACTCGTGCAGGCGTTTTCATTGAGGACATTCAAATGATGTTGTAGTGTATAATTAGTGCCTTTGATGGTACTATAACTTGAAATAGAGTTTTTTTTTTAAATACTAACTTCTTTATTTAGGAAACCAATGGCCCTGAATAAAAAACTCTTTACCTTTCTTGCATATTTGGAGCTTTACGGAAACTCCTACAAAATAATGCATGATATCGCAATCCGATAATCGTAGGTCAGCTTCGATTGCCCCTAAGACATTTCTCCAACCTACCTCTCTCCCAGGACACTAATCCTTAAGGAAATATTTCAGTAGAAATCCGTAACTGCAGCGATATACAAACAAAAAGGGTAACGAACTCATTCAATTTGTAGAAAGCTGACAGGATATTGATTCACATCCTAACCGGAATAAAAAAAAAAAAATAAAAATCAATACAAATATGATACCACAAGCAAATTGAATCCTTCAACTTAGCAAGGACTTTACACATATAATCACACCCCTTTCGACTGAAAGGAAATCTATATCCGTATACAAGCAAAATTTCTTTGTAACTAATTTCCTTGAATTTGTCATTCCAACTTAAATTCGACATGAAAATCGATTGTGTCAGCATATTTTCCAAAAAAAAAAAGAAAAGAAAAGTCAATCCTTATGCCATAGCATCCCAGCACACAGACACATCCAACGAATCCGATATTCAATGTTACAGTAACAGGAAGCCAACCCATTCCATTGTAACTGGTAACTGGGCGACAAAGACAGTAGCGACATTATCTTCTGCGCTTTCGAATTCGAATTCCCATCAACCGCCACCCACCCACCTAACCACCCACCTTCAAGTTATTTTCATCGAAGCATAGCTAAAAATTTATGCCGGGATATCGTTTTGACTGAAAAAGAAAAAAAAAACAAAACGAAAGAAGAAAACAACGAGCACGAGAAGACCAAACCAACACAAAGCAGGAAAAAGATTTTCTCTCTCCCGTTCTTTTTTCTTTTGGTCCAACCATCAATCTCTAGAGGAAGGAGTTTTCCATTCCATTCTATTTTTTCTTTTTTTCTGTTATTTTCAAAATTAAGTGGGTCATCGAACATGTAGGACCTCTGAAGACCTATATTGAGTTAGTTATTTCTTTTTGTGTGTTCGTCGTTTTGGAAAAAAGAGAAAAGAAAACAAATGTCGTTACCTTTCGGCTTTGTTGTTGGTTTGGAGGTGCTTTATGCCCATTCCCCTGACTGCATTTCATTCGCGCTTCAAGTATCTTGAGAAATGATAATATTTTTCCTTCACTACACACGTTTGGGAGACGAGAGAGAGAGCCGAGTAGATACCACACATTGTCGGATGGTACTATCCACAATAGATAGTATTCGGTTTTTTTCTTGTCAGATTTCTGGAACGACGAGGTCATGAGAATAAAGCAGAGACACTCCACAGAATTGAGGGTAACCAACGAGCGACCATACTTGACAGCCATAATTCTTGGTTTAGAGTTTTTTTTTTTTTGTTTTCTTTCTTTTGGGGACTTTGTGCCATTGAAAACTTATAAGGAAATTGAGTTGAAAAGCCATCAAAGGCGAAACCTCTGGAAACTAGCATATAACGTAATTAATGGCCAAAAGATTTGTTGGTGAAGAGTTTGAAAGCGATCGATGGTTTAGTATGAACCTGGATGGAATTTTTAATGCTTTTGGTGCAACAAATGGGAGAGATAGGAGTTTTTGTCATAAATGAGTTTGAAAGCGAGAAGACTGTACAAAAAATCCCAATGACTGGAACCGATACAAAGAAATTAAAGGGAGATTCAAAAACAGAACGACACACGCCAAGAGGGCAGCCTGGAAAAACTTCTGTAGCGACATTGAAATCACCAAAGCAGCTGTCAGACTCAAAAAAGTCATGTCAAAGGTTAAAAGAGTTCCGAGGTTCTTTAGAAAACAGAGCGTCATCTGGACTGACTCCTTTTCTGACACCTTAAGAGAACTTATCTATATTCACTTCCCTGGCTACTCCTTTACCAAATCACAGCTCACAGAGAAGGTCATCAGACATCAAATGACACCAAATAGAACAAAATCGGCCTTTCAAATTATTGACGAAAAGAAGGTACATGGGCCGTTTGACGCCTTTTCCTCCTACTAATCGCCTCGACCTGACTATATTATTCCCATGATGTTGCAAAGCTAAAAAGAATATTCCGCTCAATGGCTCACACGGCTATTCATAGGCTGCTTAAGCTGCACCTATGTATCCCAGCCATACCACAGCAAAGTGTTTTAGACCGATCAGTCTAACATCTCTTCTGCTATAGAAAGGATATTAGACAAATACATTCGCTCCGTACTAACCCCAAGCGACGTCTCTCCTGCCGAACATGACCATATGAAGGGCCGATCAGAAGAGACATTGCTATACGAGGTGGTTACAATCATCGCGGATCACTTTACCAAAAAGAGTTTACACTAGCAGCATTCTTGGACATTAAAGGGGCCTTCAATAATGTAAACTTGAAATCAGTCAGAACAGCACTAGACCAGTCACACGTTAATCCTATTCTATCAGATCGGATAGAATGTATGCTTAATACACGCAAAATTAAACATGAAATAGGCAGTAGTTAAGCACATGCTCTGGTCACGCGTGGTACCCCCTAAGGAGGAGTCCTGTCCCCATTACCTTGGACCCTAGTGATCAATGAAATCCTTATAAGAGCAGATCAAAACCTGGTTAGGTTATGCCGATGATGTTGTCATATTAGTGACTGGACAGTTCCTGCTCACAATCGGTCAATAAACGATGCGGACTTGGTCTTAAAGAACATAAAACCGGACTAGTCCTCTAAAATAAGAGGGAAATACCCGATTTCGAGCCACCTCGACTGAATGGAGCCGAACTCCAAATATCAGATACCTAGGGTGCATATTAGATAGAAAAACAATATACTTCAACGCACACAGAAGACCTCGATAGCATTTTTACGCATGCAGCAGAATATTCGGCAAAAAATGGACGCCAAAACCAGCCACCGCCTTTGAAGCCATGCTCGGGCTTTGCCCATGGGACCTCTTTATCAAAGAAGTAGCGGAAAAAAGCGCTATACGCCTCCGACAAACCTGAATGTGGAAAAGTAACCAAATCGAACACAGCACCATCACTAAGTGGTTAAAGGGCAACACGCCTTCTGACTACATTATCCTCCACACGAACTTCAGCCTCAACATCAACTTGAAATTTCACTCTAGAGAGAGCTAGATAAATGGTGAGGTTATCAACCCCGTCTCCATATCCATCTTCACGGTTGGGTCAAAAATGGACGAAGGTACCGGTTCAGGAATATTTGCAGAGGAACCATCAATCGCTTGGTCCTAAAACTTTCCAACCAAACAAGTGTGTTTCTTGCGGAAATTTATGGAATCACCAAGGCCTTCCGGGACCTATTCACTCGGAACAGCAAAAATCATCATAAGACATCTATGTACATAGGCATCCAAGCAGCCATCAACGCCATCACTTCCATCATAAGTCAGTCAAAACTGGTCAAGAGATGCAAAGAGGTACTCAAATCCCTTAGCTCGAAGCACAGCATCACACTCTGCTAGATTCCGGGACATACATATGTGCTTCCACGGGAATGAAATGGCCGATGAGCTAGCGAGAAAAAGATCAGAATCAAACGATCTACTAGCAGATCACTTGATCCTAACGCCCATCAGTCTTCTCATGTCCAAAATTATTCGAACTTTCACAACATGGCCAACGTAAGGTGGATTACACTCTCCTCATACCGCGTCTCTAGAAAACTTTGGCCCTAATAAGACAAAAAAAGGACTGGAGAACTGTCGCTAAACTCCTCATAGGTATTCTCACAGGTCACAGCTCAATGTCGGCTAACCTTAGAAGCATGAGAATCAGCACCACAGACCAATGCAGAGGCTGTGGCGATATAGAGGTAGAGGAACACACAACACATTACTATGTATTAGGCAACTTAATTTCCCCTAGTCATACATATAATCTTTCCATCCCCAAAATTCACTTCGTTCAGTGGAGTACTCCATCAATCACGTTTTGCTGGGATTGGACAACGGTTGAACCCTTCATTTTACTCTGCTTTCTTCGAACCCTGTCCCACGATTGGAAAGAAAGTGTCAAGTGGTCGGTAATGGTGGAGTGCAGAATTCAGAAAAATCATCTCGAACTTAAGCAAATGACAATCCATCACACACCCCTTTAAACGTGTTCCACTACTCCATAGGAGCTACTTTCGTTATAAAGAACTTGATCCTTCAGCCACATCGAAGCGCGATTTAGGTGTCATCTGCAATAGGGAACTGCACATCCGTTTGCAAATTCCCAACATTAGAAGTAGAGCAAATTCTGCGCTTGGTTTTGTGGAACGTAGGTCTAAGGGATTTTTAGACCCCTACGTTACGGAATCACTTTATAACACCTTTGTCAGACCCATTTTCGAATACGCTAGTCAAGCTTGGTCACCTCACTATCCTGCCAAAATGCAGGTTTATACGTTTCGACCTTTGTGGTCTCCCTTAGGTTGATAGTTTCATTCGAGTCAAATCAGTGAAGCTACACTTACACTGAGTGATCCACCAGGAACAGCTTTCATACTATGAATGGTTGTTTTGAAGTCCGTACCCAGCTTCTGTCAGAGTATTACTAAGTACTAACATGAGGCATTCTTCCATTCTGTGGAACGTGCTCTTCCAAGTGACACAAAGGTGTAGTGGATAGTGTTGGCTTATGACCCAAACTGTGCAGGTTCCAGCCCGATGATAAAAGTATAAAATCTGAGAAAAAAGGGAACCCGCCTGGTAGTCCAATGGATCAAATCGAAGTTTGAGTGCTACTTGGATTTAGACTTCTTATTTTTTAACCGAATTAAAAGAAAGTTAAATCAAAAGAGAGCACATTTAAGTACGTCTTGGTACCACAAGCTTGAGGCAGATGAAGAGGTCTATTTTATCTATAAAAGTCCAGCCTACACCAGTGTTAGAATGACTGATTGATCTCAACCTTTACCAGTCTACTTTGCTTTGTTAAGGCTACTGGCTTTATAAAGGATCTCGGCTCGTTGCTTGTCCTATTCGGATGACTATACACTATAACATACTATATCCTACACTACTATACTTGTATATACAATACCATACCAATCATACAGAATGCACGACAATGGCCTTCGTTCCACAGCAGTTACCCTTCTTGCTTGCCTACCTAGGTAAAGCTCTTGCGACGAAATGTTATCAAATGTCAAGTCTCAAAACCCATGACGGCCAGCATCGGGATCCTACAATGACAGTGGAAACTATGCTTAGTCTCATTCGCTGGATATCGACTGCAATAGTTCAGCGGCAAAATGCCCTTAAACTGAAGGACTCAGGATTCTCGTCACCAGCATCCTACGGTCATGTATCCGCCTTGGGTCGATGGAATTGGTCAAATGGGCAGACAGAAACCTGAACCCGGTACTAAAGCTATAAGAATTCCTGACAAATTTGATTGGATGATTCTACACTAACAAGAAGGAGAATTGTCCTGAAAGTGCCAGCAACCCATTGTTATCCTACATACAATGACATTGACATTGTAGAAAACATTATGCACTGGCTGTAGACTACGGTAGTTAGACCGATCCTACGATAAGGTATACCTATCTAGTATGATGGAGCGCTTTGGAAAAAAAAGGAAAAAGGCAGTGGACTATGTCGCTCGCATTACCTAAGTCCTTTTTAGGTAATAACATGAAAGGACATATAGCGTCTACCATTTACTGAGCAGAAACTGCCGCATCCCTATAGATTCATGTTGATCAATCTTATATAACAATACATGGTCACAATACCCACAACGTAATCGAAACGTACTCCAGCTTTCTGCCCTGTTCCTTACCATGCGCGCGACACCTCACCTACCTATACCTAATCGTAAAGGAGCAGATTTGCTCCACACGTTGATACCTAAATGAACGAAATCCACAAGTAACTTCCGATGATACGAAGGCCAACAACTTCTTCCGAATTTCGTTACATTGCGTTACAATTGCATACTTCTAGGCGTCCAAACTCATGAGCCAAGAAAATAATGCGTGTGTATATTTATATTAAATGAGCAAGAATCTTCACTTCATCCTCAATGAAGTGAAGTTTAACGTTAGAAGTGTGTACCTTAAAAAATAATGAAATATTCGTAGCTCCTCTATTGAGTAAAACACGAGTGGGATTAGGAAACACGTTCTATTCTACGGAACATCTTGCAACTTAGCTGATCTATTTATAGTCCCAACAAATGTTTTTCTTATGAATACAGATATATGGAGACAACTATTACGTAAGGTAAATTTAATCGTTTTCCATTTAAGCTCCTAACGTCTAAGGTCCTGTCTAAACGTTAGTTACATATTTATAAGTATACCTGTGTCCTACTACTTACTTAGGGTGCTATTCCAGTGAAGACTATAATGGTTTTTTTTTCTAAGAATCATTTACCCTAAAAAGAATTCCTAAGAAAACAGGACATATTAAGTATTTGAAGGACTTAAATACGGAAAAGGATTATTTTTTTTTTATTTTCCCCATTCGTCTCCGAATTAATTGTCGACAGAATAATAAGAAAAAATCCTTAATTCAGAGAAAAATAAAAAAAAAAAGGATAACACCCGCAGACCGTATGTGTAATTGAAAATTTTAAGGATTCTACATTCATACCCAATAGAATATATGTATACACCAGCAGCAGCACTAAACTGACCTAAAAACCACCCCCACTACCGAACCCGGTCGTCATGGGCATTTAATCATCAAAATCAACACTTTGAGATGGAGCTGCTGCTTTTGCAAGAATAAGACATGTTTAAGGATTCTATACTCATCCACATGGCGGAAGCAATTATCTCGGATTTAGGATACCCAGGGAGATAGAGATTTATTAGAAATGCAGACACATAGATACATACTCGTACAATCTGAGGAATTTCACCAAATAATTGTGTTATATTTCTTTTCGAGGATAATTTTGTCTGAAAATAGGACCACGAACGAGTCTATTCAAGTTTTTAATAATGATGAGGGGGATGGGGTTCATTTTTTTTGACCTCCTTTGGGTATCCTGTGGACTATCCATTAGTACGGGTATCTTTTTATGTTCTTTGGAGGTTAGTCGATTAGAATGATACTTTGGATGCTCATACGTGCTTGAGAGTAACTAGAGCTAGTAGGTGGCATGTGCAGTGGCACACAGTTAGATAGAGGTTGCGGTTGTAGGCTAACCTGCTTGAGACTCTAATAGTACAATGGAGTTTAGTGTGATTGGGTTCCTATTAATAAGAGTAAATTGAAATATGGGTCCTAGATCCAGGCTGATGATCTTAGGAAGAGTAGCAGGCCAGCGATTTGTTTCCTTAAAGGTTGTAATGATCTTCTGATCTAGGTTAGGAAAGGGTAAGGCATAGATTTAGGATTTTTTCCAAATTTACGAAAACTGCAGGAGTGAAATGTTATAAGGGATATCATGTCTAGCTGTATGATTTGATGATCAGTGGGAATCGTGCTGAGGAGCTCCGTCTATGCAGAGAGATATGATCCAGCTACCCATCATCAACGATCGCAAGTCAATTTCCTAGTCACGGAATTTTATTCCATTCCGATACTGTTTCATTAATTCGCTGGTTATTGAAGCCAGAGTCTGACTGACTGTTGGTGAATAAGGCTACGTTACGTTTGGGTATTAGCTTGCTACTAGGTATGTGTACAGCAAGCTTCCCGTTGACTACTTGAGGACTAATGTACGAGACTTTGAAATTCTCGGAATTTTTTTGAAAACATCAGAGCCAAGTTAACAAACTTAGTTTGAATCATCGAGGCAATTGAGATTTTGAAGCATACGTTCCTGGATCATCACATTTGGGCTGTCATCAGGCTTGAATAAGAAGATGATGTTGCTATTAGAGCAAGAGATACGTTTCGTCATCTCCAGCAAAAAGAGGATAAATTAGTATTTTTAGTCCTCTACTGTTTTGAAATATAAGTCAAGGTGTCAGATGCTAGGCAGACTTGTGTTCAGTGCATTGAGGAGCCGTGGATGTAGAATGACATTACTAAAGCAGGAGGAAAAATAAGATAAGGTCGAAATAAAGTTCAAGGATAGATTAGTCCCTAAGCGGAACGTGGGAGCACGCCTGGTGTCCGTGCGTGCCACTTGAGTATATTCCGACACCTTGGGTTAGGGTTGGACTGGCTTTTTTACCAAAAATTGGTACAAATGACTATTCCCTCGCTAAAAGTTCCAGACCTATAAATTTATCTTACTTCTTATTGGAAAGTCGTCTTCATTCTAGCCGCAGGTTTGGACTAAGGATGCACCATTTATCGGAAATGCAACATGCATACCAGTATGGAAAATCCTGTGAGGCTGAGCTTCGAAATCTAGTTGCTAGAATCGAATATGTATCTACTTTGGATAGAACAGAATACGCCACGATCATTTTCATTGTAGACGGAGTAGATCTGACTTTTATTTTCAAGATCTGAGGAATGCAACTGAGCAGAACTTTGGTTATAGATGCTGACAATGGACGCTATGCTATGACGGGGTTTAATAAAGGCAGTTCGAAAGGTGGCGTTCTGGTTACACTACTATGGTGCATACTCTCAAGGTCCATGAACTATGTACTTGCCATACACTCAGGCAAATGTTCATGATATTGTCATACTTTCTGTCAGGTCAAGGATTGAGAGCTTCTAAATCAGATGATCGATAAATAGTGCACTAGAAGTGGGCTTTTCTAAAAATGAGGTAGCTATCTTTCCTCGACGAAGCCACTTCTTCGGGCAACCCATGTCAAGTTGAAGACATTCAAGGCGCTCTCATTTTCCTGGCAGTGTAAGATTACCTTTGGTAGAATATGTGGCTTATAACCGAAAAAGGTTCTTTGGATCCATATACATACATAAACAAATATTTGGCGCGACAGGTCCACGGGACTCTGGTTAGGACAATGATACTCTTGGATGTTTGTCAGAAAGAGGTGGGGTCGTGAAAGAAATTTTAGGTGTTATCTGGTGATCCAACCTCAAGCTTCTCGCTCCATAGTCCATCGCACTAACCACTTGAGCCACAGCGCCGATATGGCTATTATAAAACTGCGTCTAGCTTAGGTGTTTGTTGTTTGATGGAAGGGGCTGACGTGTAAATACATATATATATGTGAATGCCTTAACCTAACATCGGAAACTCGGTGGCTGTGTAAAAAAAGTCACCTTCCTTGCGTATAGGACTGGCTTCGGGCAGTGTCTGAGCTTAGATTAGGCTATAGTCAGGGGACTACTCGTTAAGCAAGTGTGCTTCTGTTTTCTAAGCGGAGACGTATGCTTTCTTGATAGACTATATTGTAAAGAATAGGTGCAGGGCTCAGAGTGTCAAGACCTTGCTTAACCCTTTGACTAGTTGCAAGATACATAGCTCGAGAATGCAAAAACTCTTTGAATTTGGTCACAAGACTGAGCATTTTGACTTTTGTTTGTGTTTCAGGATAATCTGGGATCGCGCGGAATGAATTTCCGATGATTTGGGGACCTTAACCTGCATTGGCTCTTTTCGTCAGGTCAATGCAGGTTCTTGTGTGTGGCACTGCTCTCGAAGATACTAAAAGACTAAGCGAATCCTTCCGAACGTCTGTAAGAAATCACCGAGGCATTTTTCAGTCTCTCAGCAAAAACGACTGTAGACTGGAAAAGCACTGAAAAGCAACAAGACGGTAGGACTTGACCTATGTATATGATCAAGCTGAACAACAGCTACCACTTCTGGAGTGGTAGAGAGTTTTGGAAGCTAAGAACGTTTCCGTTGACTGGATGAAGAGAATGATCGTCAAGTTATTTAAGCAGGAGTATAAGCGTGCTGCCAGCAGTAGCTAAAATAATCTTGGAACGAAAAAGCATGTTTTCGCTCTGGAATATCCTGTCTTGATCATCATCAGGCAGTGCGTTGGATATCAATTTTGAGAAGACATTCTTTTACCAAATGACCGCAGGTATGGAAAGGAAGACAGATGTCATTGGGCGAAACCTAAAGTTATCAGGCTTGGAAGGATCTCATCAGTTAAAGTATAGATTGGAGGACAATTGGTAAGCAGAGTATGGGATTTCTAGTACATTGTCTCGACCTATAGGGTAACTGAACTGTCGAATTGGTAAAACACAGTCTGCTTTCAAAATAAATCGAAGGCAATAGAGATTAGGACCTAGGACCCACAAGAAGATACAAAACACAATTAAGTAGCATCATAAAATGTGATCAACTGTCAAGAAGCGTAGTAATAAAAATGCCGGAAACCCCTGTTAAACGAAAGGTTATAAGTATTGATCAAGCAGAACTCAAATTTTAGACAACGATGCTCATCTCAACTTAAAGTTTCTCAGGAAGAAGATGGATCATTTATGAAATATACTTGCAGACTGGAGGAAGCAGATAGTGTCACTATCACTGCCACCTATAATTGTTGGGCGGTTAGGGTTTCAAACAAATACGAGCCTTAACATTAAAGATAAAGGATGGGGTAACACCCAGAGAGACATTGATCTTGAGAATGAGCTTTTGAAAATACACATTTGCTAGCAAATATACATATGTCCGAAAGTATGTGTATCTAAACTCAGATAAATACCATATTTTTCAGAAGTTTTAAATTAGGCGAAATTGTTAACATCTATGGGGTTTTTTAAATATTGTATTCCATGTCTTTTCTTCAAAATTCAAGACTGATCTTGAAGACATTTAAGTAAGAAGTTTGATCCAAGTCATTCAAGAAACATTTGGAGTACTTGGATACCTATAGATACATGAATTGTACCTTTAATGGATTCGAAAGAATTTTTGGATTACAATGTATCTCTTTACTCTTTTATTTTCTTTCCATTGATTACAATACAAACCAAATCCCTCCAACTGTGATAGACTGACGATAGTGGTATAATATGCCATCAGCTCTTGCGAAAACAAAAAGAATCACTACTATACCCCGCGCTGACTGATATACCCGGAACCATTTCTTGTTCACTTAACCATTCACAGAATATTCGATGTCAACAGGAAGGAGGAAATGGTAACTATCTGATCACGTAGGCGGAATGCAAAAACCAATGAATGGTACAAGTCACCAGGAAATTAGTACTCCATCGTTCATCAGGTGCAACCAATGCACCAAACACGTGCGATATTTTCTGATTAATGCATTCGTCATGGAGAACATCTGCACAATCCGCAGGATATTCATTTCTACCCGAAAAAGTCAAAATGAAAGTGAAATTTACCAAAAAAAAAAAACTCAAAAACTTTCTGCCAAATATAGATAGATACACGTAGTGTAAGGCAGGCGGAGACAAAAGTGACCGGCCGGCCGGCCTCGATGAGAAGTTTTTCAACTTTCGATAACACTTTTTCTTTTCACCTTCGATTATCAGTCGATTATTGTTGTCATTTGTTGTTGTGGATATGAGTTTTATTTTTTTTTTTTATTTTTGCTTGCTATATATAGGAATGAGAGAAGCAAAGTATCTACGAGATACAAATACGATTGCACGAGACCTTGGGCTAGTTTTTGAAGTTTTTTTTTTCTTTTTTTGTATTGCTCCCTCTATCTCGGCCGTTGATTAATGGTCAGATGGTTGTCGTGACAGTTTCAACGATTTTTGAGGAGTTGTGTATGGTGGGCGCTTATAAGTGCCTTACTCCGTCATCCATATGTATGTAATGGTCCACTAATGACCAGTGACCAGTTTTGTCTTTTTTTTTGTATCTTTTTGTTTTCGATTCATTCGCTGGAATCATCTTGTTTACCCAGTACCCGAGATCAAGTTGAACCAGGCATACGCTTAAGTCATTAAAGGAGAAAGGTAGTTAAGTACTTAAGAGTGTTTTTCTGAGAGTGGTCTTGATCGCACTTGGCCACGCGTGTAGGTTGATCAAATTCAAATGAGGCAATGCCAGTGCCTCACTTTTACTTGTTTGATTATGTGTCGTCCGCCGCAAGGGAATTCCTCGGGCCCGAGTGCTCGCTTTGACATTTAATTAATCCCACCCCAACTGCAGTTGCAGTATGATTTATTTCGAACCAGTGTCCATGTTCGGTTGATATCGCACCATAAATTTAAACTTTTCCTTTCTCTCAGTTATCCCAAAATGCGGTGGCACGCGGCAGTCAATACCACTGAGTCATTAATTGACTGGCTGGCCGAAGAAACCCACTGTCATCGAATCCGCTAACCGATCGCTCTGGTCAAACTGGTCCGAAGAGTGTTTTTTTTTTTTTTTTATTGGCTTGCAAATTTCACCAGAGTCTGGTTGGCCCATTAGCTAATGATACCTTCTATGCTTCTGCGCTGTCAATGGAACTCATAATTTCGGTAACGTCTAACAACTGACAACAACCACTTTCATCCCGTTTGCCTTAATTTGATGATCACTGATGATAGTGGTATGCCTTATGCCTGGGGCTTCTTTTTTTTTTTTTGCGCAAAAACAATCAAAACAAGTTGTTTACGCGATGATTGGTGTCGATGTCGACTAGCCGCGCTGAGAGTGCAGGTTTCCCAGTGAAATCGAATGCAACGATCATGTGGTTAAATGATCAATCAATTGCATTCGAGGATTTTTTAGGAATAGCATACCTTTTCGCTGTTTGACTGGCCTACGCACACGATGTTTCTGATCATCACACCTCAAATGGAATCTAAATAATTGGATAGTGCTGATGGTTTTGGAGTTATTCGACTGATATTGCTTTCGATAAATCATTTTGATTGGAGTTGAGGATGGTGTTGAAACAAAGTTTTCACTGGGTACTGTGATTGAGTAGTTAACAGGAGTTAAGTGTCGACACTTGGGAGCTTTCGTTATGAAAATCAAAAAAGGACACGTCCTTTTGAGGGATAAGGTGATTGTTTCCTGGCAAAGCTATGCAGGTGTCCATCGATTTCACTTTTACAAACCTTGGTGATGGATGTCGGGTGGCAGAGGTTGGAAGGTGTGGAAGCTCTTGTTTATGGAAGAGCATAACCGATCCTCGACATGGACAACATGAAGATTTGACACAGGTACCTTTTGCAAACTGCAGTCATCAGTAGGTTGCTTTGGAAGGTGGATAAAACAGAGAGATGGGTAGTCCCTGACTCCCAATAGGATGGATAGTCTTGAAATCTTATCAGTGATAGATTCACTCAGCTTCAGACACTGGAGAGCATTACAAAATACAAATCTTTGGTCTGCATAAGAGACCCAGCACCCAACCATTTGCGTTGTGCGTGTTATATTCTTTATACGAATGGGAGAGACCTACTCTTTAATGTCGTTTCCCAATAGGCAAAGGGTTGTTAAAAACTTCACCAACTATGACACATATACACCCCATTCTAGGAGCTGCTAGAACCACAAATGCTAAAGAGGCCCTGAGTATGCTGATCACGATTGAGAGTTAATTTGATTTGCCTTCAGAGAGTGAGATCCTGGATGTCAAAGACATGTGTGAACAGATCCGCAAGAAGAACACGTAAAGACTACCGTCATCAAGAAAGATTTGCAGGAAGATTACGGAGGGGCCATGCTACGTGGTTATTTGCTAAAAATCGGATCGAAAAGCAGAAACAACTTAAAGTTCACATTACCCGTGCAGTGAATTCAAGCCAACTCGAGTCTCTGTACCGCATAAAGATGAGAGAATCCCATCATAGTATGCGCCAGCTGAACAAGTCGAGGAAGCAGCAAATAGATTTGACAGCAGAATCGTATACAGAATCACCAAAGAGCTGCTAGATGGTCACAGCTTGGACCAACATCTTGGTTTGGACAATTCTCTTCTGAATTCTGGTGAGGACGAGCTATGATGATGAAAGCAGTCATCAAGTTCCGCTACTTTGACCATCATGTTGGAAGAAACTGTGCTCTAAGTTAAGAATTCGCATCACGCCTCTCAGTAAATATGAGAGATGATAATCACAGACTATCTCAGACTGCCGCGCATCTTCAAACGAAAAGTGAGAAAGCCCATAAGAAGACAGATATGGAGTGTGGGGTAGCTATAGGAGGCGAGTCCGGTGAAGCGCAAATGAACCAGCAAAACGTTCGCAAAGTCATCAAGCAACTCGTCGAAGGCGAACAGTTTCGCCAGGTCGCTGCTAAGATTTTCAACAATGAGTTGACCAAGATCTATAGGAACTCAAACAAAGGCTCTGACGACTTTCGAGAATACCCCACTGTACTGAAGCCAGCTGTGTCGCTGGAGAGAAAGATGCAAGATTGCATGGTGGAGTACTCGCAGCTATTTGGAACCGATGAAGAAATCATTTGTCTAAGGTATCACTTGCTGTAGGAACAGATTAGCAAGGAGAAATTCCTCGAACGACTGTACTTAGAGTTTATCAACCAAACCAACGAAGTGGGAGTGGACATCAACCTGGTCGTCCAGAATTTGTTGACACTCAACCAGGTGCAGTTTATTTTCGGTTTGGATCCTAGAAAGGGTCAAACATTGATAAAGATCCTTAAACATATTAACCAAAGTTTGGAGAACCGAATACAGTTGGTCACGTCTTGTAACATGGGTCCAAAGGTGTTCATCAATTAGTCTAGTTTCATCAAAATCGATACTATTTCACTGGGCGACTGTACTGAAGCGTATGTGTAAGTTCTAGATGGGTCTCGTGTGCATCCGGAGACGTACGAATGGGCGAGGAAGATGGCTTTTGAAACCAGCTGGAGCACTGGAAGAAATTCTCGAATAGAGTTGGAACACCAAGGGTTCGGTAAAAAGAATGTCACTTTGTACGACATACGACCAGAGTTTAACTATCAGTACAAGAATCTGCGAACCCCATTCCGAATGTCGAGCGCTGAAGAGCAATTCGACGTTCTAACCAAGGGAGCTCCGGAGAGTTTCTATGTGGGAAAGATGATGTTGGCAAGTGGTGTGTATCTCGCATAGAAAACCACAAGGTGAACAGTTAGATCAAGCAAATCCAGTAAGTAACGATGCCACTGGTCACTGGCAGTGTCCAGTCTGCTTGAAGAATGACTTACTAGAGCTTACCGAGGTTTGGAACCACTTTGATGCGGGCGCTGTCTTGGCCAAACCATAGGAATCAAATTGTGGTTGGACAATGGCCTGTCTAGCTTCATTTATATAAAGAATTTGTCGGACAAGCACGTGAAGAACCCCGAGGAGAGAATGCAGAACGGTCAAACGATTCATGTGCGGATCAACAAAAACGATGTGGAACGGGTCTCCGTAGACTGCTCGTCGAAGAGTTCTGACTTGATGGATAAGAACCACGAATGGTGACCAAGAAAGGACAACTACTACGACCAGGAGGAGGAAGACAAAGACTTGTACAAGGAGGATGACTCCAAGAAGATCAAGGCCAAACAGTAGTACATAAAGCGAGTTATCGTCCATCCATCATTTCACAACAAGTCCTACGCCGAGGTGGTCAAGATCATGGAGAGCATGGATTAGGGTGAAGTCATAGTTCGTTCATCGAGTAAAGGCTCTGTTCACCTGACAGTTACGTGGAAAGTCACTACCGATATTTATCAGCACATCGATATTAGAGAGGAGGGTAAAGAAAACGCATTTAGCATGGGACAGAGCATCTTGATTGGCAACGAGGAACTGGAGGATTTAGATGAAACTATGTATCCAGGCAAGTTCATGTTGTCCGATGTCCCGAAGACCAAGTGCAGGCAAGAGTATGTCACAGTGACCCCAGAGGAGTTCCGCTTCCGAAGTCAGATCTTTGACTCAATTAACATGAGGTTTAAGGACCACTACTCAGATTCCCTACCAGGAAACACAGATGTTGACACCGCGATTGCTCGGTGCCAGTTCGAGATAATTGGATCCCTGTGGGCGCGATTGGATCTATTCTGTAAATACCAAGGCATATCCCGGTGTAGACTAAACCACCTTGGAAGGTGCTTCTTTGACAACCTAGAGGAAGTTGATTCTATTAAACAAGATTCGTAGTGATATCAAATGCGTGGGAGTGATGGGCTAGGTCTGTTACCATAATGGTTCTCTAGAAATCGTGATGGACCCACTATGTTGCTTACCCACCTACCTTGACCAACTTTCCCAAAGTGTACCACCGTACGTTCGTGTTTTGAAGCGCCGCTCCTCCCTACTCTACTTAGAACAAATGTTTCTCTATTATTAACAAATTCTGTTCCATTCATTTCACATTTAAACAGATTACCTCCTCATGGGAACATCACAAACCAGTCCATAACAACCCCACCCCTTAATTGCTGTGTGTTCCAATTCTATGCGATTTTGCAGTTCATTAAAATATCTTTCACAATCGTGAATGAGGTGCAAAAAGCGAATCATCAGAATCTTTTCCCATTTTTATCCACACCTCTACACAGATGAAGAAAAAAGTATCTCATAACACAAAATGCTTTTCACACCTTAAATTACGAGCTTAGAAATCCGTTTTGTGCAGATTCCCCCCGCACACAAGCAGATAGTAATTAGGCAGCCTCGTTATCACGTGTCATACCTGCAGATACAACATGAAAAGAGAGAGAAAAGAAAAAAAAAATTAATGTTAAACACAGCAATAAATTAACGGGAATATTATATACATAAAGCAAGGCAATGGCAACGTGAAAAATGATAAATGATGATGGCTATTTGCTTAAATGGAAAATTACAAATAATTTATCTCGCGCGATGAGGTTGAACCGACCGCGACGCTGAGATGAGATTTCCGGCAAAACAGATTCTAAATGTATCTATGGGTATCTACGCGCACCTAGAACGCTATGAAGCAGGAGTAAAACAAAGGCAACAGTCATTCATAATGGATATCACTGCAAAAACAAGGAATTTCTCTTTTCATGGCTAAAACGAGCTCGTCGGTGGGCTGTGTCTGTGAAGCATTAGCATGGGCGAAAGTCATTAAACCTAGGCTTTGCCCTTCTGCGTTGAACTGTATGTAATATCTAAGACAATTGAAGTCAATGGCATCGCCCATACCATGGTGAAGATGATGAGATGCATTTAGCAATGCTATCACATCGAGGGATCTGAATTTACACACATGACTGAGAAGAGATACATATAAAGTTGTTTGCATTACAAGTGAGCCCCCTTATCGAGTTCAGAGCAGGTAGTGCATATTTGTAAATGAAGAAGTGATCAGGAAGCGGTTGTGATGGACAGAAATCAAGTCGCAACCAGAAGTTATTCAAATAATCGATAGCGATACTGGATCACCCGGAAGAAATCTAAAATATAGGGAACTCTGACTTCGGAAATGTTCTTGGCATCGAGACTTCAAATAGACAAAACACTTCCAGCTGGTACGAATAAACTTCAAGTATTTTCTATCAGGTAGGGTATCCATAGTAGCCATAGTCATACCTTAAGTACAAGAGATCTGATAGGAGTTCAACACCTACTCATCGTTTCATTTTGCATATCCGGGACTCCCTCCCTCATCGGTCATTTAAGTTGCTTCACCACATCATTGAGATTTTCCAATAATGTTCCAAAGCACCTGCACCTTAGAAAGATACCACAACTCCTTCAATTCCGTTTCATATGCCAGACGTTGCATACATTCGCACTCATACCTCCGTCAATGTATGCAATCCCAACAAAATTTACTATCGAAAGTAACCGCTCTCGACGGTACGTGAGATGTACGAATGCTGCAGCAGTATCTGGTTTCCCTGAAAAAACAATGCCTTGCTGAGGTGATGAGATATCGAGACGTAGAACCACCATAGATGGAGACGCATAATTGAATTGATTATGCGGCATATGCCGAGGTGGCTTTCATTCGGTACATTGTATGGTATTCCTTGGAAAGACCTCGATTGAACTTGCGTTACGTTTTGTCGGAGATGCATAGAAAATAATTTAATATCTGATGGGGCCATTGTTATCTTGGTTTTATATCCTCACGTGGGTTTTCTTTTCTTGAAGTGCATTACAAAAAAGTATCTAACGGGAGATGGAAGTATTTTTTTTTTTCGTTTTTTTAGAGACTTTAATGGGCTTAGGCATACCACACACCCAGGTTAGAGGCTATTCTGGCAGTGGAACAAATGTAAGATTAATAAGATACAATATGCTGATGACATTTGCTTGCAGACAATACTGGTTGTGAGTAATGTTTGATCATGGAAAGCTTATGTATCTACTATAGTCTAGAGACTTGTGTTGCTACAGAGTAATCACTATGCAGGTCATTCGAAATATGTTAGTTTACAAAAACTCATACGATAGGTCATGATATAGAACACTTGAGGGACTACTAAAAGCTAATGTTTGTGGTATTTTGAGAAACTTATACGTGTTTCCAATGGCTGATCATATTTTTAAGATATCAACTTGATGTACAAATAAAATTAATCACTATGAAGCAACATAGATACATCCTAGAAGCTTAGACTTTCATCACTCTTATTAGGTCTCAATAGTCGACCACCTTATAAAAGATCATCCAATAAGAGGTATCTATCATTCGCACCATTATTGAACTGTTAACATTCAACTGACATTGCAATAACTTTTGATAAGTAAAAACTACAAGTTACGTGTTGAAATAGTGAAAATTCGCTACAAAAACACTGAAAATATCGCGCCACATGTCACACAACTGGTGAAACAATGGCTCATCTGCGTGACAAATTTCCTGGACGTGTGATTTCTCGAAATGGATACTTCAATTGGTTGCTGAGATCATGTGATTTAATACCATTGTTAAAAATAAAGTCTACTATTTACTAAAGTCATGCACTAAAAAAACATTGCGAAATACAGCTGCAATAATGCGAAAATGTGATGAAAAATTTCATCAAAAGAACGGCTATTTATAGGCAAAGCCGAGGCAAATATGTGACAGATATTGTATCTAATTACTAACCTCAGAGTTTGTAGTTTAGATTAAAATGGAAATATCACCACTTTTTATAAAAATGTTGCCGTTTTTCAATTAACTTAAAATGCCACCTCTTGTTGGATGATCCTATACAACCACAACTAAACCAGTTTTTTTCAAGCTAGGCTTAAGTCGTATCGGTGCCTTTAATGCATGTGCATGAGATGCAAAAAACTTTTTGGAATACCAGTGTGTAATCTAGTCTTTTCTACTGAGAGACAGTAAGAGTCTTGAAAACGATACATTTTTTTAAAATCATGTAACCCTTAGTTAGGTTGAATAAGCTAAGTGTCTGTGTGTTTGGTCTAAACTGCGTTTAGCCAGCTTTTCAAAGTTCTCTCAGATTTGGTCTGGTGGACCAAGAATTATATAATATTTAGACCTAATATCTTGAAATCCATAATTTTTTTGCAGCTTCTACAAATGGTGCCTCTGTCAAGCAGTCTAAGACACAGTGGATTCTAAACTTGTTGAGCCTATCCTACAGTGGGATCTGGGATCTGAGTACTCACTTTTCTGCCCACAGTATGGTTAAAAATGCACTTAATCCTAAGCTACAATGATATTTTGCAGCGGCCTTAACATTACGCCTGGTTTGGTTAGGTCAAATGTGCAGTCAGAATCGTCTTAAGGTGGCGGAAAGATACCACCAGTGTCAAGAAAATACTGGAAACCTTTGTTAACTGATATCCTAGAAACATCCTTACAGTTTTCTGGCCGAAAGGTATTTGAAATATCTTTAAAGTCCAATTGCAAGGGTTTACGGGTCAAGAGCAAATAGACATCACACAAAAACGAGAATTGCAATGGACACACTCTGCGAAAAGATGATCATTTAGCTAGCAAGCTTTTTGGCTAATGGAAGAAGGTATATACATATGTATGACATGGAACCATCGAGAAAGCGATGATGGCATTGAGGACTTGAATAAGGAAAAGAAACGATCTGTAGCAGTTACTGTGTCTACTTTTTCAGCTTATTTAATAAAAACCTTATTTTTTATATACGATTGGAGTAGGACTGATACTCTAAAGATTGTGCTTCTTCTAGTCGGAACGCTAGGATGTCCCTACAAGCTGCAGATATAAGACAGGGTATATCCATGGTACTTTTCTTCGACATTAAGGAAATGTGTGTTTTAGAAAGCACCAGGTTGGATAAAGTAAAGTCCTCATACTTCATATAACAACCTTTGTCAAAATACAATATATAGTGCACCTGAGCAGGACTTTAGGGAGTCAAACCGTAAAAATCACAAGAAATAGAAAAAAAAATTTTAAAGCGACTCACAACAGAGTTTTTTTCGGGTTGAGTATACTGGCATTAAGTTAAAATTCATTTCATTTGCCTACTTTGATGGATGGAAAGGATTAGGCAACACTTTCCAGAGTTTGGCCGATATACTACTTGTATAACAAAGGTTTCAGCTTTGATTTACTTTTCTGTTCGGTATCTACAAGACACATGGTCTATTTCCAACTGGCAGGAAATAATCTTTTCTCATGCACATACATATGTTTTTCCACCTCAATTTGTATTAAATGGCGCTCGATTCGGGGCCTTACTGTATATGTACGTTATATGGATTACGTCCTAGTGTGGCCAACAGTGATTGGTTTAAAATATTCTCTACCAAACTCATCTACATTGTTCAGATTTCTATTTCTCATAATAGCAACAGATACAGATGTAAGAGGGTACATCGAAATTCCCGTAACACAAGGTTATATCTTAAAGATACTCCACTACTGAAAGTTACCTGCTGGAGAAAGAGTTTTCTTTGGAAACACTGATTCTAAATACGTCGTTTCTAATGTCTGAAAGGAATCAGTTCTCTCTGTTAGTAGGTGTTAAAATATGCAGATCAGGTTCCAATTCGAGCACATCTTATAGATAGAATCTGTTCCCCGGAATAATTATCTTGATTCCAATGAATCAACCAAGAAAATGCATGCATTTTCATTTTGACTTCAAAGACTTTAAGTGAATGCAATGAATGCTAGGGATTTCAGAGTGACGAATAGTTGGTTGGTTGGCTTGGTGGTGGTCCCCGCTCAGCAGGGACACACTTAGACCAAAAAGAAGGTCCATTGTGATACCACTATAGAAAAACCAGATTTCAAGCAATGGAGACGTGAATGGAGACTTCCCAAATAGGACATAAGCTAACCAGTTTCAGTGTAAGCCCATGCCGAAGAAGTATGGTTCGCCGTTTAGATATTAAAACAGTTTGACCCAGTGACAAAGCTTTTTGTTTTGCTTAAGTCTACTCTAGGTAGATCCTTAGATGGTTTTCCTTCTCAAGCAGGACAGGTACACAAAAGATGAGTCGTCCTTTTCCTTGTCCCTACAGCTTCTACAAAAATTGTTGAAGGGAGCACCAAAGCTTCTGGCATGCCTGCCTACCAACCATTGCCCTTCGAGGGCAGCAACTATCTTTCTCATATTTGTACTATTGACAGACATAAGTCTACTGATTTTCCTACAATCCAGCTCTGGCCAGATTTTTATAGAAGAGAGACGTGTTCCACCTACTGTTTGCCATTCTCATGACTGCGGTATCTAAATTCTGACAATATCCCTATTATCAGGAGGGTTCCGGTCTGCACCCTCCTTAGCAAACTCGTCAGCTTTTCTATTGCCATTGCATGTACATGGAACCCAGTACAGGGATACGTTACACCAGATAGCGATTTCGTTAAGAGATCCGCGACATTGCTTTACCAACTTGGATCAAATTTTTGGCGATTCCAAGGTTTTTATCGTAGCTTGACTATCTATATCTGCAGTAGTGCTGCACTCTACCGAGTTAATTGAAAGCCAGGTTGTGACTTCAGAATCTTCTGTAACTTCAGCTTTAAATACACCAGCAGTCGAATGGTGATACAAATATCCAATGCACTGCAGTAAACTCACGCACCTGTTCTAGACGCTGTCTTGGATTCGTCTGTGTAAATCTCTGTCGCAGATTCCTTTAAAATCTCTCCCGATTCCCAAGCACATCTGCTAGAAATCCTGGTTTTATAATTGACGTTAAAGTCCAGATAGGGGACAATGTAGTCCGAATTACTAGGAATAGTGTTTCGGACGCTTGCGTGGCTCATATTTCCACGATCCAGTTGCAAGGCCATAATGCTGGTTTAGCCGCCATCAGCTTCCCAAAGGTATCAACAGTAGCACAGATGGAGCACAGTTTCTAATGCATCTGTAGAAGTGGTGGTTCTAAGGACGCCTTTTATACAGACACAGAATAGCCTTTAAACCTTCTCACGTATTGCGATGTTGCTTTTCCTGCCTAGAGCCGTCCATCAGACTAGTACTCCTAACATAAGGATAGATCTGACGACTGTCGTGTATATCGAGTGAACAATCCAGAGCTGGAGACCTACATGAATAGAGAGCCTTCCTAGCATGGTCTTGAATATGCAATTTCCAATTGGGTTTTTTTTTCGAGAATAACCCCAAAGTATCTAGCGTGATCTGCAAATTGCAATTCAATACCCTTGAGTTTTGGAGGAGTTATATATGGTATTTTATACCTTCTTTTGAACAATAATAGCTTAGTCATGAACTCCAAGACCGACACTATCCGTCCACTTTGCGAGTTTATTTATAATAGACTCCATCAGGTCTCTGACTGTAGATGGGTACTTCCCTGATATGACACTGATCCCTTCTTTATCCAAGATTAGAACTATCTCATTAACTGCCATGACCCACAATAGTAGTGATATCTAGGACTCCACACTGTGGCGTACACCTGTACACTAACATTCTGGTTAGATAGCACCCCAGCTTAGCATGAATAAGCCTGCTTTTAAGTATTTCCTGGATCCAGAAAAGATAGTTGTCAACGTTTAACTCGAGAAGTGCAGTAGATATATTTTTTCTATTTTGACATTCTTGAAAGCTCATTCAATATCAAGGAAGGACACCATAGTGAAATCTTTGTTTTCAAAGGATTTCTCAATGATTCCTGCCAACGAGTGTAGAGCAGTCTCTACCGATTTTCCCTTGTTATACGTGTGTTGGGATACCGATAGGAAATTACTATCTAAATGGACGTCGAACAGCCTTTCCAAAGTCTTCAATAGAAAGGAGGATACGCTGATCGGACCGAAGTCTTTAGGTGATCTAGGGGTGTAGTCGAAGTTTAAACAATTCTTAAAGCTAATGTGGAGTCAAGGACTTAAAGTATCAAAACCTTGCTGTAATTCCACTGGCAAAATACCATCGAGACCAGGGGATTTTTATGGGAGATAGCTGTTTACTGACCACTGTATTTTCTTGTGGGTAACAATGTCCTCTGGCACTTTAAATTGGGCTCTCTTATGGTTCTTTGCACAATATACTGTCTCTGTTTTAATATCAGGAAAATTGATGGTCTACAAGGTTCATTGGTAGACATAGTCTAGTTACCATCTGGTTTTTTAATGTAACTCGGAATAATTAGTGATTTTGATAGGATCTTCCTATTCCGAGGTGAATCACTAGTCTTTCTATGTTTTTACAGAAAAAATGCCGAGTAACGAATGAATGCATTCATTTTGACATCAAAATCATGATAGTTTTTAAAACTTGAAGTCATTGAATTGAAACAAATCCACGTGAATTCTTTGTATAACTTCAAGGAATGCATTCCACAATGATGAATTCTTTTACAACCTTGCTGCTGAGTGAAGTTTGGTCGCTAATTGGAATGTTAACTTAAGTGGCACTACAGTTTGGAGATAATTTCCCTAAAGAATTGGTACGATTAACACCTTAATTAGGTACAATAAAACACGGCAAGATAAAAAGATAAAGATAAGTGGATAAGAAACGAACGATTATACTAAGTAAATCTTAAACAACACTGTTTTCGAATAGTCTTCCACTGAATATGCAATTGAATTCCAGTGAATTTTGAGGTATTTCTGTAATTTATCCTGGCTTATATTTTCATCACAGTTTAATGCTTACATACAGATTAACATGGAAAGTTGGAAACCCTATGCAATAAATATAATTTCAGTTCTGAGAATTATTGAGTATCCAGTAGTTGTTATATTCCAACGACTAGTGATGCCCAGCATATCGATGTTAAACAATATAATTCTTTAAAATCTTTTCTCCGAAGAGATGAGCTCGTAACGTTAATATAGTGCCCAGAATGCTTCCATATGGCTGGAGATACTGCTCTTGAATTGATGGAGCTTTAAAATTTTCAGAAATATATGCATGCATATGCACGTAGATATGTCTAGTGGGAATACATCAATACTCAGCGTGCCGTACAAGCTGCTTAACGTGAGTATATGGGGGGGCTTCGTGTGGGTCAAAGTAAATTGCATATATATATGAACTTATTCAGCTGCTACGCACCTCCCAAAGAATTTGAGCGAATAGTTGACAACATTGCAACCACCGCAGGACGAAGAATCCTCGTCGTCATTGCAGACGATTTAAAGGCGTGGGCGATAGAATGGAAGGATACTCTCGAAGGCATTTACATTGACATAATTCCCCCGAATTCCGTAAGCGGGACGACTTTCATATAAAACGAAAGATGGTTAATAATAAATACTTATGACCTTTATGAGCACGTGTTTGGCAAGGAATGCTGCGTGGATAGTTATGCACCATGTATACGCACAGAGTCCACCAGGCGACCAAGTTCAAGCTACTATCCAGACCGATTGAAAATAGAAGAGAGCAGACAAAAATATAGTAAACATAGAAGCTTCATGGAACTGTGCAACGAAGCCAATCAAAATCCCTGGGGAAAAGCCTACCAAGTGATGACGATGAAGTTGAAGGGTGGCCGAAAACCTTCGATTACGTCCAGTGTTTCTCGAAAACGTGATGGCTGTGCACATCCCAGAACAACCAGAAATGAATGAACAAACGGAGAGTGTAAATATGACGGGAGCGTTACCACTACCCCCTTGTCACTGCAGAAGAAGTCCTGCTGTGGAATCTAATCCGCTACTGTCGAATCTAATGTATGATGATGTCCTCAGACTTGGAATCCCGAGATCTTCAAACATAATTGGCTTCGTCGACGATATAGCAATCGTTGTAGTGAACAAACACCTTGAAGAGTTGAAGCCTGACTGCATTGAAGCTATCGGAACGGTTCAGGACTGACTACTAAGCATGAACCTACAACATGAAGAAGAAAATACCGAAGTAGTGCCCATCAGTATCAGGGGACTCATGGAAACTATAAGAGTAGGTAACCATGGGCGATCACATCGTAGCAGAGCTGAAGTACCTTGACATTACCATAGATGATAGGCTAACTTATAAGCAGTACCTGATGCAGCTGAAAAAAAAAAAAAAACAGCCAAATGTAACGACTGCCCTGACAAGGATTATGCCAAACATCGAGGGACCGAAACACAAGAAGAAATTACTTTTAGCGAGTTGCCACATCAATCATGCTCTACGCAGAGATGTAAACCCATTATAGACGCCTGGATTAATAGGAAGCATGGGGAGCTGAATTTTTACCTGACTCAGATGCTTACTGGCCATGGATACTTCAGAGCCTACCTGCATTGGTTTAGACTCGGCGTCAATCCCTATTGTACAATGTGTACAGATGCAGTGGAGGATACTAAACACATGTTCCACTGCCCAGTATATTACGTAGAACGGCACCTACTGGTAAACCAACTGGGAGAGGTAACTTAGATAACTTCACCAGACAGACGATAAGCGGCGAAGTGGCTTGAGAATCAGTTAGCGACACTGTGACAAGCAATATAAAGGAGCAGCAAACATAGAAACGACAACGAAAAGGCTGTCAACAGGGGTAAAAGGGATGGTAGGTTTAGTGGGTGGAAATCCCACACAATTGCTGTGTACGGGCTCAGTTTTCTCAGTAAAAAAATGTCTAGTGGGGTATTCAAATATCGTATTTATATGGAGCATTCCAATAAATTTGGAACACACCCTAGTAAAGGCATATGTCAGCCATCCACATTCGATGGCCCAGAGTTTAGATATACATATGTAAGTGTCTGCTCTTCTATCAGTGTAATCGTTCGTTTCTCAGGGCTGCCTAGAACATTTAAAAACGTTTCGATCTTACTTGTGCTTTGTATAGGAGAAAAAACTGTGTCCTTATTGTATGGACGTTAATCTTGCGATATTGGATAAGAAGAAATAAAATGGGTAACACAATAGAACCCTGAGGTACGCCTCAAATATACCGATGCCCTTCAATCGATATATTTATCAATTTACAGAGTTGTTGTAGTGATAGATATGAAATTATTCTTGCTTAGTACAATCTTGTGCCAAGCCCAATCAAATAACTTTGAGATATGCACTGCAACCGATCTTGACTTGGCGTATCATTCGATGGATCGCATTCATAGGTGACTCATTATTCAGATTTCTGATTCCATGAAAATCATACTGTCGGTCTCTTATTAGCCGGTCTTTCTTTCATTAAGTACTTTAAGGAAATCGAAGATTGAATATACATACATATACTTTCCAAATGTAGGACACATTTAGTAGTTTGACTGAATCAAGGCATGACATCCGATATAGGAAATCAATGAACTTGTTAGATGACTCTATATATCAGTACATAGATTTTTGCAAAGTCATGTAGCTCTCATGTAGAAAATTATTGTCTGGAAGTGCAGATTTGGTACGAGGAAGTCGGAAGAAGGGCATCGAAAATGATAATACAAATGGGCAGAGCTTCTTCGATGTGACGGATCGCTTCTTGTCAAGTCATCAAACATGTCCAGGGACCTAGTAGAGTCTTGCCATATACATATGTGTGATGATCATCTGTGAAAAATACTCAAAATATGCTGGAGATGATTGGTTTACTGTCTGCGAATGGTATACCACAAAGTTCTACACTTTGCCCACTATTTTTTTTAGTTAATAGTCAAAAACGCTGCCAAATCCAATTCGACTAGAAAGTCGATTTGAAAAAAATATAGTGTCCCAGAATGTCCAGGAATCTATCTATTCATCTGTTTTTTTTTTCTGTTGAATATAAGAAGTGATGTTCAATTTACACAGGACTGAAATACCTTTTAGTATAGGAGTAGGTATTGTATTGACAGTTGTATGATATGTTTAAAATACAATAAACGATTACTTAACCCTACTTGCAGACACTCGACTCAATTGCGATTCTTACATCTACATTGTGACCACAATCCCTCCCGTAGGCTTTGCTCTAAAGGTGATCAAACACAACAACTCAAATCGTCCTTTACAGCATTTGCAGGGAAAAAATTCTTTGAATATCTCTCAAATGAGGATCAAAGTATTAGTAATTGAAGTGCAAGGACTCGTTCTAAAGTAATCGAACGAAGTTCTTGGGAAAATGAATACAAGTTGTACATATCAGGATACTAGTACCAAATACTCGAATTATCCACAAAGTACCTTGATTTCACTATTGAAAACGTTTTCCATAAATCTAAGACAAATTCCAATAACACAGTATGTACCCTGGGTTTGGTTTAAGTTACATTCTTGTCACTCTTCCCACCAGTCGAGTCGCCCAAGTTCATATGCAAATATTTCGTCTACCATTTCCTCTTCAAATCCTTAAAGCCAAAGGAAAAACAAAAACGAAAAGTTCGTTTTAATTAATTGAAAGCATTTACTTTGAAGTTTAAAATGGATGAGCCGTAAACAACTACCTACACTTAAGAAGCTTTTACAGACAGTCTCATTTGATTCCCAACGGTTCACGAACATAACCATTTACATGTCCAAATGACGAGCATTTACCTTTACCCTCTGTCCCGGGGGACTTAAGAATGAGTGTGGCCTTCCCCAATAACATTGGCAAAATATTGTACGAAAAAGGGACACAAAAATGATTTTACAAAATGTGTAAGTATCTATGACATGTCACTTCTACCCTCACATATGCTACCAGAATAGCTATTCGAAAATGTTGCTTCCCAAAACTACGTATGTACATATGTATGTATGTAGGTATCAACTTCTCCCTTGGGTTAAATGATGCGTTATATTCCCAACTACAACAACTTTTGTTGTCTGAAACACCTGTTGGCCTTATATAGTATGTATAAGTTTGTATCTCACCGAACATACCCAGGATACCTGACCATTGACTTGTTATAAAAGAGTAGGTATCAAGTTTCGGGATACTTTTGTATTTTATTTTTGTGTCATACCTTTCGATTTGTTTCAGTAGGACCAGAAGGTGCGTGTCCTCGTGTTTGAGTAGTAAAAACATGGAAATTAATTTGTTCCATCTAAATCGAAAGATGTTCTTGAAACACATTAATTTTTTTTTTTTTTTATTTTGTTTTGTTTAACCTATTCACCTTGTCATTGTTTGTATGTGTGTTTGTGTGGGAAAAAATCGCAACAGAAGGTGTGTAGCTTGCGAAAAAGGATATAGTTGAATGAGTATGTAAAAAAATACACACAGATCCTGGCACAATCCCAAATCATCTGTATCTCTTTTGTGTATCTGCATCTGTGTTTCGGGCTGGATCTGGATGATACATATTAAGAAATGAAAAGAAATTGCCCTATTCCTCGTCGTGTCCTTCTATACCTACCAAACTTCTCTTTTCTTTCTTTTTTTCATTTCTGGCCGAGATGTTTCATTCTTTGTTTTCGTTCGGTATCTGTATCTATTATCAAAACAAGTCTTAGGTTATGTTTTATTCATGCATATCCGGGGACATTTTTTCATTTTATCATGTAATTATGGAAATTACATTCGAAAACAACGTATATGCACGTCGCATATACACAGAAAAGAAATAGGATCTCCCCAGCCAGCGCCGCGTCGCAAAGGAAAGTCACAGTCACACACAGAAACAGCCCAAAAGGAATCGAAAACGGCGAAAGGCAGGCTACAAAAAAAAAAAAACAAAAAAATGGAACTTAATTTCGGCAGAAAAAGCGAAAAAGATACGAAAAAATGGAGGATTTCTGAATTTATCATATTTATTTGTTTTTGCCTTTTGCACAAATGTGTAGAGGGCGGATTGTTGTTTTTGTTATCGCAGCATCTACGGGGTACCAGTACCAGTAAAACAGGACAAATTCGCGAATTGAATTACAATTCATTAAATTTAAATGTCGCATGTGGCGGAAAGTACTCGAAAGAAATTTGATTTTTTTTTTCTTTTTTTTTTTGCATATCCTTACTCGGTTTAGGATATCCAAAAACTCAAAGAGGGTTGTTTGTATTAAAAATTTAATGACTGTTAATGGTATCAAGTCGAAGCTAAGAAATGAATCATAACAAGTTCAAGGATACATTAAGTTAGGAGATGAGGGTATAAGGGTATATTAATTTCCTGTTAAGGTGTACTTCCTGGACGACTATTTCGACCTATGTGTGCATGTGTCTATTGAGGAAGGGAATTTTGTTTGAATCTTTTCGAAGGGAATTGAGGCTTTTAGACCTTTTCGATTTTAGAAAACTCAGACAGAGGATGGAGGCAATTCATCCATGTTAGTGATTCTCAAACACTGTCTTTTGGAACTTGAAGATCAACTTGAAAGCAGGTCGAAGGATAACTAGTATAAGTATATTTTCGATTGCAATGTACGAAGGGCAGAGAACCAAATCTAAAGGCATGAAATAAACATCCTCCTCAGCTATAAGAAGGTCAAAAAGCTTCAAGGATTGTCAAAGACAATTTATGAATCCATAACCGAAAATTTGACATGATATCGCTTGGTCTATATGGATATCAAACATAAACTTTAAACTATTTTTCATATTTAAAGGGTCATCTAACCAGAAGTGTTATTTTCTTCTACTCGTGTTCTTCCGGCAAAGTCAGCTGAAAATATTGTCCGAGTGTGACTGAAAACCCAAGTGTGTCAATTTTGAGAGGATTACAGAAATTGGGCCTCTCCGCACCTACTTTGTACCGCATTTAGCATAAAGATCATGGTCTACATGTTTACTTATAAGGTCAAGTTGATACAAGAATTGAAGCCGGTATGCTGGCTTTAACGCACCATGAGGTACTTTCGGTGACTGGATGCCAGAAATGAATGAGTGATGAGGAAAAATTTTTTTGTAGTAGTTTGTCAACATCGCACTGTCAGGTAGAATGAACCATTCCATGAACATAGACGATGATAGCGCAAATTACCGCACACCAGATCAGAATGAAGTCAGGATAGCGATATCCAAATTTAAGTCCAATAAGGCTGGAGGACCTGATGGCCTACAGGCCAAAGCAGGTAGAGATGACTTGGTAGAAAGAATACACCAACTCATTTCGAAGATATGGTCAGACGAGTGTCTAATAGCATCAGCCCGATGATTGGAATCTTTGCATCGTTTGCCCGATCCACAAGAAAGGATACCCCCTCAATTATGCCAAGTAGAGATAGGGTCGCGTACAAGACCCTATCTGCCATCCTGTGTGAACATCTGAAACCCCTTGTCAACAACCTGACTGGGCCCAATCAGTGCGGTTTCAGACCACGAAAGTCCACAGTCGATCAAATCTTCTCACTTCGGCAGATCCTGAAAAAAAATAAGAAGTTCAATTCGATATCCACCATCTTTTTATCGATTTCAAGGCCGCATATGACAGAATTTATAGAGACGAGCTATACAAAGTCATGTCTAGTTTTTTCATCCTTGCCAAACTCGGTCGCCTGTGCAGGATAACGATGGAGAACGCCCGCTGCTTCATTGAGGTTGGTAACGATCTCACCGAGAACATTTGATGTCAAGAAAGGATTTAGACAAGGCGACGAGCTGTACTTGAAAGGATTGTTCGAAACTCAAAAGTCTGTGCAACTACCAGCGTATGCCGACGATATTGACTTTATTGGTAGTACTGATACGGAAACAGCCAAATCGGATTAAACGGTAAACGAGGGCAAAACCAAGTACATATGTACATATATGTTGTCAACAAGAAGGGACACTCAAAATCGACGAATTGGACAAAACGCCACAATAGACAGCTATGACTTTGAGGTAGTAAGAGACTTTGTCCACCTCGGCTCTTCTATCAATTCTGACAATAACGCAGCAGAAATAAAAAAAAGAATAACTCTTGCTAGTCGCTGTTTTTTTGAGCTGAAAAGGCATTTGAGTAGTAGAGTCCTATCCTGAATAACTAAGGAGATTCTGTATAAGACCCTTATCATCCCAGTCCTGCTTTATGGCGCTGAAACTTGGACTTTAAATATTTTTCGTAAAATTTTTGGTCCTGTTTGCGTTGACGGATTTAACGACGAACTATAAGAGCTGTACAGCGACATCGACCTAGTCAAAAAACTGCGCATAAGTCGTTTGAGATGGCTAGGACATGTAGAGCGAATGAACACCAGTGTTCCGGCCCGCAGGGCCTTCGAATCAAACCCGGAGGGACAACGCAGTAGATGAAGACCTCGCCTTAGGTGGCGCACACAAGTTGAAGGGGACGTGAACAAGCTTGGAGTACGCAACTGGAGGCAGTTAGCTAAGGACCGGGCTAACTAGATAGGCTTGTTATTAAAGGCCCAGGTTCATCCCGAACTGTAGCGCCACCTAATTAAGTAAGATGGTATCCCTCCCCTTGTTTTGAAAAGGTGTTCTTTTACCCCGGCAAAACCTTTAAGTAAACTCTTCTACTTGTCACACTGCCGACGCATAGCCTCATCAGTGGTCTATAGGTCATAGAAAGCATTTTAAATTTCCATCTTATAGGTAATAGGTATCTTGAAGGTAACAGTCTTCTTAATGACTGTAAGCACGATTTCCGTCCCAGGGGATCTTATGGTGTACCCAACAGAATAATGGAACCAAAGCATTCACCATCACGGTGAAACTCGAAAAGTGGCACTTAATGTCCCTAAAGCTTTCGATTAGGTGCCCTCGTAAGCAAAATCCCAGCCTACGGTGTCGGTAGCATCTTTTCATCACGGATTGCAACCTTTTTGAGTAATCGGTCAGTACAAGTTGCATTGGAGGGATATATGTACTTCTACCTCATTCTCAACCAATGCTGGTGTACCTCAAGGCTCAGTCCTCTCTCTACTCTATTCTTACTCGCAATCCAATCCATTTCTTTACAGATGACAGTACTCTTAACTTCGCTTATATGTTTGTACTTTGGCGACTCCACGGCTAAGATCTCAAGCTGTGGAGTGTGGGCTTGCGCTCTTCACTTAGGCCTCCATTGGGTCCATTGTGTTCCCCTCATTTATTCAACTGTTAGGATTACTTAGAATTAGTTATTATGATGTGGAGTTTGTTTTGGAAGGGGATGTAGGTTTTGGGATCATGGGAGTGTAAGGTGCACTATGTGATCGGTGTAGTGATCGGGAAGGCGTCTTGTTCTCCTGGCAAATTCTAATATGTTAATATGCGACCGATTCCTATCTTTCTGAGGTGTGTTAGATCTGGTATCGCTGAGGACCCCAGTATTTTCCGTCTTAACCTCGCTGATGCAGGACAGTGGCAGACGAAGTGTTTTATATGTTCCTCCTCCTCCTCGCAGTTGATCCAGATTGTAGTTTCAGATAGTCCGAATCCGAACGAGTGACTGTTGAGATTGATGTGGCCAGTTATGAGTCCCACCATCAAATAACCTGTGTTCTGCTTGAGTTTAGGGCTTGTTTTGTTGTGTTGTTACTCTGTTGCTTTATTACAGATCTGGCCACTGAACATGTATCTAGCTTCGCCTAGTAGTTATTGAACTCCTGTCACATCTGTGCATTGATTATGGTTTTAATAGTTGTCAGAGGGACACCTATTGTCTTTTCAGGATACAGTTCTCTGTTACGTGTTCCTTGCTTTGCCAATTCATTTGTAGTTGCCCGGTACACCTTTATGCCCCGGTAAGCTGTGGAGTCTTTCCGGCAGCAAATGTCTACCGAGCTCAACCCTGATATTGATGTAATCATCAATTGGGTTGCGAAAAATCGAGTCGAGTTCAATTCGTCAAAAACCCAGTGCTGTTTCCTGTCTCTGAAGAGGGATACTAATGTTGCCAAACTAAAAATGAATGGAGCTGATATTGAGGAATCTATAGCTTGTCAATGCTTGTCATGCAAGTTACCCCAGACCTTCGCTGGAATCATCAGATTTCCGAAGCTTCCAGATGCCTTGGATCCTCAAGAGGTGATCCTCAGTCCTGCAGACTTGGCTACTGTCTATAAAGCTTACATTCATTCGAAACTCGAATACAACTCACATATTTGAGCGGGATCTCCGTCATTCGAAAATACATAGTAGGAAGAACAAAGACTGATCACCGATCACCGAGAAGATTCCATTACATTGCAGGTGATCTTGCCATAACATAAGGGTTATATTCAAATTCTTGACGAATGTAATCTTTTTAGATAGTAAGGATAGATTGAAATAATGTTTACATCTTTTACGGAATCTAGAGCATCTGGTGTCGCCTTATGTAGCATTAGTAATCTGCTGTCGTTCGGATCCCTCTCGAGTACTGAAGTCGATTTGTGGAAAACAGCAATGCAAGAAGAGTTTAACTCACTGATTTTGAATGAGACCTAGACCTTAATTACGTTACCAGCAGGTAAAAAAGATATTAGTTCTAAATGGGTATTCAAAACTAAATTTGATGTTGATGGAAAACCCATTCGACGGAAGTCGAGGTTGATTGTGAAAGGTTTCTGTCAGCAGAAAGTGATCGACTACACCGAAACCTTTGCACCTGTAGTGAGGTACACCTCAATCCGTTTCTTGCTGGCATTAGCGGCTAGACATGACTAGATTGTACATCAGATGAATGCTGTAACAGCTTTTTTGAATGCTGAGCTAGTCTGGAATGAGAAGTTTAATCAATTCTTGATAAAGATAGGTTTACGGCGCCAATTGATATTGACCAATGCATCTACTATCAATATTCTGGAACGCAGATGTTACTCATCGCCATTTGCGTTGATGACGTTTTGATATTTTCAAACTCAATCGATCTCGTCAACCGCTTGAAGGAGGAGTTGTCAAACAACTTCAGAATGAGAGGTATAGGCGAAGCCTCATGAGTCCTGGGCATCCGAATTAAACGTAAGTCGTAAGTAAGTCGTCTTTAAAAATTGATCAATATAAAAACATTTCAGATATCTTGAGGTGGTTTAACGTGGATGAGTCCAACCCTATATCTATTCCGGTAGACTTAAATCAAAAGCTGTCTTCAGATATGTATCCCAAAGATGAAAATGCAAAGCGACAAATGAAGAATGTCCTTTACATGTAGGCAATAGACTGTTTACTCTTTGCTGCTGAAATAATACGTCGGGTCGTATTATTTATATCCCATGCTGTGAATCTCCTTAGTAGATTTGGTATCAGAAAGACGCAAGCGATATGGCTGGATTCTGCGACGCGGATTGGGCAGGCGATATGGGTTCTAGACGTTCTTCAACGGACTATGTATTTATCTTTTAATCTGGTGCTATATCATGGGCCACAAAACGTCAAAGAACTGTGGCGCTTTCTTCAACCGAAGCTGAGGTGATGTCTGTCGTTATCAAAGCTATCAAAGAGTCCATTTGGCTTAAACGCTTGGAAGGTGAACTGTCCCCAGATGCATCAAAAACAATGGTACTTCATTATGACAATAAGAGTGCTATTAATAATATTAAAAAAGGTATTGGTGCCAGGACAAACCCTGCGGTACTCGTACACGAGCAGTAGTAGATATACATATATAAGGCTAATGCGACTCGTATTGTCTACGCATTTGAAAATACTACTTTGAATTCACCGTATTTATGAGTCCTTTAGTTGAATGTTTTCGATAAGAATCATAGTAAGTTCCTTCGGGACTCTGCTGCCTGAAACCATATTACTAGTCACTAGGCTCTCTTTACTGCTACTTACTGAGATGTAATTTCTTCATCATCAAGATGTTTCTCTATTTCATCATCATTAGCAATGAGTATAATATATATGTATGCATGTATCTATTTATTACCCTATTCCTCCTTCTGTTCCAAATTTAAATGCATTTCTTCTGCTATTATTCACAATGAATGGTGAATAAGTGAATTTTTTGCGAAATACCTTTTGAAGCCTTCCTTCTACATTTAAAGTCATAGCCACAAACCTAGAATCCAAGGAACTGTTCAACTAATCTATTACCTCCAGCTTTCATATTTAAAAAAAAAACTCAATTCATACAAATCCATTCAACTTAAGCTAATTGGTCCAAAATCTATGGCAATTAAGTTTTCAAAAAAAAAAAAAACCAAAACCGACTAAGTACATTCATTCACAGTAAAAAAAACCACTCCATCGAAAAGGACGTTTCCTGGAATTTGATTGATTTACCATGCCTTTCAGTTTATTTTTTTTTATTTTTTGAATAAATTTTTCAATTGAACCAAATTCAGTAATCCTCCAGCAATGGCTGCATAGGTATGTATATCCTTCACACATGCCAGCAAAGAAATCCGATTGTATTGAACTTTATTTCATGAAAAGTTGCCTGTACCTACCTACTTAAGCAACTTTATCAAAAAATAAAAAAAAAAAAAATTCTAAAAGCCTATTCAATGGTAGCTAATTCCTTGATATCCTGCATAAGATGAAATAATATCCCAAAGTGCATCAAGTGTGTATGTATTTCGGTCGCATACACTGCCACACTTCAGCATCATTCAGTTTCGCCCGTTCGTCGTATACAATTTCAACAAGAATCCCTTTCATGTTATAAGGGATAATGCAGATGCATGACCCAAATACAGAAGATAATCTGTGGAGCAAAGTTCTACCATATTCAAACGGATTGGTGTTGGTCGAACGAGCCAAAGAATTAATTTTTTTTTTTTCAATAACTAGCATACAATCCACAAGGATATGAGCATATATATGCATGTGTATGTAATTGGAGGATTATTTTTAGTAATGGGATGACATATACATTTGCTTTTTGATGGGACACTAATGCGGTATTAAGTTGGGAGTTGAATTAAAAATGTGAAAAACCCCAAATTGTGGAGATGGTAAGTCTGCTTTCATTTACCAGACACGGTTCTGAAAGCATTTCAGCAATCGGACATGGTCAGTTGGATTAATGAGGAGAATACTACTGATTTCTGAAAGGTATGATATAATAGAGGTTTAAAATCATGATATTCAACTACATACATATGTAAGTGCGGTGCAAAATTTAAGGATTAGGGGTATGGTTGTGTTATAAAAAATTTCTTTGGCGACGGACGAATCAAACTTTAACTGGCTAAACCCTCTCCATCTTCAGGCAATCTAAGTCTGATTATGACTTTCCATAGCCTGTATGGTGAACCCCCATTTCATAGCTTTAAGGAGTCCAGATCCTGTCCGCCCTACTTTCGCGCCTTCTCGACCTATGAGCCATGTGTCTCATGCATGAACGTTAGTATGACGACGATGCTATTACCTCTGCTAGTCTTATCATCATCATAACTATCGGCACTATGAGTCTCGATTTCTACCCGACATCATCCAGTTTGTCAGCCATAAGCTCTAGGTTTCCATTCTTTTACTGTAATCATGGCCTGCATTCGATTTGAATAAAGACCTCTTGTACTCTTTCAATAATGTCAATATCATCTACATAAGCTAGTATCTGTCTGGAATTGGCGATAATAGCACCTCTTGTTGACCTACAAGATTCTCGGCTCGGTTTCTCCATCTCCAGGTTAAAGATAAGTCAGAACTGGCCATACCCTTCTCGGAGTACAATTTGAGTTCGCTGAGGTCGTTGAAGATACTTTTTCAAGAGTTGAGTATCTGGTTCTGATGAGGCTTAGGCATTGGAAATGTGCTGTGTCTTCCTCTATCTCTATCCTCTGGATAGGTCTGGGGTGCTGATTCTTATTCTTCTAAGGTGGGCCGCCATTGAGTTGTGGCCTATGAGGAGTGTCAGCTGTTTCTAGAGACGCGGCATGAAGATGGTATACGCCTTACGTTGGCCATGTTGTAAAAGTCCGAAGTGATTTTGGACCTGCTAGTAGGTTCTGAGCTCTTTCTCGCTAGCTCATCGGCCCATAGAAGCCCATCTGTGAAAGTTGCTGAGTCGGATGCGCTGCCTGAACTAATATGATAGATTTGAGTTCGACTGGACGACTGATGGTACCTCTGAGAATATTCCTGAGTCCGTTAGATTAGGTTAGGCTCGATTGGCAGGATACAGCAAGTGCAGTCACACTTAGGCCAGAATAGGCTCATTGTGATAGCACAGGATCTAGTGTCCTCAATCTACCCGTTGAACTAACATGAAATTATTATAAAGCACTGGAAGCGGCTAATGCATATGTTTGCTAGTTTGCTAAGGCTTTCGAAGAAGTACTCTCCTAGTTATAGTTTGAGAGAGCTTGGCAGGTGCATAGGAGGTGAAGAATAGTTCCTTTTCTTCCTCATCCATGCAGCGTGAGTCTGCATATTCGTCCACTCTTGACCCCTCCGTGAACACCATTTGTCCAGCTTTCTTTAGAGGGAAATTTGGAGAAGCGTTGAGGTTTGCCAACTTGGTGATGGTGCTGTGTTCGATTTGCAGGTTTGTCGGAGGCGTAGGGCACTTTGTGTGAGTACTTCTTTGGTGGAGAGGTCCTATGGGCAAAGCCCGAGCATAGCTTCAACAAAACAAGCTATACGTTGGATCCTTATAAGGGTATTCAGGTTTGTGGCATTTGCGGCAGCAGGCCACCCGACCAGCCGTGAAGATAGGTCTCACGATGGCAACCGTACATCCAGTAGATGGTGACTGGTTTTGGCCCCCATTTTTTACCGAAGATTCTGCTGCGAATGTAAAAAGCCATCCAGACCTTCTTGGTGCGTTCAAGTATATTGTCTTTCCAGTTTAATTTTCGATCTAATATGCACCCTAGGTAGCTTCCCTTGCCATATTTGGAGTTCGGCTTTAATCAGTTTAGCTGGCTCGAAGTCGAGTATGTTGGTCTTATTTGTAAAGAGAGCTAGTTCGTTGTTTTTTGTCATTAAGAACAAGTCCGCAGCGTTTGACCTAGTTTCTTACGTTGTTCAACACTATTTGTCACCAATTGTGGGCAAGAACTTTGCAGTCACTAATATGGCAACGTCATCAGCATAAGTGACGGCTCTAACACCGCTGTGGTCTAATCTTGTAAGGATTTCGTTGTTCATTAGTTTCCAGAGTAGTGGGGATAAGGTTCCTCCTGTGCCGGTTCCCAATACTGATTTAATTTTCGTGTATTGAGCATACATTCTATCCAATCTGATAGGAGAGGATTCACATGCGTCTGGTCTAGTGCTGTTCTGACTGATTTCAAGTTTACATTGTTGAAGGCCTCTTCAATGTCCAAGAATGCTGGTAGTGTAAACTCTTTTTGGTGGATCGGTTTTTCGATGACTTAACCACCTCGTGTAGCGCTGTTTCTACTGATCGGTCCTTTATATACGTATGTTGGGCAGGTGAGACGTCCTTTGTGTTAGTTTGGAGCGAATGTAGATGTCTAGTATTTTTTCTAGGATTTTGAGCAGAAAAGATGTTACACTGCTCCTTTGCTGTGGTGCAACTGAGTTTTCCTGCTTTAGGGATAGAAATTACGTTGACTTCTCTCCATGATGTACCCCAACATTGGTGCAGCTTAAGCAGACTGTGAAAATTTGTGTGAGGCATTGCTGCCTTATTGGGAATAATGTGATTTGTAGGAGGACAAGGTGTCTATGAACCATGCTACATTCTTTTCATCAATAATTAGGACGGCCGATTGTGTTCTATTTGGTGCCATTAAGCTGCTGACCCTTTCTGTGGGGTATGAGTTGGTGGAGGAACAGCCAGGAAAGTGAGTGTAGATAAGTTTTTTCAAGGTGTCAAAACAGGAGTCAGGTCAGGTACTGTCATGTTTTATAAGGAATCCGAATCAACACTGCAAGCTGGAGTCATATACTACAAGAACTTAGAGACTTAGATGGATTCTCATTGAAATCATAACTAGTTACTTCAGAGTTCTAACCTACGATACAGACAATGGACCTAAAGAATACAAGATCATAGGTGGAGTTCCACCGGGCTTAGTGCTAGGTCCATTGCTGTAGAATATCATATCTTCTTACGTCTTACGTCTTCCAATATCTGTCAGGTCATCCAACAACAGATGTCATTTTAAAATAATAGAAAAACGCAATATTTTTTTGAACAATGGTGATTTTAATCTAATGTATAGACTATATATGAGGTAAGTAATGCGATACAATATCTTCCAAAAGAAGTCTCACCCTTCACAGGACTTCCTGACACAAGCCACTGGCGAGTTAAAGTATAAGAATCTTGGCGAAAAAGTTTGGGTAGCTGATGACTCAAAAATAGCTGCTCTTTGGACCTGTGGCGATTACGCCTTTGAAGAAAAAATGATGACAGCTCACTCCGGCTTCCTTCGAGTCAAGGTCAAAGATGTACATATCTACAGTTGCTATGCATCTCACAGTACAACAGCACTTTTGAGGAATTCCAGGGTTGGATAGGCTCGTGGATGATTATTGGGCTACGATCTGTATAGCCCAATAATTATGGCTGGGGATTTCGACGCATGGGCCACTGATTGCGGCAGCACTCGAACCAATAGAAGAGTTGAGGCTCTACTAGAAGCTGTATCGTCACTAGACGTAATACTGCTCAACACGGGAAGCAAGCACACCTTTAGCAAAAATGACATAGGTTCCATAGTTGACATCACCTTTGTGACTAGTTCCCTAGCGAGAGGCGCCAAGTAGGTAGTCAGCAAACAATATACCCACAGCGACCACCTGGGAATCTAGTTTGAAATACAACCAACTAGAGCAAACCAGGAACTCCCACCAAAGAAGGTACAACCAATGGGGTGAAAAATAGGCACACTGGATGAAGACGATTTTACCTTCACCTTTAGAGAGTCTACAATAAGCCCAGGAACAGCAAATAATATGGCCGCTGAGATTACTAAACAAGTAATGAGAGCTTATGATGCATCCATGGTCCGGAAAACGTCAACAAATCGCCGGCCACCAGTATACTGGTGGAACCAAGAGATAGCAGAGCTACGCAGCAAGTGCCATAGAGCGAGAAGACTGTTCCAGCGATCCAGAGGTTTGCCCTCCCATTAGAATCTAAAGGTGCAATACAGTGATAGACGTAGGGACCATACGGAGAAGCAAAAGTGACAACTTTAAATAACTCTGCGAGCAAGCAGATCCTTGGGGTACTGCCTACAAGACAGTCATGGCAAAACTCAAAGACACCACTAGGGCACCCTCACATTCACGTCCTTTGCTAATGCAAAAAAAAGTGTCGGGATTATTTTCACCGCAGCAAGGGTGAACAGCAGAGCAGCCTTGGCTCTGACTGCAAATAATCATTCTTTTGATGAAATTTTTCATCTTTTTTCGCATAAATGCGGCAGTATTTCGCGAATAGCAGTTCTGAAATGAGTTTTCAGTCCCACTTTCAGCTATGGTGGCGATATTTCCAACTGACCTCTCTGGACATACACGAGTTCGAGTTATCACATCACTTCAGATCACAGAGCTACTTCACTGGCAATAAAAAGAACAATTTCCTGTTCATCATTATCGATCTCCTGTATACCCTAAGGAAATACTCTAATCAGGATGTTATGTATCTATGGTCAGGAAAATGATAAAAAATTGTGGAATGCTCGCTGGTAATGCGAGTCAACATGAGCTGCAGTAAACTAGCAAACTTGGAAAAGCAAGGACAACAGTTTTCAGCAAATATGCAAATATGCCGCCCGTTAGTCAAATGGAACTCCTCGAAGCATGTATGTAAACAGCTTAAGGATAATAAGTCATTTGGACTAGATGGTACAACAAAAACGTAACGCCAATTAGATCCAATCCAGGGTAAAACTGTGATATGATACCAACAAATGAGGACTCCTTCGTCAAAATATGCTTGTTGAAGTTTCTGAGAGGAAAATATTTGAAAGCCTCAATGCGTCTGCTTCTAAAAAAGAACCTTGTCAAAGAGCTATTATTCTTCCTAGATATATTTTGAAGTTAATCAAAACTCGGAAAAGTTTCAGAAGGTAATGAAATAGATTTAGGTCGCCAAATGATCTGAATGCTACAAATCATCTAAATCACCTTACTGCTCTGAAGATTCGAAATAGGGATTGGTACAATAGACTCAGTTTTCTTGATCCATATTCTAAACCTTTTTGGAACATGGCGCAAATATTAAGAACGAAAAACTCTTTTATTCCGACACTACAAACTCCAAATGCTACCGCATACTACAACGAAGAAAAGGCTGAGTTAGTAGCAGAATCATATCTCTCGAAGATCATCATATCGAGTAAAAGAATACCACATATGTATGTGGTGAGCTTCCGCAAGGATAGGTGCTATGGCCAGTCTTGGTAAACATAATGTGCGATAGCGTTTTTCAATTTCGATTTACAATTTTTTGTTAAGAGTGTGGTTGAGTTCAGTCGGGCTTGAGCAAAAGATACAATCTGTGCTATTCAGCACAGAAGGAGAGTATGACAGAGTATGAGGATATTTCTAACAACGGTGATGCTGAGCTGTGACTTGAAAGATGTAAGTTTTATCCTTGAAGAATTATGAAAGTAAGTATGTCTTTATAAGACAATTATTGAACTCCCCCAATATAAAAGATATGTCGTATAGACAAGTGAGTATATGTACTGCAAGGCATTTACAAAGATTATGGTTGGAGGTCGCTATCTCTGATGTTAAGACGTTAATCTTTGAACGAAATCCCTCACGAGGATTTCAACAAGTTAATGCCACAGAAACGCACTGGTTTGAAAAATGCAGAGCTGACTCGGTTCTCGTTAGTTCAACCACAGATTTATTATCTCTAAACCTTGGCGACCAGCAGAGCTGTAAAAGAATGCAATCATTTTTGTATATAATTCTTCTGAATGCTCCGAAAAATATTTCAATTCAATGACTTCAATAACGACTTCAACTTAGAAAAAAAAAATCAGCATTCACTGATTTCAATGACTTCAAAGACTTCAACTGACTTCATAGACTTCAAGTGACTTCAAAAAATTGAATGCATTCAGTGACTTGAAATGACTTCAGTGGATTGAATGCATTCAGTGAATGCTAATGACTTCAAGGTGACTTCACTGAATGGAGAGCAATCAAAAAGACTGCATTCATTTTGACATCAACACTTCGATTGCTGATTATGATTGCTTCAATCATGACTACAAACTGAATGCTAATTTTTTTTTTCTAAGTTGAAGTCATTATTGAAGTCACTGCATTGAAACAAATCCACTTGAATTCTTAGTATGACTTCAAGGAATGCATTACATAATGATTGCATTATTTTACAGCTCTGGCGACCAGGTTCTCGGCCTTATTAGGTCTGATAAAAGATTATACGGATGCCAAGCGAAAACGTGACCGATTTTAAGTCCAAATTTTGAAACATATCCATCGCCATTAACACCCATTTAGAACAACATACAATATCCAATATTTCCTAATTACTATAACAGAGACGATATCCTTGAGTTTTAGCTGCAAATTCATCACCTGGTCGTCTTTAGAAAAGGCCTATAACACCAAGTTTTGTACAGATTAGATCTGTCCGATACGTTTAGATTTTTTTTATTAAATTCACTATACCTGTGCGAAAAGTCGCTTATGATGACCAAAAGAAGTACAAACGTTACTAATCGCTGAATTTACTAAATGGTCACAGTTTTACAATTGGGCAGTTAAGCAATAAGGACATGGGCTCCAGGCGGAACACAAAATGGAAGTGGTTACTATATATAATCAGCAAGAAGCAGACGGAAATGGTAAACATTATTGCGGGTGGCCACATAATAACATCAAAACCACAAATAAAATACCACGAAGTCGTAGTAGGTACAATGAATGCCTGAAGTACGTGAGTCATAAACGAATCGGATGCCCAATACCTACAGAATACTACTCTTAGCCTAAGTAGTAGCATACATAATCCTCTACCTATATGTCGAAACATTTTAAACGACACTCATGACAAATAAGGCAAACAGGACCCATATTGCCTCAGTGCACAAAGTCTGCGTCCATAGTAGCCTTTAAATACGAAATGTATCTCTCCCGAATCCATGGCATTCTGAATTTTGTTAAATATCATAAAAGCCTTTAAAATTTATACTATAGCTCATGCATATGCACAGCATGAGTACTGCATCAAAAAAACGCTTAACCACATTTCATCGATGTCACTGAAAGCCAAATAATAAATTTATTATTAATTTCCTCCCCAACCGTGTAACAGATTTAAACAAAAAGACATATTTCCACGTTCACTAATATTTTCTTTAAAACAAACCGAAAAAAAGCACAATATTAATTAAGTCTAAAAAAAATTTCATGTTTATTCAGTCATGTGTAAATATATACCATAGTATTTATATTTATTTTTAGTTTGTAAAAAAAATAAAAAAAACCACCAATAATGGAAAACTTGCTTTGCACATAATTAACGTAAAACTAATTAACTTTAATTGCCGAACAAAACGGTGGCTTATAATCACTATATTGAAAATAAATTTATTTTTAGAATTAAAAACAAAAACAAAAAAAAAATTCATTAAATAAAAAAAAAATAGAACATTGTAGGAAGCCGCACGACCTTATCGTGGCATTTTAATTGCTTCTATGTGCATTTGTATGAATATGCTAAAGCTTTACAGTTGAAGTACCGGCTATTACCTGCTACCTAGCGAAAAATTGCACTTTAATTGCTCGGATGGTGCAATATTACATTCATATGTATGTATGCACCTTTGTGAGTTGTTAAATCTTTTTGATGTTAACATGTTTATGAAGTTATTTTATTATAAGCTAGGTTTTCTATGTCCTTTGATGGGATATAGCCCATCTGTTGGTGAAATGTTGGAAAATATATATATGTAGGTAGACGACCTGCAGAGTTGGCTTCTAAATCATCAGGAGTTAACTTGCAAGCGTCATGGGAAGACACGGTTTAGTATTAACGAACAACAATCATGTAATTAGGTAATGCGATAGAAAATCAAATTAATCACTTTATCGTAAAACATTGGTTTGAGGAAACGACTTTCTGATGTCCAACATAACAGACTTCCGGACCCTGGTAGTAGCCATTCTATTCAAAGGGCTTAAATGAAGCGCCCAGGAAAACATATCGAAATTTTGTTACAAAAGTCATGACAAAAGTATCCGTCTACCAGGCGGATTCCAGGCGAAATTTATGAATATTTAAGAATTCGGATCTTGCCTTAAGAAATATGTGATATTCAACAGAGACATCCGCATCTTTTCAAACAGCCAAGCAGCTATCAAACCCTTGGAATCGGCCTCTATAAATTTTTTAGTAGCCCTAAGCTCCCGATCGTCTCTAATAGAGATGGCTGAAAATTTAAATATTCACCTGTGTCGGGGACCGGAGTATGTGGTCATATCAGGGAATTGAATAGCCGATCAACTCGCCGAAATATATTGAAACAACTATACCCATCTTGCCAGACAAAGCCACCTTAGGTATATCAATCACTACTTGGAATCTAAAATTCAACCTGGATGCTTCCGAGATCAAATAGACCAACATATCCAGGGACAAAACAAATTTGGTCAAAGCCGGATTTAAAACGCTCTAAAAATTTGATTTCTTCCAACAGATGGCATATCGGTCTAATAGGCAACGATGCTAGAAGACTGGGCCTTTTTGCAAACGATTCCTATAGAAGCTGCATGGATGAAGAAGAGGAGAACACATTCTTTGTTTCCACCTAGCTCTCCCCCGTAGAAAAAAGCTTCACTTAGGAGCCTTATTACAACGATATAGACGATCTGAAAAACATGGTTATTAAGAGCCTCTCATGCTTTATCGAAAGTTCAAAATGGTTTAATGGTTCTACCTACTTGTAGAGAGAAACTATCTTCTACAATCCACGTGGTATCACAATGGACCTATTGCTGGTTTAAATGTGTTGGCATATCTAGGGTAGCAGTCAGCCCAACCAACAAACCAACCAACCATGTCAAGACCATCTAATTCTAAAGAATGTTATGCAGAGTAATGTTGTGGCAAATAAGAAGTGCATTCACAGAAGTTGATATCGAAATTTTTCCCAGTCTGGAACATAGAAAAGATTCTTGTATATCCTGAGGCACATAAGTGAAACTTGTCCTCCTTAGGTCAAGATACAAATCATTGCCGAAGCTTATGCAGAAAGTGAACGCCGTGGCTCAAGTGGTTAGTGCGTTGGACTACGGAGCAAGGGGTTCCAGGTTCAATCCCCAGACAACACCTAAAATTTCTTTCACGGCCCAACCTCTCGCGAGCGTCTGACAAACATCCGAGAGTAAAACTGTCATGAAAAAGCTTCTCAAAATTGCCGTTCGGATCCGGCATTAAACAGTAGGCCCCTTCTATTCATGTGAAGAATGAATATAACACGCACAGCACGAATGGTTGTGAGAAGCTAGGCCCTGGGTCCCATGGAACTGTTGCGGCAAAAATTTGTATTTTTTTATTTGTATTTATGCAGAAAGTGGTGGTTTTATCTATGGAATGTCGAGTGACTCATAAGATAGTTCCGAATGGACAAGTTTGTTACAAACCCGGATTATAGAAAAAAAGTACACTTTCGACGCAAATACGTAAACGGCTCTCCACTACTGTCGATAGTCGATCAATGAAATGAAAATTGCTGCAATCGACTTGTGGAAATGTCGAAGTTACTCCAGATTTTTGGAAAAGATATGGTGCTGTATGAGTCCTTAGTGGGCCAACGGCAACAATCACATCCCCGAAGCGGGTTCTTGACATCGGTTTAAACAGAACGTTCACCGACTATGAATTGAGAGTATGCACTTGGAACGTACGTCCCCTGTACACACCTGATGCTACTCAAAAACGTGAATCTGTCGTCACACGGTAGAAGGCACACATTACCGCGATCCAGGATATACGATGGATAGGATAAGGTATACAAAAACGGAAAAAATTCGACATTTATTACAGCTGACAGAAAAGACTAGACATGTTAGGATGCGGGTTCGTCGTGAAAAATCGGCTACGCTCAATGATAAGTGACTTTATGCCGTTCAGCGATTGCCTGGCTGTGATTCACATCAAGGCAACATTCCAAGACATCAACATAATATGCGCACACGCCTCTACCGACGAAGCTGAAGACTCTGACAAGGAGGAGTTTTATGACCTTCTGGACGGAGCCCACGGAGCCTGTCCGGAGTATGATGTCAAAATCATACTCGGGACTTCAATGCCAAAATCGGTAAGGAAAACATCTTCGGCGGATTAATCGGAAAGTACAGCGTGTTGTGGATATGATAACAGACAACGGCTTATAGCTAATCGATTTTGTAGCAGCCCGTAGTACAGTGATAAGTAGAAATAGGTTTTTAAGACCACGAATCCACACAGCAACCTGGCGCTCTCCAGATGGCGAACCCCCATTCAAATCGACCAAATCGATGTTCACACTTTCAGAGGGGCAAACGTCGACTCTGACCATTTTATTGATGCAGCCAAAATCAGAGCTCGACTATCCAATAAGAAGAAGCTGCAAACTGCCCAGAAAAAGAAGTTCAAAGTTGGAGGCCTTTGCTGGGAGTAGCCAGAGCCTACAAAGAGCGCCTTAGCGAAAGACTCTCCGCTGCGCATTCACCATCCACAAACGCTAACAATCTGTGGAACCAGTATCGCGACATCATCAAAGGGGTAGCAGAGACCACAATAGGCTACTAGCCACCAAGCAAAACGAGTCCTTGGTATGATGACGATTGCGTGGGTCGGATAAAGGTGACAGAAAATGCACATATACAAGTGCTGCATCACAAAACAAGGGCAGCGCGAGAAGAGTATCGAGGCAGAAGAAGGGAGGAGAAGAAGATCCACGCAGTCTCCTAGCTCAAGGATATCGAAGGTTACCGCGTAGGAACAACCTTTAGATGTTTTTAAGGAAAGCCAAGCAACTGGCCACTGGCCCGGAACGGAGACTCTTCGAAATAGTGAAGAAAACCTAGTCACCGAAGCACAGGGAATAGTAGTTTAGTATACAATAGTTTAGGCAGCATTTTCCGTAGCTACTTCATGGGTATCACGTAGAGAGAGTGATGGGACAAGAAGAGAACCCACATCTAGTCTATGAAGAAACCATTCCCCTCCCAGTTTTGACAAGGTTAGCTTAGGTATCAAAAATCTGAAGGAAAACAAGGCTGTCAGCTCTGATGATCTACCAACGGAGCTCTTCAAACATTATGGAGATGTTTTGATAGGCTGAATGCACCAAATCATCAAAAAAATATGGTTGGATGAAGCCATGCCCGGTGACTGGACTATCAGCTCTGTATGCCTCATCTTCAAGAAAGACAACCCCACGTCTTGTAAAAACTATTGAGGCATATCCTTGCTTAATGTCGCATATGAGATCCTATCCAACGTATTGTGTGAATATCTGAAGCCGTTCTGCAGTACACTAATCGTCACGTACCAGCGTGACTTCCAGCCCGGCAGATCGACGATCGATCAAATTTTCACACTAAGGAAAATCCTGGAAAAGACCAACGAATATTTCAAGTCGAGACTCACCATCTCTTCATCAACTTCAAAGCCGCATATGATAGCATTCATCGTCTTGAGCTTTACAAGGCGATGGCAGATTTCGGGATCCTGGCTAAACTGATCCAGATGTGCCGCGTGACGCTCTAAAATACATGCAATTCGGAAACAGTTCCTTCGAACTATTTCAAACATGTACCGGATTTTGGCAAGGAAATGCACTGTCATGTGACTTCCTCAATCTCAAGTGTTAACACGGAAGGCACTATTTTCAACAAATCTGGATACGCAGGCGACATCGACATCATCGGTCGGTCCCAGTGCGCCGTCTTAGAGGCTATTACGGCAATTGAAGAACAGGCGAAACGTGTTGGCCTTGAAATGAATGAGGACAAAACCAAGTACATATTGTCAACAAACAAAGAAGATTCTGTCCACCGCTTAGGAAAAAACATCACTGTTCGCAACAGTAACTTAGAAGTGGTTAAGGAGCTTAGCTACTTCAGAGTAAATATCAACTCCACGAATGACACCCTAGTGGAGATTCGATGAAGACTTACCCTAGGAAACCACTGGGAGACGAAATGCATGTTCTATAAAACTTTAACCTCACCAGTTCTGCTATAAGGAGCAGAGGGTTGGACGATAAGCAGGAAAGAAGAGCAGATATTGAAGAATTTCGAGAAGGGCGAATGGAGAAGATACACCCGCGAACTCTATGACCTGTACTAAGATGTGGATGTAGTCCAAAACCTACTTCACTACTAAGATCCAAAGTAATAAGTAGGTCACTTCTCCTGCTTCCTGCCCACACAAATGGCATGACTGAGTCATTCATTTAATCAATCAGTCTTTCAGATGGGCGTCTATAAAGCAACAGTCAGGAAGTCATTAGCAAATAGAAGCTGCCATTCAACACTGCTAGTTGCGAAAGAAATCTCAGCACAGAAGGGCTTCGTCTTCTGTCAGTAGTACAATGATTCTCTGGGAATCATTAAGTTTATTTTTATTTTGCAAGCATTACAGAGGAATCCTTTGTATTTTGAGGTAGAAAGTGAGTAGTAAACCAAACATCTGAAGAATCTGTGTATCATAGGTGTCTTGCAGAACTAAAGTGTAAAAGATCTGTACTTGCGCACAACAAAAAACAAATGCTAACAAGGTTCCTTCTAACAAATTAAAGCGGAGTTCCTCAAGGTACCGTGATGGGTCCTCCATTGTTGTCAATATTTTAAGCTGACAAATTTCAGGTCCTCTGAAATTGTTGGTTTTTCTAATGACATAGTAGTGGTAGTACAACAACGGAATCCTACAGAATGTCTGATAGATATGATACTATAACTAGCATAACAGAAGTGGTACTCATCTGCGACGAGTGAGTATAAGAGGCCTTACATGCAACAGTCGAACTCAATTGTTCTTAATAAGAAAGGCAGTAGAGAATAAGCAATAACTAGCAATACTGCAAGATATAGAAACGGATTGAGATGGTGTATGTCATGAACGGCGTATATAATCATCAAGGAAGTCCAGGAGATGTACGAAGCTAGAACAGCAGATGAATGGCCAACCGGTAATCAGCCACATCCAAGAGTGACCAGTCATCAAAAGGGTTTCTCGTGACAAAAATAGATGGATAAATGATATCAAAACTAACATCGAGACCTACTTACTTAGAACGGAAAAATGGAGAATTGCACATTTGCATAGCTTAGATGTTGACAGAAGATTGTAGCTTAAAGAAGGGTGTCATAGAACTAAGCATCTGACTGCAAAAGAAACGAGATGACCTGATGATAAACTCTCCTCTTGATGATGAAATGTATGACAGCAGGCCGAAGACAAAAAAGAAGAAGGAATTGGCACATGATTTTAGTCTGAAAAATCCTAGCATACCGTTTTGGGACCGATCTTTCAGTATCTTTCAAATATCTTTCCACCTATCAACCGAAAATTTCAAAATTGGTTGAAATTCAAAGACATCCTAGAGTAGCCTTTGAAGTAAGCTAAGGAGTGAATTAATTAGGAATAGAAGTTCTAAGAAATATTTAAGGTTGTCATCATTAATTTTTCTAAAGTCTAAGCTTTGTATCAGAAGAAGACGAAGACTTAATCACACAAGCAGTATCCAGAGAAGGGCTTCCTATGTACTCTGATGACATACCAGACCAACTGAATATAAGCCCCTAGCCTTGCCTTGTACCATATATCATAAGCACCACGTTAAACATTAAAATAACAAATTCCATCACACAACCAATTCGCTGGCACGTCAATTGCCTTGAAGAGCATATCCGCTTCCAAGTGTACATTAATATTTAAACTAATTAAAATGACAGCAGTCCTGTCACTTCCTAGATGACATCTCAACCATGTACCTACCTTCCTACCAACCTACCTATCTCGCGAACTATTTATGTACATATCCCAAATGGAAATCCAAGTGCATTGACATAAATCACCTCAAACCCACTCCCTCCTTCACACAGATTGTCCTTGATTGGATTGCATGTAGCTCTATCAATTATCAGAGAAATCAACTGACGAACACGAAATTAAAGGTGATTCGAGTGCACCGGCTCTCAAATGAGTGATTTAACTTGGAAAATAGTCAGCCATTGCACTGAATGAGCTCAAAAAATAAAAAATAAAAGTAGTTAACTACGAAAGGTAGTGAATGCAAAGAACTACGTTCCAGAGATGAAGTTCGGTTTGAATGTCATTTAGTTCCACTTTGAATGGCATTCACTGTCTGCCATTCCCCCATTCGCCTTGGTCGTCATCTTTCCGATAGAAAAGTGGGAGGCAAGTCCGGGATAATGTGGTGATATTGCATAGTGCTCTGTACCAGAATGTCGGTGTTGACGTAAACCATTTTATATTCTCTATTCTCTGACAAGTTTTTTTTTTTACCACTTATAGTCTACCTGAGGTGAGGAATTACCATCGTTGAAGAGGAGGTGGTAATTTAGTCGTATTCATTATTCAACTTGTTTCATATTTAATTGAAATGAATTCGGTTTTCTACTACTGGTCAGACGACTACATTCGAATTTGTTCACTAATGGTCATTTAATGACTATAATGGGGGCACAGTGATTTTCTTACACAAAAATGAAAAGTATAGACGACTCAGCTGATTAGTGGAAAAGGGTCAAGAACGTAGTTTTGAGAGGGAAACTTACTTTCTTAGGTTATGACCACTTCTGTTCTATGTCTCACTGATGGTAAGAGTGATTCCTTCTGCCCTATTCTGTATCAAGGTAGCTATAACAAAGCTAAGGTCTAATAAAGTTGGTTGTTTAGAGATGTACATGTAAGCTCAACCTTAGGCTCTAAAAAATCTCGTTAATGCATACATTTTGAACCCAGAATGGTATTGATAGTGTTTCACTGAACTATTAGTTGCGTTAGAAGGTCGTTTTAAATATGTAACTTCAACTTTACTAGTTATAGATACGCAATGACTTGAAGTGACCCGCTTCTTTGACAATAATTGTAAGATACACAAATATCTTCTCGTTACAAACAACCAGTTGGCAGTGTCATTTACAATTTTCATCAAGTTTATACTAAGTACTCTATTTTTTAACACCATCTACTTTAGAATAGTAAACCTCTAATCATAGTAAGTAAGTATCCATAACTCACTTGTATGTACAATGATATAATTCCTAAAGAATTCCGCAAAATCCATTTCAAATTGATACCTTGAGTTCTGAATTAGCAAAACTGGGTTACATCATCAACCCCATTGCCCTCTCTAATGAAATTAGCGTAACCAATCTCGCCTTCATGCCTGAGAGTAGGAAATAACCCCATGAAATCGTGACTCCGCTTTACCTACATATATATTGTTATTTGTCTGCCAACCGCAGTCACAAAATCTGAATTAGCAGATTCAGTCTCTCGACCATACCGGCTAATTGGTTAAAGCTGTTGTGTTAGCTGATGTTGTTTTCTAACCAAATGTCGAAAGTTCAGTGGGAGAGATACACTTTCTTAAGCAAGCGATACAATTCCTATTTCAACTAAGCGACAGCATTGAAGAATGCAATTCAGAGTGTGCAAGTTGTACACCTACACCCAACCAACGCCACTGTGGCTTCAATTGAGGTAGGTAATGCAATTTTGGTGAAATAGTTTTGATAGGACTATGTATACGTATACCACCAACTGAAGTCTGAAGTATTGTTCAAATGTTCACAGTAACGCATGTAATTAATGTCAGAGATCTGATCGTAGGTGGACTACAGGAGTTGTCATGAAACACTTCTGTTAGAGAGCATGGGACTTTCGTACAAGTGACATTACGAGTGGGAGTGTGGATATCTTAAAGGTCACCAGAATACAAAGTGGACAATTTCCATACAATTCCAGAAAAAGAAAAGCAATTTTAAAAAGTTTCCAGTTGTGAGAGTTGCAATTGTTCATAGAATTTTATGAAAGTACCATTTGACTGAATAGACTTGTTGTATCCGTTCACCAGGGACACCCTTTAATAAAAAGAAGGTGCATTGTGATAAGGATGGGGTAGATTGGGGAATAGACTTACTGATTTGTAATTATTATTTTATTTTTTGTTTGGAGGTCGCTGGAAGGACTTTAACCGTCTAAAAAACCTCCCGAAGACTGACTATTGTCTGTCTTCAATGAATCGATCTTAGTCGTTGGTCAGCAATTTATTGTTGATTTGTATTCATAATTTGTAGAATTTCTGAACGTTTTTCTTTCGAATTGTTAATTTCATAAAAATTTTACAGCTTGTTCCGATTTCCATTGGAAATCAGTCTCAGCGATGAAGACCATTTTTGACTCAAGGGCTTCTTTAATTAACAAAATTGTCCCATTTGAGCAACTCGAAATTCAGGAAATGCTATTACATTCAAAAAAAAATTGTTCATACTTGTACTTCAATGACACTGGCAACACAGTGAGAGTCAATGGAGATCGCTACCATGTTGCATATTTTTGGGATAAATTGAAAAAGTATTACTTGGTGCATACAAGTGTGGTTTCAACTCGACGGCGTCACATCTTACATACATGTAGTTGGTCAAATAAAAGAATTATTGAAGTTGAATTTCAATGAGTATGTTATCTTCAGAAATGGATCAGTCTATTGTGGACCTCTTTCATGGGATTTGATGCCTCTGGATTTTTTTTTTTGTTGGGGCTATGGCAAGTCTATGCCAATAAACCAGAGGCTTTAGACGAACTCAGGACATTGAACACCAAATTGCCGCCTTTTCATTCGATTTATACAAACGAAAATTGGGTTCAGTGCATTGATTCGTAGACGTATTCGTGGAGAACATTTAAATGAACATGTTATCCTACCCTTATGCTATCTACGTATATATGGTATATGCGATTCCATTATTAATAGCATTAGTAGTACTTTAACTCGAAACAAACCTTGTTTTGATATCTCAGCCACAAGCTTTTTTATTCAAAACACAAAATGGAATGCTTTTAATAAAAAACGCTTTGCCTACTTAGAATATAGGCTTGCAACTTCAAACTGCATGTTAGCTATTGTATCTTAAGAGAGTATCTTCAGAGAAACTTCGTGAATCTTTATACTTTCTTTAAAGTTTCTTTAAAACTTATAACTGTGGTTGTTAGTATGACTACATATCGCCTGCTTTCGAAGCACTATCTGTGTCTCAAAAGTCCTCAATGTTTGTCATCTGCTTTAGAATGCTGTGTAGGATTAATGGAACATAACGCGTAGCTACTTCGTTTGCGAAACAGTTTAAGCAATGAAGACCAACGTCGTGTTCAAGCCTTATAATCTTCATTGGTATCCTGCCATAGCCACAAATTTGTTAAAATTCGATTCATGTCAACCAGATTCGGATTATACTGATGCCGTCCAACAATCGATTTGTCGCACACTAAGTTCAATAATCGTGTAATCAGTAGTTTTGGTGATGTTGCTTGGCCGGCACGAAGCTACGATTTGACGTCGTTGGACTTTTTGTTTTGGGGTGCCATTAAAGATCGATGCTATGCGAATAATCCAGAAACGATTCAGGCACTCAAGAACAATAATGGTCAAGCTATTCGTGAAATAGGGGGCGAAACCATAGAAAATGTATTGAAAAATAGGTTTGACAGGATGATCTACTGCCTACTGTCGTGTCTCCAAAAAATTCTGGACAAAATATGACAATGCCAAGAACAAGCAAATATTAGCGCATCTTTACGGGGATTATTAACAGGCACAACCTCCTGGAGGCTCACCGGAGAAGAATGCGATAATGACCTATGCCGATACTGTAGCGAAATGAACGCAGAAGAGAGCACATCTCACTTTCTAAACGAATGCCCAAGCCTGTGTAGAACTAGGAAAACGGCTCACGGTGAATACCACATCGAAGATCTAGGTGACCCGTCAGGAAATCGACCATGTACCATTTGAAACGTAGAACAATACAGTTGTTGGTTGGTTCAGGGAGGCCGCTTAGTTATCCCAAAGCTTCAGACCTACTTTTATCTTGGTTTTAGATTATCCACGACAAGCACAGGTTCACAATGAATCCATTGGTGTATCTAGTGCTGGCTGCATGTGCATCCCCCCTTGTACCTACCAGTGACGAGCGAAATATTCAACTGGTTAGAGATCTAATGCTGTATAGGTGTTCTTCGAAGGGCGTTGAGGCTTGGTCATCTAGTTCAAGTGGCCAGAGTGTGCTCCATCTCTCATTAGCTAGTCTCGCGAAGGCTTGCTCTACATTGGATTTAACAAAAGCTAGAAGCTGTGAAACAGAGGTAGCAACCATTGTCAGGTCTTGTTCGTGGTTTGCAGTGAGTGCTGTGAATTTTTCACGACATCGTTTCATATTTGGATTTGGATTATATGGATGGCTGTGGATGAGATGGCCTTCATAGCGGTTTGATTATAGATATACATATGTATGAGTATATGTCGATTCTCTTTCTTGAGTGCAGTTTCATGGATAGTACTCGTGCCGCTTCTGTGATTGCTAATAGGTTCTTCCGCTTGAAACACACTTCCATGGTTTGGAAGTCTCAAAGAGAAAGAGCATTTTCGGGTTCAGATGAGTATATGCCAGAGTCCACTCATTCATTGATTGATGGCCCTACTGTTAATCAAATCATCTCTTGAGGTGAAGATTGTTTTAACGATTAGGCTGGAGTTGTGAGATGGGGATATATAGTCTGTCTCGGTACCCAAACATGACCATCTCGCAATAGTGGGGTGGCTCATCTCGTCCTCTTTTCAAAGGCTAGATTGCTTCAAACGAAGGGCACACTTTACAGTTGTTTCCTTTATGTATGACTATGTATGAGTATGATTTTAAGGGCTGCTGTTGGCATGGTTTTGATGGCACTGGTAGTCCCTATACATGCTAATCTTTGTACCCTGGTCAGTGCCCTGAGGTCCGTGGACTTATCTGCTGCGGGCAGATAACCCATAGAATAGAATGGGTCTGACAATGTCTATGTACATCCATTGGATGACAGCGGGCTTGGGCCCCATTTTTTTAAGAATTTTTTTTCACAGTCTATCTATCACTGTGAAGCTATCCAAAGACTAATTTAGTTTAACTAATCCCAGCTCTAAGAAAGTTCAACAAGGTCGTAGAACAAAGGAGCCCATAGATGGTACAATCTTCTTTGCAAAAGCGCTGCACAGATGCAGCAAAAGTCTTTTGAGAAGAGCCCTAAGTTATCTCCGACACAAATGGATATCAATCAACCTTTTCAACAATTTTAGCAAAAAGGAGAATAGGCTTGGTTTAAAGCGTGAACTTTTTCCTGTTTTCGCTATGAAGACAACGTCTACCACAGTCTACAGTTTGGGGATGTAGAAATGATTTAGATATGACTTTCAATAGGTATAATGCTGTCAGATCCTGGGTACTAGAAAGGTTTGAATATTGAGGATGACACTTTAGGAGTACCTTTAGGAGAACTCGTAAAAGGCCACAGACTCTCAAGCTTTGCCTTGGAACTCTACAAAAACTGAAAAGATATTGTTATGAAAGGAATTCACAAAAACATTTATCAAGTATGGCAGGATGTGTGTTTACTGAAATATAAGCTCTGCATACTCAATCTACTGAAAGGCGATACTGTGTCGAAGAAGATTTTTAAAAAGACTAACCACATTCATTTCGACACTTACAAAGGTAACATAACATAATAACATGCACCGTCTAGAGATCTGCGAAATGATAGAGTATGGATCTTATAAAACCTTAGCCAGTTCTATTAGACGGTGCACTGCATTTTTTCTGAGATCATCACCTCAATTCGTTCTAGAAGCGATTGAAGAACATACAGTTAGCTTCTACCTATTTGTTTGATTAAAAACTATGGCTAGTCTACTAGTACTACATACATATATAGGCGACGTCCGTATCCATAGTGGATTCGGGTTCGAGGAAATTGTTGTAAAACGCCTTCTTGTCAGGGCGCTATATTCTGCCAACCCCAGTTTTTCCATTACCTCACAGCATAAGTGAGTTGCACTTTAAGGAGAAGATTTTAGCTCTTGACTATGCCATTTAAACATTTGAGCAGACCTGGGTTTTTTTTTGGCGTTCTTTTACATGAATTGTAACGCGATGTAACTATATCTGTTTACGCCCAGACACACGTATCGTAGACACACTTATACGAAAGAAGATGAATCCCTTCTATCCAAATCACAGCACGCATATACATACTAAGGGGCGATCGACAGAGATGGCGCTCCCCTCATTGTGTGACAGATAGAAAAGACAATTAACCACAAATCATATACCCTAGCTACCTACTTACACGTTGAAGGCACTTTCAATAACGTCAGGACTGAATCGATTCAGGAAGTCAGAACCCAACTGTGTGTGAAAGAGTTTTTTTTAGCAAATGGATAGTGACTTGCTAAAAATTAAAATTATTCAATCGACCCTCGATAAAAGAAGTTCCACCACATCTGCCGTAATAGGAACTAGAACTCTTCTTTGGCTTGTGGTAATCAACAAAATCCTGTGTAGACTTGACAGAGTCAAGGATGTCACGTATGGGGATAATGTGGTAATAATGGTATCAGGGATGTTTCCTTCAGTAAGCAGTGAGATAAGGCAACTTGCCTTGGACAGGATTAAATTTGGACTTAGCCTGAACCCTGAACCTAAAACCAAAATACCGACCTTTCATGCTAAACAACCAATTACTCTCCTTATCCTTCAGTGTTTCACTTGATCGAACACTAAGCTGGAAATTCAGCATTGAGCAGTGGGTGAAGAAGCCTGCGTCACTTTCTGTGCTTGCAGCACAACCATTGGTAAGAAGTGGGGACTTCGCCTGAAGATGTTCATTGGGATGTACACCGCTGTAGTGCGTCCTATATTTTCCTATGAATCGCTAGCCTGGTGGCCTACATTAAGTAAAGAATACAACATCAAACTTATCAACAAAGAAAGAACTGCGGCTCTAGGCGCAACGGGGGCCATGACAACATGTCCAACCGAAGCCTTAAACGTAATATTGCACCTTTTCCCACTCGATCTTCTTACATATTATGTTTCAATCATTATATAGTGCGGGGTACCGCAGCTTTTGGTCACAATAGCATCCTGACTGTTGCCACGAGATCTGTTACCTAACTGGCAGAGTTATTTACAAGTAAGGCGGAGTGGAAAATAGGCGTAATGACAAATGAATTCAAAACCACAATTTTCACCGACGACCTACATACAAATGTACCTGGTGATATTCTCTGATTCATGTCATGTCACGATTCATGTCTTACCAGCTTCCTGACGCGTGCAGAGTCTTCCAAGCGAAAGTTCTTGCTGTACGTGAGGCTTGCCGCCTACTAAAGCAAACCATCATACCCCTTTACACCATAGCCATCCTCATTGAGGCCGCTATCAATCCTATTGTATCTACATCAATCCTATATGGCAATACATCCTCGACGCTAGTAGAATAGTGCAAAGACGATCTTGCCTCGCTGGGTCATCGGTTTAGCATCAGTTTCCTTTGTGTGCTGGGTCACAGTAACATTGAAGGAAATAAGCGACCTGATGAACTAGCAAGGCATGAGTCTGCTCTTGATGGTTCCCTTGCGAATGTGGTGAATGTCCCGCTGATAGATTACGGATAGAATCTTTACGCACCGTCTAATAAAAGCTGATAGAAGATGACAGGGGTGCAGAACTGTGTCATATCCAGGCAGATGTGGCCCAAATACTACTTGAATAGAACACAAGAACTATTAAACAGAAACCGCACAGATATTGCAAAAGTTCTGGCAATTAGTACTGACCACTGGTCTATCTCGTTAAATACATATTGTTGCAGTTGCAATGTCGCTAACATCCTTTTTACATCCAATAGGTAACTTGAGTTTTGGTACTAAAACGGTGCTTTTATGCTAATTGTGTTTCAGCACCTCTTGCTTTATACAACCACTTCTACCTACCTACACCTTTGTGGCAATTTTCAAAGAGTGACTCTATGCAACTCCTGCTTTTTAGAACTCGTAGGACGAAAGTTGTACTACTTAGTATAGAGTGCTTATCATTAAAAAAAAAAAGTCAGAACATACATAGTATGTACATTCTCGGTGCCTTGGAATGAAGAATACTTTAGTGAATATTCGATCTCGAGTGTGCTGAGGGCGAATGGAGGATAAAATTTAACCAAGAATCGTAAATATTGTTTTTCGATATGGATCCGATCTAGAAAGGTAAGAAACGTCTTCAAAATCTAGTCCTCGGGCTAGAGTCAAATAAGACTGTATCTTTGATTTCAAGATCGCTCATACCAAAAGGTTTGGCATAGTCGATTAGAGACAGACTGGAGCCAGTTAAATTAAATAAGAAAGGAATAGGCTTTAGCAGATTATGTGCCTTATTTGTGTTGTATCTACAAATATTTAGCGCAACAGGTCCATGGAACCCAGCGCCTAGCTTCTCACAACCATTCGTGTTGTACGTGTCATATTCTTTACACGAATGGATGGGGGCCTAGTGTTTAATGACGGGACAAAGGGTAATTTTTAATTTGAGAAGCTTTTCGTGACAGTTATACTCTCGGATGTTTGTCAGAAGCTCGCGAGAGGTGGGAACACGAAAGAAATTTTAGGTCTCAAACTCCGCGCTCCGTAGTCCAATGCACTAACCACTTGAGCCATGGTACCCACCTGTCTTGTATCTGGTATAGATAATAATGATTGAGAACTATACCCATCTTTTGCGGTTCAGATAAATTGAAGTTGATGCCGTAACCTCAATCTTTCCCTCAAATCTTTCTTATGACCTATCAGCGGACTTCAAATGCCGCTAGGTATTCAAATTCTTTAAAAAATAAGTGTCAATTCAATCTAATCTGTTGATTGTTTCCTTAAACCTTTCTTTTCAGCTTAAAGCACTGTGTACGATACGACGCAGTAAATATGTAACAGCGGAAAACAGACGCAACAAAATAGGCTATAACCTCGGAATCAAAAGCAACAAAGACCCACGCAATTTGTCATCCATAAACGACGGAACCAATTTTTTCAATCAATTTAATGCCTCTTGAAAAAAATGTCATCCAGTTAAATGATGTTGTCACCTTTTGTTGTTGTGGTTTCAAGTGGATTGCGGAACAAGAATCTCGATTGTATTCATCATTTTACCGTAAGACTACCATTGTGCCCAGTGTAACCCATAAAAAGAGAACAAATTCCAGTGGGCTCACTATTTACGATATCTTGGTTCAAGGCATCATCATAAAGAAGATCAATCAGCGGTTTGGTAGTGCTATGACAAAGAGATCTTCACCTGTGCTCGATGGCAAACAATGAAGTCAAAAGTCACGCAATTTCAATAAAAAAAAAAACAAAAACCGACCCGAAACCGCCTTGAAATACGGATACAATCTACACGTCATGGCGCGTTAGGCAATATTAGGGATTAACATGAGGATTAGTACTATATCACCTTGGTTATCAATAAGGGAAAAATCCTTTAAAGCCCAACGTTTCAGCCTTAATTATTAAGCACCCTTTCAGCATTCGCTGGCAAAAGCCAATAATGCCTCGCCTCAATCGATGTCGAATCAAATGCTTCACTACCCTCAAATGGGAGTCAAACAAAAGTAGGGCGTGCACACAAAAAACAAGGATATAGCTTCTATCTATATATCGATGAGTATCCTGAAAATATTTTAATATCGTTAGCAATTCCGTAATTTTTATTTTTTATTTTTTATTTTTTATTTTTTATTTTTATTTTTTTTGTCCCTATTGACTTTTCAGTGAGCTTTTCGCAAAACTGGACATATAGCTGGACGATCATAAAAAGCCATTTAACCATCCGAAACAAACATTCCGAATGGTACTGCATTGAAATTGTTGATTTGGCAAAATCGCCACCTTCATCCCACCGATTTATCTACCTACTGTTGTCGTTTTTTTTTTAAGTGTTTTTGTTGCCATTGCTATTGTTTGAGGATATGTTTAACTTTTTCTCTGCACGGAATGTTTTTATGGAAACAAAACACAAAAAAAATAAAAAATAGTTTAACATTTAAACCGCTACAAAAGCGTTATAGTTTTTGATTGAGAATTGCTGCTGCTGTGGAAATAAAAAGGGATACAACGTTGGCCAACTCAACTAGGAGGTTCAATTGGATTTGTTTTCAAATTAAATTTAACGATTTGACCGAAATTGCATTTTATTATTAAATGTGTGGAATTGCTAAATGAAATTTAAAATAGAAATACATGTACGTTTACTGGCTTAGTTACACTTAGCTTAGTTATATGCAGAATCTCGGGATGTCCTGGAATGGTCTCAAAATAATTGTATATCTAGTGACAATTATTTTTGGGACTGTACGCTTTTTTAAATAATAAATAATTAAAAACAAAGTATTTTAATTACTATAGATACAAGTGATATGCCTGTTAGCCATCATAAATAAATAAATTCGTGACTTATGTTTATTCAAACGGATTTTAAAACATATTGTGAGATACTCACTTGTATTTTTAATAATTTTGAAATTCTTTCCCTTACCTGAAAAGAGAAAAACAGAAATGTAATGAATTAAAATAAAAGTCATATTTGAATAAAAATAAAATTAACTTTATTTATTTTCTTAGACAAAGGGATATAATGTACAATGATAATATAGAAAATATATAAACAATCACATGTATATAAATACGGTAGTAGAGCAGTTAAACCAAGATCATATCAAAAATTCTGCGAATCCATAGAGGACGAAAACGAAGCCGCAAGGCTCCGGAAGATACTATTCAAAGACCCCTAAGTCTTCGGATATATCCATAGGATTGACGGCACATGACCAGAATCCTGCCAGGAATCTCTGGAACTGCTAACGGATACTCACTTAACCGGCTGTATAGAAATTGAAACTGTTTCTCTAGAACATGTAGAAGAGGAAGTGATATCGAACATTATCAATGAAGACAAAGTGGCATGAACAATAAATTCGTTTAAACCCTTCAAATCTGCAGGACCTGACCTAATTATACCAGCAATGCTGTAACAGTCTCTGAACACGGTGGAACCTCACCTCATTTACATCTTTTCAAGCTATATGCGTATGGGATACATATTTAGTAAATGGAGAGAGGTAAGGATGATTTTCATTCCTAAAACAAGAAAATCTAAGCAATCTACTGCTAAGGACTATAGGCCAATTAGTCTCTCATTGTTTTTGCAAAAAAAAACCCAACAGCTACTCATTGAGCTTCATATCAGAGGATTGATCAACTCCCAAAACCTATGTAAAGCGCTACACGCCTACCTTAAAGGTAAATCGGTAGATAGCGCTCTCTACAGCGTGGTCACGGAAATTAGGCATTCTCTAGATGCGAAAAAATACACTATGCCAAAAAATACACTATACACTTGACATTGAAGGCGCTTTCAATAGGTAATGCCAAAACGAACTCAATAGTGAAAGCCTTGGGAGATTTGACAGTAAACAGGCTCGTCGTGAACTGGGTTGAAAACATGCTTAACTGCAGGATCATCAACTCAGCCATCGGGCCTAGTTCTGTAAGGAAGATGACAACAAGGGGCATGCCACAAGGAGGAGTCCTTTCTCCACTACTTTGGGTCCTTACCATCAACAAAATCCTTAGAATCTTCACAGAGAAGAGAATCAAAATCGTAGCATATGCAGATGACTTAGTAATACTGATTAAAGGCAAATTCTTGCCATCAATCAGTGAACTAATGGAATCTGTGCTGAAAGAGCTCTCTTCGAGGGCAAAAGAGAACGGTTTGGGGGGTCAATCATCAGAGAACTGAACTCGTTCTGTTCACTAGTTGAAGAAAGATACCTGACTTCACATTACTAAAGCTAGATGGCACCACTATAATTCTCTAATCCGAGGCGAAATACCACGGTGTCATTCCAGATTCCAAGTTATCCTGGAAAAGAAATGTTGAAATGCACACTGAATTATATAGTCCCCTACAACGATTTTAATTTTGATATCCCAATCATATTTCCAAGACGAGCAGAGTTGGAGTCCAAGAGCATAGAGAACGATCTAGAGATCACCTAGAGATAGGAATGTGAGCCGGATTTTACTAGGAAGCACTGCAAAAACAGGAATATTTCAGATTACCAGAAGGGTGTAGTGTAATCCTGGCAAAAGCTGCTAGATACATACATAGAAGACAGTCACCTTGCAGCCAGTCAAGCAGCTCTAAAATGAAACAAATCTAATACAAACAAATCAAAGGCAATTAGGAAATGCTGTAATGCACTGATCACGATTATATACCATTCGGTCAAATTCTGCTGAATTCCTGGACATGACAATATTGAACGTATCGAGAAGGCAATTACTCTGGCAAGAATGGGGTCGAAAATGATCATCAGTGAAGCGGACACATCCATACCGCCACCGATTGGAAAATTATATAGCATAATTGACGGCATAATAGAGACAGATGCCAACTCGTCCTGGTTATCTAGGGAGGACTGTGCCACCTCTGGCCGAAATTAGGTAAAAAGAAAACGAAGAGTCTTCTGTCTCTAGATCGATCCTCTATTCATATCCTTACTGGTATAATCACAGGACACTGCGTCATCGGAGTAATGCTCCGTTAAATGGAGGGTAGAGTCCAACGACTTATGCTGAAGCTACGGAGAAGAGGAAGAGGTGGAGTCAATTCAACATCTGCTTTGCTACTGTTCCGCTTTGCAAGAACGACGCCTTCGCACTCTAGATTCCAAGTTCTTCGCAAGCACCACAGAGTTAGCAGATTTCCAGATATCGGATCTCTTCCACTTCATCAAGAGCACCAACTGGGTCCCAACTCAACCACTAACGCGAAAGGTTTTTTTTTTTTTTAAAGGGGATTCAAAATAGACCTTCAGATGTCCGAGTGGACATGATGAGTTTTTTTTTCCCTCACACAGTCTGCTTAACTTAACCTAACCTTACCAAACCATCTAAGGAAAATGGCTGTGGCCAAAGTTCTTCTAACTTCAAGAGATTTTAAGCCTATGTTTTCCAAGTGATTCTAAGATTAGTTTAAGTCAGGATTGGTAGGCGGATTAGTTGTTGCAATGAATCTAAGGAGGTCTTCTAAGGACACATTTAAAAAACCTCTTTTAGATGGGTTCAATTTTACAAGTATGAAATTTTTGGTAAGGATACCATACATCCATACATACTTGTAATATATAACAATTTTTTCACATATGTATGTACATACGTCTGAGAAAATTTAGAGGCATAACGCCTTATTATTCCCCATGCTAACAGCCTTATTTAAAATAAATTTAATATGACTACTATAGGACAGGCATACTGATAATCCTGGAAGCAAAGGATGAATATACAGAAAAGTTATAATCCGTCTGGAACGGATTGTTTAAAACCTTATCACTTTTCCTTTCCATCAGCCTTACCAAAGTGGGCGTGGCATATTGTATTATTTTTATTGATTTACTACGATGACTTCGCACGTTTGAGGATGTTACATGGAACACATTATGAAAATAGGTTTTTTAATGAAAATGGCCCCAAAAAGTGGGCGTGACTAAAGACAATGTATGGGTGAATTGTAGACAATTTGAATATCGAAATACTTATTCTTGATAAAAATTTTCGGTTTCATATCAGTTAGTGAAGTTGTGAAACTCAAAAGCCCGGATAGCTGAAAATTTTAAATTTAAATCCTAGCTCAAAATTTAAGGCCCAAAAAGTAGTGACAGACAGACGGACGGTCATGGCTAAATCGCTATTGATATTGATCACGAATAGTATCTCAATAATTTTTTTATTTTATAAACTATGTGTCAAACTTAATATACCCATAGGAAAGGGTTTAAAAAAGAAGTCCTACAATTTTTTTTAAATAAACTAATCAGATGGGCAGTACGACGTGATTTAGGTGTAGAACCCCACAAAACGGAACTGGTACTGGTATTCTATACTAGTAAATATAAAATTCCGTCAATTGATTACCCCCCTCCATCACTATAAATATTTTATACCCATCTTGGGTATGAAGTTTAGATAGAAATCCAAAATTCAAGAAAGAATCAAAAAGGCTATTGTCGCACTTTTCGCTTGACAAGAGGCTGGTGGTAACATAAATAACTTCATATAACTCACTGGGTGTTCATCTCAGTCATAAGGCCGATTCTTACGCACAGGCAGAGCGGGGGCAGGTATCTTTTCTGAAACCAGCCTGTCCTATTAGCCTGGAGAAATATACCTCAGTCTATTAAGCCGAAATGATTGCTCTGTTGCATACGTTGGATCACCTGAAAGAGGGTCAGGTTAAGGGTAGAAACGTTACTGGACAATAAATCAGTGATTAAACGCATGGGAAAAACAGATATCAATACATCACTAGCATTGGAATGTGTTCATAAGTTCAATGAATGCTCATCTCGAAATGAGATGACGCTGCTCTGGGTGAGAGGGCACGTAGGGACTGACGGCAACGAAAAGGCGGACTCTCTAGCAAATCAAGGGTCAACCTCGAAGCTCTCTGAGTTGGTAGAGCACCTAATTAGCAACTGGACCATGGCGGAACATCTGAGAGTGTGGTCAACCGTGAAAGGTTGCAGCCAGGCGAAAATGGATATTAAAATTCCGACTGGCAGCACTCACAGAGAAGTTCGAAGATTAGGGCAAAGAACACTAAAATGGATGAAAATTTCAGGTATCACCTAAAGAAGATGGGTTTTCTGGAAGATGACACCTGACTTATGTATCAGATCTGTAATGCACATTCGACTTTTGAAGTTGCTAACCCTCAGCCATTAAATAACAAGTCTTTACATTAGATTACATTGTCTAACAAAGAACCTGTATTATTCAGTGTACTTAGTCCATAGATCCATAGAATACATGTGCCCAAGGTCTTACCACTGTATGTTCAGTAAAGGCGAGTTTCGGATTCAAAAGAATGACTAAATACTAGCTTTATTGAGATAACGTTAGGTAATTGGTGTCTCGGTTGTTTAATCTATGTAGATATTCAACCTCGTTTCAGAAAGAAATTCAGTTTGGTAGACCTCAAGATTGGTCCTTCGAGATGGTACCAATCTCAAACTTGAGTAGAAAAATATGTGGGCTCCGTGGTCTGCGGTTAGTCCATCGACACATTTAGCGGGAGGTTCAAGATTCGATTACCAGTTTCAGACAAAACCAAACTGTTTGCACGGGGATAACTACCGCGAACGTCTGACAAACATCCGAAAGTATAACTGGCACACACGAACAACGTGAATGCTTGTGAGAAGCTAGGTCTGGGACCCATATGGACCTCTCAAATGCGTAAAGGTGCAGGGAGCTGCTTTTTGACCAGTCTATGAATCTTTAATATTTCTACACAATGGTGCAGAGCTACGATATTGGACTTAATTGCTTGGAAGGCACATTGGTTAAGCTTTTAGTGGATCTTCAGTTAAAATGGAACTATTTTTACCATAACCTTTTAAAAGGAGTGTTGTACGATTTTAGAGTTATAAGATCAGGGTTTACTTAGAGCCATTCTAGGGGATCTTGTCTAAAGATGTAAAAAAAGAGAAGAGCATGCCTACCCTATACAAATCGAGACTCTTCAACAGCGTTGATATATGTACATATGTATATGGGCTAAAGATAGTAAACTACTGTTTAATAGAAATGCAAAATTCTTCACACATAACCTCTTAAACTGTGTGGAACGACAAAACAATAAAGCTGGGTCTTGGAAAAAATTACATTCAAAAAAATTACAATCCAATTCTCTATGTAAATCCCTGAGAAGGTCATTTGAAAGAATTTGGCTTTGACATAGAACAACTCCTTGTATCAGGCGTTTATTAATTTATGGGATGACAGTGTAATTCATATGTGCAATAGTTCGACCGAGTGCTCCTATGTAAAGGTAGTGTTAAAGGTGACGAAGAAGGACCAAAACATTACTGCGTAGAACAATAATAAATGCAACAAAATGTTTTTAAGTGCTACCAAATCTCTACAGACCTAACCAAGACACCATGCTGAAATTCCTTCTCTCCACTGACAGTTCATTCACCTCAAACCTGTATCGATACTAAATCCCCAAAATGTCTACGGCGCTAATACCATGCTGATACCTTTTTTCAATTAAGTTCTATGACATGACAGCAATATTCTCTCACTTACTCGTATTTGCAAAGCTTAATATCGATTGAAATTAGCACTCGAGTTCAATGGCAGCATTTTTTCCATCGAAATTACTGCTAAACCCGACACCGTAGATGGGATTATATTAGACCTACATCAATGAAATTTTTCATATTCTCATTAGATACCTACAGTGAGGTTCAGATTTTCCCACTCTGGTTACACAAGAATAAAACAAAAAAAAAAATATCTCACACCTCGTTACGAAGAGATGATGAAAACTGTCATGCAACCTACCTGGCTAACATGACACAATGACACTTCAACGAGAGACAAAAAAGACAGAAAAAAAAAAAACTACATTCACAACAACGGTAATGAATGCACAATATAATGACGCCCTTAATTGTGATTGTGATTGTGATTGTGATTGTCATGACTTTCGCTCTCTTGGACGTTTTATTCCTTTCGCATGAGTTGTGTTACGCGTGTTTGTCTGGCGGTAATTTGAGTGACAACTTTTCGGCCGGAGGCCAATTACAAGTGTTATTGGCACTGAAAATGGATTAACGGATAGATACGAGTGTCTACCTAATGAAGGCTCATTTTTTTTTATTTTGAAAGTCTTTATGTATCTTTGACATAATTCAATGGTTCGACTGTCATTTGTCAGAGTCTTTAGGTTAAAATTATTAAAAAAAAAACTATAGTGATTGAAGGTTTCTAAATACTTAAGAGTGATCATGTTGCATTTGTCTAGCGATAATGGTTATGAAATATCTTGGATACCTAGTTAAATGTGATTGCTTAGATTAAGCGTGGGAAATTTCTTGGACAACAGGGTGTCGAGATGGTTCGGAGAGAGGACCAAGTCCAAGAAAGGGACTAGGGAAGGCTTACGAGAGCGAAATTTTTAATGGAGAAGATAGATCAAGTTAAGCACCTTAAGGAATGCCAATAGATACCATAGATTCTTGTGAACTTCACTTCCTTTAAAACCATGTGAAAGTTCTTATGAAGCGCTGGAGGTTCCTGACGTCTTAGTTGTCAAAAGAGATATTTATTTTTCCACTTCTGTGTAATGCAGACGTCCTGGCAAGTACTGTGTGAGTTTAAATAAAGTTCTATTTGTATTTGTTAGTTATTATAGTGAATGTCTATTAATACGATCTAAAACATTTATGGCAACCAACCCTAGAACCCGCAAAGAATTTAATATAACCAGCGTGAAGAATCCAGACTGTAAAGAAGCCTTAAAAAAGGGTTGAAAAGGCTAGCAGAATAATGAGCCTATTACTGAAGTAGTTTAGTCTCAGTTGAGAAGTAAAGCTCAAACCCAAGCAACCATCCAGGCCTTGAATAATATTCTAATCATCTTGTTCTTAGTCTAAAGACCTGAAACACGAGCTCTTTTGAAAATGGATAAAGATATCGTAAACAAAATTGCTGGGCTTTGGAGAACCAAGCTCATCGATGAAGTAGACAGTATCGATTTAGTCAGAACACTTTGGTTTTACATGGTTAGAGCTAGATCTATGGTTAGGTCAGTATGGTCTTCGAATATAATCCGCAAAGGCAGCGCTGTAGACGAGCATATAAAATCAGGAGGAGCGCACAAGGAAAGAGGAACATCAACCAAGTTAGAGTACACTACTGAACGCTGTGGGCTAAGGATCACATTAACTGGAACGGTTTATTGACTGAGGCCCCAAATCACTCAGAACCATAGTGTAGCTATAGTAACTTCACTCTCCATTTTGGACCTGTTGGTATGTTACGTTGATAATAATTAACCTGCGGACTAGAAAATGGATGTGGAAGGTGGACAATAGGACTAATTTGTGTATGGAATGGTTAAGTTACAACTTCCCTAGTGCTACAGACTTACAGACTGTATGTAGGACAAGATTCCTGTTCGACCAAAATAGATATGTATACCATAATATAGAGATCACAATAATGAAATAGTTTTACCAGATTATTCTTGGTCCTAGGCTTAACTTTAAGCTTCATGCAAGTCTTAAGAGCTGGCAAAAGTTTGCTGGCTTGTCTCGAAGTTAACTTTTCGATACAAGGGCGCCATCAAGAAACTTAAGTCGAGTACATACGGTGCAAAACTCGATTGTTTTACTGGCTTTGTGTGCCTTAGTATCGTCTTGCTGCAAGCTTGTGTTCTCCAAGCACTTTTTTACTATTTTGGTCGGCAAACAGTCTTTTAATAATTCTCTCTAGTATTAGATAGAGATGGTGATACTGTTGCTGTTGCATGGAAAGAAGTACGGCTCAATAGGCACGTCTCTGTATGCCTGACTTTAAGTGTTATCACAGGCGGTGGTGTTAACATCGATATTACTCGGAATACGATGAGTATGGATTTAATATGTCGAAATGCGAAATTGATGGATTGACTGGGGACTTTCATGGCCTGAACCAGCATTAACCAAGTTGTTGAAGTAAGGTTTCAGGCTTTTGTACAATATGGCAGAAAAAATCTGGTATCTTGGCAATGTTGAAGAGACTGATGCCTTTGTAATGGCGTTGAGGAAGCCTTATTTTTTGTGGATCTGTTCGATTTATTGCGCACTAAGTTCAATAAACGTAAATTCAGTCGTTTTGGTGATGCTGCTTGGCCGGTACGAAACTGCGATTTGACGCCATTGAACTTGCCATTAAATCGATCGATGGTTTACTCTTTTCAATAAAGCAACAATCGTTGAAAAATATTGAACAGTGTTTATTTTTATAACACTTTTAAAACGGAGCTAACAGATTTTTTTTTTACGATTACGTTCTTCATAAAAAGCGTCATCCTCGTATCAAAATACAAATACAAATTTTTGGTCGTCAGGTCCATGGGACTCAGCGCCCAGCTTCTCACAACCATTCAGAGCAACTGGAATGGAGTACATCCCTGGCTTTGGTTCCTCGTTACAACGGTAGCATCTGTTTAACAGAAATCTGGTTCATCTTCTGGGTTTCTACTCAGTTCTACTCATTCATCTGCTAGCTAGTGCCGGACATTAACCCAATATACATACATATGTGCTGCCGTCCCGATTTCTTCCAGGCATAGTTCACAGGATCCATCTAACTCGCTTGCATTTTTTTGTCGTAAATGCAGCAAGAAAGTATCTATATCACTTCAGTGTTTTGCTTGGATACCGAATTAATGTTAGCAAGAAGCACATAGGTAGAAGGCTAGAATTCTTCTCATTCTTCCCTCATATACCTAGCACTCGACACTATGTGCTTTGTAGATTTTTAGGGATCAAATCATGGCCCTAATGCTCAAGCCGGTACCAAGGCCTATTTTGCTATTGTACTTACCTCTACAATCGCGAAACAGGCAAGTTGCCTGAGTTTCTGGACAGGCTTAGCACCCGTCTTTATTGACATCTGACCTAACATTCTACTATTGGTATAGTAGGTTCATAAATGTGAAATGACTGAGCTATTTACTATTTACATCGCTTTCACTATGTAGTGTGTATTGGCTTACACGTAGATCAGCCATATATGTAGTGGGGGAGGACTAAGAATTGGCTTGCACTATACACATGTGGGTATGGACCTTAGTGGACTTTTCCCGAGAACGTGAACTGGTTGGTACTACTCGTATGAATTTTGTTTCCTTCTTTATAGTGAAAGGTATCTATCGTCCCAATTCGAAATGAACTGATTCACTCTAAGGATCAAGCAGCCCCTATGTTCCCAGTGCGTTTACCCCGAACTAGTACGCAACTGTCTGAACTATTTGAAGTAAAACACCAGATATCAGATTTAAGGGTTAAACGACATTCGCAGATGTCCTTTACTGTATTCTGTGCACCAAATTGAGGTTAAAAATCACGCAAATCAAGTGGAACCCCAGCAAGTGGAACCCGGCTGGTCCAGATGGTATCTCACCCATTATTCTGAAGAGGTGTTCTTCCACGCTGGCAAAACCACTGCGTAAGCTTTTCCATCTATCCTACTCTTCTGGACTCTTCCCGAGTAGATGGAAGACAGCATTTGTCAAGCCCGCCCTTAAAAAAGGCGAAGCTTCTTCTCCCTCCAACTATCGACCCATTGCACTTACGTCCCTTCTTTCCAAGGTCATGGAAACGCTGATAAATCGTCAGCTTATGAAATATCTTGAATCACGAAAGCTCCTTAATGACCGTCAGTATGGTTTTCGTAGCAACAGGTCCACTGGTGATTTGATGGTATATCTCACCGAAAAGTGGAACCACTCTCTACATCATTCTGGTGAATGTAAGATTGTTTCGCTTGATATTTCAAAGGCATTTGACAGAGTTTGGCATCAAGCTCTTTTGTCGAAAATGCGTGCATTTGGCATCGATGAATCTCTTCTTCAATGGATTAGAAACTACCTTTCGGAACGTTCAATTCAAGTTGTTTTGGATGGTTTCAAGTCTGCAATCCACCATATAATTACTGGCGTCCCCCAAGGCTCCGTTTTGTCTCCGACTCTCTTTCTTATTTTCATAAACGATCTCTTGTCTGCTACTTCTAATCCAAAACATTCCTTCGCTGACGACAGCACCCTCAGCTTCTCATATTCGTTCCCAGACTCACGTCCCTGCTCTTCGGCCGTAGAACTGGAACGGCAGTTTCCGATCTTAACAGTATAATTAAATGGGGTATAAACAAGAGAGTGGAATTTAATGCTTCGAAAACCCAATGCTGTCAGCTGTTGCTCAAGCGTAACCTTAACCCCTTGCCATTATCAATGAATGGCACTTGCATCGTCGAAACCGAAAAATTTTCCATTCTCGATATGTGTGTTAACGACCATCTTCGTTGGAATGACCACATATTCGAATCCGCCAAGAATGCTGCGAAATGTTTAGGATTCCTTAAACGCTGCAAGAAGTTCTTTACCCCTCTGATCTGGCTACAATATATGAGGTATACATCCGCCCCAAGCTCGAGTATAATGCTCATATCTGGTCTGGTGCTCCTAAGACCTCTTTGCACCTGCTGGATAGAATTCAAAATCGAGCGTTAAAACTAATAGGGAACAGAAGCATAGCGGAGTCTATTGACTCGCTCCAACATCGCAAAAATGTCTCTTGCCTTTCCTTAGTCTATCGCTTTTTTCACAAACAGTGCTCCAGCGAAATAGCCAGTTGCATTCCGCCCCTTCATCAATTTTCTCGCAATACCCGTCACGCTCTGAATGCTCATCAGTATACCCTCAAGCCTATTTTCGGACGTACCGTCAAGTATAGAGATTCTTTCATAAACCGTACAACACGAATGTGGAATGCTTTACCAAGCTCTATTTTTCCCTCACAGTATAATCCACAAAGATTTAAAACCAACGTCCATCGGTATCTCCTATCTTCTCTTCCTAATTTCCCTAACGCCCGCGCTGTGTCTTGACATTAAAAGGGTAGTAATAAGCCCTTAAGCTTATTAGATACATTCTCCTATATTAGTTCATTGAGTACACGTCAGAGGCAGTACACATTTTTACACAGAAGAGGCATTCCAAATGCAATGTCTTGGATAACGCTAAGGTATGCGATGAGATTTAAATCCAAAATGGAGTACCACAAGACTGCACACTTTCACTGCAGCTATTTCTTTTTGGTTGTAAACAATGGAAAATGACATCATACCCTAAAAATACAACACCCATGCTGAATAGTGTGAAAGCTTATGCAACCGAAGTGGAACAGAAGTTTAATATAAGCCAAATGCGCTCAGCCTTCCAAGCTCAGCTGTAAAATAAAGATTGGTTACACTCTTCTCTGAGGAAATATTTTTTCGGCAGAATTACTAAGGAATGTCAAAGCTGCGCTTAGTATACTGTCAGACTTCTGAAAAATAACGCAATGCCCTTCACCCAAAGCGATCTATCGCCTTTTTAGGAAAACCCTGTATCTATAAGTCAAAAGTGACAGCGTACAACATTTTACGACTACAAGAGCAATACCTAATACAGTACTAAGCTTAAAAATAAAAACCTCTGACCTTTTCGCTCTGCGACGCGAAGACATTGTTCCACGGGGGTCAAGTCAAGTCAAGTCGTAAACGATGGCATTTTTCATAAACTTAACACTACTCATAACTTACACGCTACTGAAGATTTATTATCTCAGTAATTTCATACATACAACCTTTTTTTATCAACATATGGTACATACCAAGATTAATCGATAAAAACTCCACTATCCCAGTGTGCAGCGAGCCCATGACTCAGTTCATTGGTAACCCACAAACTGCTAAACCATACAAACAGTGGCTACGGAAAGCCGTTACAAAATGCAACCAACAAACAGCAGAAAAAAAAAATGGAAAACGCTTCGAAACTGGTTCCAAAGAGCAACATCGACACAATCTGGTATCTGGTATCTGGTTTGAAATATGCAGTCTCCCCCTCTGGGTGACATTTTCAATGACCACGGAGGCGAATGAAGAAATCAACCAGCACGCCACCGAAGAGATGTAAATTCAACCCACTACCACCACCATCACCATCACCACCACCACGCACCATACGGACATTAGCATTAGTCTTCGAGAGGAATTTGTACCAAAAAGAAAATCCTGCCAAAAGGGATCTTCGTCTCTCCGAGAATTGGTAGAGGTACCGTGTTTATCAAAAGTACCAGCATGACACCTACTACGGTCACCATCATCACTACTACTGTGGGAGCTTAGCATATACAGGAAAGCGCATTCACTATCTCTCAACTCTCGACGCTCGACTCTCTGGAGGCCATACTCGCTCTGTAATCGGATTCCTGGCAGCTAAGTTCAAAAGTAGTAACCACAATGGCTGCTAGGAGAGACAAAAAAGATACAGCGAAGCAGAAGACGCAGTAACTGCGCCACAACTCAAACTGAGTTATGCCCCCGGAGTGGGTCGCCAGGCGCGCAATACCGTGAAATAAAAATGTCACTTGAGATCTTGTGAGACGTTGTGCACAAACTTAGCCAAGTTAAGTACTACTACCATGGTATAGGTGGTTGTTGCTGTTGCCCACCTCCGACACATTACCATTACCAGCATCGCTTTGGGAGTGATCTCATGTTGCAATCTGTTTTCGTTTACTTTTTTTCCTTTTCGTTCCTTTAGCTGCATGAAATATTAAATTGCAGTTTCGGTTTGTTGCGCGCCTTTATACAATTAAACCCCCGTGCACACCGAGTTATGGCTGCTTCATTTAAATAGACAGACGGACGGACAGACAAATGGCTGTACTTTGTATGGCGCGCTTGCAAAATGGTCCAGAGCGCTAGGGAAATGTTTCTGTTTTTTTTTTTTTTTTATGTTTTCATGTTGCTCCAAGGATTTATAAATCATAAACAGCATCACCCATACTTAGATGGCTTGAGTTTCAAGAGAAAAAGAGAGAGAAACCTGCTTTGATTGGAGGTCATCACAAGCTCCAACTTCAAATGTCGAATGAGCAATATTTTCCGAACGTTGAAGTGGAGTAAGCCGAGTTGATGGTGGTCACTGGGTACGTTCATCACGAGGTGTGAGTCAAAGCAATTGGTGTCATAAATCATTGCAATACGTTATGTAATCCAAATGAGATGTTTAAGGTCTTCCGAAGGTAGTTTCAGTTGTTTTTTTTTATCTAAGATTGTCGGGTACGTTATAAGCTTATATTGTAGTACGATGGATGTAGGTACGATGAACCACTAAATAGTTACAAATGAGATAGGAAAGTGAAGGAAGAAAAACAGCCAGAAAAATGAACGTAACCTAAATCTGATCTGATCTTACTAATCCTTTCATTAAGTTACCCTTACTAACTCTTATAAGTATCCCAGGATAACACAGTTTTAACCAGAACTCGAGTCCAACTTCGAAAATCCTCCTACAATATGTGATGATTACATCATACTTACAACTGAAAAATAGTACAGGTAAGATTGTGCAATGTTGTGGTATCCCAGCTTACAAAAATGCAAGCAAGATACATGACCTTCTTTATGTGGCAGGAAAACGAGAGAAGAAAATCAATCGCCCTAAATTTTAGCGATTACAAAATCCTGCAACGATATGTAGAGTATGCTTACTCCAGTCCAAGGGAACAGGACTTTTTTAAAGGGGAACTGAACGCTGTGGCATTGAAATTGATATATACATATGTAGGTCGAGTTTGAGGACTGGTTACCAGGCTAATCCTTACGCATTAAAAGTAAAATTGGAATATGAAATAGTAGCTTGAAGTTAGGCTAAGAGTGACGCCTCAAAAAGGTATTAAACATCGAATAAAAACTAGAACATTGATAGTGATTTTCAGCTACCGCAACCGACCACCTGATTTTTGAAACTTTAGAACCCTTCTTAACACTGAACCAACAGAGTACTCTCAGATGCCGTCTTGAAGCATCAAACCTATGTAGTTATCCTAGAGTAAGAAGATATTCATCATTCACCAGGACGCTCTAATTAAACAATTAACTGAGGAGGAAAGGGCGAAAGAGTGCTTTGAAACGATTTCAATCAGACCTAAAGCTTTTGTAGCCCTAAGGCTTTCCTAGAGATTATTAGAAAGGAACATATTCATAGAATCCTTCATCAATGGTGGTAGCACTTTTATTATAAACCGCCCCACCATCATCGGTTAAATCTCCGCCGACCGTCACAAGAATGTACCTGAGCTACTTAGCAGAGCTGACCGCAAATAGCTGATGACAAAAGGAATCCCCAATGAGGAGTTCAGAAATAAATCCAAATCCCTCGGTGCAAAGTGAAGTCTTTCAGATCCATAGTCTATGGCTCTGCGGCCGATGGATCTTCCGATGGCTTCCATACCTAATAAGCCTCCTTTCCAATCAAGGTTGGAATTATTACCTCAAACTTCCCAGAAACTCTGTCTAATAACGACCAAATGACCTCTATTCATGCAAGAAGTACTAAATGTATTATATTATGTTACATTATTGCAAAAACTAGGTTTTGAATATGAAAAGTTAGATGTCGTTCTAAAGATTACCAAATTCACTACACTCAATTGTATTTTGTTAAGTTCTTTGCCTATCATCATATTAATACCCCCCTCTTCTTTTATCAACCTTCAACGAGATAAGACCTCCCCGAAAAATTAAGAAAGCTGTTAACTCTTCATAAACCACGTTTTTTTATTTATTCGGGACACATTCACCTTCGTTGGAGAACATACTACTAGCGCTCCAAGTGGGTATTCCATACATACCCGCATATTTTGGTCCTTCGAACGGATATGGTTTGTATCGGCTTTCCTGGACCTGGCGAGGGTCACTACGCCACCTTTAACCCAATGAAGGAATTCATCCACCCGACCAAGGATCATCATGTTAAAATGGAATTCAAGCGATTCAAGGGCAAGCATGGAGTTCGTTACGTAAACGAACAGACTGAACATGAGTACCACAAGGACATCTTCCGTCAGAATCTGCGATACATCCACTCAATGAACCGTGCAAAGTGGGATACTTGCTGGCAATCAATCAACTATTTTGGATATGATAGGATAGATAGGTTAAACCAGAATTCCGATCTTAAGTCGGAATTTTTTACGAGAGCGTTAGAGTTCAAAAAGTCCTCTCGAAAATTATAGCAGCATAATCCGTCTCCTATAAAGACCTGATGCACATTCCCTCCTGACCTAAAAGCTTTAGGGCCAATCAGCCTCATCTTAGTATTCCTAAAGGTAATGGAAAAGATTATCAATCTCTACATTCGAAGTACTGCCTTAATAGAACAACCCCTAAAGCAAATATCAATCCGCATGTCAATCAGGTAAATCGACGGTACTAGCTTAGCATCAACTTGATAGTACTATTGAAAAGTCTCTGTTAAAGAAAGGAACTCTCTTCTGCGCCTCTTTGGACATCTTCGGAACTTTTGACAAAACATGTTTCCAATCCATCAAAACTGCTGCTGATGTCAAAGGCATTAACTCCCAGTCTACCAAATGGATATGCTCCATGTTTAGTAGCAGAATTATTTCTGCCAAGATCGTACTACTCCCAATCTCAACCTAAACAATTTCCAATTTTTAGTAACACTAAACAGTATTAAAACTACTGGACTGTACCCCATCTACATCGTAATAATAACGTAAGAATTAATCTTTATCGTCCCTTCAAAGTTGTCAATCGCAGTTACTAGGATAATCCTCAAAATCCTTAATAGATACATCAATCCGAATGGTATAATGACGGCACAAAATTGTCTACAAATAGTCTACAGCATTAGGACGTTCTACTTCTAACTCCCAAGCTGTCGGGCTCTGTTCCAAAGAATGGATCAGAATAAACCTCCAAAGATCACACGTAAATATTTTCTCAGGTAGCCAAGCGGCCCTTAACTTTGAACCTAAGCTAGCTTAGAACTATTTGCAAATTTTCCTGCACTCATGAGCCACTGAAAATAAAAGCATCCCTGCCTATGAATTTGCTGGCAAACTTTCCAGATCTGATACCCAGACTCCAATTATTGGGTTTGGTTTATCTGTCAGCCAGATATAGAAAAGCCCATCTCCAACACATAACCTACTCATCAGCTAAAGCAATCCTAAGCTTCATTCATGTACTCGATATTAGCTAGCAGGCAAATTTATACTCACAACTTCTTAAGGGGCTAATACAAAAGATCAGCTTCTTTAGGCAAATTTAATGCCTAACACCCTCAAATTTAAAAAAAAGAAAAATGTCAAAAGATACAAAAACGTATCTAACTCGGCTTAACAATTCTTGTAATGGCAACGTTGGTCCTTCTTTGGACTATCATACTGACAGTATCATTAAATTTTTTTCTGAACCTTTCTACATTTACCCTCAGGTTTAGATTATCCCTGTTAATGGTAGGATACACTCCTGGACCAGGTAGATCCATTGTGTTACCACACGAGCCAGTCAGTTCCGCTACTCTTGGAACCATTTTGGTTTTTGGACGAGCTTCCAGATTTTATTAATATCCGAATCGGAAATATTTTCATTTCTTCCTCTTCTTGTTCCATACAAATGGGGCAGAAGTCGTTGGCCGGGATTCCAAGACTAAAGGCGTGCGTACCCAACGCACAATAACCCGTCAATAGTCCGACCAGAGTACCTATGCGTGGTCTTCTGATGAGTATCAGACTTGTTGTCCTACGTCTGCTCAACTATGACCACATCTGCCTGCCCGTTGCAGAGCTAATGCAAAGATATTGAATCTTATCGTTTCGATGGGTAGATGAAGCCCCCCTTTAGCAGTCAAGAGCTCCTGTTTAGTGCCATTTTCGGCTAGTTAGTCTGGTTCGCAATTTTCTGAGACATCTGACTGACCAGGAACCCAGCACAAAATGAGATTACAAGAGTTGTCCGGAGTGCGCTTGTAAAGGAAATGCAAGCCGTTCGTTGAATCGGACTTATGAGAGAGATAGCTAGTTTTATTTAATGTTGTCCACCAGACTAGGATTCCATACTTACTACCGCTGTATAAAGCCTCCAATTGCGCCCTATGGCTCTCTTGCAAGCGTATAGTACCGTAGCGGCTTTCCTAATACATTCATGTATGTTCCATGTCAGTTTCCTGTCTAGTATGGGCCATCTGTCTTATATCAAACGCAACTATTTGGCGTGTTCTGAAAAACTTAGGTGAATTCCGCTCATTTTTGAAGGCGTTATCTTTGAATATCTATGTCTTTTAGTAAAAAGAATTAGCTCCGTTTTCGTCGAATTGACACTAAATCCGCCGCTATCTGTACACTTGTCCAGCCTTGCATCGGCTGTAACCATGAGATCCTGTAGTTTTTCTGGGTTTTTCCCACTGGCTGCTATAGCAATGCCATCTGCAAAGGCTAAGACTTTGAATCCTTCCTTTTCTAAGGTGAGGAGTAATTCATTCACGGTAAGGTTCCACAGTTGTGGTGATAGTACCTCTCCTTGTGGTATGCCACATTTAACTGATTTTCTGGACTCACAATTGCCAAGTTCTGAATTGATCACCCTGTTGACTAGCATCTGGTTGATCCAGTGACTTATTCTAGCATTGATCCTCAATTTTATGAGAGCCTTGATGATGGCCTCTGGTTTTATATTGTTGAGTGTCCCTTGTATGTCAAGGAAGGCTACCAACATCTACTCTTACTGTCTTGCCTCTGTTTTCACTACTACGTGAAATAATGCGGATTTTAGTAGTTCTATAAAGTCTGATCCTCAATTTAGGGAGACGTTACAAGCCTACTTAAGGAAATAAAGTGCACCACTGGGTCGTATGTAGCTACATATACAACTTGCACCTTTAATCTACAAGTTTAAAAACTTTTTTATTGCAACTCAATTCTTGTTCCTCTAGCATGAGGTCTAATTAAGTGGGCATGGTACTGATGGATTGTTGTCAGACGCTCGAGGAAGACAGGACCAAGAAAAAAAAATGTGCGATGCCCTTATCACTGAGCACACGGCGTTCAAAATGCCTTACGAAGGTTCAATACCAGTGAATCCATATTCTACAGATAAGACAGCACAAAAACTACATTCAGGAAGGTACAAAGGCTTTATTGAGTGAATACCTTAAAACAACTCATCCATGCCCACAATCAGAAATATGCGATCTGATCCACCAGAGGAAAGTTTTACTTACTTACTTATGGCCTGTATCCACTTGTGGGTCACAGGGCCTCCACAACGCCTACGAGCCATCGTGTGCTGTTTCGGGCAATGTGCCTCAGCTTCCCCTAGTAACGTGTTCTAATGCATCGCTTGGTTAGCTATGGACCTGTCACCTTTTCGGAAAGTGTGTCCAATCCACTGCCACTTCCGTCATTCTATAGTTGCGCCTTTTAGGTTATGGCACGTTCTCAAATAAAGCTGTTCGTTAGAGACACGGTTTGGCCTGAAAATCCTTAAGATATTGGGTAGGCACCTATTAACGAACGTTTACTAGGTACTAGGTTGCTTTTTTTAAGGAGCTTGACCATAATTTGTTCAGTCATCCGGAAAGCTCTAGGCATCACAGGCTCACCCAACAAGTAAGTGCAGTAGATCTTTTGATGCGGTTTGGCGGTGCTCACCTGCCGGCGTGTTGTGTTTGAGTGCTTCGATCGCGGTAATCCTTACTGGGGAATGTGGGGCAAATTCGAGTATTTTTTGCCTCGGACACCTCAGTTTGACTTAGATGCATATTACTAGCTAATTGACATTGCCTGTCAGTTAACACTCAAATAATTTTATGGCATGCTTTGTGCTCAAATATGGTGCCACCTATGACCAAGCAATTCGCGTTACAAAAATAGACGAAACCGTTGTCATTGCGGTTGCCTAAGCTATGTCTTCCCATAACATGTTTAAGCCCTTCGATGTCGTTGTCTACCTTGGCATTCAGGTCCCCCATCCAAAGACAATGTCGCCTTTAGGCGTTGTATTAAAAACGGCGCCCAACTGGTTATAGAACGTCTCCTTTTCTTCCTCAGACGTGGAATCCATTGGGGCGTTTAATGGTGACGCGACGTACTTTAGTCCAAAATCTGACCGTTAAAATCCTATCAAATAAGGCTTCTGCAAGCTGCGGGTGTAAGCAACAGTTCAACTTCATATCCACGGGGGCTTCCGGATGGTCTATCAGGAGTAGAGCACTACAGTGTTACGCATTTAACCATCTTTTCTCGCTTACTCCTAGTATTGTCCAGTCTATAACACATGAAGTCATATTTCAGTTGAAGGCATCTGGCGTTCTGAGGTCCTTCCCTCTGTGTATCGAAGAGCGTCTTTATATTTCAGAAACCAATCATTGCCCGGGTACGGTAACCAAAAGTCGTCAATGTGTTGTCATTCCTTATCCCTATTTACAATAGTCGTTACACCTGCCCTAATACATTAGATTCTTACTTAAATCATTTGACTCGTATCGACATCAACAAGTTATTGGAATTGAAACCCTAACCGATCAGACAGAAAGAGTCCCAGACATAAACCTAGGTTTTCGTAACGAATTTAGTCTCTCTGCCTAAATGCTTTTGATTTGTCAAAATTCTTTCAACTTTTAGGCCACTATTTTTCCCAGTAGTATATGATGTCTATTTAAGGATATATAACTCATTCGTGGACCCTTTGTTCATAAACATTCAAGCGTGTTACTTGACATCATACGAGTAGAATAATATCCACGATTTATCTGACTGTGGTGGTCGCTGAGTGTAACAGTTCCATTTGTATCTAAGCCCACTATCGCGCATCCTTTTTTTCCAAAGCCTGTAGAATGGCACTTTAAAATAAAGCCCATAATCGCTCACAGTAATGAATAGAGCAACAATTTTTTTTATAACCATTTCCCCGAATAGATACTTCCTTTCCAAATGCTAATGTGCAGATAAACCTAAAACGCATGTATGACTACACAAGTAGGTATACGCCTTGTAATAGTTTAACATTATTTTTACTATCTCGGTTTTTTTCATGCGCCACTGCATGTTACTCTTTTTGTTTTTATTAAAAACTCCAAACAAACGTGTGTATACATTGATTTTACAAAAAAAAAAAAATACACGGACAGGCATGTACTATTATTGTAGAACCAGATAAGTTTCGCATAAAAAAAGAAAAAAATTAATTCATTTGCTTCCCTGTGGCGGACGGTGTTCCTGCACTTTTCCTTTTTCCTTCATTTGTTATTGTATAATCAATGGAAAAGTTAAAAACAAAAAGAATTCATGTTTTAATACAACATGGTTGTGCATAGTCATGACGGGAGACCTGTAACTGGCTTTAAAGCGGAGAGAACTTCAATAAAGGTTGGGTGCTTTCTTTTGTAAGTACACATTCAGGTGCTGTAAACCGTGGAACATACAAATGTCGAAAAAATGAAAAACATATGCCCTGGCATCAATTAATTGTGGAACATTCTGTAGCTCAGAAGTTCAGATGATTTTTACCATGGCCGGTACTTTGGACATGTCAGGGGAGTTTGGTGATGGTTTCCATCAGTTTTAATCGCTCCTGACTGGCTTACAAAATTCAATGAACCAAGCCACCACAAGGTCCATTATTGAGTTAGCAATTAGCGTTAGATACTATTTTATGTCATCTGCATAGGCAGAGACAAGATGAAGATTACAGGTCCAAATCGACTACCTCACGGAACGTTTGATATTGGTTGAATAAGGACTCAACCAAATTTTATACATACATGTATGATGAGATGTTGTTCAATTCTCATAGTAAGAGAGGACAGGTTCGTAATGCATACAAGATTTTGAAAGAAAATAGGTCGGAGCCCTTACTGACTTCGACATGGATTATGCCAACTTCTTTGCAAGTCATCATAGCGCAAAGAGTTTTTATTAAAAATTCAGTTAAGTTCGAGGGGCTTTGAAGTGCATTAGGTACTTTTGGTAATACTTCGCATTCAGTTTGACATATGCAGCGTCATGTCAGAGAAATGCAGATTGCTGGGAAGCCGTTAGATGAGCTTCGGACCTGAGTTAGATCCAAAAATCATAGATTGCCAACCTCAACTCCAATGAAGTAAACTGTAGGCTTCGCATTTAATGGGAACACCTTTGCTCAAGTGACTAATACCATCATGTTAGAAGACCTCCTAACAGTCTAGATGAACTTTACCAGTTTTCACCACAAATCAGAATGCAGCTAGGTGATGCATTTGAACTACTAGTTAACCGGAGCCAAAGTGTAAGTGTGTAACAGGGTTCCCTTCGAAAGGATATACTATCATACGTGAACTCTCTTTACAGAGCTCACAGGAGTATGGCTTCCGAAGGGGACGGTCTACGATAAATGCAATCAAGGTGGTAGTCGATACTGCGCAGAAAGCCATAGATGGCCGAAGATGGAAAGGAGGCTCGAAAAAGTATTGCTCTGTCATTACTTTAGATATAAAAAATGCGTTCAATTCCGCAAATTGGGAACATATCTTAACTACGCTAAGAAACAAGAGAGTTCCACAGTATCTAATAAATATAATAGAGGACTACTTTAGGCAACGGATCCTTCTGTATAATACAGATGAGGGTATTAAAAAATACATCGTCTCGGGGGGAGTGCCACAGGGCTCGGTCTTGGGGCCGCTGTTGTGGAATATCAGGTATGATGGCTGCCAATACCAGAAGAAGCAAAAATAGTGGGATTTGCTGACGACATCGCCATTGTCGTAGTGGCCAAATTTTTGGAGGAAGTCTCCCAAATCAGCAACGACACTATTAGGATAGTCCAGAAATGGCTTACATCAGTAGGTCTTAAGCTCGCTGAAAATAAAACCGAAGTAGTGCTGATTAGCAGCAGGAAAGAGTGCGAGACAATCACCATCACGGTAGGTGGACACGAGGTTGAATCGAAACCTGCCATCAAATACCTGGGTATGATGATAGATGCTAGGCTTACCTTCAAACAACACCTAGAGCATGTAAGCGAGAAAGCCTCACGCATTAATAACGCCCTCATGAGGATAATGCCAAATGTAGGAGGAATTAGGTATAGTCGAAGACGATTGTATGCAAGCGTAATTAAGTCCATAATCCTATATGCTTCACCAATTTGGGCAGGAGCTATGAAGACCAAGTCGTACAGGAAAAAAAATCGAAACGACGTACAGACTATGTGCCTTGAGAGTATGTAGTGCATATCGTACAGTGCCTAGCGACGCAGCGAATGTCATCGCGGGAATGGTCCCCATTGACCTGCTATCAGATGAAGCGCAGAGAATCTACGAAAAGAAAAGCGACGGAATGAACACCACTGAAGGAACTAATGGCATAAACGAAGCTGAACGAACTGTTAGTTTAGGCAAATGGCAGCAGCTCTGGAATGCATCTGATAAAGGTCGATGGACGTACCGAATTATCCCGACAATAAACGATTGGATAGAGCGGAAACACGGAGAACTAAACTTCCATATTACTCAAATGCTGAGTGGGCATGGATGCTTTCGTGCTTAGGTTCAAACTCGATGATACGCCCAATTGCCCGACTTGCGAGGGAATACCAGAAAACGCTGAGCATGTATACTTTGAATGCCCACGATTCCAGCCTCAGAGAGAAATCCTGCACAGGGATCTGGAAGCTTTACCAAACCCTGAAAACATTGTAGGTCACATGCTACAGACTCAAGCAAAATGGGATGCAGTAGACTCCTACACAAAATACATCTCATGTGAACTTAGACGACTGGAGCGGGAAAGAGGCAGAGATGCAGAAACAAGAAGGAACCAAGAGACTGGTCATGTAGAAATCTGAAGAAAGCAAGAATTGCTAAATCCTGCCCCGTGAAGAAATACCTGGAGGTAGTACCGCGGGGTATAGAAAAAGATTTAAAGGGAGGTGGTTTTAGTCAGTAGAAATCTGGCATGCTGATCAACCGAGTATTTCGTCAGTATCTTTTAGAAGATTTCCCCTTCCATATAAAAAAAAAAAAAGAGCTCACAGGATCATTAATTTGTAAAAACCACATAAACCGGATAGTATCTCACCACATGGTTTCCATTGCTCGTAGAGAGGTTGCCTTGTTTAGATCAAACTACAACTTACTTGAGAAGAAGAATAACTCTTGCCAATCGCTGTTTCTTTGGAGATTCTGTTTCTAAGGACATTCTGTTTAAGACCTTTATGGCGCTGAAGCTTGGACTCTCTCTTAAGCTGATGAAGATATCCTTATTCGCTTCGAGAGAAAGATTCGAAATTTTTGGTCCCGTTTGCGTTGACGGGCTTTGGAGGAGGAAATTCAACGACGAACTATACGACCTGTACAGCGCCATCGACCTAGTCAATTGCGCATCAGTCGTTTAAAATGGCTAGGACATGTAGAGCGGAAGAACACAAATGCTCCGGCCCGTTGAGTCTTCAAACTTAACCCCGAGGGACAACGCAGTAGTGGAAGACTTCGACTCAGATGGCCCACACAACTAGACGTGGACCTCAACAAGTTTGGAGTGCGCAACTGGAGGCAGTTAGCTATGGACGAGGCTAACTGGCTTATTAATGGAGGACCAGTTTCACCCCGAACTGTAGCGCCACCTAAGTAAGTAAGTCAGTACATAAACCGGAAAGGATCTCACTACATCTCCCTAGCATGATTGTCAGGAAAAAGGTACTAGTATAGAGGGGTAAATGTCGGTCCAATGGTGAACTCTTATTGAACCTGATTCACCCATGAATTGAAATCGTAACGCACAGTTGGAGCTGGTGTTTTTGAACCCAGTAATGGAGTCTCTACACCAGTGTGCCGTAGTATGTTCAAGAATGAGTTTTCAGATCCGCGCAAGAGCTTTACTCTATTAAAGACGTTGTAGCACTTTTCTTTTTAGATATTCAGGCAACACTTAAGGCACACATAAACGTACTACTTAGGGCCAGTTCAGCTTACAGAGTTCTTAGAACCAGAACTCTATCTGGAGCTGATGGGCTGATGACCAATTCGCCCAAAGAATTAGGAAAAGTTGTCGGGGCTTATCCAATCCAAAATCATAATACAGCCTTTATTCGGACAAGTTTTCTTGGACTTGTACATTGAACCCTTCACTCAGTAGTTCAACGCATTAACTTCTGCGTCCATTTTTTTATTTAGGGCTACTCATAGGGCATTGGTGCCTGAGGTACCATCTAAACAAGCTGAATCTATCTTCAGAGGGATAGAGCCGATTCTCTCGGGAAAAAAAGAAAATCTTTGTATGTAAATGTTCCGCACTAATCCCGGTTAAAAAGGTGGAGGTACCTGTATTGTACAAAGAGAGATAGATTAGAACATCCCTTCGGAGGTGGTTTTTCAGGTCGCAATGTCACCTAGAGATATAGTTCTCTTTAAAACAAGAATAGTCCATGCTCAAGTAGTCAGTAAAAGACATTACCATTCACCAGAATCGATCCCGTGATCCTTGGAATACGTTAAGAGATGAAAGGTATAGGAAGACAGTAAAATGCAGGTACGAGAATGTAGGAGAAACGTGGGTGTATCTACTAGGGTTTGGCTTTCGATTTATCTTACTATTTATTACCAAATGGTACTGGACTGACTTTGGACGAAAAATAAGCCAAGATAGATACCTATCACTGGAGGACAGGGGATATTCTTGAGACTTACGTATCACGGAGGGAACGTTTTCAGAAACATGTCCCTTTCTATAACCAGCTTCACGAACTATGTGCCATATTAATTGTTTAGAGCGGTTCAACGTCTGTCCCGGTATGAAAATTTAGTCCACATTTGGTGGGAAATAAATCAACATTTTTAGTATGAAATTATTTCCCACTGGCAATGAGTAATAATTCCACCTTTATGTGAGAAATAACTCCAATCTTCTGACTGGTATTTCACTTCCAATTCACATGAATTTCTTTATAGAATACGTACATATGTGATCATTTTTGCCATCCAAGAGTACTGTTCAGTAGTAACGCTGGATATTAAAAACGCCTTTAACTATGCAAACTGGTCCTTCATTAGATGATCATTTGAAAGGATAGATACGCCATATTACTTGCTGGGTATCGTAATAAACTATTTCAACAATAAGAGGCTGATGAAAGGGTAAAATACTACAACGTCACTGCGGGAGTTCCACAGGGATCGGTCCTAGGGCCGCTACTGCATCATGTCGGATGGAGTCCTTAATTGGATTCGCCGATGGCATTGCCGTCGTGATAGTAGCTAAACAGAGCCACGTAGTAGAATAAGCTATAAATGAAGCAATTACTCGGATAAACGACTGGCTAGTATCCGTCGGACTAGAACTAGCCGACAATAAAACAGAAGCTGTCTTTATAACCAGTCAGAAAACCATTGACAATTTTCATCTTGGTAACCAAACCATCAGGTACGAAGAAGAAGTTAAATACCTGGAAGTGAAGGCACATACAGGGAGCTATGTATCTAATATCGGTGGACATGCATACGCCAGAAGGATTCTACACTCTAGAGTTAACACCTCAATTTTGTTATACATACACCGCTCCAATCTGGTCGCAGATACTAAGGACAAAGGAGACTAAAAGCAGAAGCAGCTGACACAAGCCGCATAGTTTGACTTCCTAACCAATCCCACGAAGTACTACCTATGGACTGGTTGAACTTTAAGTGTCGGGTTAGGATATCGTCTGATAACTCTATCTCAGGGCCCGGTATGTCAATAACATGCAACCAGAAACAAAAACCGACTTCCGCCTACCTGTTCACCTGTACCAAGTCCACCCCTGTCCACCCCTGAGTGAAGTCGAATAGGTAGGTATCCCATTGTTGCTTGGCAAGTCATTCCTCAGGATTTCAGCGAGTGTATTCATAACAGACTTAATAATATTCCGTTTTTTTTTTTTCGGGACCCGCCACCGTACACATTCAAAAGTAAAACCTTCGTCTCTGTCCAGTTCCGGGATTGTTATTGGAACTGCGACTTGTTCTCTGTATTTTCTCATTTTCTCGGGTAAAATATTTAAACTCTCACAGAAGGTCTTTGCTATGCCAATACACACTTGTGTACATACATGCGTTCTGCATCGTTGTTTTCCAAAAAGTATTGACTTCGGTTGCAGTTGAATGAAAATGCCGGAATTTTTGCTATGTTTCGATTAAACTCACTCAGAATATTCATTACTGAATGTTTTATTAAATTTTTTTTTTTTTTTAAAAACTTTTTGCATACGAAATCAGTTTTGTACTCGTACGGTATCCGAGAGATAAGTCGTATCTGTATCCATTCGTGTGTATGGTGAGGTGGGTGGCATTTGTTGGAAGAACAAACTAACCGTTCGTAGTACCTACGAGTACCTACTACTTGGCAAAAATCAGTCATTTGTAATCGCAGGTAATCACTCAGTTCGTTAGGTTTTCCAGTGATCTGCGGTTATATCACGGGCTAGCGTGAAACGATGCGAAGAGGTGGTAGGTATCATGCAATAATTTTGATACGAAATTGTTGTAATAACCGTCATTTGCGGTGCTCCGCGAATAATATCTCAAGTTTGAGTGAATTTTTTTATGTTTGTCTGTGTAGTAGATACACTTGGTTTTTTTTTTGTTGTATCTATTAAGCTAATGATAATTTTGACACCTGGCTTGGGTTGGGAATGGAAAAGATAGGTAAGGTATTGGGTTAATGGGTTTTGTAATGTACCACACTGGGGAACTAGGATTGGATCATTTATTTCGAGTGAAAGTGAAGCCATGCAAAGAAGATTAACGAAGTGAGTGCAGAAATTTCTAAACAATAGACTGAGAATGAGGCGTGTTAATGTAGTATCGTTGAAATTGGGTAAGCGAAATGTATTTGCATGCAGAAGTTTAAGGGTCATCTACCAAGAGGTGTCGTTTTTAAATTCGCGCTATTGGTGAACTGTCAACATTCAACTATCATTGGGATGACTTTTGATAAGTAAAAATAAGGAGGCTCTTTCCCTCCGGCAATACATCTTCTAGAAGAGAGCCGCATATGTCACAACTTTTCACAAAGGCAAATAGATGAATACTGAAACAGAAAACAGAAACCTTGACGTCCAAGCGTGGAAGATCTGGAGTTCGTATGGTCTTAGATTGAGTACAATGACCGTATCTGGTACTTTGCATGAGCAGTCTAAGTACCACACAGTTTAGCTATCTATAAGTAACTAGGAGACTCGTAAGATTCCTAGTCTATTACCATTTGATGAATAGGAATTCTCGTAATGAGAATCATACTCAAGCCTTCAAGTACTGAACGCATTAAAATGCACGATACCACCTTGCACTGTTGGCTTAATCGCCTACATGCGTGCTGACGATGATTAAAATATTTACCTTCCAACATTAAACAGCAACAGAATCACTTCCGCCATTCGATTGCATGTTTACGCTAAACAGGACAAAACTCTGTTTAACTAGTTTGTCTAGCTCTAGCCGAAGACCACAGACCACATACCACTTTGTGCTCTAAATGCAGAAATCAGTTCAGGAAGTGCATGCAATTTGCCTCCACACACATGGTCGTGTGCCACCATGTGCTCTCACCTATTTATTCTCAAAAAGTGAAAGGAAGTCGACCTCGCGATCTCATTTCAATATCTGCGCGCCTCCAATCGCGTAGAACCAGGCCACCACAGAATCAGCAAGTGCATGGGCTGATGTTCATAGCAAATAACGACACGAAAAAGCTCTTATGAAATGCCAAATAAATTTACCAACAAATGACAAAAAAAAAAAAAAAACAAAAAAATGGAGGTTAACTTAGTCCCCCCTGCCGCGTATTGAACCGAAAGTGGTAAATCAATTTCAATCGACCGACCGACGGGTAATTAGTTTGGCAGCATTGTCCGAAATATCTCATCGTGCGGCGGCGGCGGCGTTACCTCGTTAACTTGACCCAATATGCCTGCAATCCAAATCGAATCCAAAACCATCGGATGACCTTCGCGCCGTGTTCCGAATTCGCTTTTGAAAATTACAATTTTTTTTTTCTTATATTTTACTGGAAAAACATTTAAAGTCGAAGTTTTATGTCATCGATGTGGCGATATGCGGAGACGACTATCGATCGTTGGTTCCCCCACACAACCGGCGGTCTTGAGAAGAGCGAATGACTAAACGATGCATAAATTGATCGTCAAGTCGCCGAAATGCAAAAAACAAAAAAAAACAAAATACTAGTTGTCATTTGCATTTGCAACCTTTTAGCTTCGCGGGCTTAAATTTAATTTACCCGATCGATAGGTAGTTACAGTGACCGATCAAATGTGAGATCATGCACAACAGTCGGATTGGACGGTTGGCGGGTTGGGGCTGTAGGATAGTACTTGTCACGCGGGTTTTCAACAGCTGCCGGCGCGGCGGTTGTGGTGGTGGTGATGGTTGTCGCGACCAAGTGTGACGAATGATTAGGCTGACCTCATGTTAGATACTTTTTTTCTCCTCTTAATAGCGATGGGGTTTTGTACTTTACCTGCAGAATCACTGGGAGGGGGTCTCTTGATTGGGTTTCTGAGAAACTCCCACTCCAAGGTCGATGGTACTTAGGTGGTTTGGTTTGGTCTGATTTATTGTTTATAAATTTTTATGTTTTTCTTGTAAATCACTGTGAAACCAGTTGACTTGACTTTCAGGCCATTTCAAGGTGTCATTCGATTTTACAAGTGATTAAGGGACATGTTGTGGGGAATGGAAACCAAACCGGAGGACCAGTAAGTTTACATTTTAACTATAGCGGAGAGTTTTTTAATGGAAATATAATCCCCGGGACGAATTGGAGGTCGTTGCGATACGGTGTAGGTATTGGCTTTGTGCGCAAAAGTTAATTTTTTAAACGAGCACGTTCTTAGTCTCGTTTATTTTGAAATGTTCATTCCGATTACATTGTTTATTTTATAGTTATTTTCGACTGTACTTAGCCATTTTATCGTGGGGCTTTTTGTTTCGCATAACGGCTCCCGTATATCCATGAGTATCTTCAGAGCGCGGCCTTGGCTTTTCCTTTATGTATAGCTGTACCACCTTATTCTATTTTTTCCTGAGTTTCCAAATTTTATGTATCTATCGTTTCTTTTTTTGTTGTCAGTAACCTTCGGAAAGATTAACTCATAAGTCTGAAATACAGCCCCTAGATATCTTCAGATACTTCTTTAATCTGCTCTTGAATTGTTGGAGACTATAGTTTTGTTTCCTGGCAGTGTTCGTAACAAATCTATATTTGAAAGAGACATGCTTACACTAAGTTATGGGATCTAGCAGCTTGTCTGGTTATGTGTACAAATTTGAATCGTTTAAGGGGAGAGAGCAGTCGTTTGTATACAGAGTAGTTTGCATCTTGTTGTTTAAGATTGGATAGTTAATAACTACATTCAGCAGCTATATATGAGTTCGCGATATGTAGAAAAATGCCAGAAATTTCAAACCTATACTCCTGAGTTTTTTATCGATTTAATGCTCCCAATATGAGCGTCACAGAAATATCCGTCCCATCCCCAGTCGAAAGCTAACTCAAAGCTTAAGTGGATCAAGTCTTGTCGGGATAACTGATCAGTAACAGTATTAGTATAACCAATCTAGTGCTTCTTTAACTGCTTGAGAAAGAGAAAAAGCAATTACAAGAGGTATTTGCCACTTAACTGTTAGTAAAAATGGACAACCAGGACAAGACCATAATTTTTGCCTAAAAAATTCAACAGAGATTTGGGAGGTCACCCCATTATTGAATTTGGAACCATTGTCCCATTATCATTCTCATTGCACTTCCCGACAACATAAGGACAGGTGCAATGCAATCTTTATCCCCAAACCAGGCAATAGGCCTAGTGAGATGCTCAAAATCTTATAGACCTATAAGTCTAACATCATTTGTTCTCAAAACAATGGAGAGACTCATTGACGTTCATATTAGAGGTCGGCTAGATCCCTCTGCACTCAAGTCAATTTGCATACAGAAAATAAAAATCAACAGAAGGGAAGGAACTTTACCTTCCAAAGAAATAGCTCTATGTGCCTTCCTTGACATTGAGGGCACACTGGCTACGACTCAATAACAAGAGCAATTAGTAGCAGAGGTATCGAGGATTCGACCAACCAATGGATACGGGCCATGCTTGAAAGTCGAATTATTACTTTCTTTCCTGGAGGAGAGTCAGTGTCTGTGACTGCAGTTAAGGGCTGTCCTCAGGGGGGATTCCTTTCCCCCATTCTATGGTCACTAGTCATCGACAATCTCCTAGCCGATCTTCAGAGATTAGGCTACATCACCATTGGTTATTTGGCGATTTTTATTAGTGGGAAACACAGCACGACAATTTCTAGTGTCATGCAAGGTGCTTTCCTACAAGTGTTAGAATGGTGCAGCAGAGAAAGACTATCCATCAATGCTTGCTAAACCGTTCTAGTGCCTTTTACAAAAATGAGACTGGTCAATCTAGGACCTATCACGATCAAACGCATAACTTTAGTTTATTCTAGTAAGGTTAAATATCTCGGTGTCATCCTTGACAAACGGATAAGCTGGAATTCTCATACCTAGCGGTCATATTGAGCGCGCCATGTGAGCCAGTAGACGCCTATACGGCAGAACTTGGGGTCTAAGTCCAAAATGATACATTGGTTGTATGCAATGGTGGTAAGGCCCATTATCACGTACGCTGCCATTGGTTGGTGTCCAAAAGTTCTTGAACGGGCAACGGCAACGAAGCTTCAGAAGCTTCAAAGAACTGCATGTCTCGGCATTACGGGTGCCAAGCGCACCTGCCCTACGGCAGCTTTAGAAACGGTTGTTGGGCTCTCTCTCCTGCAAATCTTCATTAGGAAGACGGCCGGTAGATGCGCTATTAAGCTGCAACAAGTATAATCAAGCGACCATGTGGGACACCTGAAAATTCTTGACACAATTCCCAAAAAGGACATGTTTTGTACTATCTCCGACATCATGGTCAGGGTAGGCTATTTGAGGTAGAAATAATGGAGCGTGCAAACTGGTCTAATTCAGTTCCAGTCTGTTCCAGTTCCAGTACACAGATGGATCAAAGATGGAAACTGGCGTCTTTGGACCCAACACTAGCATCTCGATACCTATGGGAACGTACATTGAGATCTGCACTAGGATAAACCTTGATAAAGGTTTTAAGGGCGCTAAGATATATAGCTTTTCAGATAGCCAGACAGCACTTAAGGCGCTGTCGTCCAATTTAATGGACTCTATTTGAGTTTCACAATAGGGTGAAACTCAGTTGGGTCCCTGGTCATCAAGGAATTGCAAGTAACGAATCTGCAGATGAACTAGCTAGGGCTGGTTCAGAATCTGCGTTCATAGAACCTGAACCCTACTGTGGTGTCAACTGGGCTACCGCCACAGCGCCGATTAATAATTGCGAACACAAACTTCTCCTGGCCCCCTGGGAAAATGTTTCGGGGCTAAGACAATCCAAGCGATTAATCAGGCCTTTGTCCTACAAGGTCCTTAATCTAGATAAGGAAAGTATCAGAAGGCTGGTGAGCTTTCTCACAGGTCACTGCGGCCTGCGATATCACCTTAACAAACTGAATCTGTGCCCAGAAACGAAATGTAGGTTGTGCTTAGAAGATGACGAATCCTCTGAGCATACTCTCTGTCAATGCCCAGCATTACTTTGGTTAAGGAGGCGTATTTTCCACAAAGAAATATGTTCATCAGCGGAGTTGAGAAACGCTGTTGCTACGGACGTAGCATATGGAAGGTGGAACATCTTTTGGCTTAGTAATACCCATATGGGCAAGGGTCTTTAAAAAAACAAAATCATTCTCATTACGGGTGGAAATAGTTATCTCATTTTTGGTACGATGTAATCGATGTTATCATGTATTATGTTCAATTGATCTAGTATCCAGGAGTGGCCCGCCATGTGGTACCTAGATTACTGCGATGAGATGAGTCAGAGCTGAGCTTACATCAATCTTTTGAAATCTGTGGTCATGTAGGAAATCCTTTTCAAAAAGACCAGTTTTTCCTTGATAGTAACGCGTTGATTTTTCCAGCCTTCTTTGCAGAAAACCTAGGCTATTGACCAAGACATAACCTAGTAGATACCAAATGGACAGATCGTCAGCAAAGGCCTTTAGGTTTAAGCCATTTCTCACTGACATTTCTAAAATCCACACCACGACTAGCGATAACGTGCTCAGGGATTACCGCCTTAATTTGTCCCAACCACCTCGAAGAGTACCACTCAACGATACAGTAAAATGTTGGGCGGATATCTTCAACCATCTGCACATCGGATTTGATCCAAGTATTATGAAATCTTTAAGTTTTTTACAAAAACGTGCTACCAGTCATCAATTAGGGATGCAAAATGGATCTAAACATCGAAATCGTGATGGGGTATACCAATACCAAGGAGGGAAACCACACGGATTGGAATTCAAGGCCTGTAAGACCGAAAACATCCTCCTAGTCATTTTAGGCACTCTGTTTAGGCATGAAGCCTGCAACAAGACCAGTTGGAATTTATCTGATAGGTAGCCAAGGTTCAATTCGACTACAATTTTGGCTTCATTTCGATAAGGTGATGATTTAGATGCATCATCATGAGGGTCCTATACAGCATAGAGTCGTCATCGATATGGTACGAGACCACTGTCCTATGGTTACTTTCAAGCATTTTTATACTACAATCGTCAACTTTAACCATGGCATGGTTCACGGCACCCAAATGCAATACTGACAAAGTTCGGGATCCCATAGTGTGCCAACATTTAGAGGCCACCTTACCTTAATAGTCAAAATGGTCTGCAGAACTATTCAAATAACAGAAGCCTTAGCAATAGTGCAAGATGAATTTAAAGTTCAAAACTGCGTGAATATGAAAGAAGTTTTGCACGATTTCAGGCGCGATAACTCTAATTATATTAATTAATTAGCTTTCTAAGCCTAATGTGTGGCAATAACTTCATCTATAAAGCATCAAGGAGCTAACCGGAGGTCCGGTAAAAACTTTAAAAGGCTGCCTTCTTTTTCAATAAAGCATCAGCCTCCAGCACACTGTGTAATATTTTTCTATAATCTTTTCTATGCCAGTCTATAACGCCGGGATAGCGCCTCCATACATCCTTTATATGAAGAAGACATAAAGTAGGAGAAAGAATAGATCCCTGAAGCACACCAGCATAGTACATGTAATAGAAGCCACCACTACTTAAATTGATCTGTCCCGTAGAAAGTTTTCCATCCACTTGAGCGTTTTTCTTGAAATAAACTTCTTAGTTTGACTAATAAAACTGCAATAAAACTGCACTTTATCTTTACAAGTATTGACTGTTGATTAATATGTACATATGAAAAAGATCAGATTGTGCACCTCTTTAATTTTACAGTTCTACTTCAAGTGGAGAGTATTCAAGTCATCAAAACTCCTTACTCCATTTAAAGCAGACCTAACTTTTATTATTATTTAAACTATAGTTTAGGGTTGCACTTAAGTTCAATCAATTAAACAAGATATTAATGAAATTAAATTGATTTATGCCTGATTAATTTTTATTGGTTAAAAGTAGTTAAATATCCATAAAATATGATTTCTGCAAAAGTTGTCCACTAACCCTAAATTAAACAAACTAATAAATCATCGAATTAAAATTAAATTTAAATTGATGCACACCATACGTCCTATGATTTATAATTACGATTGACGTCATAATAAACAACATTTTGAAATTCGCTTATAACAATTCGCTTATTGCAATAATTTAAATATGTGATTATTATTTTGACTGTATAATTATAATAAACATCGGTTAAAAAAGAAAATGCTAATTCATTTCACCATGCGCCGTCGTGACAGGTCAGTAGTTTACAAACGAAACTGAAAGATGGATTTATAACTCAATTGATGAACTTTTTTTGAACGTCTGTGACCTCGTCTAAACAGCAATTGATAGATGACATGTCAAACGTTTTTGAAGGTAACTGATATTATGGGTTTAAATTGTAGCATTTCTTGACTTTGGACGTATTTCAAGAAGTGATTTCATTTCTAGGGGTTTTTAGGATAAGTCTGTAAGTAACTTGATTGAAAATTTCTCTCAGCAATAGCTGACAAGGTGCCCCGCGAGTTGCCCCAATAGTTGTCATCGAATTGCTTAATTAATCTAAAGGAGATGCTAATATCACAAACAGTGCTACGACTTGAAAAATTTGAGAAACAATAACTCACAGATCAAAGAACGCGTTGAATAAGGTTAAGCATCATCAGCATAAAAATGTGCCGAAGCATTTTTACGTACAAAACACAAGTTTTGGAAAGTATCTAAAAAAAGTACTGGTTCCAAAATACAACCCTGAGGTACATCTTGCTATATGCGACTTGTAACTTGTCGGAATTTCTTACTTGGCTCATCTCTGTATTCTACGAGTAGGCCTACCACTCCAAAGTATAATATTCTGTGATTTGCAAGAAAAGTATCTCAACGTTGACCCTGGTACGTAGGTAGATAGAGTGGTAGTTCTTTGGAGAAAGAACCCAATTAGCGCTAGGGTGCGCTAATGACTTGTGATAATGGCTACAATTACCGCATCATCCGGTTTTGAATTAACAAGTAGCTCGTTTGATTTAGATTTACTGTAATCAGGCCATTTCTTTCTTGATATGACACAACTAGTCAGCTGATTGTCAAGCTGGAAGAAGTGAAGATGTATATTGCTTTTAACAGCTAGCTCTTTACCCTCATATCTACTGTGCCTTGGGACCCAGATGAGTGTAATTGTTGAGTAGACACTTATGTGATTAATTTCGAATCGGCATTGCTCTACCAGTTTAGAGGAGGTGGTGATCGCAAGAATGGCTTTGATAGCAGCTTGGTTGTCTGAAAGGTAACGATATTGTGACTGAATGTAGGGAGATCGTTGAGCAAGAAGCAGGCTTCCCGAATCGTTAGAAACTCCGCTTGGAAAACACTAGCAGAGTCTGGAAGACGAAAAGACTGCGATATATTTAGTGTCGTCTCATCTTTGAACCGCCCGTGTATATACCTACATGTGTGTGTACATATATCATATTCGCTGAGACGGGTTCCATACTCGCCATTCATTGAAAAGTAAATTGTGACCTGATGTGTATGGAAAGTGTAATAACGATTTGCATCCTGAAATCATGAAATAAAGCTGACTCTACTTCACTAAGTGGTATAAGCTCAAGTCTCTCCAACGAAGGCAAATATTTGGGTCTTATTGTAGTTAGGAAGAGCTTGCAACACGGCATACCTCATTAGCTCTATACCACGTTTATAAGACGAAACTCACATATGGGAAGGTTGTCTGATGGACTGCTTCAGATAAGGATATAAGTCACAATAATTTGAGCAGAATCCAACGCACACCTTGTTTGTTGAAGATGTTCGACAACACCGCCTGCAGCACTGGATATAATACTGCACCTGACACCCCTCGACATCTTTAGCACTCAAATGGCAGCTAGCTAGGCAGCATTTGCCTTAATACAATTCCTCAAATTCTGAGGCAAAGATACCATTTTTACAGCAACGGACGTTTCAAAAACTATTGACGAGATATGTGGAGGTGTCTTCTCTGATAGTCTTAATCTGAGTTTCTCTTTCTGGCTTTAAAATCATTGGCAGGATATGAAACGACTACATACATATATCCAGTGGCTTGGGGTTGGGTTGAGTTGGGTAGTTGTCCCCGCTCAGCAGAGACACACTTAGACCAAAAAGAACATCCATTGTGATAACACTATGAAAAAACCAGATTACCAGCACCAGAGACCTACGTGTAGATTTTCCAATGGGACAGGAAGCAGAGCAACCAGTTTCAGTGTAAACCCATGGCAAAGAAGTATGGTTCGCCATTTAGGCATTAAATCGGTTTGAACCGCTGGTAAAGCTTTTAGCTTGGTTAAGCCTAGTCTAACTAGTTCGTGAAGATCTTTGAAGAAGTACTAGCCTATGCTCTTTGTTCTGAAGACCAATAGAGCAGGACATGTACACAGAAGATGTATGATGGTTTCCTCCTCTTCCTCGTCTCTAGAGCTTCTACAGAAATCGTTGAAGGAAGCACCAAGCCTTCTGGCATGTCTGCGTACCAGGCAGTGCCCTGTGATGGCACCATCTTTCTCAGATTTATCCTTTTGATAGTAGTAAGTCTACTGGTTTTCCTACAATCTAGCTCTGGCCAGATATTTTTAGAAGAGAGACATGTGCTGATATTATTCCACCTACTGTTTCCCATTCTCAAGACTGCGGTATCTAAATTGTGACAATATCCCTATTGTCAGGAGGGTTCCGATCTGCACCCTCTTTAGCAAACACGTCTGCTTTCCTATTGCATGTATTATCCCTGTGGCCCGAAGTACGTTGCACCTGACATCGATCTCGTTAAGAGATCAGCGGCATTGCTTTACCAACTTGAATCATGTTATTGGCGATTCTAAGGCTTTTATCGCAGCTTGACTACCTACAGATGTAGAAAACAATACAGCTGCACTCTATCAAGTTAATAGAAAGTCAGGTCGCGGCTTCACGCCCTACTGTGACTTCTGCCTGAAATACACTACAGTGGTTCTGCAGTCGAGCGGGCAAATATCCAGTGCACTGGAGTAAAGTCCCACACGCTGCCTTGGATCCGTCTGTGTAAATCTCTGTCGCAGATTCGTCTAAAATTTCTTTCGATTCCCAAGTACTTCTGCTAGGAATTCTGGTTTTATACTTCACATTAAAGGATGAGAATGTATTCCAAATTACTAGGAATAGTGTTATGGTTCTTTAGGATGCTTGGGTGGTCCATATTTCCACGAGCCAGTTCCAAGGATTCCCTAAGCCGTAATTCTGCTTTAGCCACCTTCGGCTTCCGAAAGAAGTCAACGGAGAAAAGGTGGAGCATAGTTTCTAGGGCAGCTTTAGGAGTGGCTCTAAGTGAGCCGTCCACCAGACAAGTACTACGTACATAACGATGAATCTGATGACTGCTGTGTATATCCAGTGAACAATTCGGGGCTGGAGACTTTAGTTTAGGCCTAAGGCCTTCCTACATAATAGAGGGCAATCAAGGCCTTCCTAGTACGGTCTTGAATAATCAGTCTCCAACTGAGTTTTTTATCGGGAATAACCCCCAAAGTATCAGGCATGATCTTCAAATTTCAATTCTTGAGTTTTGAAAGCGTTAAGCGTTTGGTATTATATACGTTCTTGTGAACAATACTAGTATAGTCTTGGATGGATTTACCCCAAGACCGACACTATCCGTCCACTTTGCGAGTTTATTAATTCCTAAGAAGTAACTTCCCTGATGTCGCTATCACAATGTTGTCCACATAGGCTGACACTAAACCTCTCTTTATCCAAGATTAGGAGTATCTCATTCAATGCCATCAGCTACAATAGTGGTGATAATACTCCGACCTGCGGGGTACCCCCCTACACCGACCTTCTGGTTAGATTGATAAGCCTGCTTATAAGCATTTGCTCGATCCAATAGCAAAGATAGTTGTCAAGCTTTAAGTCAAGAAGATCAGCAGATATCGCTTCTGTTTTGACATTATTGAAAACTCCTTCAAAATCAAGGAAGGACACTATTATGAAATCCTTGTTCTCAAAAGATTTCTCAATGATTTCTACCAACGAGTGCAGGGCAGTCTCTATCTTAGATATACCGATCAGTACATGCAAACTTAAGTTAAAGCTGTGTTCTATAGAAAGAAAAAAATTTAGATGCAAGAGATACAATGATACAGTTCTCTTCTACAGAAGCAAAGGAGCTTGTTACTTCAACGGTCTAGACTATATCTGATAAATACAGATATTAGAAGCTTCCTACGTTTCATCGGAAGTTCCAATTGCTTCACTGAGTACGTAATCGAAAATTTTCCAAGATCCTTGTGGTATCACTGGTCTAAGTGTATTGGTTATATCTACATACCTACATATGTACCACGTACAGTAGGGAAATAATATTTTAATGTTTGCATTCAGTTCAGCAAAGTCCTGTCACAAAAAGAGCAAAGGAGACATTATATATTAAGACCCTCATCATCCCGGGATGGACTTTGTCAAAATTGGATGAAAGTGCCCTCGAACTCTTCGAAAAAAACTTTCTGCATTTGACTTATCGTCATATCTCCATTGAAGATACATGCGATATCAACCTGTTCAAAAAGATACGCATTCAACGTTTAAGTTAGGTGGGTCACGTAGAACGGATGAACTCCGATACTCCATCATCTCATTCATCTCTGAGGAAGCACGCAAAGGATGAAATCTATATATCCAATGGCGTGTCCAAGTGGTGGGTTATCTGAACCAACAGCAATTGGAGACAACTTACCAACGATTGGTCTGAGTAGCGAAGCTTTTAAATTAAGGCCGTAGTTCAGTGTAGTTCCTAAACTATAGCTCTGGACAGAAAAGAAAAATGACTGCATTCAGTTCTTTCCATTGAATTTTCTTTCATTAAATAGCGTTCAACAAAAAAATAATACATACATCTTCACAAAATATATAAATTACATTCCAAAAAATAAAAACACAATATTTAACAATAAAAGATAGTTAAGCAATCATACAATTATAACTAAACTAATTTTACATATCCCGGTATATTTTTATTTTTAAACTTGTTCACACCGAAAAAAATATGAATACCTCTTTGTACAATCAAATTTGTAAAAATACTGGCTCTAACTAACTCAATTTATTTTGTATGCTAAAGTTAAAATTAAATATCATTTAGTAAAAAAAAAAAATATCCAGAGCAACAAATTGTTTCCAACAAACCACCAAGTGCCTCTGACAAGTGCGTATATACACCCGCATTGAATTAACTTAACACACAATGTCAATAAATTGAAAAGTAAATAATCGAATAATTAAAATACCACTAACGCTAAAAATTACAGCGAAAGGTTTAACAAAAAAAAAAAAGAAAAAAATTGATTTATGGATTATTATGCACCCGCATGACTGAATGGTAGTCATTCCAAGTTTGCTTATAGTAAATTGACGTAAACACACGTAGTTTAACGTTCATAATTGTATTACATAAAAAAAAGTGCACAAAAAAAAATTGTATTAAACTTACAAAAACATTATAAGAGAGCAGTGTATAATAAAAAACAAAAAAAAAAAAAAATCAGCTGGCAATTAATTCGTGAACAGTTGATTAATTAACGCCGCCGGCAATGCTGCATTAATTATGTACACAACTGGGTTGAACATGAATATCTTGTTTTTTTTTTTTTAAATTAAGCGCGAGCACTTTTTTTTTTCATTAAATGACTACTTTAAGTACATAACATACATATTATATTTATGGAGCAATCTGTATTTTTTTTTAGACTGATTTTGTATTTTTTAAAAAAACAATATCATCATCAGCATTTACAGCTGGCACTGGGACAATATTTGACCGGCTGATAAGTTATACAAATAAAAAGTGTACTAACCTTATTTTTTATGGCTGTCCATCCATGTCCCACGACGATGACGGTGCTGGTGTAGTTAATTCACCCGATTCTCGACTCGAGTTGGACTGGATATTCTGGAAAAATAAAAATTTTAATTGAATTATCAAAGTTTTATGGACACTAACTAAGCTAAGTTTAGATATGACCTAATAAAAGTTAAAAACTTTAAAAGGCATTTGGTTATTAGTGTTTTGAAAATTAGCAACTATAGTGTTGGTCGTAAAAACTTGTGTAGACAACAGTATAATATTTATATTTGCCGCTATTCTATGGTTCTGCTTGTATGACCTTTGGGTAAAGCTTTGATCCCGGAAAGATTCGAGATTCAGTTACATTTTAGTTTGTAATTCAACTCGACATTGAAGGGGTATTCGACAATGTAGGCACTGAAACAGTTGTTAGCACAACCCCTTACAAACGCAGAAGTCCTGGAAGCAAAGGGCCCAATGACGACCAATAAGACTACCGGAATGAACGAGATCCCAAACTTCATTCTGAGGGATGCCTTTAAAGCTAAACCAGAGCCATAACCTCTACCGATACCTTTACCTCTACCTCTATCTTTACCTTTGCAATGGAAACGATAGAGGCTGGTATTAATTTCAAAAGGCGATAAGCCCCTAGAGCAACTGTCGCATACCGACAGCTATGCATGCTAGACACAGTAGGGACTTGAGCAGTACATCGAAGGAGACAACGGGCTTTCCAACTGGACCTACTGTTTTAATGCCGTTTTCGAAGAGCAATTTGAGAATTTTCATCATGAAAGTGATACTCACGGATGTTTGTCAGACGCTTGCGAAAGGTGTGGCTGTGAAAGAAATTTTAGGTGTTGTCTGGGTACTGAACTTCGAACATACCGCCCCGTACCGTAGTCCAAAGCACTAACCACTTGAGGCATGGCACCCCTACGGGCACCGGCAACTACAATAAATTCGTGAGTAAGAAGGATAACCTCTGTGCACAGAAAAGCATCACTCAGCGCATGGTGCCCTTGCATAACGGTATCGGGGAAGGCAACGGCTATGGAACGCCTCATAGATACACAAACTGCTACTGATAGATACACAAACTGCTACTGAATGCATTAGAACGAAAGATAGGCAATGTGTTAACCCCAAGGAGATTGATATCGTTCATGCTATCAACGAAGGAAACGAATGCATCGCCAACAGAATCCATGCAAGCAGCATTCAGGAACCACGGATGGAAAAGCAAACATCAGAAGCCCTGGCTCATAATAAGGAGAAGACGTGATGTTAAAACCTGCCCCTATGAAGGAATACCTTGGCCTGTGGTACCGTAGTGGGAAACAGGATAGGATTAGGGGGTGTTTTAGCTGCAAATACATGCAGGGTCATGGTGTCTGGCATAACTCGTAGCACAGGCTACGGAGTATCCATAAAAGATTTCACCCCTCCAGCGCATAAACAAAAATACCCTGCGATAAATCCGACAATTCCCACTCTTTGAGATGTAAATGGCAGAATGACAGTCAAGCGGGTCCTATCATCACTTAGTAGTGGATTGGTAGTATAACTTGATTTAAGTACTAAAAAGCAATGACTTCAAGGTAGCGGCCGACGACGTTCTCTTGTTTCAGGAAAGCTCCTCACCTATAATTAATCAGCAAAAGACCCAACCATGCACCCACCGAAAACCGAAGTTGTGGTCACTCAATACTACCGGACTACAAATATACATCAGAAAACTATCAAAACCTCGGCTTGATATTAGATTCCAAACTATACTGGAAAGAAAACATAGTCAATCGAATGAAGAAAGCTTATGTGGTATTATATTCATGTAGAGCGTTCAGGAAAACATGGTGACTTAAACCTAAAGTGGTATACTAGCTGTGGTATGTACTGTGATGATAAGATCCATTTTAACCAACAACGGTTCGATTGTTTATTGAAAGGCACTTAAGAGGAAATATCATCCTAAAAGAGTGACAAGGATAGATAAGATTAACGGCAGTAGAAGCCTTGTAAACAATACTGACATTTTTTTGAATTGACATTTACTGCAGCAGCTTTGCACCTAAAACGGCACGCTAAGGGAAGTCAGACTAAGCCAAAACGTATCATCATGGTTCAATTCTAAGCTGGTGGATTATAACAAGATTCCGGACAGAAACGGACTATATGTACCATTCCACTATCAAACTGTAGTCGGAGATTCGCTGTCAGAATTCCTGGCACGGACGATTAGGATGAACAAAAAGTTATTGTCTGCACTGAGAATGAGCTAACTACATGTCTATAGCGACGAACCAAAAATGGATGTACATAGGTACTGGTCTCGAAAGTCCCGAAATACAAATCGGTCAATACAATAAAACAGGTTGCGGACATGATTGTCGAGGGAAATATTTCTGGTAAAAGAATGAGTACCTATGTTGATAGGCAAGCACCCATTAAAGTGTTACAATCATCATCGGAAAGGTCCAACCTCATAAAAATGTGCAAAAAAGACTCTTAGTGGGCAATAAGCTGACCCTGTGTTAGGTACCGGGCCACATTGGATATCCCCGGTAACGAAAAAGCGGATGAACTAGCCAGAGAAAGGTCGCATCTAAGCTCCTCGCAAGGCATTCCTGAGGCTTGCACATCTCTTAACACTTCTAACAGGGAAATATATACTGAATCCAACGAGGAAACGAACAGGCGATGCTATCTAAACCATATATGTACATAAGTATACGCTCCAGCCCACATGTTATTGCTAGTCTATGTTAAAAAGAGATCTGCAGATCTTATGAAACTCAGTCGCAGGGATATTTAAATAGCTGTTGGTATCGTGACTGGACACTGCGTAATAGGCAATCATGCAGCATGCCTAGGACTACCTCATAACGAAATCTGTAGGAATTGCAGGCACGAAGAGGAAATAGAATCCATTCGTCATTTGTTATACGATTGTCTAAAGGAATGACACTATTGGGAGCTACTTCCTTGCGGGATCGGACGATCTAAAAAGCATTGAGCTGAACAAAGTCCTAAGATTCATACATGTATCTGGGGGGTTTAGTTCAGTCGTCGATGACTGAAATTTAGGTTCTCGAGGGTCTTATAATTGGCCGCAATGAACTCATTGTTTTACTGTCAACAAAGGGACCCATTTACCTAGCGTTATTTTCTACTTCAACTACCATAATTCTTGGGATGATTATTAGCTTTAACCTTAAACAATAGCTTTAGCAAATAGGAAACGGGATTTTAATAAAAATTTCTGAACTAGTTTCGAACAAACCAGCGTTCAGCAAAATCGCTGTCAAGACCTGTGGTAGTTCAGTAAATAAATCTGGTGAATCCAAGCCAGAAAGGACCAAAATCAAAGTAAGGACAATTAGTATGCCCTAGACTGATCAAAGAGGCGAAGTCTAAATAAATGGAGAGTTTGGATCTGAAAATCCCTTGACGGGCTGAAATTCAAATTCTTTTTTCGGCTACTTTTCAGGCTGAGATCCTCTGATCGCCTTCATCTAAACTTATTTAGATGCTAAGATTATGTGTTTAGTATGTGGCCATTGAATTGTGACCGATGAGAAATATATGCGATTTATGCATGCTTAATTATTATGGTATCGCCCATTGAATTAAAAACTGAACTAGAGCCTACAGGAAGTTCAAAATGAATTAATGATACATTGGGATGGATCACAAGTGATCCACATGTGTTTGAATGTGGATTTATTCGTCTACATTGGTCATAAGTGCGGGATATACATGATTGTAATAGCTGATATGCATGATTGTATCCGCCACACTCCGCTTTGGTACTCCGTTCGCTTTATTTTTAAGAGACTACAGCAATAAGTAATTTGCCCAACTCTAAGCGGCTGTAGAAGAGAAGGAGACTGATGCAGTAATCTGTGTGATATATAATATAAACAAAGCTGCATGCATATTTGCATTTATTTAGGAATGAATTCTTCATCAAAAAATTAATTAAAGTCCCGTGGAAATCTATCCCGGCACCTAATAAAATAGGTAAGCTACAGAGCTTGGTTTGTTGTTAGTATACAACCAATTAGAAATTGTACACTTATAGACCGTAGTCTTTTAGCTCTCCGCAAGAATACTAGACAGAAATTAGTGGGGTTAGGCTTACGGATTTGTGCTTCATCAAGAGCAATAGTTTTGGTAAGGTACTACTCTTAACATACTGATAAAAAGACATCCAATAGGTATAACGTTGCCTGTAAGGATCTGTAGAGTAAACCAGTAGTAGCATATAAAGCAATTGTTAAATGTATCGGTGATTCCAAGATCTTAAATAGAACATGCTCTGGAATTTACTGTGCGGAACAAGATTTAGAAACACTTCCGACACAACAGGATATAAGCAGTGGTTTCAAAGCCGAGATTTTAGATTTGCTTAAAGCTGTGGAGCTATTAAACTTTTGATAAAATGCCAATAGCTAGACTTCGCAGCTTGAAGAATCGTATTAGACTATTATGTGTACTTTACAAAGTTAAAAAAGCCACGAAAATTGCCACATGACGACGAAGGAATCAATGTGGTTTAACGTTGAATCGTGTCTCGCTCCGACGAATATTGTACACAAAATTTGAAAACAATCATAATAGACCTTGAGTTATTGAGCACATTGAGTGTATCGAAAGGTTTTACGGACGGGACTAGATTACATTAAACTTGTCAAACCTGAGTGATACATATATGTACATTACATACATTCCTTCTGGTTATTACTTTTCGCGAAAGCATGCTAGAAGACTAAATCATAGATATTTGGATGTATATAGATACTGCAATAAGGTTGTAGAAGATATCACTGTTATATTATAAGGTATTCATTTACAGGCTGTGAAAAATATTAGGGACTGAAATAACAGGGGTGAATTTTAATTGACCTAACCTAACCTTTACAGCTTCAGAATCTGAACTCTGTCCTAAACTATATTCAAGTCCAGAACCCGAACAGTCAAGTATCTACGTATCTACTTCAAGATAATAAGCCCTTAAACTATTAACACTGTTTCCTACGCAAGAATAAGTTTCACACCCTTAAGAAAAAAAAAGGACGACTCAATGTCCTTGGTCCAAATTAATGTAATAATATTTATATAATTCTGTGGCTAGTTCGGATCCTTAGCTATGCCATTGCGATATTGAACAACAGTAGTCTCCAATTCTAAACATTAGGATGGTTTTTGGGGACACAAAATGAAAAATAAATTTTGGAATAGCCACTCGTTCTCAAAAATTGTTGGGGTTTTGACCCAAATAATATATATCCTGCACATTGCAACCACCAATCTCTGTACTTTTAGGCTATCCATCATCACAATCGCTCTTACTCCATTTAAGTCTGAACTTTCTAATTGAAGAATAGAGCTAGATTGGTAGGTAGATAGGTTGATGTGGCTGTCGGCTATAGTTAATACACTTAGACCTGTAATAAATCGATTGTGATACCAAAAAAAAAATTCAATTCCCTACTCGTTAGACCAATTCGACCTTCTAATCAAGGTTTGCTATATCTGTATTTATCAGAACGCCTAGATCAATATAGTAGATGGTTCCTAAGTGAAGTTTTCTTTTGTGGGAAAGGCTTGGTCAGGGGAAAAACTTCTTACAGCGTTTCCGATCGAACTTTAACAAATCTATTTAGTCTGGGAGTCAAACCTCGAACCCCCTGCTCAGTAGTCCAACACATTAATCACAGCGCCTACAACTCTTGACTATAAGTTGCAATTTCAGATGAGCTGATGCTTTTTTCAAAATTATTTTTAATGTCAAATATCCGGTATCAAATTTATTTGTTATCAACTGCAGATATTGAAGGTAAAATCCCATGAAAATAGTTTTCTAAACAACATCCTCCGTGGCAGCTGAGTGAGTGTCTCTAAGATTGATGTTCAAGTGAAAGTATAAATGAGTGACAGCTCTTTTAAAATCAATATTTTACTGCAACCTTTTGATTGAAATTTTTTTAATAGAGTTATCAGATTTCTTGATTGATGACGAAAAAACTGTGCCCGTGGCACACTACAGAGTCTTTAGGTGAAATCCACTATACAACATCGAGTTCATGTAATTAAGTCAACAAAAAACTAAAAAAATGCCAACATTCACCAACTGATAATCACGATTTACATAGTCTTTAGGTGGTGACTATAATTCGTGGCTTGTAACACAGTCTGTATTAGAAGTCGTCGCGGAATTTTGGGTTCCGCTCTGTGGAATACCATGTCGAATGCAAGGGTTTCGCTCAACGCGAAGCGTTGTGTGATGAATTAAATTTGCAACAGTCAAGCTGCTGATCAGAAAGTCATGCATTCGCTGCTAAATTATGTACTCACGACTCTCATGTAGCTGGAGGGTGAGTAAGCCTCATTTTGCTAGAACACAAGAACCACGGTTTGGAGGCACTCGGTCGTGCAGAAATATCAAACAACCAATCTACTGATGGGTACCACACATCGCTTCGTGTGTATCTTACGCATTAGAGTGAATGAAATAGACGCCGTTGGGGCATGTTAAATATTCCTTAAAGGCTTTGCCATATCCCATGGAGGTGGGATGTAAATATAGCGAAAGGCTTCCTACAATTTAAAGTCTAAGCATGCGGGTGTATTCACGAGTCAGTGGAGTATGTTTGCTCATCATCGCGGTTTAATTTAGCGAGAAGTGCCTACTCTTGGTCTTTAAACGTATCAGTTTGTTTGATTGTTTCGAAATTTTATTTATAAAAATAATATTTGTTCAATGAAATGATGTGTTTGATTATAGTTGAGATGCTTGGAGCACCTTTTGTGTCCTACTTGGGTTCCTGCTTACTTGTGGAACAAAAGTTAATGTTTAGATCGTGGCGATTTTTAGGTTTGAAGTAGCTTGTTAACCATAACTAACTTTGTTTGGTAGATTGCACTTTCAACCGAGAGTTCTTAACTTGTTTCGACAACGTTTCATAGGGTGTGAAGAGAAATGTCAATAAATTACCATGGTAGTACTTATATTTAAATATATAGGGTGATCCAACAAGAGGTGTCATTTTAAATTGAAAGGAAAATGCAACATTTTTATGAAAAGTGGTGATATTTTTATTTATAGCTAAGGTATAAACTCTGAGGTTAATAATAAAATACAACATCCACCAAATGTCGCCTCGGTTCTCCCTATAAATAGTCACTCTTTCGATGAAATTTTTCATCATTCATTGATAGTTGAGGGTTGACAATATTCAACAATGACGAAAAATTTTAAACGACATCTTGTTGGAATACACTTATTCTGCACTGCAGTACATATAATTTAACCAGAAGCTACATATATTGAGGACCTTAATAATCGTCCAAATTACCAAACTTAGTCGTCTGTGCAGGATGCCGATGTTCGGTTAAGATCGATAATGATCCCATAATGACCTTTGATATGAAATAAAGGATCGTTCCTGAGTAAATCAATGAATCGTGCGAAGGTCAGGAGCCAACAAAAAGGTTGCAACACTTCATACATAAGTGCATGCACCTACTTGCCAATTTGTTAGCAGAATTTAGTAGAAATAGAGTTAGTGATGAACGAAGACAAAATTTAGGCATATGCTGTAAAAAACAAAGGACTCTGAGCATCGACTTATGTGATAGAACACAGCAGTGGAATGCTAAACATTCGGGATTTTGTCAACCTTTACGTTGATATCAATCCAATCCTGAAAACTAAACTGCACTAGAATTCAAATTTGTTTCTTCCGACTGAAAAAGTACATATCATAGTAAGCCCCTTTTACGACCAGATAAACATTTTCTAAATAAGATCTTAATCATCATATCCCTTCTCTATGAACCAATTTGAGCGAAAAAATTGAGCTTCAACGACGAATTTCATAAGGTGCATAGCTTCATAGACCTAGTTAAGAATAAACACCAACACTCCAGTCATCAGAGCCTTGGAATCCAAGTCAGTAAAGTATCAGTATTCCGCAATAGCACAAGTCAGCGTTAAAGTATGATGCATACATAGAATGGAGCTTGAATCAACTTGGAGTATGAAGGCAGTAATCTAAGTGAATCTTATTCTTATCAATCCAATATAAGGCACTTTCTCCTACTTGAAGCCAGTTTGCATCCAGTTGGATCATGCTTAGAACAACCACGTACATGATGAAGAAGGAAGCGGCCAATTGACTGGTCCATTTCTGAAGATAACACAGTCACCGAAGTTCTACTTCAATAACCCGATTGTTTTCCCAGCTGTGTGGCGTGTGGCACCGTCTTGTTGAAACCACATATGTATACTCCAAGTCGTCTTCTTCCAATTTATCCTAAAAATAGTCAGTTTTTTGTGGATGAGCCAAAGGATGTGGTAATCTTCCAAAGATACTAATAGATCGGGCTATCAGCATACACGATTCGTAAACCCAAATACTAGATGTCAGGAGTACACTTACGTTCTAATCCACACCCCGCACACGTCTACAACTTCGGTATTACTTCGCGGGGCTGTTTAGCAACTTATGCTACATATGGCTCTGTTCTGCCGTTTCAGCTCTTCATATTCATTCGAGTCGTCTTAACTCTTTCTGCACCCTCGTTTTAAAAGAGCATATCTCCAGCCAGTAGTGCTCTAAGCTTATCATGTGACTTACTAGAAGCTCCGGGATCGGTAAGACCATATATGCCTCTGCGAAGGGTCTACAGTGGAACATTGCGTACTTCCTCTTTCTCTGGACATTCTGGGCAGAAGGCGAGCTATCGTGTCCAAATCTGTGCAGATATTTCCGATAGCCTCCGTGACTGGATACGAATTGCGTGAGTTGGTAGTTACAAGCTCCGTGTGCTCTTTTTGTCCAGACCTCGATTGTGGGAATCAGCTTGTGGGTCCATTTGCCTTTTTCCGTGTTATTCCCACTGGCTTGCCACAGTGCTACAGCTTTTGTCCTTTCTTACCCTCCTGATAACGCTGGTCTCTTGTCGGCTTGTGCTTCATTTAAGGTAAACCCTTTGCATCTCGTTGGTGAGAATGTCGATAGGGAGCATAACACAGGCTGCTTCGTCCGAAATTGTCCGAAAACCGCATATTGTTCTTCTTGCGCAGAGCCTGTATGCAGACGAGAGCTTCCTTTTTGTCTCTTTTGTTTTAAGAGCTCCTGCCTAGACCGTAGCAGCATGTAGAAGTATTGAGCTTACCACTCTGGAAAGCAGAATCCTCCTCGCGTATCCAGATCCACCGATATTTGGTAGCATCCCGGAAAGCGCTGCTTGTATCTTTAACGCCTTATTACTACAGTACTCGAAGTGGATTTTAAAGTTAAGCCGGTTGTCGAGCATCACGCCCAAGTAGGTATTTTAAAGCCTATGTAGATCTGATCGATTGGCTTCCAACCCGGAAGTTTGCGTATTCCACAGTCTTTCGGCGGGTTATTAAGACAGCCCCCATGTAGTGGTCAGCTAGTTCTAGCTCGGTAGCCTCTAGCCAATTTTTTTATCCCGGCAATCCTTTGGTAACTACAGCGATATCGTCAGCAAAGTCGATAACCTTAACTCCTTATGGCAGCGTTAATCGCAGAACTTCATCACACATTATGTTCCATAGGAAAGGTCCACGGACAGACCGTTGGGAGACTCTCACGGAAACATTGTAGTATTTAAGGCCATCCCTCGAGGATGTAACATTGTACCTTTGCGTTTTGGACCCATCTGTAAAGAAGGACCTGCGAGCCCCTTCCATCACCATCCTCCCAGTCAATCGTGAAGGGTATATAGTACATAGGTTTTGAATTTTTTGTTGAATAGTACCTGGAGGAGGGTGTAATCAGTGTCTTTTGGGATGTCTTCTAGTTTATTTAGAGTAGATGAGTGCCAGTTTGCAGACTGGTCCACAAAGGAATTGCATTCATCCGAATAGCCGCATTTTCTGCCACTTGTTTGCTATAGATATCCAGCGGTAGCATATGGAACAATATGTCCATACCCGCAGTTGGAGTGCTACTCAGGGCTCAGCTACAGATGCATGCTATTCTTAGCTTAGCACTTTGACTAAGGAAGTCATAGTGGATGGCTTTATCCAGCGTAGTCCACTAGACGATCACGCCATATGCCTGATAACGGATGCATAGAGTCAATATGTAACTCGAGACTGAAGTTGCCATTTGCCTCCAAGAGCTGTTTTACAGTACTAAAGAGCCGTGGTGGCTTTCTTAACTCAGTCCAAGATGTTGGGTTTTCAGCTTAATTTTCTGTCTAGGATGAGGCCTAAGTACTTGGCCGTATTTGTCATCACCAGGGCGTCCCGTTTAGTTTCGGTGGAACAAACAAAGTTGGGAATTTTATACTTTCTTATAAAGAGGACCAGTTTGGAGAGCTTAGATAGGTCGTTCTGCAGAAGATCACTAAGCTCATTGAGGTATTTCCCTGAGTCAGTAATAGCAACGTCATCTGCATAGGCAATGATCTTGAAACCTTCCCCTTCTAGGATTTGAAGCAGTTCGATCACCACTAGGTTCCAAAGAATAGTGAATATCACACCTCCTTGTGGTGCACCCCTACGGACGAACCTCCGAACTGAGGTCTCGTCCATGTTTGAGATGATGACCCTTTTAGTTCAGGATCATCAATGTCCTAATCGACGTCTGATATCCAAGGTACTACAGTGCGCCTATAATTGCCTCTGGTTTGACTTTGTTAAACGCTTCCTCAAGGTCAAGGAACGGTACCAAAGCATATTCTTAGAAATCTAAGGATTATTCAATAGTGCTTACTAATGAGTGAAAGGCCGTATTGAACCGAATTCTCTTTACTTCATGTTGAGAGGCTGACAGAAGATTTGGATTAACTCTGCAGCATATATGGGTGTCTGTCAATTTTTCTAAGGTCTTCAAGAGAAATTATGACGAACTTATGGGTCTAAGATCTTTCGGGTTAACTTGTGAACTTTTAATCGCCTTGGGTATAAAAACCACTGATATCTACCTTGGAAACTGGGTGAGGTTTTGCTAAATCCTAAAGGAGCGCTAAAGATACAACAAAATGCAACTTTAAGTGTTGAAATTATCACTTCCCTTTCCAATCTATATTCAACGAATAAGAGTAGAGATTTCGAAGAGAGCTGTAGCTGTTTTTTTTTTTCTTTTACTATGACTCAATAGTGACTCCAAGTTAAGATAATAAAATAGGATAATTGAGTACCACCACCCACAGCCTCACACTGCACTTTGTTAAATAATTCCTTTTACAGCCACAATTTCGAAATTTCTCCATGTCACGTAATATGCATCCTCTCGTAGGTGAAACACCTCTGCGCCTTCCATCTGAGTCATTGATTTAATGGCAACATTAAAATAATTCATGAACAATTCCCGCACAACCTCCTTACATCATCAGAACTACACATCGAGCACCATTATCCCATATGGTATTCCTGGCGTGCGGCGGCACAAATATTTATTGCATCTCTTGGAACGCGCCGCGCGCCAATGACATTTGCATTCACGAAGGAGGACAACGACAACGACGACGACACGACGACAAATTGCACGAAATCAATTTTTCTTATTCAAGAATAAAATTTGAAAATTATTCAAGAACTCCAACTCTCCGGACCGGTCCTAGAAATAGTTCATTGCCTGCCTGACATATTCGCTAACATCACGCACGAGGGGAGGAGGCGATTAAAAACCAATTTGCACGATCATGTGAAACCGATATTCGCGTACAAGTGTGGACTCAATCTTAGTCTATCGAGACTGGTACCAAAAAGTGTGACGCAAAATTGAAAAGAAAAACAAAAACCAAAAAAAAAAAGAAAAATTGTATCTAAACCCATTCGTTACGCCATCTGCTGCAGCAGTATCCGAACGGGTTGCTCTACCGGTTGCGATTGCGTTTATCTAATTCGGAAATGTTACTAAAAAAAAAAAGAAGTTTGTTATCGCGAAAAAAAACGAAAAAGAAAAACAGATCTCAAGCCACCAACTGTCACCACTAGCGCGATCCGTAACCGAATTTTACATAAGATACAATATCTATGGCTATGCCGATGCGGCTGTATCTGTGTCTGTGAAGCCAAAGCGGATGGAAAGACAGTGTAGAAAGAAACACGGAAAACAACTTTGTGATCACCCATCTCTCATTACGGAGATGTTATACGATGCGACAATCCCCGTGTCCACTTTGGTAACACGAATCCGTTAAATTCTAAAAGGAACGGTAATCGGAGACTCTCGTCTGGTAGCTTTTTGCAGCTGAAATCGAAACATTCTGCAACGAATTTGGGTGTAAGACCGGGTATCATTGCGAGTTGCATCCACCACAAGGAACCCGAACAGACATACAAACATATGTAAGTATCTGTGAATCAGAGAATCACGTTTTTGGAATCACTGGCTTCTTTTGTGTGTGGTAAGTAGGTTCATCTGTCTTGGCCGTCGCGTCGTCTCATCAATGAGGAGGAAGCACCAGCACATCGGGTATAGGTGGGTCATCTTCAACCATATACGGCTTTTTGACCCACTTTTTGGATTCCGTAAGCCTGACGGGATTGAATGGAAAAGAAAGATGAAGGCGAGAAACAAAAAAAAAAAAAACACTGAAAGCATAAACCCGTTTCGTGGAGAGTTTGGTGTGGGCAGGATGAGTGCTACCTAATTTGTTGTTTGTTTACATTTCGAGAGGAATGTGTGTTGTGCTGTTTTAGTTAACCTATGATGGAATAGAATTTGGATACACTTGACGTTTACATTGAGGTTGCTGGAGAATGCACTAGAAAACATTGAATTTCGAGAGGAAGGTACAATGTGAGGGAAGTTTGTGAAATCAAAAGTTTAAAGTGGATTGGAGTTTTGGACACGTCGCGTCACTCTGGGAATCTAGGACTTCAAATGGATTTGTGTAAAGAATACATTTTGTCATGATCAGGATTATTTGAGACAGGACGGAGATAGGGATACGGCCGATACACTAATCCTAAGCTGATCAATTGACTGTGATCGTAGTCGATCAGTCTCAAGACTCTGTTGAGTTTGAAGCTAGAATTCGTATAGTTTCTGTCAGCTGAACGTTGATATGGTTCAATTGCGATCATATCTAAGTTATCTTTTCAGGAATTAAGGACCTATACAAGGACAGAACCAGTTGTAGATTCATAAAACCCTTAGAGTGATCTGCAATCAGTAGCGTCGTAGTCTTGGATATCACATGTATCTGCAGCTATTTAGGAGAGTGAGTGACCAGCCATCATTAATTGGAAGAGAAGACCTCTTTTTAAGATTCAAGGAAAACGCAAGACGCTTGACAATATTTCACCAGATCAGGTCTGAGTGTCTATCAAAAACAGTCTGATGGACCTGTTTGATGTACAAATTTCCCGCCCACACTTACTTGAAAGGGATTCACCATGCCCAAAGCTGTGTTCTTCCAAATTGATATTCTTGACTGAAGCTTGGGGTTCTTAGATATTGGCATCGTAAGTCCTAGTAGTTTGCAAACCAAGATATCTACTGCTACATAGTATCATCTGACAGCGTTCGAAACGCATAGCAAAGCCTAGGCGCATGGTAAAAATGTAAATACATATTACAAATATTTTCCGCGACAGGTCTGTACGGACCCTAGGTTCTCACAACCATTCATGTTGTGTATGTTATATCCTTCGAATGGTTGGAAGGGACCTACTATTCAATACTGTCTTATTGTTTGAGAAGTTTTTCATGAGTTATACTCTCGGATGTTTGTCAGACACTCGCAAGAGGTGGAGCCGTGAAAAAAACTATGTTGTTGTCTGGGAATCGAACCTGGAATCTCCTCTTGAATTGTCCAATACCCTATTCACTGACTGTGCGACGGCGATTCCCGCTTCTGGTCTAAGATGTAATTGTCGCCCTTTTTGCCTATTTTATGCTGCATACATACATAATGACGGACTTTACTGCCCTTGACAGAGGTAAGCTTCTGAGTTGTCTGAGCTCTTCAAGATTCAACATCACCTCACCGAAGTGTTCCTTCATCATCGTAGCGTAGATCATCACACCTAAGTATCTGATGACCAGATTTGATGTGATACGCGTTATATTGTAATCATTTCCCTTTGCCTCTGTTTTTACTTCTCCATTCTCTTGTCCAAGAGGTGTTGTTCAAATATCCTCTAATTCTCTTAGGTGTTTTGCCACCACCTACGATTTTTGCCTTCCATCTGGGATTCTAAGCCTCAGAAGACCATCATGTGAACATAATATTCGATAGGATAGGTCTTAATACCGATCCTTGTGGAACTCCGTTAGTTGTATGGTAGTTCTTTACGTTATTATCGGTGTCGAAGAGTTAAAGCCTTATAGGTTACACCTATTCAGTTAAAAAACTATGACACAACTATGACAATGACACAAAGTTGACTATAGCTCTTCAGTTTTTATAGTTGACGTCTCCATCTCCTTTCTCGAATAGGTTCCAAGGCTGGAGTTATCGTCCTACTATTTAAGGAGCATTTCTGAATTCTTATTGTTCCGTTCGTCCAGTCAGTTGCCTATGATTCGTTCCAGTATTTGATCCACTATGTCTATCAAGGATATGGAACTGTATAACGAGGGTTCTCCGAGTGTTTTGTTCCATTTGGGCAGTAGCACTCGACGTTGCTTTTGCATTGGCATGGAAAGCCCCTTACTATGGATAATTAGATGGCTAGGTTAAGGACCTTGTTTCGTATACCAATCCAGGTTCCTGTCTATCACCCAATGGTCAGCAGAATCTACAGAAATTCTATTTGTGCGACAGGTTAGGTCTCCAAATCCTCTTAAGCATCCATGGTAGGGCTGAATATATGATTATTTTGATGGCTAGGCTAAGGACCTTGTTTCTTATACCAATCCCGGTTCCTTACTATCGCCCAATGGTCAGCAGAATCTGCAGAAATTCTATTTGTGCGACAAGTTAGGTCTTCAAATCTTCTTAAGTATCCATGATAGGACTGAATATAAATATGTGGCCTGTGCTTTGCAATAAAGCCTTAAACTCATTTTATGAATGTCCCTGAAGTATCTTTATACTTCTACCTACTAGCTTCATGTGTTGACAAGCCTTTAGCATAGTGAACAGCTTTGAAATCTTAACGAAAATACAAAGACTGACATGCATTGCGGAAGCTAATTAAGGCTTGACTTAGTCTGCTTTAACTGGCTTTTGAAGGAATAGAAGTGCCAGTAGGACGGTGCATATATAGACCCTAAATACATACCTACTTGAAGTAGTAGTCAGTCACTAACTTCTCATCATAAATGTGCCAAGAGAGGCATGGCATGGAATATACTTATAAGGGCAACCTAAAGCAACCTACACTGTCGATTCCAAGATGAAAATTGGCATATTTCTTCCAAATATTTGATGCAAACCTTTTCAAGCAGTGGTAAGGCCACCCATGAGGCTACAATGAAGGCAATACAAAGGGATGACATCAAATTTTCCATAGACGTCACGAAGGGCTACTGTTTCTTGGAGCCCAGTTGTAAACCCCTGCTAGACCTATGGACAGGAGAACACAAAAAGTCAGAAGCGATTGACTGAAACAGGATATAATTCTCTACGGTGGCACGTGAAATTCTAAGGATGGCTGAATGTCGCATGTACATACGTATATAAGGTTATGGTGATGAGAAACGAGATGAGGATGCACTATCTCTTCTTAGTCAGCCTAAAGCATAGATTTGTTGAAAACTATTTCATGGGCTAAATGAGCTGAAAAGTACAAATGTTTCGACCCAGTTACTTTGCCTAGCAATTCAGGACCATGACCATGTCTATATGTAAAACTACGTCACGTCCGCAGAATACCCCGTTGTTCAACGGTCTTTAGGTCTTTGAACCTAGCATACCTTCCTTCACAAGACTCTTCAAACAAAATTGCGTTTCGCGTTGTCAAACACTTTTCAGATGCAAACGTATCTACAAATAGTGAATGTATCTAAAGGTTCTTCTGTATCGATGAACAAGTACAGTACAACCTACCTACACGTAGGGCAGCTTAAAATTAATTTAAAACCGCCCACTTCACTGGAGTCACATTCATCTGCCGACGGCAAGGATTGACAACCACATATGAACCCCATCAGGCCTTAGAAAATTTGAACTGGATTTCTTTGTTCCTACTACCTTTTGTCACTGGATCTGGTGACACAGCGATATACAGCAGATTGACTGGTAAAGCGGTTCCCTTTCTGAAACACACTGCTGCCTATTCCTATTGCAGTGTGCATCCACTCAAACCATTGTTAGACTATGTGATACCTTACTTCCTACCGGACTTAGGTTATGATTGTTTTCCGCTGTCCTGAACTGAGCAACAGTGTTGTTTGTGGCATCCCGACCCACACACGAGAGTGGTATCACAAAAGAGTTGGAGTACTTCAATCGCCCATCGCCCATCGCCTCGAGTGCACACTCGACGTGTCTGTCGTTCAAAGGGCACCCCATTATGATAGTCAGCTTTTGTGTGGGCCTTATGTGGACCTAGGTAACCCCTCCATCTATCCTGCAATCCAACATAAGTATGTGCTGCATGTTTTAGTTCAAATGGCCTGTGATAACACACACGAAACGAACAAATTCTAGACGACACACTGACGTGACCCGATTGTTCTCTGTGCCTTTGAGATTGGAGGCAGACAGACACCTCCAACGGCATGCATAGGCACTCCAATCACACAAACCGAAAAGCAACAAGAACCACAGCACACACGGCTGAATATCAATAACATGTGTGTGCGTTTAATGGGTCCTCCTGGCTGTTAGGCTGCGTCTTATCATCATTATCACCATCAACGCTGTCGGCGTCATAGTCATCGTCGTCGTTGGTCGTTGGTCGTGCGGTTGTTTTTTTTCGTACCTCGTGTCATGACTGTCATAGTCATTCTCGGCCTGCATTCAGTGTCTTGTTCTCGTTTTCTCCAAAAACGTGTTCGTGTTCGTTCTCTTCCAGGTTCGTATTCACATTCACACTGATCCCGGTTTATATCGCTAGTGGACTGCACAGGGACCCCCCCCCCCCCCCCCACTCACCCACCCCGCGTTCCGTTTTGAAAACCTGATTTTCATTCAATTATGAGCGGCGCGTTGGCTCTGGTTGGTAGTGTTAGTGGTACGGCTGGTGGTGGTGATATAGTGCCACCAGTGAACGAGGTTAGAATGCAATTAGAACTTTTCCCTGTGTACGTATGTGTGTGTGTACGATAAAGTTTTCCCTGCATGTATCCCAACGACCGACTAACGAGAGGCGCGAGTCCAGCCGCATTCACGTATCTATGTGGAGCACAAGTTGTTCGGTTTAGGTCCTGTTGATGTTTTAGGCAAACTGCAAGGGCACAGACAACAACGTTAGCGGATTATTTGATATGCCATAATGGTGATTCGAATTTGTGAAATTTTACGGTACGTTGAAAAGTTTTCAATTTTCCCAGAGCCATTTTCGTGTTTTATGCAGTTTTGTCGGTAGGTACTCTGTTCGTGATTGGGGAGTCCTGCGAGTTTAGGGATTCCATACGGTGGATGGTCATCGTTAGTTTATTTGGCATGAATGTGTAAAGCGCAATGAATTAAGGGCGAAATAAAGTAGCTTATGTTTAACCAGTGACTGCTAGCGTCTGTTTGAATGGGGACTCATCATTGGATTAGTTTTTGGCTAAAAGTAGAAACAGCAGAAGACCGAAAAGATCTAGTTTAATGCACTTTCCAGGGCATCAAACCACTACCTTGCCCGGACAGTCCAACATAAAACAAATTATAGCGATTCTTCAATCTTTTGAGAAGTCCCGTGCATCAAGTCCAATTGGATTTCAGCACTTTTGATGAAAGGCATGCATGGCTAAGCACTAAGCACTAAGCACAAACGGGCTGATGGGGATAAGGTCAGCTTACTGTGAGGGTCACAGGTGGCGAATAGTGGACGGCTTACAGAAATGTGTGACAAGACCACTAAACGACATCTTTCAAATAAGTGCTACGAGGGATATAGAAGTTACCCGCAATAAACGTTCAACAGGAGAAATATGAGAGATATGGCTTGGTCATCATCATCACCACTGACATTAAGACCAAAATCAATTTGGTATAGATTGCTGAAATCTAACTCGGAACTCGTTTTAAATTGCTTTCAGGCTAATATCACAAGCTCCTCGGTCTAGCTAAAACTTTGCCAATACGTTCAATGTTTCGTCGCTATTAAGTTAGTGGTGTGGATGCAGATGTACTACTATTCGTGGTTAGCACTGATCCAGATCTGGGACAGCACGATATACGGGCATGTGTCAACCCTAGCATGCGCTAATTTCTTGCAAAAATAACAATGAGATCCTTAGGTGACTACTCATCCAAACATTGAGTGGGGACCCTATATAAACGAGTACAACAAACAAGAAAACAACAGACGAAGCAAGACAAAAAAAAAAAAAAAAGAGAAGAACCCTCTCCTTAGGAGTTCGAAAGTAACTAGGTCGCTAACAATTCAGACGGCAACCACGAATGAAGAAAAACACGGCGACGATAACTCCCTCCAAATGAATCCTAGAGTAACTAGAACGCCAACGATCCAAATGACATTTGATTTACCCCAAAGTTCGGACCAAACACTAAAGAGCCAAAGGACGGCTACAAGAACCCACATACCAGAATCTACGAAATTAGACAAAAATCCTATTGTATGAAATGGAGGATGGAAAAAAGCCCTCGATCGAGCAGTCACTGCTAGATACCATTGGCAAGGTCAGGGGACTGTACTGCGTCAACGATTGAAATGCTCGACCAAGGAGCAAAGGATGTCATAAGGATGAAACTGGCCGACAAGCGAAGAGGAAACTGGAGCTAGCTGTCGAAATACCTAACTCAAAACGTAGCCAAAAGACGGTATATACCGATAAGGCTCAAGAGAGGCAGTGATGAACAAGCTGCCAAATAAAAGAACACATGTCCAAAATCTTCCAAACAGAAGGGTGACAACGAGCTACGCCACTTAGACAAAGCGAGGGCACAACAGGAGATATGCTCGGCCATTAAAGAGCAGCTCCTGCGAGCACTACAAATCCTTTCACGTCAAGCCAAGATGGGTAGATGAATCCACTCAGAACGCAGCGATATGGACATGTTATTACGAGTCATTGTTGGTTGCATTTGAAAGCCTTGACCTTGTCCTACTTAACCAAGGTAACAAAGACATATTTAATAATGACAGATCAGGCTTCATCATAGATCTATCTTTTGCCAATGGAGGCATAGCGAGAAAAATAAAATGGCAAGTCCCTGAATTCTCAAGAACGATAGGGCAGACAGGTACATAGAAGATATGTCCTGGTTTCCTCCTCTTCCTCATCTCTACAGTTTCTACAAAAATCGTTAAAGGGAGCACCAGCGTTTCCGGCATGTCTGCCTACCAAACAGTCCCCTGTGAGACTGCCAATTGTCATTCTCAAATTTATCCTATTGACGGAAATAAGTTTAAAGGTTTTCCTACAATCCAGCTCTGTCCAGATTTGTTTAGAATAGAGACATATGCTGAAATTGTTCCACCTACTGTTTGCCATTCTTATGGTTGCGGTATCTAATTGGAAATTCATCGATTTAATAGGTTCTGACGGTTTCCCCTATTGTCATGGAGGTTCCGGTCTGCAGCCTGGAATATCCTTCTTGCCTGTAACCCAGCACAGGGATACGTGGCGCCTGACAGCGATTTCTTTAAGAAATCCGCGGCATTACATTACCAACTATTGGCCATTTCAAGGATTTTATCGCAGCTTGACTATCTTTGTAGAATGTTGCTTTTATTGTCTAGTGCCGTCCACCAGTTGACATCTTTTCTCACCCGAGGATGCGATGTATCTATTCATCCATTCATACAAAGGCAAGGAAAATGGTAGAACACCGGTGTACTGGTTGAAAGATTACATCGAATGCTAAGGTGTCAGCAGATAGCAATGTAAAGAAAAGACTCGAAAGTATTTTCTAAATTCATAAAAAGAGTAAAACCGAACCTTCCCAATCGGTAAGAGAAGACCTTCATCAGAACCCATGTGGAAGTGCCTACAAGCTAGTTATGAAAGAACTAAAAAGCGCCATTGCAGCAGATACGACATGATTATGATGATGAGGAATACCAGTTTCCAACTTTCCCGCATAATAACAGAGGATACTGAAATAATACCACCCGTGACAAATTCGAAGTAGCGAACTCTTTAAAAAGCTATAACCTTCACGAAACTCAACCAACTAAACCAGAGGCACTTGCGAATTTCTATACCCTCCATACAAGATGCCTGCCAAAACGAAATTTCCCTTTGGAATGGAAATAGCAGAACCCAAAAGGGGACAAGTCTCAAGACCAACCGCCGTCATACGTCTTGTAGACTGTGAATGCCAGACACAGTAGGGAAAGAGTTTAAAAGAATTATTCGCGACAAACTTGAGAAGGAGAAAATAAGCTTTTCAACCGACCGTAGGGTTTCAGAACAAAAGTAGCCACTATTCCTACATATCTGCTGAGTCCCATGATGCATCAAAAGCCTTCACCCAGCATGTAGATATATATATATCTCAAAAAGTTGCAACAAAATCAGTCATTAAATCCAATCAGGCAAGCAACCCGACTTTTGATGGACCATGAACAATTGTTTTTAGTACGCGGTCCCTCAGGGTTCCAATCTTTCAGCAACTCTATTTTTACTTCGTACTAGTGACAGTATACTGAGAGTAACACTCAAGGCTATTATATAGAATCTATTATTTACCAACACTTACAGTACGTCCTTGAAGGAAGGAGTATTAAAGAAAAGCAAAGACTGGCTTTGCTGCTCGAGGAGAGATCCTTGGCTAGCTCCCTCCAGTTGCCAAGTTGTATAAGATCACCCTACGCTTGGGCACGTGATCAGAGATTTGGTCGTCTAATTCTGTGTGTTGCTTTAGGTTTAGATTTAATGATTCTTCGGTCTGGAGTATCAATCTTCATCCACACTACATAACCGAGAGGCGCTAGATGTGTATCTTTTCAATTAAGTTAAAGTTGCACTAATAGCGCGTATTCGTTGTTGAATCTTCTCCTTCATGTATATTCAACGCAAAGAGGACGGAACTATTTTCTCGACGACAAAGAACTATTCTCTCGAAGACTTCAAGGGCACTTTCATCCGATTTTGACAACTTACTTTTTCCGCAACATACAGCAGGACTGGGATGATGAGGGTCTTATATGTATATGTATCCTTAGTTCTTCTTGACAGGCCTTTGCTATACAGTTGTTTTTTGAGGCCAAAATCGGGGCTTGATTTACAACCCGATATCGTTGGTGGAATCAATAGCAAAGCCTGAGAAAACAAATTCATTTATTGATTCAAAACTATAGCTGCCCATGGAATCATTTTGGCCGTGATGTCGGTGTTGCTGCCCGCTTCTTTCTAACGATGATCTGAATGTCGTCTGCGTAAACAAGAAGTTGTACTGATTTGTAGAAGATAGTGGCTGAGGTGTTAACCTGTTGAAAAAACTTCATGACATCACCGTATTTTTCCGATAATGACATAATGACATCCTATATTGTCATCCTTTAAAGGCGAATGAGTAGATATGATGTGGAATAGTTCATCCCGATCCACACTTTCGTAAGCAGCCTTAAAATTAATAATTAGAAATTTGGTATCGATTTGGTTCTTAGGTCTTCTCAAAGATTTTTCAGGATTAAAACCACACTAATGATTCTTACTTAGCTCCTCAATATATGGTTTCATGCCAAACAAAACCCCTGTAGTTGACGCAGGTGAGGTGGTTTTCTTTCTATTGAAACGATCTGATAATTAGGTTCCACTTCGTTAAAGAAGGACAGCTTATGCTTTATGCGAGTTGATTTCTATTAGAAAGATTCAGTGCCACTGAAGCTCATTAATGAACTTTGTATAGCTAGTTTTTTTTTCTGCCCACTTGATCCACAAGTTCCAAATATTGCAGAAAATGAAAAGGTTGACGTTTTGGCGGTAGTCCAAGCTACTTTGAGATACAGCGTTCATCTATATATGTATGTATCTCAATAGTATCTTCATTAAATACCATTCCCTGTTTAGATACAGGAAAAAACTTTAATGAAAACTTTGAAAATTTTTCAAATAAAATTCCAAGTAACTTCAACCGTCCCAATGTCTCTGTCAAGAACAAAGTACGATGAAGGATACATCTTAGCCATCAGGAAAGGTGGTAAAAGTTTCAACACCTCATCCACTTGATATAAATGTTGTTGAAGTTGAAAATGGAATGACCTGCAATAGTTCCACTACCAAATGAGAAAGGTATCCATTAAGACAAACGAGCAGCAGTAGCCATAATGAATTTCTCAATGAAATACTCCATATTGTCTAAGTTTTCTTTTTTCTGAATGAAAGTAAACACTCACTTCCCAATTAACTCAACCGCGTCTAGACCACACCCAGTGCAACGATCTAAAACCTAACCTACAAACCGCAACACAACTTCCAATCAAAATCATAACAAAACTAGAAAAAGAAGAAGAAACCAAAATATAAAAAAAAATTTCTAAATTTGCATCTGGGTCGATGGGTCATTTTCGTTTACAACCAAACCTTCCACCGCCGGGGCCGTAATTACCCAGAGCGCCTTGTTAGGCATTCACACTGGTGGCCAAAAAAAAAACCGCCAACAACAGAGGAAGGTGCAACATCAAAGTCACATGGAAGCCTCACCACAAATTAACATAAATCACGTCCGAGTGCTAAGTGAAAAATTTAATTTCCATATCGGCGTGTGTGAGTTTGCTGGCCAAAGAAACTAAACTGGCCATACGTACGCATCGGACATTAGTTTCCCATGTGTTAACACCACTTGCAGCAACAATAGCAGAGATACATATGGTATTACCTCGGAGCTGGAAATTTCACTGGGCCAGCGTTGCAGAACGTGCGTACGCATACACCCGATACGTGAAAGACTTTCCCAGGGCATCGGTCTGCCCTGCGGCATAATGCAGACGCGCCACAGCTAGCCATCAGTCTGAGCCAAATCGCGACATAAATCAATAATTGGTCATAAATTACCACCACTGCTGCGTAACAATTGTACTGCAAATGGCCAATAACGTGGGGGTGTGCAGGTACGATTGAATCGGTTACTGCGCCTCGCGGTGGACTTTGTTAGGACTTGTACGTGTACGAGTGGATTTTATTATAACATTATAACAGGTTTCATGAAATCCATTCACGCGAGGCTTTGATATGCCTGATTTGTCAAATCAAAGAAAGACTAAATGAGAGCGCTCTACTATGACGATAGAGAGGAGTTGTCCTGAGATTCGATTTCAAAACGTCAGACGACCTGCTTTCTAGATATCGAACGAAAAGGATTAGAATAGAATGCATTTTCCCAAGGATTAGGGCTGTGACTAAAGGCTAATACCATTGATAGACCAGGAGTGTGTTTAGGAGCAGTGATTGTACCTAAACTGTGTAAGAAGATACACATTATCCATTAACAGATAGGTTACGTGCTGGTTGTAAGAAGCAAATGTACTCCTGTTAAAAACGACCGAGAATAATGAAAACTGCTATGAAAAGCAAAGTCCTTCAGAGTTGCCTTAGTATGATTCGGTTAAGGAAGAAAAATCACTTAAAATCTGTAGTCGCCATATGTGAACAGAAGTTGTTCTCAATCATATCTATCTTCAAGGGAGGACTACCTGTATAACTAGCTGCAAGAATGAGATCCAACGTGCCTTTGAAATGACCTGCATGCAAATATCTAACATATGCCATAGAATTAGCATCCATCGATGGTTGGTTGAAAAGATTTCGAAACACTTTCCTTCCTTAGACGACTCTGAAGGACTACGCTCTCATAGGAGTCCATTCCCTTTAGATCGTTTTTGATAGGTTTACGTCAATTTTAGACAAGACGTTAAAGGCAACGAATGAGGTGACATTGCTCAGGAATATATATTAAAACTCCTCTCGATTTAAGAAATAATGGTCCCTGGCTACTTACTTACAAGCCGTATTTCCATGTCGGTCCTAGGGCTTCTACTAGTCAAACACACAGTCGTCTATGGTCTCTAGCTATTTGTCTCAGCCCTCTCCAAATACCGCGTCTCTTTCTGGCCTGTTTAGGTTCATGTTCTTCTAGTACCCGACAGGGGTTTAGCTACATCTAGTTCGGTTCCACCATCGATCGAGAACATATTTCCACGATACTAAAAATCTTCAACTTTCTCTATCAGTTGTCCAGCAATCTTTACTTAAGCTGACAATTCTGAGCATACATCGTCAGCGTAGTCAATTTGTTTTAGTTTTAGTTCAGACATAACAGTCTATCCAATTCTTTCGTTTCCAATCGACAAATCAGCACAAAGCACATTGCTAATCATCAGTGCTGGTGAAATAGTACAGCCTTGTGGTAGCCCACTTGGGAGTTCGAATTTTTCGAACAACCTTCCTCTGTGCAGAATGTACCATCTACTAACATAAGTAGTTTTGATACAAGTAGTAGATGGCAGATTCCCTGTTAAGATTATCAAACGCTTCTCAAAATCGATAAACAGATGCAGTAGCAACCGCTACAGCAGGGTGTTGACGGTATTGACAGATCTAAATCGAGATCTAAACCTACTTGTTTGACATCGAATTCCTCCAGTCTCGCATTACATCTAATTTCTTTTCTCAGGAAGACTGACAATCATTCTCTTCTTAACCTTTCGTTTTAAGTGGAAGCAGTAGTTTAGCCGAGGTTACAAGCAGGATCGAAAATCGACATCTAAGTGATACCGAAGGAGATGTACGGAGGAGAAGTCCTAAGTGAACCCGAAATGCATTCACCTGTGCGACCTGAAAACATATCCTGAAGCAACTCTTACCAATGTACACCATGAAGTGAGATCCTATTTCTGGTCGATAAGTATTTAAAACAAAAGGTGATGTCAAAGTTTAGCACAAGGTTAAGTTTTGTATGCACTGGAGCTATCTATGGTATGGATCCTTAAGCATAACCTTCGTTGGAATAACCACATATTCAAAATCGCCAAAAATGCTGCGAAATGTCTACGATTGCTGAAAAAAATATCATACTTTACCCCATCTTATGAAGTACAATATGTATTAGGAATACATCCGCGGTTTGATGTACCGAAGACTATCTTACACCTGATAGATAGGATCCCAAGCCTTATTTAAAAGGTTCATTTAAAGAAACGGGAAGCATACTTTCTGTTTGATTAGTCTAGTTTAGCCCTACGACTAGGTTTAAGTTTAAGTTAGGGTGGCTGTCTGTAATTAGAGTACAGATACACTTAGACCAGGAGGCGGTCCTCTCTGATGCCATGAATGTATCCAGTTTAGCTATCCGGGGACTAATGCAACCAGCTTTTAATGAAGCGATGGAACCTATTGACAACCTAGAACTCCAGTTGAGGTCATTGAAGAAAGGAGCCCCTAAATGGACCAATTTTCTACGTGACAACCCCGGACAGGTGCAAAGGAGGAGATAGATTGTTTCATCCTCCTCCTCGTATAAGCAGCTCCTGCAGAAGTTATTTGAGAAGAGGTCCAATCTTTTAGCATGTTGGGCTATCAGACAGAGTCTCATAATGGAGCTGATCTGTGATTGCTTTAGCATTACCAACTCGACACTACGTTCTTGATCCACATTCGGCCAGATCTACTTTGATGTAGATCTTTGACTATAACATGTCAGCCGCTAGCCTATCTATGGCTAAAACGTGCAGCTAAGTAGGAGTTTGCTTGTAGCGAGAGGCATATCTAGATCCTGCCAAGAACCTTAGAGTTGTATCCTTTATGGTGAGCTCGTAAGTCTTCTAGTTTCCTGCAATGTCTCTATAGCCTAGGACCAAGCAAAGATGAATGTTATACAGCTCCGTCTTCTATGAGACTTGTTTGCCGCTTGACTATTTGTGAAAATGATAATACCGCGGACAGATATAACATTATACTTCAGCCAGGGCAAGGCGCCTAAAAACGCTTCAGTCATCTGGGAAGCTCAGATTGAAGTTTTCGGAGAAAACGCCACAACTCACCCCGCTTTTAGTCTTAGACCCATCTGTATGGGAATGAACTGAACTGTTATGGAACGAGACATCATTTTCCCATTCACTACGGGCGGGCATCCTTGTGCAAAAATTACAGTCAAATCTCAGTTTCTGCGGGGTGAAGTTGATCAAAGATTGACGAATGGTCAGCATAATAGTTGGACCACTGGGAGGAGTCTTTTAAATGGACGGCCCTGCAGGCAGCCATCTGTTTGCCTAATAAATAACTAGGGCAGCAGATGAAACATAATCTCCAATGCTGCAGAAATAGTAGCTCTTAGTGAAACACTGATACACATAGATGCCGATCTTTGTACTTTTGTTAATGGATTAAGGTGCTGAGGCTGCCCACCAAATGATCACGCTATATAGTACAGGCCTGATCATGGACACGTAAACCCAGCGTGTGATTCGAGGTTGCAAACCTCAACTCCCACCTATAACTTTCTTAGAGGAATAGAGAGCTACATTTACTTCCCTTTCTAGAAGATTGGCTTTCCAGTTCAGTTTCCTCTCCAGAATGAGACGCAAGAACCTTGCATTATCGGTAAGGGAAGGACCAGTGCCATTAATCGTGGGGCGGTCCATGCGAGTTTAGACTTAAACCCCATTTGAAGACCCATCTAGTGATCAGATGGAGAGCATATTTGAAGATTTTACTAAGAGTATCCAGTTTGTCTGAAGCTGCATTAGCAATGTCGTCTTCATAGGCGATCACTTTGTATCCGGTCCTTACTACTAACAGGAGACAGAAATACAACGAAAGCAATCGAATCTTTCAAACACTGTACAAATTAGTCCAGACAAACTGTCAAGTATAGAGATTCCTTTCTATATACTACCATCTTCCCTCACAATGCAATCCACAAACATTCAAAACCAATGTGGATCGGATTCTCCAAATTAAAGAAAAAGCTGGCCACAATTCTACTTTCAAACGAAATTCTTCGGGATTGACTGATTGTATAGTATATAGGTTTGAAGAATCATGTTGATCATTTCAGCGCTACCTCATAACAATCTTCAATCTTTACACTCCAACCTGATGAATGCTAGATCTTAGAACCTCTTTTTCCGCTAACTAAGCACATATGTAAATCTTTTTCTCTTGGTTCTCTCGTGATTTACTTGAACTAACCCATATGCAAATTATTTACATTTTTAACACCGTAATGTGTGAAAATGCAAAGATACACTTTAATGGTAATTTTGTTCCAAAAATTAAGGCAACAATATCCATGACCACATTCATTCGTCTCACGATTGGAATTATAACAGGTGTTCGGTCTGTTAGCATGCATGCACAGTCCCATAGCCATATCCCCCGGAACAACATAAAGCATAATCATAAAGTATCTAGCTATGCAAATGGATTTCCCCACACAAAAGACGTCGCGGGCTACGCGCCGCCCGGAAGTGCACGATAGTAGAGATACTTCTACGCACTCCGGTAGCGGTAGGGTCTATCTTCTTCGCTTCTTCATTCAAATTCAATTTATAGAGGAATAAGCAAAAAAACACAAAAGGAATTGAATTAAGAGATGAAGAAAAAAATAAATTAAAAAAGCAAAAGAAAAAGAAAAAACAAAAAAAAAAACGTCGATCAGGAAAAACGATAAACTTAACATCCTCTATGGTGGCCGGCGCGCACCGTGTTGGATTCCCATCACGCATATAACACGTGTAATGTGTAATTAGTCTGACAGGTGTGTATTCACCATCCCCATCATCATCATCAACGTCCACGTAGTCGTCGTAAGTCCCTGTATCATCATCATCATCATCACGGAGATTACGACCGACTACGGTCAGTGGGGGGTTGATTATGCAATTTACCTACGGACCTACGAACCCTAAAGATTTCCCATTTTCCTTTAACCGTCCCCGTCTTCTGGTACAACATTTAGTTGGCCATTATGCATTCTTTATGCAATGCTTGGCGAGTCATTCTTCGGAACGTTGATCATTCGAGAGTGCACTGCATAGAGTGGAGACACGACGAAGTGGATAAACGCCATTCTGCATCAAGAAAGATGTCCAGAAACTGAAATACATCTTGTATCTACGACTATACACTACTCACACATACACACACACACAGAGGGTAAGTATTTGTAAATGAAAACAAGAATTCAAGTTGAATGAAGTCTTGCGTGCAATTACGTATTCCGGTCATCATAAACTGGAAAATTATAAAATAAAAGTAGGTATTCCTTTTTCGTATCTTTTTTCACAGTTCTAGAACGAAAAACCCCGCCGACCGAGGGAAAAGTATCTGTGTATCTTCTTGGACGGGGGAAAAGTGATTCCGTTGAGTAGACTTTTGAGTAACCTATTTTGTGTTGTTCCCATGTCTACCGAAAGGTATTCTATCTTACTATGCATAAAGCAGACGTTAAAGAGCTTAAATGAGCCAGAAAATGAGAGCCTTTTATCCAAAGTGCCATTTAAAATACAAAAAAAACAAATAGTATGTAGATTAATGATTCAATTAAGCCATTTCGGTTCAAATGAATGAGTTTGAATCAGAATTTTCGGAGAACGACCGCAGTAGGTACACAGTAGGTTGATGAAGCGATACACGTATGGAAATTTCTTCTCAATAGCTTGGTGATGGGAAAAAAGTTTGAAAGGCTTATGGGTTTGAAAGGGGTTTGAGGATTAATATGGGCTACCGGTAGTCCGGTTTTTTTCTGTAAATGAGTTTGATTGGTTGGGAAAATTATTGGAAAACCATTGCATTTTCGATATACATACATATATGAGTAAACGGTTTAAGCTGCCAGATAGTCGGCCATTCTACTACAAAGGTGAGCAAGTAAAAACAACCAGTCCCCGATATTTGAAATACGTTCAAAAGACCAAAGAATTAATCTCAGCCCAGAGACTCAGCCATTGTCATTTTAAAAGCCAAGAAATCCTTGCAGCTGGGGCTCTTTAATCGACTATAAGTCCATAGTCCACCATAGCCCGCAGAACAAACTTCAACCAAACCTGCAATCTCAAGAGCCTAACCGCCAACCAAGTCTCCACATGAATGCCTCGAAACCAGGGTAGGGGATTTAGCATTGATACACCAAGTCAGGCACATTAAAGATTTAAAAGAAAAGGACTAAAGGCATTAACATAGATACAGAGCTAACTTGTAAGCAGCACCTGCAGCATACAGCTGAAAAGGTAGCAAAGAGAACAACTGTCATAGTAAGGATTATCCAAAAATAGGGGGGCACATGAAGAGATTACTCTTAGCGAGAGTTGCCGCATAAATAATGCTCTACAGCTCCTAAATATGAGCTGATGCCATGAAGACAAAATCACACAGAAAGAAGACTGAGGTAGCTTACAGAACCAACTCGTTTAGAGTATGCAATGCCTTTCGAATAAGTTCGTGTGACACGGTATATATATATGTATAATGACTGGCATATTACCAATAGATCTTCTTGCTGAAAAACCGCAACGGAAATACCGTGCCAACAGGACAACCACCAAGGACAATTTTGAAAGAATGGCAGGAGAGATGGTGTCACTCTGATAAATGCAGGTGGATGCAGAGATTGATACCCAATATAGACGCCCTGATTAATAAGAAGCACGTGGACCTGAATTTTTACCTGACCTAGATGCTTACTAGCCATGGATGCTTCAGAACCTACCGGCATAGATTTGGCCACGATGACAACCTCTATTGTCCAACGTGCACGAAATCAGGGGAGGATGTGGAACAAATCATGTTCCACTGCCCACGAAATTACGTAAAATCTAGACAACGTAACCCCAGACAACTATACCAGATAGATGATGACCAGGGAACAAACTTGGGAACCAATGAGTGACACTGTGATAAGTATTATGAAACACCAGCGAAGACAAGAACGACAACGAAATGCAGCGCAGCAGGCTGCTAACACGTATGTATCTAGGACTGAAGTCCCAAATCGCGATGAAATGCATGACGGCACTGCCGCGGAGACCATTAGTAGAAGGTATGGGCTCAGTTTCGTTTTAAAATGATTCCCACCTTCTATAGGACTATAGGAGTAGGTATGTCCTAAAATTTCGAATCATGGTACATCGCCATTGGTTATGTGGATCACATGGTGATATCTATTAGTGGTAAACAAAGTAGGCCCATTTCTAGCGTTATGTAAGGTGCTTGCTACACGTTTTGGAATAGAGGAGTAGAGAAGAAATATCTATCAATCCTTGCAAAATCGTTCTAGTGCCTTTTACAAAAAGTACTCTGATCAGTCTAGGACCCATCACCATCAAAGTCACCACATTAGTTTATTCCAGGAAGGTTAAATATGTATCTCGGCGTCATCCTTGACAAACGTCTTTGCTGGAATTCTCATATCAAGTCCGCTATCGAGTGTGCCACTAGGGTCATATAAGCAGGGACGATGTTATTATGGCAGAACTTGGAGCCTAAACCCAAAAATTATAGGTACATTGGATGTATACAATGATAGTAAGGCGTTTGGTGGCGAAAGTTCTTGGGAATTGTTTGTCCCGATATCACAGTAGTCAGCATTAGAAGTTGTCGATCGGCTTTCAACCCTACATAACTTCATTAGAAAGAGGCCAGCTAGATCCGCTATTAAGCTAGAATGCAAGCGTAAACCAGGTGACCATATGGGAGAGCAGAAAATTCTTGACTCGATGCCCAAAAGGGACATATTTTGCACTATTCCCGATATCATGGTTATGTGAGGTAGAAAAATTTAACGGTGCAAACTGGCCTAATGGTGTTTCGGCACTAGAGGTCTGGTCTTGTGCACAGACGAATCGAAGATGGAATCTGAAATTAGAACTGGTGCCCTTGCACCCAACACCGAAATTTTGATATCTATGGGAATGTGTCCTGCAGTATTTTAGCCTGAACTCCATGCAATTGAGATCTACGCTAGGCTAAACCTCAGTAAAGATATTAAGAACGCTAGGATGAACATCTTTTCAGATAGCCAGGCATCATATCAGTTAAATGCTGCTATGATGCACTACAATCTCTTTCCATACATAACAGGATGAAACTCGGATCGGTTTTTGATGATCAAGGAATTACAGGAAACGAATCAGCAGATGACCTAATTAAGGCTGGCTCAGAATCTGCAGAATATTGGTTCTGCTCGCAAGATGACGAATCATCCGAGGACATTCTCTGCAAATGTCCAGCATTGCATTGGTTAAGGAGACGTATTTTCAATAAAGAAATATGCTCGTCAGCGGAATTGAAAAACTTTGCTGCTAAGGACATACCTATTCATATCCTTCAGTCAGGAGGTAATATGTAGTACGATAACTACAGAGGAGAAACTGTATTCGAGTTTGTAGTGTGCAAAGAGCTAACTATTGTCAACAGAGGAATAGAACCGATCTTTGTGGATGCAAGACGAAGGGAAGTTATTGACGTGACTCTGTGTGGTTATAGAATGCTTGATAGAATATCAAATTGGAAGGTAATGGGTCAGAGAATGATGTCGGACCATAGAGCCATCTCATTTGATGTTCGATACGGGTCTAAAAGGAAAAAAGATCGGAAATATGTCAGGATTCCCAGGAACACGGACAAAGTAAAATACCAAGAAGTGTTACGGGATAAACTGAATGAGAGGGTACCCAAAATACCGTAAACCACTTGGGATGTAGAGTCTCAGCTGAAGCATTTACAATCAGCTGATGAAAATTCATACCAAAACGCGTGTACACCTACTTTAGTACATGAAAAGGATGCCACGCCTTGGTGGTGTAGAGAACTTGAAATCCTAAAGATGAAGGCGAGAATAGCCTTTAATCATGCCATGAGAAAGGATGATCCTGGATCATAAGGTGATTATAAGGCAAAGAAGAAAGAGCTAAAAGCACCTCTGTGACGACGTAAAAGGGAGTCGTGGTGGCAATTTTGCTCGAATATGAGAAGTACAATCGGCTTTGACAAGGAAAACCTAGGCGAGTAATTTTTCTAAGATCTTAACAATCTAGTTAGACTTCACTTAAGTAAAATAAAAAGTTTCGTTTCCGGGTCAAAGTAGTTTGATGACTAAATGGCGGAACATATTTCTTTGGCATGGGTTCACACTGATACTGGTTACTCTTCCTCCATGTAGGTTCCGGTGGAGGTTATCCAGTTTTTCTATAGTGGTATTATAATTGACCTTCTTTTGGTCTAAGTGTGTCCCTGCTAAGCGGGGAAAGCCCGCTTTAAAAACCTTGGGAACATACGAATCTTTTTTTTTTGCTGCTGGTTAAATCACTATGATCTGAACTAGGTACGGTAGTCCTAAGAAGAAGTAGCTCCCCAGAGCTGTAATTCTTTTTAAAGGCTAGTGTAGGGCAGTCACGTTGTAGATGGCAATTATACTTAATATACTCTTCATGCCTAGTGCGTTTTGCATGAATGTCTAATAGTCAAGCCCCATTATTTTATTATAGAATTTTCTTAAGACTAAGCTCTCTTAAGGTAATCGACCTCATAATCGAAGACTGAGTATAAGGACCATAAGGCTTTGTGGTCTTCTGACTGCTTTCATGTCCACTTCCCTGCATAGAGGAGTACTATCCTCAGTTAGTGCATGTAAAGATTCCATCTCAGGAGCGTTTATTTCCTTTTTTTTTTGTTTAGAAAGAAAGACATTCGTGTGTCTCGGTTGCAGTAGAACTAAAGAGCTTAATATAAACGGCTGAAATAAGGCAAACGAGGTGATCTACTTCAAGAATCGTCTTTGGTTCTTAAAACTATTATACAACTAAAACAAGTCTAGATGATAACGACAGGTTTCAGTAGATTACCACATACCTAGGATTCATAGAGACTTCTTGATAAGTATCTCCGAGAGGAAATCCATATCTTCGATCTTGATGGCCCGTAAGTCGAATGACAAATTTTGTCGAAAATCCGATTCACGGAGTCTTTTAAGCGAAAGTCCTAACTTTTCTAAAAGGCTCACATGGCTGTTTGCAAAAATAAACCTGCCACTAGACTTATTTCAATTTTAGGAAGCGGGGAAACTCGGATACCACAGTGCAGTACGCTTAACATTCTTAGAATTCGAAATACAGCTTTGCCACTCGTTCCCTACCAACTTATTAACCTAGCTTAATGGAGTATTTTTTATAAATTTCAAACCAACCACACAAGCCACAATTTCCAGCAATTTTTCTGTTTTTTTGGTCCAGCTCCCACTTGGTAATTACCTACCACAAACAGTTTTAAAAGCTCGTAAACAGCGAGTTCAAGTTTTGGGGTGAGTTGGTGTCCCATACCTATACATACAACCAACTAGCCGCACATTATTTCACTACACTACCAAGGCTGCCATAAACTATGGTCAACACCCTTCGCTCTGCTGGTAACTCAATTGGGGTATTAATTGCAGCTTAAGTCAGGATCGATTGGTGAACACAACTGAATCTATAGCTGCGTTCCGGCGGCGGCCAGCGTGGCGTACAACTTATCACACCTACATTAGCGTACGCTTTATCAATAGCCAATTAAGACTAATACCGCTTTAAGTGGATATTGTGAAATTTACCGGAGTTAATGCGCATTAAAAGGGCTTCACCGGGGGTTCTGTTGTGGGGGTTGGCCAGTTTTAAGCGAAACTATACATACACTCTGCGGGTTTGCTGGAACATTTGTTCTTTGGGGCTTTGTAGTTTGCGGTGATGTGGTTTCTCGCTGGAACGGGACACACTAAAAGGTCAGTAAGGTAGGGCTGAATAAAAAAAAAAAATTAAAAAATTTCCCATTTTTTGTGCAAATTTTATGAACCATCAATATCGAGTGGGACACAGACTGGTTGTGCTGTGTGCGCTGTTGTTGATATTTTTTTTTTTTCTTTTCTGAAGTAGTGCTCTGGAAAACCAGTCTACGTGAATATGGTCATAAGCTCTATGAAATTTATTGCGGTCGAGGACCCTCTGGGCAGAGAGTGTGAGGCGGAGGAGGGCGTTGGATTGGACTGTGAGTCTGGGCACATAATTTGCATATCTCGCTAAAGATCCGAACATATTAACTTTTTTTTTTTGTTTTGTATCTCATCGAGTGCTGATTTTAAAATGTTAACTTTAAAAGTGAGTCAACGTTCTGTTGAGTGGTGGTATGCATTCGGTTCGGTAATGTGGGAGCGGATTGTGGATAAAAATAAAAAAATAAGCGAAAGTGCTTGACGGCATTATGACCTTTAATAGACAAGTTATGTGGAGCAATTAAAAGTAGTTACCGTTTGGGTATATATAGTGTACTGGGTATAGTCAAGGTAATAAAGGGTGTGGGAGATAAATCAATTGTAATAGGTACACCTCTACGCAGAAAGGTGGGGTTGATGTTTGTTGAACAACATCCGTCGGTGGTTTTTGATTATTTCAATTGACAGTTGCAAAATAGGAACCAACATGGGTTGGATATTTGCCCTAAAATCATGGACTTCTCCTTAACATAATTTATAACATGATAAATAGAATGGTTACTATCTCTCCAATATTTTGGCACACTGTGTAGGGCTACGTCTACTTTTTAAAGGGGTTTTGCTAGCCAACAGATTTTGCATTTTTCGCCTTGGATGGTGAGTATCTACTTACAGTATTTCAAACTGCCACGTCCCTTTTTTAAAACTTGACCAAATGATTTGATTGTATCCTTCCCAGTCGTGCACTGGTTATTCAGTTAGATACGTTAGATATGCAGATATTTAGATATGTTTATAACAGGTACCACAAGGAAGGCATCTAGGTACTCTACTTTTCATTTTTTATGAAAGCTGACTTAATATCCGTTTGTACGTTCCATTTTCTTCTCGATTTACTGGAATAACAACTGAGTTGAATCGATTTTTGAATCGACTTCTACATAGTTCAGGAAAAGCCCAAATAATATCTGAAAGTTAAAGGGTTGGAATCGTCGGATTTGATTCGCCACTTCTCCATTTTGCTCAATGCCCACCTAATATTAATACTCTATTTTTTACTCGACTCTATATAGAACAACTGAAAAATAGTATAAACACCAAACCACATACTTGTACATAATAAAGTCGAATACCCCAATGGATGGATTTGAATAGAGACTTGAATCTGTCCTACCAAAATGGATAGTCAAAACTTCTTCAACAGTAAATGGGGGTGATAAGCTTTCTGCAGTTACCTTCTCAAATATTCTGTGCATTAGTTCGTGATCTAAACATCGTTTTCAATTTAGTTAATGAAAACATTCAAAAGTTGTGGAACTTTAAGCAATATTTCCGGTCAAAATGGTTTGTTTGGTTGATTTATTCCAAAAACTTTACCTTGGTTTCCAAATGTAACATTGCCCAGGCTATTCGTTTCTAATATATTCATTTTGAAAAATATAGTTTCGATGCCAATAATTCGAACAAAAGTAGGAACTGAAGCTGGTGAAATATTGGCTTTTGATGAATATGTTATTCTGGTTGAGCGAGAGGGAGGTTTATCTACAAATAAAATGCTGGGAATATCCTATAATATATTTGTTAGAGGTCGAGAATTACATAGGACTCTTTCGAAGACCAAGAAGTCTAAAAATGTGTAAAGTTGTGTAAAGATATCGAAAGTTCATAAGCCCATTTACATACATAGGTATGCATCGTCCATGTAAGTTGCTGCATTTAATTCCATAGGGTAGGTGTGTTCGATCATTACAGTCCTACTCTATGGCGCAGAGGCATGAACTATGGATAAGGCCGATATTGGTTGTTATGAGAGAAAAATACTTCGAGTGATTTTTGGTCCCGTCTGCATAGTGGAGATGAAGATACAATCATGAGTTGTACGAGCTATATACCGACATCGACATAGTCAGAAGATTTCGAATACAACGACTAAGATGGTTGGATCATGTAGAGTAAATGGACAACAATTCTTCGGTCTGGAGAGTCTTCGAATCCACCCCAGAGAGGCGACCCAGTAGAGGAAGACTTCGCCTAAGGTGGCATGTTCAAGTGGAAAGGGACCAACTGGAGGCAGCTGGCTAAAGATCAAGCTGAAAGAGGCTTGTTGGTTGAGGCCCAGGTCCACCCTGGACTGTAGTGCCACCTAAGTAAGTAAGTATTATAAGTAGGTGTGTTCACTCCCGAATTCGGATTCAAGGAAATCTTTAACCAAAGTCCATCTCAGAGATTGTAAAAATCCGAACTGTGGAAGAATGCTAACTAGAGTAGAGTATCAAGTCGAATTATTATGTTCAGGACCCATACCTTTGGATATGGGGAATGCCCCATGATAACAGTGGTAACTGGGACTTAATAATAATCAATGAGATCAATCGTGCGACCGAATCTAGGCAGTTCGTGCATTTTCAAAATAATTTGGAAGTTATAAAGGGCTTCAACTAGGTTTTAAGCGTAGATTGAGTATCTAAGATACTCCGATCCTTCCACCCATCACTTTAAATAGTTAGTAAAGCATCAGTCTGCGCTTCCGATATGCATGTTTGCCAAACGAGTGTGGAAGCCTTATGTTATCGCGGACTGGGTGCACCCATACAGAGCAACCAATATCATTGCAAACTGCCATTCTTCCTTTCCCTGGCTTCAAGGTAGTTAGGGTTCCTATTCTTCAATATTTGAAGATAATTTGGAATGAAAAGTTTCTAAGTGGCTGCAGGAAGAACCCCTCTCCAATCCATCGAGCTAATTGCCGTCGGAAACAAGTAGGTCTACTGCTATCATTTGTGAAAATTTAACTACAATCCAACCCTGGCATAGACTCTGACTGGACTTAGTTCTGAAAGCAAGTAAATTCGGCTTTAATCTATGCCCAGTAGTAGATAGTCTAACATCCTATGTTGCGTTTGATCCAAAATTATCAAGAGCAGGCTAGTTTAAAAGTGGATCTAGAGCAGAGCTAAGCCGTTCATTTCTTGAAGCTTAACACAAATTTAAGGGCACGTGGTTGCGCGAAAACCCTTTCCACCAAATCCATATGTACGCTAGAAACAGTCAGGTCTTGATGAAGATATGTATGTATAACGACGCAAAATCACAATTTCAGGAACAGATCAGATATTGCGGAAAGCTCTTACAATGCCGAAAAATAGAGACCTTCTTGAATATTTAGCTTCATTGGAGGGTATGATCCTCTTCACGTAAACTGATTGGCCAGAAGTCATTTTCTAGATTGTTGCCAGAATGTTTATTGACATAATGCTTGGAAGGGCACAGACTGTGTAGTTCAATAATTTTACTACATACTCTAAGAACTCTAGTCCCTATGCTAATCTGTAGAGCCTTACAGACTTGACAACTTTATCTAGGAGCAGACTTTTACTAAACTCTTGCCGTGTGGGACTTTACTTACTCACGAAGTTTTTGGATTATATGCTCCATGCTGGTCTTTAGAGCAGGGAATGGATCATAACACCAAAACATTTGATTAACAGTATAGGGTCCATCTTCGCCCATAATGCTCTCGAGAGTTGTCTTTCCTTGCTGATGCTATTTAGCACTGCTTGTACATATTATATTTAGCTGGTTTTAGACTAGCACGTTCTATCCAACATCGAACCACACAAATACCTTTTTTACTTTGGACTTGGGCTTCAATCAAACGATCTCTCTCAGTCTTCCTTATCAAGTTGGTTCTAGTCAGTACACCAATATGAGGTCTTCATTCACAGATTGTATCGTTGCTATTATGTTCTCAAGGACTTACTTACTCACGAAGTTTGGCTATAATTGTATATATAATTATAACGATCAATCATGTGGATGAATAGCATAGTGCCCCATATTGAACCTTGTGGTAATCCATCACTGCCATTATGCCACATGCTCCTTCGTATCATACTTTCTATTTGATGACATCATTCTCACTTTTTTTTTTTAAAAGCGATCAAGTGAACAGAAATTTACTTTCTTTACTATTCACTGATACATTGCCTATGACCACGCCCAATTTTAGTAGCGTCTTTGTTTGTCTGAAGCAATCTACGGTGATGACGGAGCTTTTTTGGAATACCATTCGTCGTAAGTGGTGAATGCCTCATGTAAACTAGTGTACTATGGCTACAAATTGTTACAGCCACGCCCACTTTTTTACATAAACAGTTAATTATTTAGATTCCTATAAGTACATTTGAAGTAATAAGATATATCTGTTTTTGAATTTATAAAAACACTCTTACGAGTAGCTACATAGGGTATCCCACGATACCTACCACTCGGATTCTACATGTTTTTGTATGTTTTTACTTTTATTTGGTTTACATCAAAAACTCTCAAAAAGGGAGTAAAACTCCTAAAGCTAATTTCAAAACAAAAACATAACGTTCGGAAAGTTCTAGAACATTTTTGGTATAACATAGCATTTCGATGTTATAGGGAAAAAATTGTGCAGAGTTTTCCTAGTGGAACGTATGTGTAGGTGAACGCCGCGAATCCAAAAGTTACTATTTGTGTAAAATTTTGAAAGGGTTGTGGTTTTTTGTTTTTAATTGTTTTTTTTTATTTTCATTTTACTGAATTATTAATGTGGCATTTGTAGATTGAGGGAAGCTTTCATTTGTGTACACAGGTGGGGAATTATCATTGCTTGGAGAAATTTCTGAAACTCCAATTATTTGGTTTTGTAATTAGTAGGATGTTGTAGCTTACTTTCGAAGTTGGTAGATGAATAAGTTAATAATTTAAGCGGGTATTGAATATTTTTTTTGTATTTGGGGGTGTGTATGGAATATAATATGCCATTGTTGGCAGTATATTAAGGTTGGAAGTGTAAAAAGATACATGAAGTATAGAAATAATTGTTCATTACTCTAATGTTACATACATGTGATGTGACAGATACATAGATACAAAATAAAAACTGACTTGTCTAATTAACCCCTGACATATTTGAATGAAAAATAGTTTTATTTTTGTTATTGATATGTGTTTGTTAACACATAATTAAAATATTCAATTAAAAGCCATAAGTCAGGCTTAAGATTAGCTATTGGTTCTATTCTTAGAAAAAAAGAATTAATTGGAGGTAATTACCGACTGCTGTACGTTCGTACATATGTATCTAATATTCAATTGACAGTAATTATCACCTTATATTGAATCGGTAAGTCCCCGGAGAATTTTGTGGTTTTAACTAGTTTCTATAGCGGGTTTGCCTTCTGAGTTCAATAGTAGGCAAATGATGTTATTTGTCACCTGACTAAGCAAGTTTACAGCAATTTCATTTGGAAAAGTTTTTAGTTTATTGATTTTGATCAGTTGGAAGACATTTAAAAATAATTTAAAAATATGTACCTATTAGAGTCTATGCCAATAGAACAATTTAACTTGAAAACGTTGCAATGAAGGTTTGCAGAATAACCTTAGAAAATCAAGGATTCATTCAGACGGCATTTATGAAATCTCTGGATTTCTCCACAGTTCCTCCCTGGCTTTGATTCCGCGTCAACGCTAGCATCTGTTTAACAGAAATCTGGCTCATCCTCTGGGTATCTACCCAGTGGCGCCCAAGGACCTCTCCTCTTCTGCTAGCTACCGCCGGACATTGACACAATATATGCGTTGCCGTCCCGACTTCCTTTAGGCATAGTTCACAGGTTTCATCCTCCAGAAGACCCATCTTCTTTAGGTGTTACCCGAAATTTCCACGACCTATAGATAACGCTACCACTCATTTCAGTGTTCTTCGCCGTAAGCTTAGAACTTCTCCGTGGGTGGTGCCAATTAGCCATTTTCGCCTGGATGCAACGGTTGACCATCTTCTCTGGTGTTCCGTTGGGGCCCAGTTGCTAATTAGGTGCTCTATCATCCCTCTGCCAATTGCAGCCAATGGTTCCGGACCAGTGAACTCCAAGGTCTTAACTGTTGCTTAGCTAAAGAATCCGCCTTTTCGTTGCCCTCAGGCTCTACGTGCCCTCTCATTTCGAGATAAGCACTCATTGAGCATATGAGCACATTCCAATGCCAGTGATGTATTGATATCTGTTTGCTCCATGTGTCTAATCACTGATTGATTGTCCAGTGCTACGTTTCGGTAACGTTTCTATCTTCAATCTGACCCTCTTTCAGGTGATCCAACGAATGCAACAGAGCAATCATCTCGGCTTGATAAACTGAGGTATATTTCCCCAGACTAATATGATAGGCTAGTTCCAGTTCTTCTGAGAAGATACCTGCCCTCGCTCTGTCATTCATCAGGGATCAACCCAATCATCAATGGAGGCCCTGATCGAGGATGCAAAAACACCCAACGCAGGTGCAGGTCCTGAGAAATCATCTTCTGAAATTTGCTTTGCAATCTCTTCGGAAATTTTATTTCCCGCAATCGCAGTGTGACAGACTGAGAGTCAAACAGTTTAGACTTGCGACGGAATTAAGAGAATTCTTGCGTTCTCGAATTATTTTGGAACGGATTACAGGATTGAGCAAGGCCTTAAGTGCAGCCTGACTGTCGCAATAAAAGCAGATACTCCGAACGCGCCACCTATTCTTAACAATATAATCGGCAGCCATTTGGACAGAATAGGTCTCCGCTGGAAAAACAGAGGCATGCTTGTCTAACGAGTAGTGAAGTCTAGTGTTGTCGGTCTCCTCTAAGACACCAGCACTGGACCCTTGACTTATTTTGGAGCCGTCCGTGAAGATTCCATTGCAGCCTAATCCAAGTTCAGACTCTGGGCGAAGCCAGATCTAACCGCAAGGAAAGTCGACTTTTACTTTCCACAAATACAGTCCATGATGAGGTAAATCAAGCAGAGCATCTAGAGTAGAGCCAGGCGTACTCGCTCTCATCCAGGCGAGACAGCCCATTCTTTGCAGTTTCGTGTATAAGGCAGTCACATACTTACGCAAAAGCCCAGTCCACCAAACAGCCGACGCATAAGCTAGAAAAGGTCTTATTATAGCCTTATAGATCCAGAGGATTTTTTTCGATCTCGTTAAGAGATCCGTGACATTGCCCTACCAACTTAGATTGAACTATTGGCGATTTCAAGACTTTTATCGCTGCTTGACCATCTGTATAGAAAACAAAACCCATTCAGTTAATTGAAAGCCAGGCTGCGGCTTCTTGGACTGATGTGACTTCTGCTTGAAATACACTACATTGGTCAAACAGTCGTTGGGTGATACCAATATCCAGAAAATTCCCACACCTCTTCCAGACGGTGTCTTCGATTTGTCGCAGATTTGTTTAAAATTTCTCCCGATTCCTAAGCACTTCTGTTGGGAATTCTGGTTTCGAACAATGGACTCTCTGTGGTCTTAGTGACCTGTTGACACTTCCTACAAGTTGGACCGGCCTTTCTACCACGGCCCTTCACGGAGAAAGTTGTTGTGATGCAAGTTGTCGTATTGGACGTATGCTGGGGTCCTGTTTATCGGATGATGGAAGAAATTTTAGACTCCTAGAGAACTACTTTTCAAGATTTGTTAATTTGTCAGCCCCGATAGATACACCAAGATAGACGATTCTCTCACGGGATACTTCAATTGAAACTTGATCTCTTTTTTTTATCTATGATAATTATTTGTATAATACTAACTAAACAGAGTGACGTTGCGTATATAATTGATCGGTCTAGACCCGTTTGTCCATATAACTCAGTCCTATAGGCCTGAGCTTTAAATAAGGCTTAGTAGCCCTTCGATATTGTAACTGAATTTGAACGGTAGAAATCGCCATTTGAATGTACATACATATCTTGTTATTTATTAATCGTAGCAAGTCACCAATATGTTGCGGAAAAGACTTGGTTAAAGATGGTACCCTTGTGGTACGCCATCATTTTCACCAAAATTTTTCTTTGTGATGGCGTAGTTGTCTGGATTTTAGTTGAAAAAGGGGTCTAGGATATATCCGTCGTTTTGGTTACCTGAAAACTGTGTTTCTTCCTATCCTATCTACCAGGATCTGAAATGTAATTATGACTACTTCGTGGAATAGGATGTGACGGTTGAGTGATAAATATTTTCGTCCCTGTCAAAAACCGTCCCAAAAAACAATTCTGTACTGTAGTCGTCTTCCAAATCAAAGCTTTTATTACGAATTTTTATTTATTTTGCTTACAAATTTGTAAATATTATCTATTCGTCAATAGTTGTTGATTCGACATATAAAACAAAGTAGCATTTCATACACACATGCCTTTAAGGAACAAATGTTTATTCTGTGCACGTTGTGTAAGTAAGATTTACTCATTTAAGAATAGCTTGTATGCCTGATTTATTGATATGATTATTAATTGAATGTATCAACAAAAATAAAGCCCACCCACTACCATCGATCAATAGTTTCGAGTAGTTGTCACAGTTTGTTAGCCGTGTCGACTATGCTAATGTCACACATGGTGATGTTACAAGACACGCACTGTGCACTAAGCAAACGCATATTCATAAGGTACCTACTTATTTGCTTAACATGACAATAAGTACAATGAATTGAGAAAACATGTTTCCGAATACTCAAATCCGCTAATGTCACTTACCGTCTTTACAGCTAATTTGTAAAAGCATAATGCCAAAGGTAAATGCCATAAAATATAATTTTCCATGTCAACGTTCCGGAAGAATGAATCCTCCATAGCTGACGGTTTTCTTTGACTTTCGATCAGCTTTTTAGATATTTGACTGTAATCGTTGCTACTTTATTTGCATACGCACATGACAATGGAGTGGATTGAACAAATGGCTAATGCCCGTGCCACTTACATTGTTAGATACATTAACCGACTTTTCGTCGATGGATTTCTCATCTATATGGTTTTGTTAAGTGATGTTTCAACGGTGCACTGAGTCGAAGATGAATTTGAATTCATAGATGCTTGACGCGAAGTTTTGTAGTGTCTCTTTAGGTTTAGTAGTGGAATTAGTGAAAGTCCAAGTTTAACCTAGGCTTACTCAAGTAGAAGTGACGAACTAGGCTTCACTATGAGATATGGACTGGGATCACTAGTCTAACATGTCGCTGCGAATTTTCCCCCAATTAGCTACAAGTTTACTTGGTTATGCCCATGCAGTTGACCTAAGTATGTTACGGGTGGCTCCATTCAAACATGCTTTTTAAATCCAAGTTTCGAACCAACATCAATTGAGGCCAAATACATAGAAATCTAAAATCGTTTCCAGCTGTAGAAAGATCGAAGATATGTAGCACCATATGCACGTGTTTCCTCAATATCAACTCCATTAATTTTTTGTCAGCCTACGTACGAATAGAGGACTTAAGAATAAGAGACAATCAAAGCCGTGAAGCCTAAGTCAGACGTCCCTTAAGTTGTTCAGAGATATGTACTTCACAATCTACAACCATATGGAGAATCTTACACACTAGATGACAGAAAATACAAGAATGACACTGATTTCGGCATACTCTTTCCCCTGAAAGGTTCATTAGAAGTGGCAGTTCAGCTAGGATGATCAAACTGGTGCTCATAATCGGCAACAGCCTCAGATTTAGACGGGACTCAAAGCTGTCACCAACCCTAAGATAGCGATTGGGGAAGCGAAAACTTCTACAACTAAGAGGACCGAAAGCCGAAAGGCTTTGTTATGTGTTTGCAAGGAAAAAATCTTCGAGTACTATTCGGTCCTGTCGACATTGAATTTGAAGCAATACGAACGACGAACTATACGGACTGTATAGTGACATCAGAAAGATTCGAGTTGAAGGCCTAAAATGCTTTAAAATAATAGGTCGAATAGGAATCAACGGGTAAGTCCGAAGAGTCAATGAATCCTTGTCATAATGTGGTAAAGGTAAAAGATCGCCAGCTGATGATGACCACTTTTAACCTAAGACTTTAGCTTTAGGTCAAGTTGAATAAAGAGGCTTCTTGTCTAAGGTTCCGATCTCCCAAACAGGCACACAAAGTGCACTTCAATGAGAATCCTTTCCCATAATTCCAGCAGGTGGGCCATCTCGACACAGAAGCCATACAAAGCTCCCGGTGGCGATGGAATTTTCCCTGTCATCATGCAACATGACATGTACACTCCTTTTGAATTCCTACGGCCTATCTCTAGATCCAGCAGTTAACATCCCGATAGCTTGGATAAAAGTTGATGTACTGTTCGCGCCTAATGCTGGCAGCAGATCTCCCGCAAACCAAAAGGCTTTCAGGCTTATCAGTCTCATTTCAGTGTTTATAAAGGATATTGAAAAATTATCAATCTTCACATCAGAAATATTGCCTTAATAGAGTACCCCTTAAAGGACCATCAATTCGCATATCAATCAGGAATATCGGCAATAACAGCCTTGTACCTTGAAAAGTCGTCTCTATCGAAGAAAGGAAGCGCCATCTATGCCTTTCTGGACACCACCAGAGCATTTGACAGTACATCGTTTCAATCTATCAGATAACTAGATGGACATCCTCCATGCTCAGCAGTAGAATCATTAAAACTACTAAAGGTTGTCCTCAAGCTTGAGTTCTATCCGCGCTACTATAGTTCATCGTAGTAGATACTCTTCTTAGCGACCTAAACAATCTCGGATTTCTAACTCAAAGCTATGCAGATATCTTACTCATAATAGTAAATTCAATGACTGGTGCCAAACAGAAGGGCTAAAAGTTAACCTAACATAAACAGTCAGCATACCATTTACCAAGAGGAGAAACTTACATCTCCAGACACTAACCCTAAATGGTGCATAACTCGATTTCTTAAAAGAAACAAAATATATATCCCGGAGTAACTCTAGACCACAAACTTAATTGGAAACCTCATCTAGACAGAACCACTGAAAAGGCGTCTAATGCCTTCTGGGCCTATTCTAGACTTTTTGGAAAAAATGGGGCTTAAAACCAAAGGCAATTTACCAGATTTACCTTACCATCATCACCCCAATTGGGAAAAGGGTAATCAAGCCCTACAAAATCTACAAAGACTGAAATGTCTTACTCCTGCGTTAGAAGTTCTTTTAGACGTTCCACCCTTACATATAAAAGTTATGAAGACTGCGCTGGCAAGCTATTTAAAGATGAGGGTTACTATCCCGAATGGTTTTAATAGTTGTTGAAGGTATGAAGGTTTCAACAGGGATCCAGGAGCGAGTTCTTGGTCTTCTAGGAATTGCTTTCCTGCTTACGACCTCAAGTTGCGCTCCTTCCCAAACTTCACTCAATGACGAAACAGAAGAGGTCTACAGACCTTCAGCTTCATATGGCCCTGATGTCATATGCTGTCGCAACATAAGGGTGGAGGACATGGTTTGTCATCCAAGATACGGAGGAAGTTTATTGCCAGTTGAACTTCTACCTTCCTCCACTTTGAGCAGGTCACTGACTTTTAGTCCAAGTTGGTTTGGAACTGTCTTCAAATCGTCCTACAGCTATCTGTACACAATAAAATAACATTAAAATGGATCCCAGGACCCCTATATAGGCATCGCAATGAGGCTGCTGTCGATCTTGCCAGATCTAGTGTGCCTTCTCCGCTTATTGGCCCCAAAACGCCTCAATAAGACTTACAGCCAGTATCTGCTTTCAGTTTCCATAAGAGCACAGTTTTCCAAGTACATTGCTACCCCCCAATCTACTTCCTCAAAACTATAACACACAAAAGATACACCTTTCCCCCTGCTAGTAACAGGAAAGCAGTTTAAGAGTTATCCCCCCCGGTTCATCTCCATTTAAAGGAATTTATTGCTCACCTAAGGCATCCCCATTAGCCACATCACCTCAGCAGCAGCCACACACACCTCCAAATTCAGTCTATCCGTCCATTTGTCTGTCTCTCATCCGTTTTAAGCCGGCCGGCTGGCCGACCGTGTCGTTTCCCTGGCAACTAGATAAAGTGTAATTTATCTACAAAAAGGAAACTCCTCCAGCACATTACGGGTAATTAGAAGATTTTTCATTTCACTTTAAAAATGATTCATGGCCAGGATTTTAGGCTTTATTACGCGCGCACCCACCCTAAATTGGGTTATTAAGCGACAAAAACCATAACCAGCCCCGAATCTACTTCATTAGCATTCACCGCGAAGATGGAATAAAATCAAAACGCAGATACACAATAAATGCCAAAGACACTGATGCCTCAAAGGTTAACGAGAAGACTGCCGCTGGCTGGAACTGTTTAGAATTCGTAACATTCCAACAACGTTTCCCTAATGAATGTCACACTGATTGGTACTAAACGCTCAATTCACGGCTCATGATCATCGAAAATTCAGTACAGCAGCAGTTCTTCATCGATTGCGTTGCGTATCGTTCTGAAGTCGTTCAAGACAACACGAACGCAACAACGAACGGGCCTCCATGTTAATTATGGCCAGTGTCTGTCGCATTTTTCTTTCAATGCGCGCCGTGTATCTGCATCTGAGTATCTAATGCAGCATTGGATTGGATTTATGAGGCAAAATCCGTTTGTGTCCATTCCGTATGGAACGCTATACCACTCGAAAAAGAAGAAGCACCACAAACAACAACAAATGAATCAGAAAATGTCTCAATGACGTTATATACTGCATCCCGGCCGACACGGCCGGCATGGTATTCCGAATCCGAATCCGATACGATTTTCATTTTCATAAATATTCATGAGGGCATTGTTGTTGGAAAAGCGATGAGATGTTATTGACTTTTTGACTTCTGTTGTTGTATGGAGCGCGTTTGTTGTTTTTTTCTCTCGATTCGTTGTATTTTTCGGTGTACAGTATCGGTATGGCATCCATGAGATACAAAAAGAGAAACACAAACGTATTAGCAGCGTTGAGAGTTTATGATGGTGCGCGGGGCTTCTTCTTTAGCTTTAGCTTTAGCCGGGCCATTGTTCTTTGTGTTATTGCAATCTACCAATGAATGGCTTAATGGGTGCGCGCTGCTGTGAAAAGTGACGGCTATGTGTTGCGAAGGTTTTTTATGAGTTAATTATCAAGCCGCCGCGCCGCGCCGCCATGGAGCAAGGTATGAAATTGTTTTTCTAATTTGGGAATCTTAACACTTGGAAACTCTTATTAGGTTATTCACTTGGGTGTTTCGATGGCGCAATAACAACCTTTTTGGTTTAAATTTTCAGATGCTGACCGATAGTGGATAAAGCTATGGAATAGCTTTACATAGGTGGATAACCTTTATGCCATATTCACCTTTATCGACGTTATTCTTGGAAATATGGCACATTCAGAGTTCCAAATTTTGTTTTTTTTATTCTCGGAAGTTGTAAGCCAGTAAACTGAGATACTGGCACAAGAGGCTAGTAGATGGGTGTTAAACCCACCTAAGGCCTTAATGGACTTCGAAGTACTTGGTTTTAAAGTCATTGAGTAGAGTTAGGACTAATGGTTGTCTGTGCAGACTACGATTACTTATCAACTTCAATCAACCTTAAATGGGTTCAAAGGAGTAGAGACTAAGACCTAGTCTTGTTGCTCGTAAGACACTCGATTTGACTTGATATTGTATGAAGAGTTCAAAACTACTTATGTATGTCTCCGCATGGTATGAGATACTATGGTTAATGAAGACAGATCCAAACCTGAGCACGAATGTGACCCATATAAGGTATAAGGCGAAAGTAGAGCTTCTTCTAAGGCTTGCAAGTCGATAGTACTTAAGCTCAACTGACTATCAGACAAATGTAGACAACGAGTTTGGGACAACAGCAGAGGAAAGCTGATTCGCTACCTGAAAAGTTTGGAGGAAGGTTGAATAGATACCAGGGACAGCGGTCCTCTATCAATTGGGGTAGCCAATTGGGAAGAACCATTTAAAAGAATTTTTTAAGCCGAATGTTATAATATAAACGATTTGGGGTTAATTGTAACCAGGACCGAAGATCAACAGTTTTCAGTAGCACTCACATTAGCCATATGGCAGAATTATGCGATGTTTCCGACTGCAGTTCACTGACAGTTAGTCAGACGCCTAGTCGATATGACATCGCAAAAGCAATGATGTAACATTAAAGAATAGAATACCAACAGCAACAACGAAAGTAAGCTCAAGTAGCTTGCAGTAAATAGAGCATTTGAATGCTGCAACCCGATTTTTTATGAAATACATTATGTAACTCTGGTCTACGGAGACTATAGGCAGATGGATTGAAATCCAAGTTTGTTACAAGATACGGGCTCAATTTTGTCTTTGGAATATTTCCACCAACTATTACAAAAAGTTAAAAGAGATTGACTGAGTTGTCCCCAATTTTCGGGGTCCCAAGACCCGCCCAGTCCCGAAATGAGGTAGTAAAAGCACGACTTGTCGTTGAAAAATTTTTATAAATTGTCACCAGCTATCAATTGTCACAAGCTACCAATCCAGGTCTTGAAACTAACTTATCCTATGTGAATCGTGGTATATGATCTTTCTGCAGTGCCACAAGGTAGTCATATTAGACCACTCATTATACAACCAGAACCCTCAAAGGAAAATCAATGATGATAGATATTAGTTTAGAATTATCCTTCCAAACCAAATTAACTTGGAAACCGAAACAAGAAATTAAGTTAGTTTGACTCCAACCAAGTTGCCAAGTGGTCCATTGTTGGAGTTTTCTACACAATTTGCTGGTCTATTAGGTGCTATGACTCGAACCATCATAGTACGTATTATGATGGTTCCAGTAATTATTACATATTAAGTGTTAACCTAGACGCAGCAGCGCACATTTTTTAAAGAACAGAGTTTAGGGTGACTTGTTGGAACGAGGGATTCTAGGTTCAATCTCCAGACAACACCTAAAATTTTTTTACCCTCTCGCGAGCGTCTGACAAACAGCCAAGACTAAAAGTGTCATGAATAGCCTCTCAAAGCAAAAAATTTCCTCTCGGATATGGAATTAAACAGTAGAGCCCTTCCATTTGTGTAAAGAATGGTTGTGAGAAGCTACATAGGCTCAGGATCCCATAGACCTGTCGCACCAAAAATTTGTATTTTTTATTTTTTATTATTTTTTTTTTGCCTGAATTCTTGGACATCTAGGTATCTAGGATAAAGAAAGAGCTAACATTCTTACCAAAAACTAAACTTCCATAGGATACTGTTCCTCGGTTCAGCACATACATTGGCATGAAAGGACCGAAAGATAACAGAACTAATTATCTGCTTGTAATGGAAAAACTTGGCTTTAGGACCGTAGTGTGTTGAGTTGTGTAAAGTGGCATTGTTGCTGCCATTGAAACGGTTTAACAGTTTATCAGGATGGTCGATTAAATCCAAACCTTTTCAGTTGCAAAGGCTTTAAGAACAGACTTCAGAAACTACTCCGAAAGTTCAAATGTATTCTATACTAATCCTGGTATAATAGATTTCGTACTCCTGTTGGATTTTAAATTTATACAAAAATCAGCTTCGAATCCAGTGCTGAGTCTTTCATCACCGATTTACATGACCTTTCCCCAAACCTGCGACCGCAAATTTAGCAGAGACGTGGCGATTAGACATTTCAAAACTACATAGCAGTGAAATTATTAGTAAAGCTAGTCTTCTCTTAGTTTTTTTCTCTTCTAGACTCCTCAAAATGATGGCAAAGACGTAGCAGTTCCCAGCTTTATTAGGTAATCTGACGGATCGAGAGGAAGAAAAGTTTTAGAAACATTAGTCGAAGCTCATTTTTCAGAAAGTAGCATACCAACTGTTTCACACCTAATGTGCATTTTGATAACGTCAGCTTGTCAATAGAAGAAGAGGTGGATCATCTCATCGATGATCCATGATGATGATGGGCTATAATATCCTTCGCATCATTCAAAGCGCTGGGCACTGACGGCATTCTGCCAGCTATGCTGGAAAGGATAAATGTCGAGCATAGTATTACCAATTCGCTTTGCAAGATGCTCGTCACGAGAAATATCAATTCTACTCGAGGACATAGTTCAATAAGGAAATCGGTTACTATAGGCTAGGCAGTCCCCAGGGAGGGATTATCTCTCTCCTTCTCTGGGTTATTGTCATAAACGATATACTTAAGGATCGATTAGCATCACTGCTTATGCGAATGATGGTGATTTTAGTTCAGAGAAAAGTCTTAGATACATTGACCGAAATGATTAAATCAGCCCTTAACAAGCTCAGAAAATGGGCTGAAAAGTGTGGACTTCATATCAATCTTGAAAAAAAAACCGAACCAATACCACCTTTCAAATTGCCTGGGCTTGCTGGTACTAGATAGAAGGCTAAATTGGAAACCTAACGTTCAGGAAAGAGTCCGTAAAGCTCAGATTGCTCTCTTCATTTGCAAGAGGACAGCGGGAAAAAGTGGGGCTTGATACCGGCAATGATGCATTGGCTTTGCCTATACATTATGGTAGTCAGATGCATTCTTACATATGGGGCTCTTGTTTGGGATATGCTGACTAGGATACAGAGAACAGCCTGCATTGCCATCACTGGCGCTCTACGCACTACGCCCACTGCTGCACTCGAGGTATTTATGTATCTTTTACCACTGGATCTACAAATAAAACTACAAGCACGTAACAATACGCTTCGTTTCACTAACGCAAGGGTCTTCAAAACTAGCTATATGGGACATAACTCTATTATTAAGGGTTCATTCCCCAATATCCCTGTCGAAGCGAATGAAAGTCTTGGTACACTTGCCTTTGCTACACCCTGCGAAGTAATGTACCCTAATAGGAGGTCAGGGATATATTCGAGAGATATAGACCTGCATGTGGTTCTGAGACTTCCGGACAGAATGCAGTGTATTCTAGGCAGAGCTTCTAGCCGTTCTTGAAGCAACGGAACTATTTGATATTGGATCAATATCCAACAAGAATAACGCCATCTACATTGACAGTCAGGCAGCGCTAAAGGCGCTAGAGTCGTACATCACTAAATCTGAACCGAATCAGGAGTTGTCGCACAATGTTCAGGCCCATTATGTTCGCAGAACCGAGTCAGATTATATTGGGTTCCTGGACACTTGAAGGGATTAGACCATCAATTGTTGATCATTTCTGCTTTATGGCACTGGAGCTTGGACTCTATTAAAAGTGAATGAAGATATCATCGGTCACTTCGAGAGGAAGATTCTTCGTAAAATTTTCGGTCTCGTGAGCGTTGACGGGCTTTGGAGGAGGAGATTCAACGACGAACTATTGAAATTTAAAGATGCACGATACAAGATGTACAGCGATATCGACCTAGTCAAAAAACTGTGCATCAGTCGTTTGAGATGGTTAGGATATGTAGAGCGAATGGACACCACTGCCTCGGCCAGCAAAGTCTTCGAATTAAACCCAGAGTGACAGCGCAGTAGAGAAAGATCTCACCTTAGGTAGAGCGCGCAAGTAGAAGGAAACCTGAACTGACTTAGAGTGCGCAACTGGAGGCAGTTAGCTAAGGACCGGGCTAATTGAAAAAGCTTGTCATTGGAACCCCAGGTTCACTCCGAATTTAAGCGCCATCCAACTAAAAAGAAGAAGAAAACCTCCAATGACCGTGGCTAAGAGAATTATTCTTGATAAAATCATCAATATGGCCGACCTAAGATGGGCAAACTTAGCAGGGCACAGGATTTCAAAGGCCTTGTGGCCTGAGTTAGATTGGAAAAAACCTGAAGAATTAATAAAACTCAGCAGATCAAAGTTAAGAATAGCGACAGGGATACTCTCTGGCCATTGCTTTCTGAGGAAGAACGCCATGAGATTAGGTTTAACGAACACGGACACATGCAGGTATTGTGATGACCTACATCTCGCAGAAGATGTTATTCATTTACCCTGTGAATCAAACCATTGCTCGAAGTAGAGTAAAGTATCTACCTTGGAAGATACTTTTTTAAATATCTGACTGTAAAGGTTCTCTAGAGATCGCGATGGTATTATGGTTCCTAGTCCTTAAATGAACTCATAACCATATACAACCTAATCTAGTCTTTTTCTAGCAACTGCATTAGATGTGATACCGGATGTGTTCGAAATTGTATGCATAAAAATGTATAACAACATGCATTCATGAGAATAAGATTGGCCCTTAAAGCGAGCCCTGTGGTACTCCTTGCATGATCTGTTTCTGTGTGGAAATGTTAACTCTATGTCACATGACTTCCATAGTGAGGATATGAAAATATTTCAAATATATAACCTTAAGAAACCCCCTTAAGCTATTGAGTAAGAAAATCCTTAGTTAAGAGAAGAAAAAAGGAAGAAGAAGGATGCAGAATCCAAACTAGAGTGACAAGTGACCACCAAACTAATAGGTACCATTTATACCATCAGTAAGTCGATTCAGCTATTAGACTCTTTCTCTAAGATCTAGAATCATTCTATCAACTCTTGGCAACAGCATTTCAATCAAGTCCTTCCTCTTCTACGGCTTATGGTTCCTATTTCCTTCTGTTTAATCCTATTTCAATCTTGATTCCTTCTGTTCAGTTTTCACTGAGATGATGGAAGGGACTTTGGATAAGCCAAGTACATGGGCTACTAGTTGTGAACCAACAAAAACGAACTGAAGCCGCTATAGATACTGCAGATACCTCGTCAAATCACCTGAATTGTAAGAAGCTCCATCTCGAATGAATCCTTCAACCAATCGAAATTCATAACTACATTTTGGTAGGTGAGTGAGTTAATAAAAAAAAGAAGTAATAATTCACAATTTATCAATTAAACCAATCACCTTGACAATTGGCAATCAATTCAAAATTAGTTCACTTTAATGAAGTACCTCGGCAGCGCGGCGGTGAGTACATAACGTGATTGAAATAATTTTTAATAAATATTCACGTATTTTTCATCATATAAACCCCGTCTCAATCAAAACATCATTCCAGTGTGAGTACGCAAATACCTCATTAATTCGTTTAACAATTAAATTAACGCTCCTTGTTCCTGGCTGAATCCAGCAATAAAAATGTTGCAATTCCCAAGCAGCATCAACCGGTGGAATATGCACCACCCTACCAACTACATTGGTTGAGAAATTAAATCGAAAATAATTGAAAATTCAATTGGTAAACTATTTACCCTAGCAATGACACTAATTACAACAATTTTCATTCATTTAATAACAAAATTGAATTTTGATTATGGCCTGCGTAGCAGTAGGACTGTGTGCGTTTGTTTGGCGCGGGTGCGTAATTCTGGTTGCGATGATGCGTTTTTCTAGGACGAATATGTATCGCACCGGGCCGATCAACAACAAACATCGTTTAAATGAAAAAATAATGAAAGTTTTAATTAAACGCCGAGCTCGGCGAACTCGAACAGATGTTGGTATAGTGGTAGATACTGAGGTTGTTGTAACGTATTTTGGTTTTGAGTGAATTTTAAAATTTATTACCCACTGTATGTGTGCTGTACCCACTGTGGGATGTTTTCAAAATGTTTTGATAAATATTTTTCATTGAATTTTCGGTTGTGATTATAATTTTGTTGAAATTTGTTTTTGGTGTGGTTTGCAGGCAGTCTGTGGTGCATTTATTTACTTAGGTTCCGTTTAAGTGGTAGTGGTAGGTACTCATGCACTAAACTGGGATATTCGAAATGTTATTAAATCTGCTATATGGTTGGAAGCTATCCGCACTTTACAGATGTTATATTCTCGTATTCATTTAATTATTTTTAATAATTTATCTAGTTGTAGATACAGCAGATAGTACCTACCTATGAAGATACAAGTTTTACATTGCCCGTGTGAGTATAGAGTATGAGTATGATTGACGGTTGATCTGATCATTCAGACTGATGGTTGGACCATGAGGTTTGACATATTTGTACCTATCAAATGGAAACACGATCTGAATTGTTGATACAAATTCCGAAGAATGGAAAAAAATGGAGTTAGAATGCACATACGGTTCAGGAAAGATACTATCGCGATGCAGAAAATGGGACAAATAGCGTCAGATATTCAAAAATTCTCACAAGTTCGCGAATAATGTGATCAAGGATCGCTGCCATCAGGATGAGGCGCGATCACTCGGATCTGATGCACATGCACATTCTACTGCACAGCAAGGAGAACTTTTATGACAGTATATCCGAGGGCTCTGCTAGGGGATTTCAATTCCAAAATTGATAAAAAAAATACATATCTTTGGTATGTAGGTAGTTGAAAAGTACAGCGTTCACGACAAGACAACATATAATAGCTTCCAACAAATCGACTTTCCTCCAGTTACAGTGATAAGTAGCACTAGGTTCACCTTCACATTAAAGCATTGCAGCGCAAAACAAGGGTAGAGAGGGAGAATTCCCTAATTTAAATGGTGTGCTTGTACAAACAGTTCAGGACTCTGAAACGTAGGGTATGATACCCTAACTACCCAAGTTCACAAAGAGGAACTCTGGGAGATCCTTTTGCGCATCTATAGAATCAACGAACGAAGCTTCACGCCTACGGAAGATCCTGGCCAAGACACTAACACCGGCATCCAATATCAGAAAAAGTGATGGTACCTGGGCAGAGTCACATAAGGAAACGCTGGATATACTTCTGAGCACCCATTTTCCCGAGAACCCATTCCAGAGACGACATCGGGAATAAGCGCGGAAGAGGTGGGTAATATAATAGATGAAGACAAGATAGCTTGGGCAATTAAGTCATTTGCTCCATATAAGGCTCCAGGAATGGATAACATTCGACCTGTGATGTTGCAACAGTCAGTGGATATTGCTATTCTATCTTCACAGGATGCCTTAAGATAGGTTATGTCTCTAAAGCATGGCGGGTTGTGCATGTTGTATTTATTCCCAAAGCGGGAAAGTGACCCACACAAATGCTAAACTCTTGAGACTTAACAGTCTGTCGTCTTTTATGCTAAAAACACTGGAACGTTTAATAGATCCATATGTACATACGAAACGTGATATCTATCCGAATCACAACATGCATACATTTGCGGTAGGTCGGTAGATACAGCCCTCCACAGGGTCGTACCAAGCATAGATAGATCCCTCCACTTCAAGGAATGCACTTTTGGGGCGTTCCTAGACATTGAAGGGGCGTTCAACAATTGAATTGCTCAGATGCTTCAATCGAGAGTTATATCTTCATTGCAAGGATATGTACCTATCAGGAGAAGCGTCTGCAGAGGAACCCAACAATTAGAAGTCTTATCCCCTCTTATATTCATATTCCTTCCCTTCAGTCCTAAGCGAAAGACTCAATCTCGCACTACAACTAGTGGAAAATTGGGTTAGCAGCAAAGGGAGTGAACCCTTCAAAGACAGAGGTAGTTCTCTTCACTAGAAAGAGATCAATTCTTGCCTTCAGACCCCCAAGTATCAGTGGTACTGAACTAAGTATCTCAGGTTCAGCCCGATACCTGGGTGTAATTCTAGATTCCAAACTAAATTGGAAGGATTAACACTGCTGAATGCGTCAAAAAAGCATGCGTAGCTTTCTATTCTTGCAAATAGGCATTCAGTAACACGTGGGGTTTTAAGCCAGCTGTGGTGTACTGGATATACACGGCGGTCGTAAGACGCATTCTTACATATGGCTCACTGGTATGCTGGACGGTACTGGAGAAACAATACCAGCCATCTAATCTCACCAAAATCCAGAGGGCAGCGTGCATCGGAGTCATGGGATCAATGAAGACAACAGCAATAGCGGTAATGGAAACCATGCTTAGTTTCATTCCGCTTGATATATAATGTGACAGTCTGGCGGCTTAAACCGCTGTAAGACTGAGGGAAGGCCGAATGCGGTCATCGAGCGAACTACCAGCTGTTTGTCAGAAACTGATCACATGACCCCCACGTTAGCATTTGAAAGGAGATTCGCTATAAGAAGTTTTGACAGACTGTACTGGAAGTGCCGAAGAACCATGAAGAAGAAGGAGCTGGCGTTCTATACCGACGGTTCTAAGATGGACGTTGGCACGGCACTCCTTTAGAATAAACGATGATTGCAGCGTCTTTCAGGCCGAAGTCACAGCCATCATACAGGCTGCTAAGATTATAAGTGAGAGCAATATCGTTGGCAGAACGATTACTGTGTATATAGACAGCCAGGCAGCCGTTAAGGCTCTGGACTCCGCTATAATCAGATCAAGGCTTGTGAAGATCTGCAAATCGCTCTTAAAGAGATATCTAGAGTTAATGCGTTGACCCTCTGTTGGGTGCCAGGGCATATGGATACCTTAGGAAACGAAAGGGCTGACGAATTTGCTAGGAAAGTGTCGGCGCTGCACTTATCGCGGGCCCTCACTTTTGTAGTAACCCCAATCAGTTCCTTACGGAAGAAAATAGAGGATGAAGCCATCGGTCGAGCAAATAGTCGCTGAGTTCATCTGGAAACATGCGCAACGGCCAGGGCCCTATGGCCGGGCATCAGCAAGAAGAGATCAACTTCTCTGGTGAAACTGAATTGTTATAAAGCACTGGTCGTTTCAGGGATAATTATTGGTCATTGTGCCATTGGCGTCCACGCCGAGCAACTCGGTGTACTACATAATGACTTCTGTAGAAGTTGAAGGGAGGAAGAAGAAATTGAGTTAATTCGTCACCTGCTGAGAAGAGAAGAATGCTGAGAAGAGAAGAATGCTGAGAGAGAAGAATGAGGACTCTCGGCAGTTACTTCTTCTCGGATTTGGAGGACTTGGGTAACGTAGAGCTGACGGACCTCCTGAGATTCATATCATTATCTGGGTGGTTCAAATAGCGGGCTTTATAGGTTAAATGATTTGGCACAATGGACCCGAACTGTGATCTAAGTGAACAGTGTCACTGTCACAAGGCACCCATTTACCTAACCTAACCTATGATACCCTAACTAAGTGTCTAGCTTTGATGGCCTACTTGATGTAGCTTTGATAGGGTGCAGGCAACAAATTATTATCTGACAAGTCCAGTAGGATGAAAGCATGTCCAATAAAGGCCAATCACCGAAGCTTATTCCCTGCTTACCGTGGCATATAAAATCCTATCCTGCTTAATCTGTGAATGTCTCAAGTAATTTTGGCAGATAAACAGTAGATTAAATTCTTACACTTTACCGAAGCTCCGAAATGACCAACGATTTCAAGGTGAAGACCTACCAGCAACTGACAGTATTCTTTGCCTCAAGTGAGGTATCTATAGATCTACAGTGCGATGGGTGAATTCTTAGAATCACAAAACTGATAAAGATAGTTGAACTTGGTATCGCCGATAAGACTATCTATGAACTTCAATATTTTGCGGTTAGATGTATAGTTAGTAACATGTTCCTTGAGATTATCCTTTGAATCCGGAAGACGCATTCAAAATCCATTTCCTAAACTGAACTCCTAGAAAACAAAGTCATAAAGCAGTAGATACGAAGAAAGCCAGTCGATAGCGATAGACGGAGTGGAGGAGAAATCCCAAAAAAAAAACCGAAAACAAAAGATGCCTCCGCCGTCACCGCCGCTGTTGCTGGTTGAAATGAAATTCATTAATCTGCTGATTTGTATTTTGGCGGCACGGCACGTTTTGTAATTTTCAATGTCAACAGGGATTTTTGCCAGAGATTTAGATAATCTGCTCAAGTGCACATTTACACAATACGGTTTGTACGTTTTTTGAGATATTTTTTGTATCTTTTGTTTTCCGTTGGTATCCGTATCCACCATTCCTTGTCGTTTTATAAAGGCCTCTTAACCTTGTATAGTTTTGTTGCTTCTACACGCACCACGTACGTACATACGGTTTTGTGGTGACGACACGGCGTGGCGTGGCAATGAAGCTGGAAATGAAAGTAATTTACTTGAGGTTCAGCGTTTTACGCGAACTCTCGTTTTCGCGCAAAGGCTTTGGGGTTTTTTCTTGTTTAGTTGGTTTGAACTCGCACTCGCACTCGCAGTCGAGCATAGTGACATTCATGTATGTAAGTGCGGCACCTTAAGCCATTTCATTCACGTGATATGGTTTTGTATCTCGTTTGGTTACCTGCCGGTAGGTGTGGAAAAATTCCTTTCTGATTGCGGAAATGGATACTTGGAATCAACCGAATGGAACAATGCCAATGTCTGATTGTTGCAATAAAAAAGAGAATTTCATGTTTCATGGTTGATGTCCTTGTATAGCAGATATATAAGGTAGGGCGGAGGTTATCAAGCTTGGAAGGACATGCTGAGTTCAGATATCTTATCAAGGTTGATGTTAGTCGATGTAGGTCGTAAAAGCTTATAAGATACTTACTGCTAAGTTTACATGTAGACATAGACATTTTGAACTTTCTAATATCTAGCGTAACAAGCTATTTTCGATTTAGAGGGATCTGTACCGAACCTAGGTGGTTATTCTTCAACAAAGGCTTTCCTAAAAAATTGTGCAAAAATTCACCTCTTTGCTCTTAAAAAGCTATACCCTGGGATTGTATTCCCAAGTGCACTTGTTCTGTAACAAACAGCGATTGGCAGATAGCAATTTCTAGGACACATTCGGTAATACCGTTCGCAACATCTCCCAGTACTCCCAGCTTTGGGTTGAAGGCTGCATTTTGTATTAGGCTAGTTTATATGAAGTGACTGCACCACCTTACTTCGATCTCTACATATTCTTTGAAAGAGAATATTAAACAGTTTTTCTTATGAAGCTACTCTTAGTCAATGGAGATCTCGCAGATACATTCCGAGCTGGTGGCTTTTCTGACAATTTGACAAATTTATTAAAGGTGTAATCTGTGGTTACTTTTTTACTGATTCTCCTGCGGCTTGGTTATTGACTTAGAAATGAGTCGTTTTTTCCTTTTCTTCTTAGTCGCCGCAGCCTCTGCATATGTATGATGGAAAAAAATAGCTGAGAAATGTTAGGCTAATTGGTGTCAGGCTGACCCTAGATTGGTCCAGTTCTGAACCTTTTCTTACTGACTCGTATATCGCAATCCCTGGCTGCCCAATACATACATATGCAAAAAGGCTATAGGTTCCACTTGGGGCGTACAATCAAACATTATGCACTGGAAATACACCTTGCTAATAAAATCAATCCTCTTGTATGGAATACTGGTTTGGTAGCCCTCCTTACAGAAGAAATCTAACCTAGCTTCAATGGGAAAAATTCAACGAGTTGATATCGTCAGCAAAAAACTGGCTACCTGCTCAGCAATAAGACTGAGAAGCTCCAAACAATGGAAGGAGCAAAACACTGGACATGCCAGAATACTATCGATGCATTGTCATTTTCCACAGCGCAGAGGCCTAATTTCCTGGCAGCCACAGGGTGATAGGATTTTAATGGCCAGATTCCCGACAAGTGTATGTCGCGTCACCATTATATTGTGTTACGCGCCCACGGATGCTTCGTCTGAGGAAGAAAAGAGAGACCTTGTACAACCAGTTGGGAGCTGTGTATAATGCAACACCCAACGGCGACATTGTCATAGTTCTGGGGGACCTGAATGCCAAGGTAGACTGAAGTATCCGTGATAAGAAATTCCAGAATTCGCACCTCAACCTCCAGCAAAGAAGAGATCATTACCGCGATCAAAGTAGTGAAAACCAATAAGACGGTAGGACTTGATGGCATACCCGCGAGCTACGCCAACTGCATCGGCTGAGCTACTGTTTCCACTTGTTGGGAGGACCTGGGAAGCCGAGAGATGTCCGGATGAGTGGAAGAAGGGAATGATCGTCAAGCTCCCTAAAAAAGGCAATCTAATACAGGCAGTGCGAAAACTGGAGTCGTATCTGCGTGCTACCTGCTGTGTCTAAAGTAATAGCTAGAATTATCCTGGAGCGAATCAAAGTACACCTCGAAGACACACTCGATGCTATACAAGCAGGTTTCTGCTCTAGATCCACCTGTGTCGACCACATCAACACCCTGCGGATCATCATCGAGCAATGCGTTGAATACCGATCACCACTACAGCTGCTGTTCATTGATTTCAAAAAGGCGTTTGATAGTGTTAATCGGGAATGTATTTGGCTTACCTTGCGCAGGAGAGGCATTCCTGATAAATTAATAGCTATTATCAATACTACATACGATGGATCCACATGTCACGTTTTGCACAGAGGAAGACTGTCTGAGGAATTCGAAGTCCAAAGTGGGGTTCGGCAAGGATGCATACTTTAACCAATATTGTTTCTATTGGTGATAAGCGATGTGCTAAATGCGGCTTTATCGACGGGAAATGGAGGAATTCAATAGACTTTTACATCCGAACTCAAACACCTCGACTACGCTGACGATGTATGCCTACTGTCTCAGAGAATAATGGACCTTCACCAAATGACAGCAAATGTGGAGAGGGAAGCTGACATCGTGATCAGCCACAATAGTGATCAGCCTAGGACCGAACTCATCAACTCATATATGCATTGCTGGACAAACGGTTGAGAGAGTAGAGGGTTTCCAATACCTTGGGAGTATTGTCTCAACTGATGGCGGAACCGAACTGGGTATAGCCAGCCGAATAGGGAAAGCAAAATCTGCGTTTGGGATGCTATCCACAATTTGACGTAGAAATGCAATTAGCTTAAACACCAAGCTACGACTATAGATGTGGTACCTGGAGAGTGACCGCTACTATCACGAGGAAGCTGCAAACGTTCGTTAATAGGTGCCTACACAACATTTTAAGGATTTTCTGGCCACACCGTATCTCTAACGAACAGCTTTATCAGAGAATGGGTCATGAACCTATAGGCACAACCATACAACGACGAAAGTGACAGTGGATTGGTCACACTCTCCGAAAAGGTGACAGGTCCATAGCTAACCACGCGATGCAATGGAATCCGCTTACTCAGGATGGCAGAATACGCAGCGGTCCCAGAAGTACATGGCGCACAGCAGTTGAGAAGGAAGCACGGCAATTGGGAAAGATTTGGGGAGAGCTGAGGTACATTGCCAGAAACCGCACACGATGGCGCGTAGGCGTTGTAGAGGACCTAGGACCCACAAGGGGATACAGAACATAGGTAAGTATCTTCCTCATACTCAATACCAAACAGAACTGAATGGATACACCACAATGTTCTGTAACAAGAATCGCTGTCAATTTTTACGGTTGGGTTTAAAACCGAGGACGGATGCTGTAGTGTTCTCAGAAGACCTGCATATCCATCTCTCCTTTAACCCTTCAAACTAATGCAGCGTTTTTCAAGCCGAAGTCACTGCCATCCATTAAGAAGATGACTGGTTGGTGGTTATTGCAGTATCAGCATCGGATACTGTCATTTACATCGACAGTCAGGCAGCCATCAGATTCCTTGCATCCAGCACAACAAGATCCAACACTGATCAACGATGGTTGGACAGTACAACCTCAGTCTGGGCACCAGGCCACTGTAACATACCAGGTAATTGTGAGGCTGACGAACTGACTAGATGAGACTCCTTTAGTTCAAATAGCATAAGGGTAACCGACATCGAGGTACAAACGTTTTATGGTAAATACATTATTAACGCCAAAGCGGTAAGTGAGACTAATCATCGATGGCATCAAGTCGACCAATGCAACACCGCTTAGCTGCTCTGGCCGACTCTTAATAAAACCAGGTCCATAGGAGCTCTACAACATAAGACAGGAACCCTCTCCAAGATAGTTGATGCCCTCACCGTACACTGTGCTATAGAAAGACATTCTCAAAGATTGGACATTCTCCACAACGACTTCTTTAGAAGCTGTAGAGACGAAGAGGAAGAGAAGGCTATACTTGGCAACATCAGAAAGACTACATTAGGTGAATACCTCTTCAATGATCTAAATGATCTCAGCAACGCTTCCACGGCTAAGATTGGCTCCTTCATACAAAGGAGTAATTGGTTCCCAGAGTATGAATCCACTCACCTTATACAACAACCTTCTTCTGGACTAAGTGCATCCTCATCGCGGGCCGGTCCGGTCAACTAACCAACCAACCAAAATCTGACTTTCGACTGAAGGTATTTGCTAGATTCTCGTTCAGAAATCTTGTTTCAAGTAACAGAATAGATAACTATCTAGACAGGACCTAGATCCTTTGGTTCGATTATTAGGTTGTTCATTTGAATCCTCAGTACAATAGATGTACTCTTTTCAAAAAAGATGCCGAATGCGATAAAAATGGTTGTCGGTCAACTCTGGCATGATTTAAGTGAAGTAAAACAGAGTTGATGAGAGAATGGAGCCCTGTGGTAATCCAGCTTTTAAAGTAAAGTTGTTTTGTAATCTAAATGTTTAAGGATGCGCTGACTTTCATAAGGTTGAGAGTGGCGAGTTCCCACCATTTTTATTAGGATTTTGTGAATAGTGAACTGTTCTGTTGCTCTAACCGTATGTACATAGGTGGGTGCCATGACTGAATATATTCAATATTCACCAGAGAAGATGCAAATTGTTGTAAAAATTAGTTCTGATGAAGTAAAAGTATAGTATCGGTTGCCAATGAGTACTCCTCCTAATAAGAAACACGCGATTTTACAACTATCTATCTACTTTTATAAAAGGAACATCCTGAAACCAAAGATTCATCTGTAAAAGTGATCTAACTCTGTAAATAGTTATTATGTTTAAGAATAGTAAAATTGTATCATTTAATGTTGACATTGAGATTAAAATTTCAATCCATTAGCTATGAATTGTTCCGAACGTAACGCGAGTTACCATGGAATTACCTCTCGACCTATCTGCACCATCCACCACCGCAATGGCGTCGTCTATTCCATACGGCATATCAAATCGAGTAGTATGCGAAATAGCTTACACATTGATACCTAAATGAACAAAATCCATCAGTATCTTTTTATCGTACGAAGTCTTAAAGCTCCTCCCGATTTCGTTACATAAATTTGTCTAGCCGGTACACGTACCGACAGACCGAATTATAGGGCATCATGACGTCAAAATAAACATTTTCCTGATCAGGAGGGCATTGACAGCCATTGCGACGACTTTTATGTGATATGTAAGGTCTATATGAATGGTTAACTGAAATCAGGACCAATGTATCTACATCACGCCCGATGTAGGAACGACTATCTTTAACGTTACCTCTTGTCTGAACGAACCTTCGAGTAGATGGAGTATAACCCTGATACAATAATCTTCAGTCATGAAGCAAATATTTGATGAAAGGGCTCATTATGCTGAAACCGATCCATGCGATATTTTAGAAGGTATCTGAAATGCAATATGTATCTCTAAACTGGTCTTGAAAGTTTTCAAATTTAAGTTCGCTGCTCTGGGACACAATAAAAAAAAAACCTGGTTTTGGGAAATAGATGACATACTCTTAATGACTCGAGATACACAAGTGTTAAGTTATCGAAAGATTAATGCCAAATCCGGGTTCAATAGCAACTGATTTATGAAACCCAAACTGGCAAACATATCAAGAGACATGGCAAACAGTAAATCACTGATGTTAATCTTTCACCTGTTAACGCGCAGTGCGAGGTCGATTCGAAACTTCATCCCATCCAAATTGGTTATGTCAAATATAATTAAGTCATTCTACTCACTTTTCGGTGGTTCAAGTCGTATAGCAATGTCTGTTACCTGAAACAAAAAAAAAATGATTTATTTGCTCCAATTGAAGTAGCCAGAGGCATAATAGCAATGCAAACATAAAATATGTAAAAAGAGTGAGAGAGAGACCACTTGAAACGCACGCTCCTCAAATGAAAGTCATCTTCTCAAACACCCGACTGACCTCGATTCCAATTTTAGCGCGCTACCATCATCACTGTCCATAACAAGAACAACAACAACAACAACAGCAGAAATTAGGCCAAAATGCATCACAGCTTCATTAAGGAAATGTGTTTATCTTTATCTTTAAAAAACCACCACCACCACACACAACGGCAACAGTCCGAGATACAAAGAAAAGAAACCCAAAAGATACGTTCCACACCACACCGAGTAGCGGGAGGGGTAATGAGACGAAAGAAAAAGAAAAAAACTTGCACAAGATCACACCTCAATGATGGCTGTGTTGCCAATTTTGAAACATACAGTTAGCGAGCGGTATCCTACCCACAAATGTACACGGTACCATACCGCAGCCACACACCTTAACAGGTGTTAATCATGTCGCTTTGAACCCCCCCAAGTTGATGTGTATCTTTTCTCCTTTATTTGTCCAATTTCTTCGAAACTGTCTCCTGTATTTGGACACTTGGTCAAACATGATGCACGCGGATTGCAAATATTTACATTACCACTGTTTACTGTTTGAGATACATGTATCTATGCGGTGATAGATACATGTGTGGTTTGACTGGAATGGAAAGACTTTATCTTCTATTTATGTATTTAGTGTCATATCAAAGTCATATTTCTTGGAATTGCTTCTGCTACCAATCTGGTTTGTACTGCTTCTCCTAGATACTTACATAGATACTCGACTCATTCTTTCCCATATCGATGGATGTATGTAGTATGCCTATAGATATGTGTTAACGATTATCGTCATCTCTCGATCGATGTCAGGCTTTACGGATGAATCTTCTTCTTCTTCTTCTCTCATAAAGTCAATCAAAAGAAAGATAGACACAAACAAAGATAGTTGGACACCGAGGCCCAACAAGCGAAACCAGTGGAATTCTTAACTTTTTCTCTTGGCCATCTGAAGCGATGCGTATGGTTTAAACGAAAAGAAAGTCAACACAACGAATGTTAATGTCTTTTATATCATTTCCATTCTCCTTCATTCTTTTGTCATCGCCGAGTCGGATTGTTTTACCTATTTGATGTAAACTGACGTTCCTTTGAAGATACAGATACACAGAAGTTTATGTTGGAACCGTTTTGGTTTCATGTATTTAAATTGAGAGGTACATATGCACATTAACATGATGACATCTAGTATGAATCAGCTTAAGGTAGTGTAGATACTATGAGTTTATGACAGAGAGGTCGTCATGTCAAGGTGAATAGGGAAGGTGAACGAATGGTATAGGCAGGTAGTTTGTTATTACTCTTATTGGGTAAGTAATTCAACAGTGTTATTTCGGTTCGTCGAAGGTCTATGGTACTAGAGAGTCACATGTGGGTAGCAGCAGATGCGAGTGAAACATTGTTACTCAAACAAGGTAAGTTAAAAATAAACACGTCAAGCGTCTACTGTTAGATTGCGATAGAAAAAAAAAAAAAGGTTGAAAAGGTAAATAACAATTGGTCTAATGTGTGTTCATGGCACGTGACTTACTTAGATACATCTGTATCTTGTTTTAGATTACAATAGTATTTCTGTTGATTTCCAAGAAGGATATGATAGTACGTTTATCGATGGCATAATACGAAACAAAACACTCAGTTGAAACCTACAAAAGAAACGCAAGTGAAAGCTGTAAGACGAAACCTTAGAGTGTCAGGTGATATACAGCATGAAAAATATGAGCAACTGTATCTTTTCTCTTCTGATTGGGTTCGTTCATATTGTTTTGTGTAGCATCATCCAAGTTAGGACATAACGAAGTTAGAAGAAGAACCAACTTATGTAACGATCTTCTATTAGGACTTCAGCATGTGTCTCTAGGTAGGGAATTGCGTTAAGTCACCACGATAAATAGTATCTATCTCATGCTTAAAATATTTACCTGCATAGCCAATGGAACTAGATAACTACTGTAAAAACACAGACTGAGTTCCACAGGGATCTGCACTATGCCCGCTACTGTTGAAAAGTAAACGAGTATTAACATGAAGTCAGATCAGGCATGTGTAAACACTCGCCTGACTGGTGGAAATCCGAAAGCACTGGAAATACTACACAATAAACAGAGTAAGTATACTGAGTGCTGATTAATGCCATCACGTTAGAGGCATTTTGACGATTGTGCCTCCAGAGGCAAATGCCCTTCTCAGCTCAAGGCGTTAGCCCGAATTGGCTATCATTACCAGAAGTCACGTGCACTGATGTAAAACAATATATCAAGGATTTAGAAGGAAAATGAAACAATACAACTACGAGACGGCAAAAGAACCACAGATGAGGAGATACGAGAATTCACAGCTTCTAATGAATGCACAGATACAGGCACTAATGAACCAAAAGGATTGCCAATATGAGTCTGTGACATACCTGAGAAGGCTTCATGATATGACAACGGAATGCATGAACTCCTTAAAATAGAGACAGTAAACCAATGATACCCTATACTGTCTCCCAAAAACTAGACAACGATATAAGAAAATAAGATAGGCATTGATAAATCCAAAAAACCTTCACCCTCTTGAAGCCTCTTGAAGAGGTAACATGTAGTACAAAGAATATGTGGCAATGTTCATATACATTGTCGAGAAAGAAATTCATACCGAAGTAGTGAATGATCTGATAGCAAATGCATTCATAGCCGCCTTCAAATGATTGTGTGTCAGAAGAGGTAACATCAGACATCTCTATAGTGACAATGGTATGAATTTTGTGGCTGCAACCAAATTCCCACAGTCAAATGTGAAAGAAATAGCAAAGTATGGTGCAGAAATTTGTGATCTATTATCAGTTTTTGAAAAGAAAGCACAGAGTTTGGATACCAAGAGGGAGAAGAGAAAAGGAGTATGAAGTGAAAGAAGATTTTAAGCCATAAAAATTCAATATAACTGCTTGGATACGTCTTTAAGTATCTTTTTGAAGATTTTCACCATTTAACAGCAAACCAACGTATCCATTACTTTTATTCCTCGTCCTAGGGCTAAGTAACGTGCCTGGCACTGTTTTATTGGGTGGCAAGCTACAAAATCAATGGACTGGAACAGAAGTCTTTAATCATTTGGACTACATCGATGACCAAACGACATTAAGTTCGCAGATTACTCCGCTGCTATTATATGAATGCAGTATCTAAGTAAGTGCTTCTGTTACAAGACGTTCTTCAATCGATAAATCTAGGCTTATAGGTCAGCGAAAGAAGTAATCGGTACAATGCAAGAGAACGACCGTTGTAATGCAGTGAAAGAATAACCTGCCATAACCCAGAAGTCTTTAACTCCCACATTTGCAAAAATCATTTGGGGTCTAAAATACTATCTTGAAGGGGCCTTCGAAAACGTCTATCAACAAAGACAACCAGGAAATCCTTAAAGAGGAAAGAAGTAAATCATCTGACATGTAATTGCCTATGTCAGACAGCTCAGTAACCAATAGTAACAACTACCTGAAGACCGAATAGATCTTTTAGATCGCCTTCAGGCATATTTCCATAGAAGAGGGTAGATGGTAATGAATGCATAAAAGTTCAGGGAAAGGCACTATTTTCCCACTACTTTCCCACTACTTTTGAAATAAAGGGAATACATATGTATATGATACAAAGCATGGGACTTCAGTTTGAGGTATGATAGTGTACTTTCTCTTTGATCGTAGTGTATCTCTGCCTGAGAAGAGCTAGTCATTTAGCTTAGACCAACGAAATATGGGAGTATCGTTGCACTCTACTCATACAAGAAGGCTATAGATACTAGATGGAGACTGCAAGTAGTTCAAAGGATACTGGACTACGGGACAACTACATAGTGGCCCGGTATGGAAAGTTCAATGCAATAATTTAAATAAAAAAAAACAAAACATTCGATAGATGTTTCTGGGTACGGATTCGGGCCTAAAACTATCGGATTCACGAGAGTAGAAGAGTCAGTATATAGAATATTACAAGGTTTCCACGCAGACATGCATCTCTTTGTAATAGATTCAACTATAGAATGCATATTTGCATCAAGCAATTTGCTGCTTCGAGTACATTAAGTACAGTGGTAGCTAAGATACTATCAATGCCTGTTCTGTGCAATAATTACCTCAAAGATCATGGCTATCGTTTTGCATTGTAACTTTCTGACCCTAATTTGAGCTCTTGAGCATGCAGAATCCAACATAACAAGCTCAGATTCTTCGGTGCGTTGGTTTGCCTACATAGAAACACTAAGCTGTCAGTACTGCAAACATTGGCTTGGCACCGACTAACCTTATGCCTAAATTTGAAGAAATTGATGGAAGGACAAAATAGGACACGCTATGCTTATGTATATGTATGTCTTCAAACTGAACATACTTGTGTGGATTTTGTCACTGGTTTCAGTTCCTTAAACGATCATTTTAATCCCATTCGTATAAGAACCTAGAGCATACATATGTAAGTGCTGCCTTTAGACAGATGAAAAGTTTTGACATTTTGTCTGTAACTATCAGGCTTTACCCCATATTAAGAGGGTTACCTTAGTCACACATTTCTCTCGAAAAGATGAGCTGACTTAGTTTAGCCCTGAGAGTCTCTTACACTTTGCAAAGGCTAAGATCTATAGGCCTCACGTCGGTACACAATAGCTGAGTATCAGGGCTATGTACATGCTTATTGTTTTAAACATGAGCCCCCGATGAATTCAATGCAATAGAATATTAATCAAAGGATCATGGAAATACCAAATAGTTCATATGCACAACGATTTTTCGGTACAAACAGATGGTAGGGCAAAGGCAACATAAGAGCAAATGATAGAATGATACATCAAGACTACTGCAACATTGTTAGGCTTCTTTGGTAAACTCTAGATATCAGTAGAACAAAGGTTATTTCAGGATAATTTGAAGCATTTGAAAAGCATATCCTCGACACAGGCTGGGTATTGAATAAGAGATCACAGGTCACTTCCACTACAGATGTTATTCGCTTGCTGATATAAGAATGGATACTCTAGAATTTTCACTAACAAAGTAAATTGTTTTACCAAACAGAGTAGATAGGGATCTAAACTCTTCCCCCAATATGGTATTACAATGGACTTTATCAAAAAACCATTTCTTATCAGTCTGTCTAGGGTATTTGTCAAGAGTGAAACGGCGACTGTAAAGTGAAAAGACTCCACTAGCTCCTGGTCGTACACGAAGCTAAGAGATTATCAAGCAATTAGCATAGATTATAGCAAAGCTAAACACGTCTTATGTCAACTTCAAATGGTTGAGCTACATACTCTAAGCACTGTAGCGTTCTAAGGAAGCCTCCAAATATTGAGGAGTCGCTATAGATACTAACCTAACCACAAATAAGATGTGAATGGGGAACACCAATGACAATAAGGAAAAATACCGAAAACTATTGGCAGCTGTCCAAAGAAGAGGAGCTCTAAAAGTCCCCTATACCTAGCACATGGTATCAGAGCAAGCGCATCTTCTCATGGTAGGGACTATACTAACTAGTATCCCTTTAAAAAACCGAAAAAAAAAAATATGAGAGAAAAGGGTCCAAACGAGCAAGGATCAAACTTATTTTCGAATACATTTGCTACTTGATGCAGTTTTGCAACGAACACGGCTATTTCGGGAATTACAAAATTAGAAATGCTGCAAATTGAATGAACAAAAGACAAGTTAATTCTTTAAAGACGAGCTCGTCGAAACTCAGTAGAAGCCCTCGGTTCAGGTGGTGTACACATGAAAAAGGAGATTCTCGTGAAGTACCGATCTTACTTACTTACTTACTTACTTAGGTGGCGCTACAGTTCGGGGTGAACCTGGGCCTCAACTAACAAGCCTCTCCAGTTAGCTCGGTCCTTAGCTAACTGCCTCCAGTTGCGCACTCCAAGCTTGTTCAGGTCCCCTTCAACTTGTGCGCGCCACCTAAGGCGAGGTCTTCCTCTGCTGCGTTGTCCCTCCGGGTGTGATTCGAAGACTCTTCGGGCCGGAGCACTGGTGTCCATTCGCTCTACATGTCCTAGCCATCTCAAACGACTAATGCGCAGTTTTTTGACTAGGTCGATGTCGCTGTACAGCTCGTATAGTTCGTCGTTGAATCTTCTCCTCCAAAGCCCGTCAACGCAAACGGGACCGAATATTTTGCGAAGAATTTTTCTCTCGAAACGACCGAGGATATCTTCATCCGCTTTTGATAAAGTCCAAGCTTCAGCGCCATAAAGCAGGACTGGGATGATCAAGGTCTTATATAGAGTCTCCTTAGTTGTTCGGGATAGGGCCTTACTACTCAATTGCCTTCTCAGCCCAAAGAAACAGCGATTGGCAAGAGTTATTCTTCGTTTTATTTCTGCTGAGGTGTTATTTTCAGAATTGATAGCAGAGCCGAGGTAGACAAAGTCCCTTACTACCTCAAAGTGATAGCTGTCGATTGTGACGTTCTGTCCAATTCGTCGATGTTGCGTGTCCCTTTTGGTTGACAGCATATACTTGGTTTTGCCCTCGTTTACCGTTAAACCCATTTTGGCCGCTTCTGTTTCAATACTAGCGAACGCACCGGTGACAGCCCGCTGTGTTCTTCCAATAATGTCAATATCGTCGGCATACGCTAGTAGTTGCACAGACTTTTGAAAGATTGTGCCTCCGGTGTTGGCTTGTGAGTTTCGCACAATTCTTTCAAGAACGATGTTAAAAAAATCACATGACAGCGCATCACCTTGTCTAAAACCTTTTTTGACATCAAAGGTCTCGGTGAGATCGTTACCGACCTTGATGGAGCAGCGAGAATTCTCCATCGTCATTCTGCACAATCTGACGAGTTTGGCAGGGATGCCAAAACTAGACATGGCTCTGTATAACTCGTCTCTATAAATGCTGTCATATGCGGCCTTGAAATCGATAAAAAGATGGTGGGTATCGATTTGGACTTCTTGGGTTTTTTCCAGGATCTGTCGAAGTGTGAAGATTTGATCGATTGTGGACTTTCCTGGTCTGAAACCACACTGATAGGGCCCAATCAGGTTGTTGACGAAGGGTTTCAGACGTTCACACAATATGGCAGATAGGATCTTATACGCGATGTTGAGGAGACTGATACCTCTGTAATTGGCGCAATTGAGGGGAACTCCTTTCTTGTGGATTGGGCAAACGGTGCTGAGATTCCATTCATCAGGCATACACTCATCTGACCAAATTTTAGAAATGAGTTGGTGTATGCTCTCTACCAGGTCATTTCCAGCTGCTTTGAATAGCTCGGCTGGTAAGCCGTCAGGTCCAGCAGCCTTGTTGGACTTAAGTTTGGATATTGCTATCCTTACTTCGTTTTGGTCAGGTGGACGGAAGTTTTGGCTATCATCGTCTATGTTGAATGGTTCATTCTGCCTGACAGCGGGATGTTGGTCTTCGTCGCCGTTATACAGTCTGCAGAAGAAGTTTTTCCATATTCTCAGCACCGACTGTGACTCTACTACGAGGTTTCCTTCTTCATCTCTACAGGCTTCTGTACGGGTCTTGTTGGCCTGACACGTTCTTTTTACCTGTTGTTAAAACTTCCGTACATTATTCCTGGAGTATAATCTCTCAATATCTTCGATCGCGCGCTTCTCGTGCTCTTTTTTCTTCTTTCGGAGAAGCCGATGTTCTTCCCGTCTCTTCTGCTCGTAGAGCTCACGAGCAGCTCTCGTCCTTTTTTGCAGCGCCGCTTTGTATGCTTGCTGTTTAGCTGCATGTGCTTGCCGGCACTCATCGTCAAACCAGGGGTTTCTAGGTGATGGTCGGGTGAAACCCAGCACATCAGTTGCGGCACTTCTGATGGCTTGCTGGCAGCGTTGCCACTGGTCTTCGGCGCTTGATGCTGGCGGCATAGGAGTAGTTGAGAGGTTTCGGGATACGCGTTCGGTGAAGGTTCTGGCGATCTCTTGCGATTGCAGCTTTTCGACGTCAAATCTTCTCACAGTAGTTCTTCTTAGTTGTGGCGTTTGGGATATCCGCATTCGTACCTTGGCTGCAACAAGGAAATGATCCGAGTCCATGTTGGCTGCTCGGAAGGTTCGGACATCCAGAATACTGGAGGCATGCCTTGCGTCGATCGCAATGTGGTCAATTTGATTGACCGTTTGATGATCAGGAGATCGCCATGTCCCCTTGTGGATATTGAGATGAGGAAACCGTGTGCTTGCTATACTGACATTTCGCCCCGCCGCAAAGTCAATAAGCCTAAGTCCGTTGCCAGACGTGGTGTCGTGTAGGCTGTGCTTTCCAATCGTCCTACCAAAGATGTCCTCCTTTCCTATCTTGGCGTTAAAATCGCCTAGGACGATTTTAACGTCATACTTAGGACATTGCTCATATGTTTTGTCGAGGAGCTCGTAGAAACTTTCTTTGGTGGCGTCATCCTTGTCCTCTGTGGGGGCATGAGCGCATATTAGGCTTATGTTCGCGAATTTAGCCTTGATGCGGATTGTCATAAGACGCTCGCTCACGTGTCGAAAGCTCAAGACTTCTTGCCTAAGTCTGCCGCGTATGACGAACCCACATCCAAATAAGCGCTGTTTCTGTTCCCTATAGCAATCACCGTAGTACCGAAGTACCGATCCAACTAGAGAAATTTGTTCATAAAAGTCCAGATATATCGAATTGCAGAGCCACTACATCGGTCAGCAAGTAAATAAGTAAGATATTAGCCCCAATCTTCAAAACTTCTTTCATATCCTTTTTCAAATATCTAAGACGTACGAAGTACAGCTTTCGGAGACACCACTCAAGTGTAGATAAGACCACCTAACCCAATTATCCAACGAACAATTAAGCAACACGAAGAATATTATGTTCTATGATCTTAAAAGCATTTGAAAGAGTCTGTCCTTGTCAAATCAAGTTGTAGTATCTTTTTCTAACTGGAGTGCCACAGGGGTCCATTATTTTTGCAATTCTATATCTGCACCATACCATTGATATCCTACAATCAACAGAGGATATCATGAGGATATTTATAAAGAAACTACTATGACATATGTTCGTCAGACACCATAAGAATAGTCTCTAGATACTTAACTTTGGGCGTGTGATCAGGCAATTAGTCAGAGCCCACCGCGTTTAGTTGTCTCTATCAAAATTTATTTGGTCACAGAACGAGTAAACTTTGGAGTACATTCAGAGTCCCTCTGTTCAAAATTGGAGTGTAATGTAGTTCGCTTCCACGTAGTTAGTGCAAAATTAACTACAACCACTGGTAGCTAAACAATAACCTAACAAGACAACAACATCCAAAACTTGAAATCCCGCCTACACAAGAAGTTCACTCCGTCACATTTTTAAAAAAAGGCCTTGCCAACATCCTATAGATCAGATGGGAACTAGGACTATCGGACAAGCCCTCGGAATTTGTCAAATTAACGCAGGAAAGATATGTATACATAAGACTACTTGTCATGATTTCGGGTGAAGAAAACATAGTTGTTCTATTGCTCCAGGTAACACAAACCTCCAGTGATGACTCACTGACTGACTGAGGATGAAAAAAGACATTAGTTTAAAGTGATCGCAGGACTTAACCACCAATCGTATGGTGTTTCCATCTACCATAGAAGATGTGAAACTAATAGAGTACAAAGAGTTCAAAAAACGTAAATGAGCCGTCAAACGAGCCATTACTTAACGAAGTCCTTCCAAAGTACCTCCATCTTATCCATCCACCCTGGATATTTCAACACCCATCTTAGTCTCTGGCGATACCAATAAGACGACAGAAATGACGAAAAGCTCAGGGAATGGACAGATTTGCATTGTTTGTATCTGTTGTTCGATGCTAAGGCTAAGGGAACTTAAGTATGAGCTAGATGGAGCAGAGACTACAATCCCTATCTATGCTCTCAGAGCAAGTTCTAAAACATACCTCAAGGCTATCTTTTCTAACCTGAGTAATTACTCTTCTATCTCTGAGCTTATAGCTCTCGAAAACATGATTTTGAACAGACTTGGCTTCTATATGTGACACTAATCAAGTTCTGATACTTAGACATTTCACTGAAAATGGTTTCCAACAGAAAATGAAAATTAGTGTATCTCTTGTCGATGTAACAGCAAGCTACGACACTGCGTAGAAGAGAGGCCTCCGGTCTAAACTTTTCCGAATTATCCCATGCATTAAAATTAAATTGACAGATTGCTCAATATGTTTTTGAATAGGAGCAACAAAAGAAGTAAGCTTGTTAATGGTCTACATCAAGGGTCCGTGCTTGCACCTGTTCTGTTTAACATTTACATTAACGACCTACCAGTTACAACATCTCGTCAATCCAACACAATTTGGGTAGTTTGAAACCCTGGAACGATTAGGAGTCATGCTAGATTATTGCAAGAAGTGTCACCTGTAGTCGAGAGGAACAATGAGATCTATTGCTTTCATATTATTATCGTGAAGTCCAAAGAGAGCTGCGTTTTCTATTCGACGAACGGCGTGTTCCTTAGAAACAACTTCACTCCGAAATATGTGGGCATTACTTTAGACTAAACTTTGACGTACAAACTCCACTCTAATCAATACCAACATAATGTTAACATCGAGCATTCTTAAACCAACACCAGTCGAATGGATCCCCATACTTGGTGGCATAGCTCCATCAGCCCTGAGAAGAAGGCAGACCCTCCTCTGAGAATTCCAGGAAGTTCAAGGAAATGCGAATATAATGAAGATCGGAGTATGTTTCTATAGTTTCAATATTTTCCCGTAGAGATATCACAACAGTGGAGTCAAAAAACAAGACTATGCCTTTCCAATACTAAATTTGCATGAAGTTCTTCGAAATAAGGCCTAGAGTTGCCTTTAATCATAGCAACTCTAGCTTAGGTTTGGTATGTTGGTACGTGCGTAGACTCAAGTCAATACAAGCCCATTGTGATAGCCACAGCAGGGGAGAGATGTCCTTTGCCCGATTTACAGATATATGTAGTTTCTACTCTTGTGAACTAAAAAACAAATCCAGTTGATTTGATGCAGTTCAAGCTACCATTGACTGGTTTGCTTGATACTTCTTCTAGGTAACGAAAGAACTTCTCGAGCGAAATTTAAATCTAAGGTGGATAAGACCTAGACAATGACGGAGAAAGTGGGTTATATCCTCATCGAATTTTCTCATCTCAATATCCACGACATAAGTCTTTACTTTTTTCATGTGGAACCGCAGAGTGTTATTCCCTCTGATGACATGGAAGGGATTTCCTATTTTTTTGTATAATGTTGTCGGTCCTTCTCTTATTAAAATAAGACCATATAGACTTTCTTGTGATCACATAAGTGTTTAGGGAGGACCATCTGATGTTAGCCTCCCTTAGGGTCTTAATCCCTGCTTCGAACCTCAGTGTACAAGGTGGGAGGAGCACCGAGCTGTCAGCTTGCTCTGATGCGGATTCCGAACCTCTTCTGGTATATCTTCATGTCCAGTGACCTAGCAAGATGTAATCTTGTACTGTATTCCAAGAACCATAAGATCTTCACGACAGCAGAAGGAGGTGCTACCTCCCGGTCCTGTGGTATTGCCTTCAACGAAGTTACAGGGCGGCTATTGTATCTTCTAGGACCTCGGCTTGGAAAACACTGCTATGATTCAGGAGGCGAACTGAGTTGGATATGTTCAGTGATTCAGAAAAAATACATGAGCCTATCTCTACGTCCATCTTTGATCCATCTGTGAAGACAGAGATGGTACGTGCATTGGTACATTTCTCAGATATTTTTCAGGATCATAGAATAACCCGTTGTGTATTGTCTCCAGCTATCTGACTGACTTATTCTTAGGGCACCAAAAGCTGCTGAAGCTTGAACGAAGAAATCCAGCGGAAGCAGATTGAGCAGATCCAGAAATTTCATAAGTCTCCCTATTACGTGACCGATATTTCGAAAACCAAGTCTTAAAATATTGACCCATCACCCCGCATTCGCTATAGATACTCCCACCATTTAAAGATCATCTATCTTCATCGTGAGTACTGTACCTATTGTTCTACCCACAACCATGACCCTCGATCCATCCACCCACGCACCCCACAAAGGACTAACAATCTCATTTGTTAACACATTTCTTCCGCACGATTAAGACACAAAAAAAAACCTTTCCTAAGCTTGCACTTTGACTTTTCAATTTTTTTTGAAAAAGATTTCAGAATTAAATACAAATCCCCCACCGACCGACCGACCAGAGATTGATTGAGGAAAATTTAATGAACTTTCTTGATTGCTGTGCGGTTTAACCTCTCCAACTTCCTCAAACAACTCATGTCTACGAGTATCTGGGAGTCAATTAAACTCCCTGCCCCCTACGAGCAGAGGCGTACGTACGTAAACGACAGGAAAGAAAATCACAACAAAGATTCCAATCATTTCATCAACGAAATGCGTGCTCGGCAATTGTTATAAGTAATTTCCGTTTGGAAAACATAATTTTCTACTACCACATAATAATAGATGCAAATGCCGGGTAACACCCCCCCGCCGCCCGACACGGCCACGACACGCGGTGAAAACTTTTACTTTTTCTAAATTTTCAATTGGAAATGGGAATGTTTTTGAAATTTTTTTTTTTTTTTTTCATTTTTCTGTGTCTCCGTCAGCACTCGGGACGCACATTTAACGAGGCAGCCAGGTGTATGCGTAAAGTAGTCGAAACAACAACGTAACAACCTATAGTACTACGCGGTTGGACAATATAAACTATTTCACATTTTAATTTTTATTTTTTAGTAGATACTCGTATCTCATATCTATGCGATGACACGACACACAGGTGGGAGGGTGTTGGCGCAACTTAAACCATGAAACCGCCACAATGTGGGCTGTGTGAACGGATTTTTTTCTCTTCCCTGGCCCTATTGAAATTCCAAGCGGATTGCAATAGTCTTTGACCGTGCGACAATGGTTGGCTGCGTCGTTTTTTTTTTCTATGAAATAATGGAAACAATTGCCATCACACCGTAGATACATCCAAGCGCATTCAGATACATAAATATGCAACAGACAATTAAATTTGGCAATAATTTTAATTTGGATTTTCAACAATGGCAACAATTCAGCGGCAAAAAAACAAAAAAAAAAAACCCTGAAAATAGGAAGAGAGAGAGATGGATGAAAAAAAAAATTACTTTGTGGTCACATCCTGTGGTGCAGACATTTAAAAGCCACTGAAAATGTTTTAATCTACCGTTAAACAATGAGCATAGCAGGGGTGGACAACACTGTATGTAGGTAGGTACATGTACATTTGTTGATTAATTTAATCCGATTATATAATCTGCTCATGACTTTAACGGATTCGCATTGAATTGCGGTTTGGCGATGATGAAATGTTGCGAATAAAATTGCAGAAAACAAAAAATGTAGAGGAACCATAATGTAACCACTTATCACTTGCATTGGCAATGTTGTGGGGTGTTGACGTAAACATGGTCATGATTCTCAATTGATGCATCCTTTTTTGTCTTTTTTGCAAAAATTCATATAAATGTTGTGACGGTTTAAATAGCATACTTGAATCCTTGGACGAAGTCCTATTGCAAAAGTCTAAGCAAAATGCTTGCTATATGTAGATACATCTTATGGCTGATCTCTATCAATAGTATCCGATCCAGAATGGGATTTTTTCAGAAGTCCTACGGGGTAAGGATCTTCCACTCTATATTCGTAGAAACCAAAAGCGAACTCACAGTTTTATAAGACCCATTAGACCCACTGAGAAAGCCACTGGATTTAAGATATTCGGGAATGATAATGCCAGCAAGAAGGAGGATAGTCCCAATTGTCCGAGATCGTTGAAAAGCACGAATATATCAACGGAAAAAGTGAGGCGAGACATCGTAAACATTAGCTTAAGACTGACAGGATGATGATCCTCGACAGCAAGATTAGCGAGTTGATAGATTTATTTCAAGGAAATACGAACTTGCATCACATCATTCGAATTTACTCCAAGAGGATGAAGTAATGCCTTGCAGCATGGACAACCATAAGAAGTAAGAAATCCGAAGAATCGAATACCCAGACTGCACAACAAAGCTAAAATGCGAGCTTTTGGAGTAACATACTTATATGTACGAACATTACAGCGCAGTATCGTAGAAGTCAAGCAACAATTAATACTAAAAGTTGAGAAACACTAACACACAATTCTCAAACTAAAAAGGATATCGAAGGAAACAAAGCTGCTGTTTGAAAGAAAGAAAACAAAGGAAGGCACAGGGTAGCACATGATCGTTGATCTTGGAATAATCTTGGACAGTAACGAGGAGATATAGGCTAGCAATGAAGCACGTTGTGTCATGAAAGTGAGTCAGGCAATCCATGGGAGGTCTTGCCTACGCGAATATGCTAAGTAGGTTTGAACCCAACTCTTCCTTAGGCTAAAGGACCAAAACAGTAAACACCTAAACCTTAACACTCAATATTCTTCTACAAGATGATGGAGAGCGTTGAAGTCAGAATAGTGACATAGCAACACCAGCTACTATAATAAGGTCTTTAAGGAAAACCTATCCCGGGACGCATAGAACTGTGGTAAGACTGCAAACAAACCTCGCTTCAGTTAGAACCTCACAGTTGACAGGCAAGATTGACCTAGTCGGATGCTTCTGATGACTTGAGTATGGTCACTTTGCAATGGATCCGTCCAAGCGCTGCTTTGAAGCAAATGGCAAAGAACCTATTCTCAAAGTTGGAATGCATGGACAGGGAAGTGGCAAACACAACATCAGAGCTTTAAGCCTCTAGGGCAGGGTCATCGAACCCCAACAACTAAAAGGTAGCTCAAGACTTATTTATACTGGTCCGACAATAGAATGCGACTGTAGCATTATTGAGTGACAAATATGCATGTATGTACAACAACTGAACGAGGTAGATGACAGGCATGACAGGCAAGTTCACGATCAATTGACGAAAAGATGGAACATTCGTCAAGCAGTATTCTTGTGGGCGGAAATGATATATGATATACTTCGGCTGCTGGCAGCATCTCGAAGCACTATTTCAGCGTTGTAGGTTCATTTCTCTCTATCGGAGGTTGTGAATAACAGCTTCAGCATACCATACATGCAATTCGAAAAACTAATGAACAACATTTCATTATTTGCTAGAGGAAGGAACAGCGATTTAAGCACCAAATATTGGAACTAAATACTGCTTGGAGTTCGATGCACATTCAAAGCAACCTCCAGACAATTATGTTCGAACTATGGACGTATTTTACTGAAAGTAGTTCAACACGGATAAGACAGTCCCAAAAAAAAAAAGAGAAAGCCACATATACATTCAGAAATATATACTCCACAATCGACGCTATACTAATAGTTGTCAAAACGACGAGAAAAGTCGTCACGGAAGGCGATGGAAGGATGAAAATTCATTCATTCATTCAACAACGCGAAGTGGAAAAACTTCCAGAGAACAGTAACCACCAAAAGATAGTTTCGTTTGCTAAATGGTACTACACAGCTGTAACCAATAGAACAACAACGAAGTTGGGCAAAGCAACACTACAAACGAAGTTCCCCAAGGTTGCTATATAAGTCCACTATTGTGGAGCCTAAAGTACAATGACATCCTTGGGTTGCAATTCCGATAGCATTAAAACATTTGAAGAGAAATGGAAGCATGAATGTAACAGGGCTATTAGAACTGCTGACATGGATTGGTCAAAGAAGAAAACAGAAATATTGCTCTCCAGCAGTATAAATTATGGAGAAACAGGATTTAAGGTACCCTTGACAAGTATAATACCGGATAGTTGTGGGCTAAAATAAAGAGGGATACCGCTGTACGATAATATTCTAAGGAAATAGGGAGTAAACTTTGTTACTGAAACCATCTTTGAACTTATAGCTTGATAACGTCACACAGCACTTTTCCGCACACCAATTTTAGCCATTACCTGCATCACATTTGGGTCTCAATAGTAATGGTTGGCTGGATTCCAAAACATATTCCAAAACATTTCCATGATGGTGAAATGGCCGATGAGATATCTCAGAATTTAATGGACCACAAGCCGACTACACTGTCCTAAAGCGCATCAGTCTTCTAACGACCAAAATCGCTATGGACTTTCACAACCTAGCAAATGAAGGATGTCGTACACTCACCTCATGCCACGCCTCAACAAAATGTTGGGCCCAATACAACAAAAAGAGACTTATCAACTTCTGTCGCTAAACAGACCACAACCAACTCACAGGACACAACTCAATGGCGGTCCATCTAAAAAGAATGAGAATCAGCACCAAAGATCTATGCAGAGGCTGTGGTGACACGGATGTAAAGATAGACTCGTCACATTTCCTTTGCGAATGCCGAAGACTCAGCAGAACCAGTCTTCTTAGTTCAGCAGAACACAATCTTGGAGAAGTATCTTTCAACGACTTGAGCGAACTGCCAAACTTACTTACTTACTTAGGTGGCACTACAGTTCGGGGTGAACATGGTCCTTCACTGCTTGTGCCGAACTGCCATACACGATACTTAGAACCACACTAAAATTCATAGCCATAATGGGATGGTTCAGGACTACTAGTATTTTTCATTGTTTCATAGGTATCCCACATCAGGGATACACGTTTATTGCATGTAATCCCACAGCCTTCTCAATGTTGACTCCCTTACTAGTATGCTTTTCCCTTTTCTATCTTACAAGAATGGCATACAGGAGGCGTTCCACTGGGATCAGTTCTCGCCCAAGAGCATAGCGCAGGCTTACGATATTTCAGAAATATCGAGTTGAGTCGGAATTCATTTACAACGCAACAATAGTCATAGTAATGCCTTAGCCTAACCGAACATAGCCTGAGATGGAGTGTTGAGTTCTATTATATTGAACGTAGCAACGATAAAGTCGGTACAGCATCAGAGATGATGCGATATATAGAGTGATGGCCGATAAAATGAAGACTCTTTATAAGAGTTTGAAGCAGCTGGAAGCCTTGGAAATAGAAAAGCCTTAAAATTGAATGAAAAGAAGGCCTGATGAAAAGTAAGTCGCAAGAATAGGGATTTAAATTTTGACAATACCTGTATTGTTTTCAAAGCTAAGGTATTCAGTTCTGTTTGACTTGGAAAGCAGTACCAAAAAATGCAGGGCAAGCTATACTTTAAGGAAGGCTGGGCCCAACCCCACCGTCAGAGAATATCATAGAGCTCATCCTTGCATCTCATAAGGGACGATGAGCAGTAACCAATGCTACCATATTTTTTGTGGCTAAAAAGGGGATAGACGTAGAGGGTTCATCAGAACCCCTATCAACGTAGGCATTTGAAACAGCTGAAAACAGAAATATGTTTTGAAGACATCCACCTTCCATAAAGAACGTAGTTACATAGCAGATCCTACAGTCGTTGCTTTACAAACTTGAAGCCCGCTCGTAAGAAAGAGCAATTGATATAAGCCTCAGATCGGGCGCCATTTAAATAAGTTTCTGTATAATCGTTTTCTAGAATGAAGATGTTGCCTTTTCCTAGTATATAGCAGCACTAATAGCAGGATGGTAGACATTTAAGTCGGCTTTCTACCACCTGTATTGAATCGTGTTGAAAATTCGACTGATATCGAATAAAGATTCCAACGGATACCCATACAAGAAACAAATTTTCAGGTATATACTCGCCATTTATTAAGGCCACAGTTTCAGCTACTTTTCTTGTTGTGACGTCTACAAAAATGGCAAGTACAAGGGCGATTCAAATCTCATAGATATTATTAAAAATCTTCATTCCAATAGACAGTTACTAAAGCATAATTTCATGAAATTGTTGATCTACTTCTTTGGCTGCCGCAGGATCGAGAATATATCTGTTTGTTGATGTACCCAGATTGTATCTAACAGTAAATGTGAAAGTAATCTTTGAATAAGCGATAAATAGAGCTCCACTGTTAAGAACAAATTAATAGTTTCAGACCCCTCTACAGCTTTCAGATGAAGTCCATCGGTCTGGTTTCAAATCAAAGCCTTATCTCCTCAAAATGTATGTGTGTATGCATCTCCGTTAAAGAGTTATTTAATTTACATGACTTGATCTATAAATACACGGCTTATGTAAATAACATACAACCGCGGATACTACCTATAAATGCATTTCAAGCCTAATTAAGCCCGATTGGAATACAAAACAACTCAACGAGTATTATTCATCTGCGGAACCCAATTTTCCACTTCATCTACCACACCTGGTCAGTGTGTATTATAATTCCAACTTTTCTCCTCTTCGGATTCGAATACGAATACCCAGGCCCACAGATCAGAATAGGCAACAACTACTGCAACCTGCCACTTACAGCTACTTACCTAACCACACCCTGGGAAGCTGCTTGAATGCAAATCACCAACAATTAATACCAATTCTCGGATCAATCAGAGAGGACCGGTAAAAGAGTTAATTCCTTGTGAACATTTAAATGTTAGATATCGATCCGGTAGATAAATGTATCTCTAACCAACTGCCATTCTTTCTTCTCACACAATCCACACTCCTGCATAGGTAGCTAACCTTTTTCCAGAAAGAAGCTGGGGAGAGAAAAATAAAAATCGAGAAAAAATTTACATATCCCTCGTTTAACATAAAGCCAACGAGTTCAATGCGGGACACAGAAGCAACCTCCGTGCCTCCTCCAGCTATTAAAACACACAGCCAGCCGCCGCCGCCACCGCCACCGCTGCTGCTGTAAGAATCGATTCTTTGTGTAAACCGAACCGCACACACATTGACTGCCATTCGTTTATTTATGTGCGAAATTCTAAGCCTCTCCGCACCGGTTTCTGCAGATGCAGATGTTGAAAGATACTTTTTTTTTTTGTACGAGAGGACCGATTCTCGTTTGCCTCCGTTTGGCATCATTTAACATTCACCTATTCATTGAGTTAATCAGGAGGAACGGGCTGAGTAGAGCGAAAGAAATATTGTAATTTTCCGTAGATAGATACTTTTAAAAGCGATCACCGCCAGCACCCTCGTACGCCTCACTGCCAAACAATGCAAATAGTAATTTGGTATCTTTTTCTCCTTTTTCGGTTACCCGTCGCTTGTAGTACCTTTCTTTCTGCATATTGAACTGAATAAATCCTTTTACCATGTTTTACACTGTATCTGCTGCAGAGAACTATAGTATCTACACCAGGGTTACAACAAATGCATTATGTGGTGAATGTAATTTTGTATCTGCATCTCTTAGTTTCGAGTTTTTTAAACTCAATTTTACCACCACCACACAAGGGAGCGACTACCTACAGATACATATAACTTTCACTGAGCAGTTTCAACCGACTAAAGGTACCTTGGTATGTATATTTTGAAGTGAAAAAAAAAAAAATTGTAACGAAAACTGTAACTAAACCGAACATCCCGTCGCGAATTTATCTTTGAATCGAATTCCATTTAATGCACCGAGCAGTGTATAGTTTGAAAAAAAAAAAACGCGAAACGAAACGAAAAAAAAAGAAAGAAAATCTGCTCTCAAAGTATCGCCACTCAACTTGAGATACAGATACTACTCATTTGCTAGTTTTAAGTAGTTTTGCATCTCGGTGCGAGTGTGCTGTGTTTTGTCTTTAGTATCTCACAAAACATGTAATTTGCAAACAAGCGCCTCGGTGATAACAATCAATTTTCAACTGCGCCAGCTTTGTGGAGGAAATTTCTGTTTATCTTAGATGCGGCGCGCAATGGAGAATTTTAAAGTTTTCTCAAAGCCGTAAATGGGGATCTTTGGCAAATTAACAGTTTGCCGTTGTGACACGACACGAGACTTTCTTTTGTTGTTAATTAAAGTTTGGCAGATTAATCAACGAAAAAAGTATAGTATTTTTTTTTTTTTTTGGTACAGTGCGTCAGGTAAGTAGGTCTAAAGCTTGGCTTTGGACAAGCCTGTAGATGCGAGCAGCTCAAAGAAAATGGGGCACTGGACCTACTTATATGAGTATAACGTTTCGGACTCTCAACAGAAATTGGAACATGGAACCCAAAGTTAGTCAGAAAATTTAAGAATTCAGTTTCCCTTCGTCATTTGCTATATTTAGGGACGCTAGCTCAAGACTGTATGTAGAGTAGAGATTAGGACAGAGAAATCTTAAGAAACCAAATCATTCCCTTCCCATTGCTTCTTAAGGGCAATCTTATATACATAGATTCTTAAAGCCACAAGTCGAGCTTAAACATATCGAGCTTAAAGAGCTTGGATACCTTGAAGACACCATCAGGAAAACGATGGACTAGTCATCGAACTTAAAAGACCTACCGAGTCGAAGGCCACAAAACTCGAGCGCAAGGTTCAAAGAGCTTGAATCTTGAAAGAACGACCGGATATGAAGGCATGAAAGTACTGATAATAAAGTAACTTCGTATAGCCTGTGTTACTATCAAGAGCTTATCGTAAAAGGGATACAGAATACGTAAGTAGCTAAAGTCACTCAAATGCTACAAATGCATGAAATTCGGGCATAAAGCTATGACTAACAAACATACAGGTGACCAGTCTGAACAATGGAAAAGATGCCTATAGTAAATGCCTACCTTCCACGACAAAGAGGACTTCAGAACTTACCATTCAAAGTAGAAGCTCTCTATCGTATCAAAAAACACGGAAGGAGTTATGTATCTATTATCACAAACCAATTGTGAAGAAGGTGTGGATCCATCAATCCTAGTAGCCAAAACCAAACAGTGTTTCCAAGAAACGGAAGGGAGCTATAGAGAGCTTCTTCGGTTCAATACTGACTGCATCTACATACATTCATGGTAGTTATACTCTACCAAGCTTTACAACCCATGAATTCCTTAATTTCATAGAAAGTTTAACCATAGATACTAGAAGTATCTATGAAGAAGCCAGGCGGACTTGTAATGGAAGGCCCGACAGCGCTCATGACCGGGTCTCCGCGCTTGACTTTCTGCCAGCCCATACACTTTTAGATTCGTCCAGCTCAGCGCACAGTGGAATTATCCTCTGTTTCTTGACCCACTCTGTCATTTTAAGAACGTTTCTTCGATGTCGACTTGCACAAACCAGCCATTGCAACGCGATGCCTGTAATCATAAAGCCTTAATGAAGTTGACTGTGCATCTCAGACTGTACTCCAGTGATCCTCATAGGTAGGTAGGTACGTAGGATGGTTGGTTGGTAGGTAGGTAGGTAGGTAGGTAGGTAGGTAGGTAGGTAGGTAGGTAGGTAGGTATGTAGAAAGGTAGAAAGGTAGGTAGAAAGTAGGTGGCTGCACATGCAGGCAGCACTCGGATCATCAATGGATCCATTGTGATCATGGGTAACCTAGAACGAAGTAACCCCGATATTGTTAAAAATTTAAAGACGGTTAATGGGGACTTTCCTGATAGGTCGCACGGGTCTTCGAAGTGGTATTCGCCGAGTGCCGTTTTCCTGGTTTTGCATAGGCTTGGGCATTCGCATAGGAAGTGAGGTATTTGATGACCATCTCGCCACATTACCGGCAGAGATATCATTGTCTAGTCGCATTCTTCTTCGGTGAGTCGCCAGGAGGTTATGGCCGGTAATAATCCCCGTGGAGAGCACTAAGTTGGGTCTGTTAAGCGATAAAAATTAGCTTGGTCCTGGCATCGTCATATTTTGTCCAGAGTTGTCTGGATACATGACAAGATGAGACTGCGCTCCATCCTTATTAGCTGGTCTCGCGAAGGCTTGCTATATATTGGATTTACCAAGAGCTAGGGGTAGTAGAACAGAGATACCCATCATTGTCAGGACTTGTCCGGACCCCTATCTTGCTAAATCGTCCATCCGTTCGTTTCTCTGAATGACGCTGTGTCCTAGAACCCAAAGGATTTGTGAGGATTTGACGACTGTGGATGAGATTACCTTAATAGCGCCTCGACTGTCCATATACATGTCGATCGTCTTTCTTGAGTTCAGTTTCATGGATAGTTCTTGTAGCGCTTCTGTGATTGCTAATACTTCCGCTTGGAACACACTGCTGTAGTTTGGAAGTCTCAGAGAGCGAGAAATTTCGAGTTCAGATGAGTATATGCTAGAGTCCACTCCTTCGTCAGTTTTTGACAAGCCATTGAAAATTCTGGTATTTTCGGGTTGATGGCCGTTTCGGTTATCCAATCCTCTCTTGAGGGGAAGATTGTTTTAACATTAAGGCTGAAGTCGTACCCAAGTCGGCTGTCTCAGTACCCAAGTGTGCCCGTCTCGATATAGTGAAGTAGTCCATGTCGCCCTCTTTCCAAAGGTTTGATTGTTTCAAGCTATCCAACCAGTTGGATCTTTCCAGCTATTTCCTTCAGGTGTAGGTCTAATGTGATCAGTGCTAGTATGGTTTCAAGAGCTACAGTCTTATACATCCTAATGTTTGTAGGGGCAGTGTCTTAAGGTGCATGATCTTATCTGCTTCAGGCCACCAGACTAAGGACCCATAAGATATAATGGGTCTAACGATGGCTGTGTGCATACAGTGGATGATGGCGGGCTTGGGCCTCCATTTTTTACCAAAGATTTTGCTTGATATTTAGGAGACTATGAATGCATTCCTTATCCTTTCTGACGTATTTTCTTTCCAAGTCATCTTACGGTCGAGTATACAGCTCAAATATCTCGCCTTATCTGATATTTGAAGGAGTGTGTCGTTGAGTCTCAAGGGCCCGTTCTGAGGAATTGTTCTGTTGGTAGTGAAGAGGACCACCTCTGTTTTCAAGGGGGAAACGTTTAATCCACATCTTACCACCCATTTGTGTAGGGTAGGGTACTGAGGACGGATAGAAGTATTTTGATGATGGTGGGTTCAGCATTCTCTCTCACTCTCTCTCTACTACTTTGACCCCACTTCGTTTAAGATTCTACTTCGCGACTAGTATCTATAGTAGAGGAGATAGGACTCCACCTTGCGGGATGCCTCTAGCGACCAGTGCATGCATTTGGCAGTCACCCAGTTCTGAGTTGATGTGTTTCGTCTTAAGCATGCATTCAACTCAATCTGAGGCCGTTAGCGTGAATGCTTTGTGGTGGAATGAACTTTTGATCCTTGTTACCACCTCATACAGGGCTGTCGCAACAGATCCGCTTTAAGTATAGGCGTGTTAGCTTGGGAACATATCCGTAGGACTTAATTTGGAGCGAATGTGTGGTAATATTCTTAAATAATCTCAAATGTATTTAGTATGAATGAGGTAAGGTTAATCGATCTAAACTCTTTCGGGCTAGTTATGTTATGTTATGTTATGGTTTTCCCGCTTTGGGTATGAAAATCGCAATCTGCATGCTTGTCCGCCCTCCTATGCAATACCGTACCCCCGGATACACCTAGTTGCGTTTGGCAGATACATCTCACACGTTGATATACGTATGTACACTAAAGAAGAGTAAGAAGCGCTTACAGGAGGAGTACCACAGGCTTCGAAATTGAGAAGCATGGATCTTAGCGTCTCAGACCTGGTGGACCTTCAGTTTCTTTTCGAACACTAAAACCTTTATAAGTCACAAACAAGACCATGATTCCATAATTGACTCTATTGGGAAGTACGTTTAGTGGAAGCAAGAACCACAGGATTAACAAAAGTAGTTTGCTTACAAAAGCATACTGGATCCTAAAGACTTCTGAAGTCGTTACTGCTGGCAGACAGCCATCTAGGAACATTCGAGGCCTCAAACAGTAATCAAAAACTTCAACCTTGGGACTGAATTTAGACAATCATTGCATTCTCAAACTATTTTGAAACTAGTCTTGGACTTTAGAAAGGTTTCACGTGCGGTCATCACTTGGAAGATAGAGCTTGGATGCCAGAATGTGATTTAGTTGTTGAAGCTATTCGTAAAATTTCGACTAGAATGCATTTCAGGTCCTAGCCGGAGACGATCCTTGACATCAGGAATGTCTACTTACTCAGTAGAAAAAGCTCTTTTATCAGACGACATATCGACGAGACGGAAGTTCTTGTCTAGATATTTGGCTTCTTCTCGTTAAAGACTAGAACCCTCCTCAAAGTGCTCCATTCTAGAGCTATCTGGGCCTTGGTACTGATAGTCTCTGGGCAAAGTGACCTAGAAGTATTGAAAAATCGGTCGTTACGTTCGGAGTTCTGATAAAACAAAAAAACCAAGTTTGACTACCATACTATGTATCTTTGTATCCTTTTAAGCATTTTTGGATTCAAATTGTGTCTCAAATGAATAGCTTATCATAGTAAAGATCAACAACCCATAGATATCATTATACAAAGGCGAAAGTATTATAGCAATGGATTGGCATGAAAGAAACTCTATTCCGAATATGCCCTTAGGTCGAATCCACTCACCTAGTCAAGCAAAAGAAAGGGCCATTCGAAGAGAAATCGAGGTCGACTGGAATGAGTAGTTATAAACAGTATCTATCTGCAGTTTTTCAAACTGTATCTACTATGCACTTGCATTAGTTAACTGCCTTGATGTTAATAATCTAAAGAATGCCCAAATATTGAAACTCCTTATAGTAAATGGCAAACATATACCCACCCCAAGACATCCCATTCACAATTCAAAACTTTCTGTTCTCACCATCACCGCACGCGAATTTATCCCATTGAGGCAATAAAATATGCGCGTCCTTGGCTTAAAATACCACTCTTCTCCAAGACAACAGCATAGATGCATAAATAAAGAAGAAGAAGAGAAAAAAACAAACACAATGTATCTTCATACAACAACTACTGCTTGACGTGAAGCCGCAACATTCTTTGAAACCATAGTAATTGTAACATAAGCAGCACTTTGGCATATAATTACACTACAATCGCTGCCCCACCACCGCGACAGCTACAACAACTGCTGTAACTATCTAATAGTTATCCAATACCTCATCATGCATAGATACGTTTTGCGAGATTTTTCTTTCTGTTTTCAGACCAGCATATGTCAGAGCTTGAGATGAAAATTCGATATCCCCGCGTTCATTTAGAATGCGGTTGTAATCTGACATCGTGGTAGCATATCCACTAAACCGTGGATCGTGATCATGTCTCTTAAGAGATGTGTGTGTATGTACGGGTATAGGTACTCCTAAGAGCGTGAGCAATATGAGATACTCGTTCACGTACACGATGTGCATCGGCAGCATTGGCAGCATTTGAGAATCCTCCTTAGGCAAAGCAAATGCTCCAGAATGTTAATGTTATAGTCGTTGCCTATCTGGAAAAAAAAAAGATTTTTTTTTGCACTCAGTATCTATAGATGGTTGTACTATCTATGTATCTTGTTGAATGTGCAGACAGGCAAATAAATTTGCTCTAGAAGCCCAAACTAGCGAACTGTTTCGCCTGGCTGATCAAGTACGAAGCCCCAATGTTGGTGGTTAGAGTATAACTCCCCTTTCGGATACTAAACCAATATATATAGTATGTATGTATGTATGTGTGGTGGTTGCCGGGTGTATATTGCATCCGATGTTATGGTGGATGGTGAAGTGAATCGTCCCACAACTGCTGCACTATACCGCGAAATAAACTTAGAAAAGCAACAAATAAACAAACTAAAACAGATAAACGGAAAATTTTAAATGAAAAACGTTGCACATACTGAATTGATAAGCGCTGTGGTATGTATGGATGTATTTTATTTAAGATGTGTACACATAGATAGAGTATCTGTTTGTATTTATAGGAGGAAATACACGTATTTTGAAGCGGATATTGTAAAAGGACTGATTTAGTTACAAGACATTACACATATCAAGTGTTGATGTTTGTGGTTTTGGTACAGATTGTGATGAAACGGAAGCGGAAACGGAAACAGGAAGCGCGTTTGTCTATTAGATCACAGGCTGGTGAGCTGTATAGAGATTTGTTACATTATTTTTTAATATTCTAAGAGTATGCCTATACCTTTGGGATTGCAAAGGACGGACATAGGTACATAGTTACGTCAGAGAATCCTTATACTGTTTTCATCTAAATTCCTACTCTCATACCCTTGCGGTGCATTATGGCAAATTGAACAACCAAAATTCTCTCACTATGAGACATATCCATGTGGAATCTGACATATTCCAGGTTGGGTTACACCCTTTTGGCATGGTGGCGGATGACTACTCTGTATACCAACGGCATCATCCAAATCTCTGCAAACAAGATACTATCTTGAGGTTAGTCTCGAAGCCAAATCTGTGGAGATTTAAATGTACATGTAGGTACATCATGCCAGCTACGAAAGCAGACTTTCAAATTGACATATAATAACGCTAAGATAGCGGTAGCCTTTTCCCGCAGATCTGGTTGCAGCATGTTACATAAGAGACTGAACACAAAAAACAGAAATTTATAAAATTGCGACCAAAGATATTATGCAGTGCAACGAAGCCAGCCAGAGGGGAGCAATATTTCAACTACCTGTTCAACGAGGAATTTACCAAAGAACCTACTATCAAATGCCACGCAGAGCCCAATATAGAAAAGAAGCAGGGGCAGAGCTAAAGATGCTCTAAATAGAGTCAAAACTGGGAAAGCTGTTCCGGATGGCATTCCTAGTGATATCTGGAAAAGGGTCGGAAAACCTGGTATCGAATGGCTTGTTACCATTTTCAACAAGCTAATAAGGGAGGACGAGATACCAGAAGTCTGAAGACTAAGTATCATAGTACCCATATACAAGGCGATATACCGAACTCCCAAAACTATCTTGGCATCAGATTAACAGCGCATATGCTAAAATCATGGAAAAGAGTTCTAAGTAAAAGACTAACAAATAAGTAGCTACCATTACCAAAAATCAGTGTACTTTCGTGAAAGGTGTTTCCACAATAGATGCTATGCAAGCAGTAATAGTGATCCCTGCGAAGCTTTTACATAAGAAGCAAGATCTTCACATGGTTTTCATAAACCTAGAGTAAGCATTCGACAAGTTCCCATGTAAATTTATATCTAAAGCTCTAAGACAGCTAAATGTCCCTGAAGAGTACAGGAGATTGATTGAGGACATGTATCTACGATGCATTGCAGCAGCAAACAACTTGCTCGTAAAAGTTGGAGTACACCAAGGTTCAACCCTTAGTCCGTTTCTCTTCAATATTGAAATCTGCTGATTGTAGATATACAGAAAGAACTCCCATGGAACATCGTGTACGCAGACGATATATGTAGTTCATATAGGTGACGACAAAGCAAAGCTAGTGCGCTGGAACGTTATGGCCTACGCGTTAACGTCAAAAATACAGAATGTCTTTACTGTCCCTTTAGCCAAATAGAGGTCAACGCCCCAACATCCACGATGTAGATACATTAAAGAAGAACCTATCGTCACAACAAATAGCTTCAAATACATATGTAAGAAATGTCGTACAGAAGGCCCTTAAAATCGAAGAAGGACAAAATCCAAAAGGACGCCCACAAACAACTTGGCGAAACATACTCAAACGTGATATGAGGGAGAATGCAGTAGATGACCAGACAACATAAGATCAAATATCCTAAAAGCTACAATCTAAGAGATCCGACCTCTGATAATCTGGAAACAGGAGCAGAAGAAGAAGATATTTAGATGTTACGTGATTCAGGAGTCGACTGAAAGAAAGCCATTATTCTAATTTTCCTTTTAGTTGTTGTTTAGCTACACAGCATGCAGATCAGCCTGAAAAAATGCTTAGCAGAAACTTATAGAATACCGCAGAAGGAGTCGAAGAGTCCACAACATCCATTAGATAACTAAAAATGCAGCAGATATTCTAAAGCGTTTTTTTGAACCTTTTTTCCAATATGGGTACACTCAGACTGCTGATAGTTAATCTGACGATGCACCCCGAAAAATGCACTGTCTTATGCGGACCTTACTAGCCATACTTTTTTAAAAGTCGAAATGTCACCGTAAATGGCGCCCGGTTCAGAGCCACGATCAACGTTTTTTTGTTCCCAAAAGTGCGTGAACATGATCTGCAGGATATTTGGTTTCAACAGGATAGTGCCACATGCCATACTGCTAGCGAAACCATCGGGTTATTGAAGGAGCTGTTCGATGACAACATTATCTCCAGAAATGGATCTGTGACTTGGTCACCAAGATCGCGTTGGAAGCCACCATCAAGCGCACGATTCGTTAGATACGGCCTAAAATGCTCGAAAAAATGATCGAAAACTGGGTCTCCAGGATACAGTTTTTTACAAATATTTGGCTCGACAGGTCCATTTAACCCAGGCCATAGCTTCTCACAACTATTCGCTTTGGGCGTGTTATATTCTTTACACAAATGGAAGGGTAAGTGTAATGTCGTGCCCGAAGAATATTTTTTTTATTTGAGACGCTTTTTCATGAAAGTTTTACTCTCGGATGTTTGTCAGGTGCTCACGAGTTGGGTCATCTAAAAATACCTCTCTTAAATCCAAGAAGAGACGTATTGGGGCTCAGTGTTTTGGAAAATTATTTGAGATATAGATATTGGGCTCTGGAGACTGATCTAATCGAAAACCCTTACTAAACCCAAGAAGTTTTGTCTAGTTGACCAATGGATGAAAGATGTAATGTGGAGGCAAACCTAACGTCTTTGGATTCAACACTAAAGTGTCAGCACCAAAATGGCGAAACCAATGGGAACGTATTCCAGTTTGTTTCAGACTATATCTGGTTATATCTGCGTTAGGATATATCTGAAGAAAACTATAAAGGACGATAGAAAACATGTCTTTTCAGACAGCCAGGCAGCTTTTAAAGCACTAACGTCTCTGTCAGTTAACACTATGTCAGTCAAGTAGTGCTACGATCCCTTACAATCACTCAATACTAGACAATAACAAGGTACAGTTTCTCCAGAAATTAACACATAGACTGCTAGTGGAAAAATATAATTACCCTCAGAGAATATAGTTCAAGAACTTGGTCAAACTATCAGGAATGCCACCAACAGTCGTTCGACAATGATTAAGGGAGGCAGACTAATCTCTTCTCTTCAATTTTCATTTCCATGTTTCAGGGTCTAACTTCGTATAGCTGAAGACTACTTCTTAGACTTCATCCACAGAAATCTGAGTTTAGGGAAACACATGGGTCGACGTCAAAAGCATGTGCATATCTACTTATTCGGATATTGGATTTTTTGATTTTTTTTATCATATGCTCACGCTCAAGGGACTATGAACACGCTTATACTGTAGAATATAGTGAGATTGGCATATTTTAAATTAAACGTATGTGACTTTATTGTTGACGTAAGGATATGATAGAGATTGTGGTGCAGTGGTTCGAAACTCAGGTATATTAGGTTTCAATACTCCATGGATGGTGTCTCAACTAGTCAGGAAGATTTTGTATCAAATTTTTGCATTCGATTTAGTTTTCAGTTTTGAATTTGACTTTGTAAAAGGGGGGTGGTTTTATGTTATGATTCGGATTTGAACCAGCAACCTACCACTCACAAACCGAACACTAAATGCATATCTAAGACATAGTGGGGTGGTACATGAGCGACTACGTTTTGAGCAGATTTTTTACTGAGTATATCCTACGTAGCATAGCTAATATCTTACGCATTATTCCCGAAGAATGTTTCGAGAATTAAAATAAGTATTCACGAATGTGAATACATACTTCAGAGGAGTATTTCCTGTATTCACGGTTGACCGTGATATCGCGGTGAATGCGTGCAGATACTGTCTTTGGATTTGTGATCATAGATTTTTCATGATTCGTGAAACCAATTAAAAAATATTTCCATCCTTTCACGTCTCAATTAATCCCAGCATTCTGTATTGTATTTCACGCTTATGACTAACTTTCAAATATCACCAGCCTTCAGTTTCATAATCGCCCGGAAAAGATCTCATAACTATGTATCTCGTCAAAGAGCGTAAAATTAATTTTTTTTGACGGTCGTAGCATAACGCTGACCAGAAACTGTCATCTTAAATCACGCTCCTTCCTGATTGCATACTTTTATAGTTCACTTTTATAACCAAGTCGATGCGGTGCATCTTATCGCTTTCATCGTTTCCACTTGGATGCATAAATAAATCAAAAAAAATAAAAAAAAAGAAACGAGAAAAAGATTCTCTCAATTATGCTGCCCATGAAACTTAGACCGCTTGGTTGATCATTGATTCTTCCGTTGATGTGGTTCACATCAGTGGCGTCATCAACATCATCATCAACAGCAGCAGGAAGAATCAAACAGATGGCTTTTCAGAAACTATACAACATGTCACTTTTCCGTTAGAGTTGACTGAGTATCTACACTCCTGCTGATGCGTTCTAAAGCGACAAAGACAGAGTCTACATCATCATTAGAATGCATGTGTTAAGCCATCTTCGTGAGACCTGCGATGACTTCTTTGTCATCGATTATGTTCGCACCGGATGAAAGTGTACGCTCTATTCGATACAAATGAATCGCCTCTAACAGTTCATTCGACATCGAACATCAAAGAAGAATACAAAAGATACATAGATACCCACTGAATGCTTAATGATTGTTACAGTTAAATGGCTTTAGTCAGATTACAATTCGAACTCTCAAGTACCGCTTTCGGCCCGCCATCGAGTGGTATTTCATACCTCATCATACCAACTCCAAGCACATTGCGTCACACACCAAATTAATCTGCGGCTTTTGTTTCGTCATACCGCTGTCATTACCATCAATAAAGTTTGGTGTTTGTTGAGGGCCCACGCACCGCGAGTGAAATTGATAGACATAATCTCCGCGCACCGCATTCAGTCCAAAAATGTATCTTTCAGATGTCCAAATAGGAAATGAAAAAAAAATAATATAATTTGGCAATTATCACCGCACAGTTGCTAATCTCAACCAAAAGGTGGCATTGTGCAATTCTAGTTCACGTCATGTCCGCGACCATTTCGGTGGTAATTTGTATTTTATTCGCGTTCGACCCCGTATCTCCGCGACGTATCTAACGCACTTTTCAGTTAACAAACTCGGAATCGCCATTTATTACTATAACCAAGCGATATTCTCTTACGTGATTTGCCTATGATGTCGTAGATACTCTCATGGAAATACCTTAATTGCGGTTCTTTTATGTAAGAAAACACACACAGAGCACAGAGCAAGAGCGAAAAAGAAGTACGTAGGTACTCCAAATAAATTGAAAGCCATAAAAGCGATCTTGATAGGGTTTTGTGGTTAAATCAGCTGAATGTCAAAAGCAAATAGGAGAAGTACCCGACGGGGACTTATGGTATGGTTAAGTGCCCTAAGGGCAGTACTGGTACACTGTTTACTACTTTGATGATTATGTGGTGAGGTTTTCCAAACATTGGTATTATTTAATGAATTTTAATCGATTTTTGGAATAAAGTAGCTCAGGTATTAGCGTATTTAGGTCTAGAGGTCTTAGCTGATAGTTATGCAAGATGGGTTGCGCTGGGCATACGCAATTTAAGCCACAGATGGGTGTTTGTGGGAAACAAATGTATCAACACATAAATATGGGCATTTAGTCATCCAATTGACTATTTGTTTTGGTGTAAGACTGGCTAATTTGTTTTGGTTTAACTGTTATTGTGTAAGGAATGTGTACTTTAAGAGTTGTTGTTCATCATTGGGAAATTGGATAGAAATAAGATGAGAGAATGTAGATACAGATAATTGGGATAGTGTACAATATTAACAATGGCTCTTAACCAGATTGATCGACGATCGGCATTCCTCTAGTACGATGCAAGTCTGAACGTTCCGAGGGGCGAACTACATTGCTATAGGCAAGGTATATATGTACATATGAGGATATCGAAAAGATTGCAAAGACTTGAATTTGACGTCAGATGACCACATTTTCAAGAGATCGCCAGATACTTTTCCCATCGAATGTTTCTTAAGTTTGTTAGATTCCTATAATGCAATTACCAGCAGAGAAACTGCCTTTGATGAACAGCATTTCCTTCGAACACCACAGCCAAACCCACCCGATGATGAATGCCGACGAGAGGTATACATATGTATATAGCCAAACAAGAGGCTTTTTAAAAGAGCTGTACTAGTAGAAAAGAAGAAATGAACGGCGACTTCCTGGAAAGACTAATAAGAAGGGGTGGGGAACGCGGATATCGGGAGATGATATTGCATCAGGAATGAGGCTCGACAACATTCAACCTAACAGCGCAAGATAGGTAGGTAAACCGCAGTCCAGGCTGAGGATATGAAAAAACTACAACTGTCCGTATAACGGCTGAAGGATGAACCATTCAATCTGCATAATGGTAACCAACACTTCCGCCAACAAAAACCTTAATGAGGTAAAGAAACGACTGAAATCTAATAAAGCTGCTCGAGCTGATGACCTGGATGCCGATCTATTTAAAGCAAAGATAGATATCTTTACAAGCAACATCTGTCTACCATATCTTTGCGTAAATAAGTTGGGACTTACTAAACCCAGATCGGAGAACAGCACAACTGTCTACAGCCTCCTGTCAGAAGATTGAATAACAGCGGCGAATGGATTCTATTCAATCCTTAAAGCTATGGATTAACACGACCCATATGAGAAAAAAGTCAGAGGACCCGAAAGCAACTCTGGTATCTCAAACCTTGTAATCTACCCTCGTGGCCAATCAACGATAGATATCTTTACAAGTAGCATCGGTCTACCATATCGTTGCGTAAATAAGTTGGGATTTACTGAACCTACATCAGAGAGCAGCACTACTGTCTACTGCCTCCTGTCGGAAGGTTGAATAAGAGCAGCGAATTGCTTCTACTGAATCCTTAAAGCTATGGTTTCACGCGACCCATACCCATTGGATGATTTGGAACTAGGAGGTATACCAGCTATACTATTAGGATGGAGCCTTTCTGGATCACCTCCAAGAAGAACTATACCTAATCTTTCATATACTTTCCTTCACGTATTATGTTTATTTGGTGGAAACCAAACTCTACCCTTGGAACTACAAAGGGACTGTATTGGAGAAGAAGGTAGAGAAATAGAAAAGCTCTGGTGTGACGAAGCCGGCCGTCTTGTGACCAAAATGAAAGCAAATATGAATCTTTTGAAATGGGTCAGGAATTCAGTGGTATCTCTGCTATCTGAAAAGGCATTGCAATTAAGGTACCAACGAAAAATAATAGGGATCTGAAGTCACACCAAGAAGAAAGATAATCCCTGAAGATGGATGAATGGTCTGGGAGTAATGCCCCGAATGCTAGTATTATTCTGACTACTTTAGCTGGCTGACGACGGGCAGTGGACAAAAAATCCGAAGAGGATGTTCTGCTATACAGGCTTTAAGGCACTAAAAGATACTATGGTGTCTGAAGAAGTCTTAGAATGGGAGGACAAGCTCAAGTTATGCTACTGGCAGATTGCAAGACTCTATAGACAGTGAAATGGGTAAAGACTGTAGCTTACAAGCTGAAGAAAAAGAACGATGTGGAAATACCAGTAATACGATACCAATAATGTCAGATAATTAGGCTTCCATCACATTACAAAGCATATGTTGTAACCCCTAAGCTTATAAGTGTGTCCATACACGAACTTATTGAACAACGGCAAACGAAGCACCAGCTGCTACTAGCAAGGGATAGCCCACATATGTCGTAAAATTCTTGGCCTTGTGCTGGGTGGTTGTGCCCACTCAGAAGGGACACACTTAGCCCAAAAGAAAGTCCATTGTGATAGATTCCGGTCTGCACTCTCCTTAGCTAGCTAGTCCACTTTACAATTGCCTGGAGTACCCCTTAGGCCTGGTACAGAACATAGGGAGGGTTACGTCGTACCTGACAGCGATCTAAGACCCATTCGATCGATTCGATACCAACTTGGATCGAATTCATTAATGATTCCAAGACTTTTATTGATGCTTGACTACCTATATAGGTAACAATAGCGCTGCACTCTATCGAGTTAATTGAAAGCCAGGCCGCGGCTTCACGGATTGATGTATCTTCGGCTTGAAATACACTACAGTGGTCTGGCAGTCGTGTGGTGGTACAAATATCTAGTGTATTGGAGTAGACTCCCGGACCTGTTTCTCAGACGCTGTCTTGGATCCGTCTGTGTCAATCTCTGTCCAAGATTCGTTCGAAATTTCTCTCGATTCTCAAGCACTTCTGTTAGGAATTCTGCTTTTATACTTGACGTTAAAGTCGAGAATAGGGGACAATATAGTCCGAATTACGAGGAATAGGGTTATGCTTGCGTGGCCCACATTTCCACAAGTCAGTTGCAAGGATTCCCTAACCCGTAATGTTGCTTTAGCCGCCATCAGTTTCCCAAAGATATCAACGGATTGAAGGTGGAGCATAGTTTCTAGTGCCAGCTATAGGAGTGGTTCTAAAGACGCCTGTTTTGCAGACCCAGGATAGTCTTTGAACCTTCTCAAGTATTGTAATGTTGCTTTTCTTGTCTAGTGTCTTACACCAGAATAGTACACCATACTTGGTCTTAGTCAAGTAAAGTAGAATGTACAAGTACTACAGAGCCAGTAAAACCCTTCATAGCTGTTGTAACGCCATTCCATGAATGATGAAGCTGATATGCCTTCAGCTGGGTTGGGTTAAAGGTAAACCAGGAAAGAAACTCGGTATCTTATCGTTTATTGGATTCAAAGTGCACCGTCTTCTAATGAGATATGGACGAAGGCTGTCATTCAAGTAACTAAGCAACGAAATTGGCTTCTTGACTATTGTTCCTACATTACCAATTACCCGATACTAGAGTCTGATTATTACAACAGACAATTAGGAGGGGGAAAACATTAAGACCCGATGCATACGAACTAAAGGTGAGTGTTCACTTCGATATTGCGAAGTCTATTCCACCGGTTAGTCATTGAAAAACGAGTATAAAAAGGGTGTAAATATTGCAGTACAATAACAAGTAAGTACCTAAATTAGTTAAGCATATTGTATAAGTATTTACAATCGATTACATCACTGAAGTTGTACCAAACTTACATAAAAGTATTTATTAACACGATTAAGCAAGTGAAACCAAGCGCCATTGCATCGTCAAAGCCCAAGATATTTCCACCTCTCAACAGATGCACGACGTATCGCACACAATAAAATGCTTTATTAATTTTCATTCATTACCACTGGTATTTCGAAAAAGAAAAAAAAAACAACAATTTTAATTGTATATATCAATGTTTTCTTCAATTATTCAATGTTTTTCATTGCCACGAAACGATTGTCGTATTTCTGTAAAAATTACATGTGACCAATGCGCTTTATACGACTGTATGACATAAAATGTATCTATCGCTGCCAAATCCACGTTTTGTACCGAAGCACACTGTATAGTTATAGATATTTTTATACATTTTTTGGATTATCGCTTGTAAATGAGGAAATCTTGTTCAACGTTGTAGTATTGTCAAAATTTAGTGTACTAAAATGTGTATAAAGTGATACAAGTGAATTTTTATTGAACATTAATTCTTTGCTTTAAGTTGGCAAATTATCAAAGAAATATATTTTTGCTGTGAATCTAACAGTGCTTATCAGTTGATTGGTAATATAAGGAAATAGGAAGTATTTAATTTTATTTTTAATTTGAATTTTTTGTACACAAAGATACAACGACTCTGAGTGTCTATGTAAGTACTTAGCCATCTAAGAGTATTATTGCATCTGACAGTATTTAGTTAAATAAAGAACAAAATAAATCAACGAAAATGAATCGAGAAATTGAATCGAATTTTATTTAAAATGAATTTCAACGGGTAGACAGGCCATTTTCCCCACTAGAACGCCCCATATGGACTTGACGTACCGATTAATTAAGTGCATGAATATATACATAGTACACACAAGCTCATTGACGAATATAATGCAATTTTCATTCAATTTTAAGGATACACTTCAGTGTGCTATTCAGTCGGGAACTTTCGTGATAATTAAATGCTTCTCACATGGAAAACAACTACATATAACCGATAATAATAATTAATGAAGCATAAGTTGTTAATTTACGCCATTCTGAGCAATGACATTTATTTATTGAAGTATTTTTATTTTTATATATTTTCACGGTACAAATGTAAATTTTTTCTTTAAATATACAGAAGGTAAAAATTAAAAAAAAATGTACACATATAAATGCTGTCATGTAAATAATTAAAGTTTTCACTTAAAAAAAAGAAAATTCTTATAGCTTTGACAGATGGAATTGGATTTATACATCGGTTAATGAGTAAAAGAAAAATATTAAAAATACGTTAAGTGTGGTAATTTTTATGAGATTTTTATGCAAAATAAGAAACAAAGTAACGAGTAAATTGTTGGATGTGTAGGATTTGTTACAAGTTTTGAATAAAGATATTAACTTATGCTAGGAGCTGGTAGTTGCAATGCTTAATTGGCTTTCGAAGGCGGTTATGTTAAATTGTCTATGGTATAGGAAAATAAAACTTGTTATGCAACGCCATGCCTTAAGGAATAGACTGCATTTGCATATACATATATGTAATGTTCCACTGGGGAACAGTCTCCACGGAAAAGCATGATCTCGAGACGAAAGTGTGGAGAGCTTTCTGACAGATGTCAAGATGAAGACCGTTTTTCTTTACAGTCGGAAAAAACCTACTGAATTAATCTGAATTAAGAATAATGAAAAAAATACAATAAAGGAATTGACCAAACTGGTTTCGATATATACGCTCTAGTATAGGGTCATCCAACAAGTTGGTAAATTCCAATCTGAGGTTAGTACTGGGATATCTGATATTTGGCAATATCTGCAAATATCCGCATCGGGTCTACCTACAAATAGTCATTCTTTTGGTGACTTTTTCATAACGTTTTTGCATAAATGCGGCTGTGTTTCGCGAATAACAGCTTTAATAATTTCTTTTACTGCATGAATCGTTGCCGGGTTATTGGCGTTAACTTTATCTTTAACATAGCCCCAAAGGAAAAAGTCTAATGGTGTTAAATCACACAATTGAAGTTTCTTTTTCGAGAAATCACACGTCAAGGAAATTTTTCACACAATAGAGTCATTGTTTCACTAGCTGTGTGGCATGTGGCACCGTGATGTTGAAAATAAACGTCATTCGTACCTACAGCATCAATTTCAGGCAAAAAAACATCTTTGGGTCATGCGATCCATTCACTGAAACGGTCGCACCAGCATCATTTTCGAAGAAATTTCGAACACCGCCAACCCAAAAACTACACCAAATTGTCACTCGTTGTGGATGGAGAGGTAGTTACACTATTTCTCTTGAGTTTTTGGAGCACAGTATGCGACAGTTTTGCTTATTTTCGTTTCCAGAACCCAATCATCGAAAGTACGGCGTTTTGAGAAGACTCTTGGTTTCAATTCTTGTGCCAACTTTACCTTATAAGAATGTAGGCCAAAATTTTTTTACAAAATGTTGTGCAAATTGGTAGCAGATAGGCCTACTTCCTGAGATCGTCTCAAAAGAACACACATGAGTTTTCAGTCACACTCTCAGCTATGGCGACAATATTTTCAGCTGACTTTGTCAGACGAACACGAGCACGAGCACGAGCTTCACTAACAAATTCAAATTTTTCGATTAATGTGACTATAGCTATGCGAGGAGCCGCTTGATGATGATCAAAAGCAGTACGAAAAGTATCTGCGATATTTCCACTATTTTTGTAGTGAATTCTCATTATTTTAACACATTGTGCGAGTATGTATCGATTCATATTTAATAACCTCCTAGTTTTTACTTATCAAAAGTCATAGCATTGATAGCTGAAAGTTGACATATCAACAATGACGCGAGATTTAAAATGACACCACTTGTTGGATGAACCTTTCTCTTCTACATAAAAGCGAAATGAGAGCACACACAGAATGTATCTCATATAATACCGAACTATCATCGAATACCAAGAGTCTATAGTATCATAATCACAGACTTTAGTCTACCAATTTTCAAATCACCAGACTATCTTAGAATTACTGGTGTCATGTATGCTACGTTAAAGGTGTCATGTTGGCGACGTTAAAGGATTTGTTTGACTTACTCTCACTTGACTTAGGTTTTTGGAAAGATGCCATGAAAAACTCGAGATAGTATAATAGTTTCATGTTCTGCAGAAGATATATATATAGTATAATTCAGTGTCCATTAGGATTACACTAACACACTACATTTATAGGTTGCTCGAGTATCATGGAGCTGACTGGTATTTAAAGGTCAGATTAGGTTAGATTAAGTGGCAATCCTCAATCAGAAATATACGTATAGTCTTACCAAGAAGATCCATTCTGATATCACGTGTGCGAAGAGTAGATAACCACTTCCAGAAATCTACATACAGAGGTTCGTTTTTGGTAAAAACGAAATGGATAGCCGTTGTCGTGTCAACCCACGTAAGGTTTTTATATGCATACATATGTCGAGTCTGGCTAGAACACTCTGATTTTCGAAGAAGTCCTCAGGGTCTTCACCCTCGGGTAATCGTTTCTTTGCACACTTCCTTCTAGCTGTCTTGGGAATATCGCTGTACACAGACATGTTCTATTCAGCACCACAGTTTAGCATGTACAAGCCTAAGTTAAAGCTTTTGCCTGATCTTGTAGCTAAAGTAGCTATCAACTTTCAACTAAGGATACTAAATATTTGTTGAGAGATAACGTTCTAGAAAATTCAGTATTTGTATTGATAGCCAAGCTCCACCAACACAATCCCTCCCACAAGTCATTCGTATTGATAGCCAAGCTCCACCAACACAATCGCTCAAACAAGTCATTCGAAGATTATTGTAAAATATGAAAACATACTCCACCATACCTAGTATCTATTGCACACGGTTTCTGAAGTCTACCATTTACATAGTAGTCATTAAAACTGTGCTTGCTAACTCTAGTAGGTCATGGAAAAACAGATGAAATGGAATAAGTGAAAGCATAGAACCCTGTGGAATGTCTGCAAAAATACCAAATCTATGGAAAGGCACGCCGTGACATGGACTGTGAAGTAAGTCTCTTACATCCCCGATGGAGTGTTCACATACATTTTAATTTGAATAAAATGACTTCAGTCTTCTCAGTATCTATAGTTATAACTGCGTCTTGAGTCATGTCTTTACATACTGAATTTTGCAATGGACTGTGTCTTGGTGCTCAAGAAAGAAACTAACGTATTTTAGGTTACTCAATAAGCAGACAAGGCAAGTTTATCTTTTAAGACAGATGAAGGACAGATTAATTTCAGCCAAAGAGAATACATTGTGACACCATGAATATCATCGCTATTCTCATCTGACAAGTAGCTCGCGTCATAGAACAGAAGTACCACCAGTGGAATAGTTTATTTCCCCTTCTCACACCTACAACCCCTAACATGATGATGTATTGATCCATCGGACAGTTTGCCGTAAGAACAGTTGATATCTGATCGCTCTAGCAAGCCCCCTGAAAGGCCAAAACTGTGTGATGATTTGTCTCTAGAGCCCCTATTGTGATTTTCCTTGTACATAGCAAAAGATAGACTATCCACTTTAATTATGATAGTTCTACTTTCGCCTAACATGTAAGTCTTTCTGATTCCCGGAATCAACATATGCACAGAGTACCAGCATATGAAAACGTTGAATATCCCGTAATCTCCTTGAGCAAGAAAGCAGCACTTGAAGCAGATGAGCATGATTTCAGTTCACAAAAGATATAGATATCGATACATGTAACTCAGAAAGGCTTGTCAGAGGAATCGATCCTTAAATTAGAAACTAGCGTACTATGTACACACTTATTGTATACCTGTATCACCTGCTTCAATACTGGGAATGAGGACCTAATCTTCTAAAACTAAATAGGGTTTAATTTTCTTCCTTTAACCCTCTTTCTAAATGATGTCGAACTAGCACAGCATTTGGAATCTTTTATTCCTTTCATGTTAGTTAATACAATCCCTTCTGTATTTTAAGGAGTTTATCGCCCGTCAGAGTTGAAAGGAATGAGATACACTTGCCAAAACGAGAACTATAAGCCTACTCTAGCATCTTTAGATCATAATCCAATCGTCTTATGTAAAATGATAACTTTTTTCATCACATAACTTACATATGTAACAGGCAAACTGGGACAAACTTTATAGCTAGGCTTTACAACGCATTTGATCTTGTAACACAACCTACAACCATCTAGCATAAAAGACATAATACTCTGATGCAATAAAATGCCATCAGAAAATGTCATTTGAATCAGGTCTAGGTCCGTGCAAAAAGATACATATCATGGCATAAAGCACGAATGTCACCCATTTGGTTTTATTACTTTCCTCGGCAGTGAATCTATCAAATGTTGTAACAGGTAGATTTTATTTTATTTTTTATTTTTTTTTTTTTTGGAAAAAGTCCATCACGAACGTGTCAATTTTATTGCAAAGGCGATTCCAGATATGTATCTCCAACAGTTCCGACATTTTGTAACGATAGATACTAAATCCAAATGTAGTTCGCTTATAGCTATTGCCGTTGCCAACTTTGGACTAATAAAACTTAAAAAAAAAGGCGCGTGTGATGCAATTATGCAGCAACATTATTCGATTTCCTAAATTTTCAAGGCTACATGACCTAACACCCTCACTAAAAACCAAAAAAAAAAAAAAGGCATTAATACTGTCTACTCAACAACATTTCGTCATTCAAAGTCTAGAGGAAATAACAACCTCGCCATCAATTTAAAGGCGTTTCTGGGCACCACATTCACATTCTGTATTCCTTAATTAATTCACAAGCAACAGCTAATAATAAATCTAACTCAAAAGCATTATAATACCGTTATAAGAATTCAATTCCACACCAATAGATACAGCTTCAAATGTATCTGTGTATGCTGGCTTAATGACTTTACCAAAACGGAATTAATTGAGTTAATAACCGCTTGTGATGCAGGTATTTTTTAAACGTTCTTCAGAGAGCTTAACAAAAAAAACAGACAGCTAGCCAACCAGCTACAGCACCTCTATTGACAGTCGCGCGTTAAGTTGTCATTCAAAGTGCCAAACAAGTTAATGCTTGGTTTTTTTTATTTTTAGTTCACTTTTAGTTGCAAATGCGAATGAGATACATACATATGTAGGTACCTACACACTTGGTCGAGTATAATAATTTAAAATCTAATTAGGTGTAAAAATTCACCAATTATAGTGAACATTATTACTTTTTCAATAATCGACGTTTTTTTTCTGTTGGTGGCGCCCTTGAATTTTGGTTTTCAATTAAAAGATACAAAAGCAATTGTCAGTCAAAAAAATCTACAATAAAGCGCCATCGGCGTACTCTCTAAAGTATCTGTGAAGGCTCCATCGAAGCGGAGGCGAATAAAATAAATTTTATGAGGAGTTGAGGTTCCACAAAAAAAAAAAATAATCAGTTATCAACTGCAATAAATCAAGTGAATTAAGTGCCAATGGATTCGAAATAATCGACATAGTTGGGAGGTTTATTGATATCATGATTCTCATCGCTTGATGTGCGAATCTTTTTATTTTCTTTTTTTAGTTGAGAGATGAGGAAATCATGCAAATTCGCTGGCTGGAGATAGAGTAGATAAGCGCAGAGAAAAAATCTATTTTATTAGTTTTGAAGTTTATCTTTTTATTTTTTATTTTTGTGCGAAACAAGTTAGGCTACTTAAGTGCCCGCTTGGGTGAGAGATGAAAAAGCAAAGTGACGCAAATTGCGGTGAGTGTATTTTTTTTTCTACCCGATTAGACAATATCAACAAGAAACTGGATTACTGTGGAGGATATCTTGTTGGGAACACCTAGATTCGATTAATTTGGACAATGAGTCACGGAAGTACCAGATGAATGGTGAATTAATAACCTGAACTGAACTGGTTTGGTGTAGTTCAAAAATATGGATAACATCTGACGTAGTTTTTGTGAGACGTCAACGGTTTTTAATCATTGTCCTTCAAAAAATTAAAAAAAAAAATGTAGGTGGTCCATATTTAAGTTATTTTCTATTGAATTCTAATAGAAGGCTGTTTTTATTTTGGCTTTTGCCAGTTTTGGTGTGGTATTTCGATTGTTTTCTGCATTTAGTTGGTAGTTACTTTTTCATGTTTCAAAAATGGAGAGTGAAGTTGGTGGTGGTTTATTCTGCCTAACTTCAATTTAGCCGTCTTTCTGATATTTCAGGTTATTTTCAAGGAATAGTTTATACTGTAGAGCTATTAAAGCATTTACCTGAGACCAAGTTGATTGGAAACCAATATGGTATCAAAGGCTAATGAAATTCATGTGTAACTTGCAAGCGAAGGAACTCAAACTAATTTTATTAACACTGAATCTTTTTAGACAGTTAGGGTCAGAAATCAACTACAACATCTCTGTTTCAAATTTATACATAATATAGTATATCTTTGGTATCAAGGCTGCAAAAGATGCCTAAGTTTTGTCGTATTATAGGGAAATGCTGCATAGAAAAACTCAGCAAGGATGGTACAATGGATCTCTACACACGTCTAAACATCCACTAAACTTCTAGTTTCCAAATTTGTCTTTAACCTTAAAAGATTAAGTAGTTGAAATCGAAAATAAAGTCTGAAGGAGGATCACGAATCGAATAAAAAAAATAGGGAGGTGTAAGTTTTATGAGGTGGGAGTGCTAAGCTGCTTAAAGGCTTGTATGTCAAAAAAATGGTGTGGATACAGGCGAACTAGAGGTTCACTTGGAAAATGGAAGGTTGAACACATTAAATACCATGAAGTCAACATAAACTAAAGCGAATGTGTGCTTCTTGAGAACCAAACGTTCAAATTACCCAGCTGAAAGTTTTGAACCCTGACCTAGCCTAGACAAAAACAGTCCAAACCAGATCACCTTCTCTAGACCGGTCTCTGAAGAATTAAATGTACTATGTATCTCCCGAAATTGGATTCTTTTATAGATCAGTCCATTGCTATCTCTAGATGCTTTGTGTTCGTTAAGTTTGCACTGACTTGTCAAGAAGTCTTTGAAGATGCATTTTTAAACATGTTTGGGTGATATGTCCACGCAGAGCCCAAGGCCTAGTTTTTTACAATCATTCATGTTGGGCATGTTTTTTCGCACAAATGGAGAGGACCTAAAGGTCAATGCGGCGTTTTTGTTGAAGAAGATATTTCAAAACACTTTTACTCTCGTATGTTTGCCAGACGATTGCAAAAACTGAGACCGTGAAAAAAATATCGTTGTTGTCTGAAAATTGAATATTCAACACCCGCTCAATAGTACACCAGCTAGACTTTGTTCTTGGCTCCTATTGATTTAAACTCAGGCAGGCCATCTCACATTGGTTTTCCAAGTCGTTTATCAGGCCGTAAATGTAATCTGTCAAAACATTGCGTATCTGGGACTCTATCACCGGCTCTAAGTTGCAAGAACCTAGGAGCATTCTTAAACTAAAAAGTTTACATTAAGGAATTGGGATAAAAGTCCTTTCTTTGTTCGAAGGACATCGAGGGATAAACGTTTCGGTGTCATTGTTCAAATTCCTCAGGCTTTTTCAATGCATTGTGTCAAGCAGTATTGCCATTACGTCCATTCCTCGTTGCGTCGTTGTAAGGGACTAAGTCCAGTGGCAACAACTTAATCAAATCATTCAAAAAGTGACTACGCACGATTTTATTTGAAAGGCTTGTGTTTAGTTAAGTGAGTAGGTATAGAAAAGTTTGTTCCTAGCTTCAGAGATCATTTTAATGCTTCTTGACAATACAAACAATTTTAGTAAACCCTTGTCATTTCAACCCAATATACTTGTATCACTTCAGTTTCGAACCCAGGATTCATTCTAGATATTGCCAATCAGTGGTAGGTTGAAGAGTCAAGGCTCAAGTTATATATGGAAAAAGACAAGCCGAGGGAAGCCACAAGAAGAGGTCCTCTCCTCTGCCCTCAAATTCAAAGAAGGGGGCTAAACCTCAGACTTCATACAACCAAAACTAGATGGTACCACAATAGATCTCTTATCTGAGGCTAAATAAAAAATTTAAAAAAGAACTAAGAAAGGAATGCAAGCAGGGTTGGACATAATCCTTCATCTCTTCCACTGGACTTGTTCTTAAGAGATTCTGCCGCTTTTGTGGACCTCTCAGATTGCGAGAATCTGTACTATGGAAACAGATCACCTATGGTCATGCTGCTATATTAAACACAATAAAGACAATGGGTAGAAAGAATAACTCCAAAAGCTTCACAGCGACATCGGACTATAATAGTCTGCTTCCATGACTTCAGCTTTGATATCTCGATCATATCTTTAAGCCGGGCAAAGTGGGAGTCCTAACTAAAGAACTGGAGAGGCTTGTTGGTTGAGGTCCAGGTTCATCCTGAATTGTAGTGCCACCTAAGTAAGTAAGCAAAGTAGGAGTCAAATAGTATAGATTAAGATCTATGGATCTCCATCTCCATAAGGATGGCTCAAAAATGGAAATATATACGGGAGCAGGTTTTAACTCGGAGGCACTGCAAAAACAGGAATATTTAAGATTATCAGAAGCTTGGAGTATATTCCAATGGCAATAGAAAAAGCTGTAAGATGCATAAAAGACAGTCTCCTTCCTTTGTCGGATATAACTATCTTTGTTGACAGTCAAGCAACCCTAAAATCGATACAATCAAATCAAAGGCGAGGAGGCAGTTATCACCATTAGGTACCATTTGGTTGAACTCTATTGGGTTCTCGAACATAGTTACATATAAGTTAATGAAAAGGCGGAACCTTCTTTGGCAAGAATAGGGTCGAAAATTAATATCAGTGAAGAGGACATACTCATTCTGTCGAAAATTGGGAAATTGTATAGCATAGACGTGGACGTCATAATAGAGGAAAAGCCCAACTCGTCCTGGTTATCTGGGAAGAACTGTGGCACCTCTCGTACATTATGGCCGAAATTAGACAAAAGGTAAACAAAGAGCCTTTTGAGACTAAATCGATCACAGGACATTGCGCCATTGGAATCAATATCAGGTCCATGGGACCCAGGGTCTAGTTTCTCACAACCATTCGTGTTGTGCGTGTTATATTCTTTACACGAATGAAAGCGGCCTACTGTTTAATGCCGTATCCGAAGGACAATTTATGTTTTGAGAAGCTTTTTCATGACAGTTTTACTCTCGGATTACATCGCTCCGTAGTCCAACACAGTAACCACTTGAGCCACAGCGCCCACTATTGGAATCATGTGCAGTACATGGAGGATAGAGCCCAATGATGTAAAAAGAAGCTTCGGAGATGAGAATGAGGTCGAGCCAATCCAACATCTGATTTGCCTCTGACTCGGTTGCAAAAACGACGCCTACACACCCTAGGAACCATTTCATCAAGAGTATCAACTGGTTCTTAGTTCGGCCAGTAACACGATAGGTTTTAGTCTATTTTTATTTTCACTCTTACACTCTACTTCTACAAGATTCACAATGGACCTTTAGGTCTCTGAGTGTAACAGTCTAGGAATCATGAAGCCATAGTTTTTTCGCTTGTGACTAAATAACACTTGTTTTATTAGGACAACATCTAACGAACCAGTCATTATTTTATTTCAAGGCTCAAAGAATTTCCCGATACAGGTCAATAATATAGACTTGGATATAAAGGTCCATATTCTCTAATTCTGCTCATAGTGTGTCGATAGCAAAACACATCAGTCAAGATGAAAGTATTCCACCTGGCAGACAGCCTCTTTCAACCTCAAGTGTTACATTCTAGCCCTATCTACTTCAGGAATAAGGACTCTGCATGGCTAAATAAAATGACTTTTGATAGCTGCAGTTGGTGCATTATTTCGACCGAAATTTCTTTTCAAAATTCGCACTGCTTTGGCAACACAGCATCCACTTTGGAAGTAACTATTTCCCATTTCGTACCGCGAAAATATAATACTTAGTTGCTGTCAATTTCTTGATCACATAAGAGCCGTCATTGTCAAAATAACATATGATTCAAAAAGACACCAACAGATGGCCTACCCTATATAAGGCAGTAGAGGGCAGACTAGATCTACTATGAATGCTAATGTCTACTTATAGGATATATTTTCAAAATCTCCCGTGATAACAGTAAGCAACGAATTCGTTTAAGGAAAATTACTTTAGTATATCATAGAATTGTCTGTTAACAATCCCTCACCAAGGTTTGAAATCCAATTCTAGAGAATTTTTAAAGAAAGAAATGCTCTACGATTAAGGAATACATTTGGCCGGTCACAATTGGTCCATATTGATACACTCAGCGAATTTGCTCAATCAATCAATAAAGAGAAATGAGAACCTTAGCTCATGCATGTGATACTGAAGAAATATCTATCCACAAACGTATTGATACATACATAGATACTATACTCGCCTTGTCAACCTGTAAGTAGAAAACATTTAACATCTGCACACCTGTCTGCACTTGAAATTTAAAAGCAAACCGACACATAGGTACCACCAGTAATAAAATATTTACCAACATTACACTGTGCATTAAATTTCTCCCTACAAATCAAATAAATGACTTTTTTCAAAGTGAAATGGAAATTTTTTTTATGTCAATACCTATGTCATGCCAGTCACAATCAACACCGACAACAATTGCAATACCACATCATTGGATCACCAAAATACTTACGAGACTATAAAACATCTCACAAATTTGTTTAATTAATTAGAAATCGTGAAGGAAATGCAAATTTCTTTCGCTGTCAGGTATTTATTTACCTTTCCATCCAAAGTTAAATATTTTAAGCAAACTTAACGAAACAAAAAAAAAATGTTTATCTCATGTACGACAACAAAATTAATTAGTTTTCAGCTAATTTTGGTGCTAAATTTTTTGCTATTTGTTTTGCTTTCGAAAAGTTGAATTTTTTTTTTTTTTGGCATTTTAAATTTTGTTATATACATATGTACATATGGAGAGATGTAGCTGATTTTGATTTTTTATTTTACATAATCAATTTCCTTTTTGTTTTTTTGTTTTAAACTTTGACTTGTTATTTGCATATGAACTTTAACTTCATGTTCATTATGAGGTTAAAAGTCGAGATCGGAATTGTAATGAGTTGATGGTGATTAATAGGTATTTTTACTTTCATTGACATTCGTTGAAAATAATTAATCTCCTTTTTATAGGAAATTAAGGACTACTCTGGTCCTTAGTACTATGCTGAGATACAACCATTCCAGAGAGGCCATACTGGTGCAGCTCAGTGTTATGCTGAGTACTGCCAGAGTTTTGTCACTGCAATTCTCAAATGAATTATCAAAAATGTCTGTCCTACCTGAAATAGAAAAAGATTAGTGTGAAAGTGAAGGACTTAAGAGTATCTGCCTTAGGGCCTTAGATGCTTCGCTTTATTAAGAAAGCAGCAACGCAGTTAATGTACAATATTGAGTCGTAGGTTCGTTAAAAGAATTAAAGGCTCCGCCTCATCATCTATTCCAATTCTTGTCCACAATGATCAATGAACAGCTATGTTCGCTGCAAATTCCACCTTACCAGATACTTCTCTTCCACCACCATTACTGAATCCAGTTCAATAGGACAAATAGTTTTCCGAACCCGCTCAGTAGCTCGAGTCCTCAAAGATCTTAAAAGTAACAAATCTTCAGGTCCAGATGGGATCCCACCCCTTGTTTTGAAGAGGTGTTCTTCTTCCCTGGCTAAACCTCTACGTAAGCTCTTCCACTTGTCATATTCTACAGGCATCTTTCCGGATAGGTGGAAACTCGAGCACGTCCCTAAAAAGGGCGATACAACCTCCCTTTCGAAAAATGGAACCAAAGTATTCACCATCACGGCGAATGCCAAGAAGTTGCCCTTGATATCTCTAAAGCTTTCGATAGAGTGTGGCAGAGTGCCCTCTTAAGCAAAATCTTAGCTTTTGGTGTCAGCAGCATCTTCTCATCATGGATTGCAATTTTTTGAGTAATCGGTTAACACAAGTTGTATTGGACGGATATACTTCTACCCAATTCTCAACCAATGCTGGTGTACCCCAGGGCTCAGTGCTCTCTCCGACCCTGTTTTTAATATTTATTAATGACCTTCTCTCTCTTACTCGCAATCCAATCTATTCCTTTGTGGATGACAGTACTCTTGACTTATTCACTCTTATTCTTTGGCGACTCCACGGCTGAGACCCCAAGCTGTAGAGTCTCACCGGCAGCGAATGTCAACTCCGATATTGATGCAATCATCAATTGGGGTGCTAAAAACGAAGTCGAGTTAAATTCGTCAAAAATCCAGTGCTGTCTCCTGTCTCTGAAGCGAGATACCACTGTAGCCAAACTAAAAATGAATGGAGCTGATATTGAGGATTCTAATGGCTTGTCAATGCTTGGCATGCAAGTTACCCCAGACCTTCGCTGGAATCATCAGATTTCCGAAGCTGTGAAAAATGGCGCTAGATGCCTCGGTTTCCTCAAGAGGTGTAAAGCTTACATTCGTCCAAAACTCGAATACAACTCACACGTTTGGGCGGGAGCTCCCGTAACATGTCTGAGTTCGTGTCCAGCGTCAGGCATGTAGATTGACCGGTGACCTATCAATTTGCAACCAAATCCCTTCGCTAGAACATCGTCGGAATGTTGGATGTTTATCGGTCCTGTACCGATATTTCCATCATAGTTGTTAGGACGAAATCTATAATTGTATCCGCACACCCTTATATTTTGAATTCTATTTTCGGTCGCACAGTCAAACTCAGAAGCACGTTCTTTAGCCATTCAACAAGTATGTGGAATAACTTGTCGTTCTCAATATTTCCATCAAATTATGATTTACAAAGATTTAAAGTCAACGCGCATCGTCACCTAACTCTCTTTCCTTTCCCTACCAACTTCTAACTTTCCTATACCTTTTCCTTTCACTCCATCACTGAGTTTATACCTTTAAAAGACTTTAGTCCTAAGTGATGCAGAACATTTAAAAAAAAAAAGAGTATATTTCAGACCTTTCTGTGAATGACACCATCAAGGCCGGCACTTGACTGGTCTAATTCTGGTGACCGTGGTACCGAACTTCGACTCCAATAGCTCTATTCTTTGGCCAGATATGTGCCATGTGGCACTGTCTTATTGAAACCACATATCACCTAAATCATCCTCTTCCAATTTAACTTAGAAATTGACTGTGACTGTGTTACCAGCATCATATACTCCTCGAGCCTCGAGAGAAGTCACTGTCATATTCATACCCAACGCGGGTTAACCCTCACATACTAGCCCAAAACTCTTTAGGCCGATTAGCCTTACCTCGTTCCTACATTCAAAAGATTAATAGATATACACATTCGCTCCAAACTAAGTCCTAGGGATATGTCCCTAGCTCAACGCTCCTATCCTATAGACCGATCTCTTGAGACAGCCCTGCATGAGGTGGTAACAAAGACCAAAAGTTCACTTCACCACAAAAAATGCACGCTAGCGGTCTTCGTGGATATAGAAGGAGCCTTCAACCATGTAGAATCTGAATCTATACTATGCACTAGCACTGAACCAACAAAACATGGAGCCAGCAATCTCAGACTGGGTTGAATGAATGCTCAAGACCAGACACATCAATTCAGAACTGGATGACTGCCAAGTACATCTACTGGCCTCTAGAGGCACCCCGCAAAGTGGGGTCCTATCCCCTCTACTATGGATACTGGTCGTGAATGGAATCTTAAAATAATTAGAACTATGTGCGGTCAAAGTTGTCGCATAAGCGGATGATCTCGTCATAATGATGACAGATAAGTTCAATCACCGAAATACTTCAATCCGCCCTCAATATCCTTCACAAATGGGTGGATTAAATGTTAACTTCATGAAAACAGAGGTGGTTCTGTTCACTACCAAGAGAACAATCCATTAGATAGAGCCCTTGAAACTCAATGGCACACTTCTGCAGATCTCAGATAAGACGAGATACTTAGGCTGTATACTGACTAGCAAAGACAATACATCAGAAAGGATAAGGAAGGCAACCAAAGTCTTCTATATCTGCAGCAGCAAAAAAAACTTTGGTAAGAGATAAGAGACCAAGCCTGCTATCATCCACTGGATGTACACAGCTATCGTCAGACCCATTCGGTATTATGGGTGCTTAGTCTGGACTTAGGGTCATTGAGTGGAGTTCATATAGGACTTTCGGTCGTCAGTACGGACTACCAATTCAACCAATTTCTTGTAGTAACCTTAAAAGTCGGTAGTAACCTTAACTGACCTATCAGACAAATGTAGAAAAGACGTTTGGAACAGCAGCAACGGTGAAGTGCTAAACTGGTCCGTGTCCTGAAGAGTTTGAAGGAATGTTGAACAGACACATATAGGGTGGGCCATCTGTTGGTTTCTTTTTGAATCACATGTTATTTTGACACTGACAGCTCTCTCTACTAGCACGAATAATTGAAAACATGAGATACTCATGTTCTTGATGGGAAATCTCTTACTTTGTCTAAAAGTCGGTAGTAACCTTAAGTGACCTATCAGACAAATGTAGAAAACACTTTTGGAACAGCAGCTAAACTGGTCCGTGTCCTGAAGAGTTTGAAGGAATGTTGAACAGACACATATAGGGTGGGCCATCTGTTGGTTTCTTTTTGAATCACATGTTATTTTGACACTGACAGCTCTCTCTACTAGCACGAATAATTGAAAACATGAGATACTCGTGTTCTTGATGGGAAATCCCTTACTTTGTCTTCCACATGTGTCCAGTATTTATTTTTCCAAATTTCCCAAGCTGTTCCAATTACATATTTCGAAGGAAATTTCTGTATCTAGTTACATAACCCAGTTTTACTTTTTATCGTAAATATGTACATATAACCCAATTTAAAGTCGTATTATTATGGTCGCCATAATTTGCTGAAATATGTGTATGGTGGGTGTTGGTCTAAAATTTATTTATATAAAAATCCCATTTTAGATAAAAAAAAAAATAAAAATAAAAAAATACAACAAAATTCCGCAAAAGGTAGTTCTACGTAACCACTCGTCTCATATTCCAAGTATGAAAACATGATACTTCAACTTTCTAAGTAAAAACAACTTAGCGACGGTATCGTGACGGCTCAGCAGCGTTAAAGGCATATTAACTCTTCCAGAAGCTCTTAGCGTTTCGGTAGCTTGAAACAATTGAATTAAAGTGAATGTAATTCCGCGTATTGGTTTACCCACGGTGGCAGTTAGATACTTTTTTTTTTCCTTCTTGTTTATATCTCTTTCCCTTTGGAATATATGTATATATGTTTATACATATATGTATGTATAAACAAAAAAAAGCAAAAGAAATTGAAATTAAAACGATTCTACTTTGTTTTGGTTTCGGGCAAATATTTACATCTTTTCGCTCCTTGTTTGCGGTTAACTTACGAGCATCTGAGGTAGAAATACTCCGAGTGTAGGTAGGTACGACGTACGAGTACCAATCTCTGCATTTTTGTTTTATGAGTGGAAGAAAACAATTAATTTAAATTTTTTCCCAAAAAAACACTGTTCTCACGGTGGGAAAAATATTTGTTTACCATACTTATTTAGTTCTAATTAGAAAACGGGAATAGTGTTGAAACTGCTATGCATTCAAATTAATATAATTTGTTAACCTGGGTTGTTATTGTTTTTTTTTTTTTTGTAGAATAAGACCGCACTTCATTTTCTAGAACAAGCTAAACGTTGTGTCATTGTTGCAGACCAAACTGTATGTCATACCCTTAGAATTTAAATGAGTTTTGATGGAGTTCACCTGTAGTATGATTCATTATTCGAAAGTTAAAATGCCTTACAAGTAGAAAAGGTTCTTAAACGAAAAGAAGGCGAAACATAACATCAACTTGGATTCCATAAACCACTTATTGGAATATGTATTAATATTTAAAAGGCTTATGATTTCAGGGGAATCGATCTCTCCAATAAGCAGCCTATGAAGGAAAATGAATCTGGCCACCCTTTTTCTAACTTCAAGAGATTCTAAGCTTGTCAGATTAAGTCTGGTATGATGGGCTATTGGCTTGAACCCAAGGTTCAAGGTACCCTCTAAGGGTAAATCTCAAAAACTTCTTTTGGATGACTTCAATTTTAGAAATATGACTGTTTAAGTACAGATACCAGACAATCGATCCAAATTTCAAAATAGAACTAGCAGTAGATACATATAGCATTGTTATAACATACATTGTACGTTTCGGAAAATTTAAAGGAATGGCCTCCTTATCATTCCCCATGGTAGCCTTATTTAAAACAAATTTAAGGTGACTACTATAGGACAGTTTTGTGTCCAAAAAAACACCAAAATCTTTTAATACAGACCCACGAGAAATGATGTATTTACGAATCAATATACGATGTGAGAAAGATATGACAGACCATTAATTACCAAATAATTTTTTCAACACCAAAGACAGAATAAACAGAAGAGGACCAATGTGGCTTCCTTGTGGGATACCAGTAGTTACATTAGTTCATTTGAAATTGTATTTCCAAAATTTAAAAAATGAGTATCTATGCAAGAAGGAAGTTAAAAAACCTAGTTTGAGTTTTTGGAGTGGCGGCATTATTTGCCCATTTTCCATTCCAAGATGACAATGAAACAAACAAACGTTACAGTCAATGTAGAGCGTTACCGAGGCATGATAACCGATTTTTATGGCCAGAAACTGAGGATTTAGACTATGGCGAGTTGTGGTTCCAGCAAGATGGGGCTGTGTGCCATACAGGCTGTCCAAAAATCGATTGATTCCACACTAACTTCAACAATCGTGTATTCAGTCGTTTTGGTAATCTGTTGCTTCGCCGGCATGGAGCTGCGATTTGACGCCGTTGAATTTTTTTTTGTCACGTGCCATTAAAGATCGACATAATGCGAACAAACCAGAGACAGTTCAGGCACTCAAGACCAATATTGGTCAAGGATGGCTTCCTGCCAAGCCAGCCGAGGCAGTCATTTGAATGAAATAATATTTCATAAAGCAATCGTTGAAAAATATTAAAAAGTGTGTTTTTCACAGCCTTTTGAAAAAGAAACCAACAGCCTTAGAAAAGCTCGTACTTTTTAGTAGTAACAATGGACCTGCCTTTAGCTACAGGACTTATTATCCTACAGTAATAGATATGATTTTGTTTCATGAATGGGAGCCTCCTTAAAAGAACGTTAAAAACAAAAAACACGACTAGGACTCTTATACGAAAATAATTTTGGGTATATCGACATCACTTCTGTTCTTGTCGAGGCGCATTCTGTCTGTCCAATTTTGAATAAGTTTTCAAACTCTTGTGGACGTAAATCACGAATAAGGGTGACAATTTGGGCTTCCTTGCAAGTGAGTTTACCGGGCCCCATACGAAATAATCCAGGGGTCGCAAGTCGCACGGTCTTGGAGCCAATTGATTCCTTATTCACAGAAATATTCATTAATCATGGTGCGGTAAGGATTTCATCATTTTTGAAGGAATTATGTCCAATGAAGCCACCAGCGTGGAAACCGTACCAAACAGAGGTGATGGAGTCTGAAGGGTGTATTTTGTCTCTTCTGGATTAGGCACACTCTACATGCGACAAAAAATTAATTGTCAAGATGCCAAGTGTGGAGTTGTTTAAGTTTAGGATTATCGAAATAAGCAGATACTCACCAGAATGTGGAATTAAATTGGTTTTTTGCTAGAAAACCTAGACTCCAGAAACTCAGGAGACTGTAGAAGAAATGAGTGTTCAGGTCTTTGGCATTTTTTGAATCATTCATGATCATGAGGCTTGACAAGTAGTTATATTGTCTTAATTGTCTTACCTACTATAGAAATCTACTCAACATTATTGTCGAGTCTATGGAGTGGTGCGTATCCAAAAATATCTGTTAGTAACCGAAATACTTACATAATTGATTTATCCTGTCTGCACGAGAAAGTAAATATTTTCAATACAACTCGGTGTCTTTTGTCTTAATAAAGACAAAATGACAAAAAATGTAGACAAATCTCGCAAAATTTGTATTATTCGTATTAAAGATGGTCCACACCAAAAAAAAGCCAAAAATTGGGATTGCTTTGAAACAATTTTATTAATTTTTTCGTCACCACACACTTGTTTGTATATTTTGAGTCTAACTAATCGTCAACAGAAAGAGAAACATTTAATGTTTCCACTTCATATGAAACATTTCAAACAAACAAACACAACATTTCAACAAAACAAAAACGTTTCGCAAACAAACGGGAAACACGATTTAACGTCCGCACCAAAGAAAACATTTGGGAAACGCTCTAAAAACTTTTTGAAAACATTTCTATTTTCCAAAAATGTTTCTGAAACATTTCAAAAACATTTTCAAAACGTTTCTGAAATGTTTTAACTAATTTTTGTTTGGTATGGAAAGTCTTAATGTCGACAACAATAAAAACATTTTGGAAACATTTTTAAAACGTTTTCGAAATATTTTCCTAAATGTTTTCTTGGTGTGGACAAGCCTTTAGAAGTATCTATTGGTACATCTTTCTTCTCAAATCTTTAAAAGTGTATGATCTAGAAAAATATTTTTTTCATGAACTATGTGTGCTGGAACTTCGTTAGGAAAAATCATACAATGCGATGGTGTTTGATTGTACAAAATCTACCCAAGTCTACGCATAGACTAGATTATAACTTCGTCAGGTCTTTGACATTTAGTTTCTGCTAAGGTAGGCCACCATCAGAAATTGTCCGATATACATGTAAATATATTATATACCTAACTAGTGCATTATTTTTAACTCCATACTTTATGGTTAATTGCTTTATTACAGATATTAATATATGTAGTCTAACTAGATAAGTACCTCGCTCAACAATATTTGCCTCGCAATACAAATTTGTGTCTAGTCTGGCCCCTATTTATCGACAAGGCTTCAAAAAACTTGAGAGGAATGATGTATAAAATTTATGTTTTGAAAGACATATGGCAAGAAGAACTAACTCTGTATCGCGTACTGCAGCCTAAGCCACAGTCTTTAGTCTATGAGACCAACTTCATGAAAGCATATTGTATTATTAGCGTTCGGTTTTTATAGATAATCTATATCAAACACCATTACAACAATTTCAGGCGTCCTCAAGGCTGTTGAATCGGACCTTTTATATTTATTTTGTCTCTACAGGATGTGGATTGTATAATAATATATTCTGTCTACGTAAATGAAGATGACAGGTATATGTAGAATGTGTTGAGATACAGTTTCCATACCGAAGTCAAAATATGTCTCAAAACTATGTATTAGCTTCAGTTTAGGGTGGTGGTGTTTGCGAGTGTACAGACGCATTTAAATGGAGAATCATTGTAAAGAGGACTAATTGAACCAACCAGAGCAGTGGATGCTCATGGCGACAAAAGTCGTCGAAGAAAAAGGCACACAACTAAACATTTTTTTGGGAGATGCACTCCAAAGGCCTGACATTTGTCGAGATAACCGCTGGGTATACTGAAGATATCGATAATGAAGCTAATCTGCTTCGTTTTAATGTAACCAGAAGGGCTAGATTCTACTAGGGCTAGATGTTAAACCTATTTCTTTTGTACTCAACTAAGTACAGTGCTGTGCAAATTAATTGGGACAGTCACTTTTTTCAAAAATAATTAAAAGGAGGCCGTGTTTTTTCTATTAATTTTTTAAAAATTTGGCTAGAACTTTGCAAATTAATTATGGCTCACTTTTTCTGTTGGCTTTTACGAAGGTAGGTTGAATTTTTGATTCCTTTTATAAAAGTTAGGCTTCATAGGGCTTTTGTATAATTTTTTATTAGATTTGTTCAATTTGGTTCACGTAAATTTGAGAATAGATATCTCTATGGAGAACAGGGCCAAAATCATTGCTTTGCATGAGCATACTGGCAAAAGCATAAGGGAGATTTCTGCAGATGTTGGAGTTTCCAAATCAAGCGTCGCAAGGATTATAGCACTGTATAAAGCTTCAGGATCGACTGCAACGGGTCGGACAGGACACTGCGGACGAAAACGCAAAATCACGGATCATGACGATAAGGTTTTAATCCGAAATAGCGTAATTCATCCTTGGAAGACAAGTGGTGAGCTACAAAGGGACTTGGCATCAGCTGGTGTGGTGTTAGATTCATCAAATGTTCGAAGGCGTCTTCTGGAAATGAGCCGCAAAGCCAGAAGACCTCTGAAAAAACAACTTCTTACCGCGACTATGATGAAAAAAAGACTGCAATGGGCAAAAAAACACAAAGACTGGTCAGCAGAAGACTGGAAAAAAGTAATCTTCTCAGATGAGAGCCACTTTGAAGTTCAGGGCCACCGGGTAAGTGTTGTGAGAAGAGGTGACAATGAAAAACTCCGACCTGGTCACATTATTCAAACCCCTAAACACCCACCGAAAGTAATGTTTTGGGGTTGTTTCACCTCCGTGGGTCCTGGAAGCTTGAAGCCAATTGAAGGAATGATGAACAGCATTAAATACCATGCAAAGACAATTCCCGACTGGAAACGCAGTTTTCCAACAAGATCTTGCTCCATGCCATACTTCTAAACAAATGAAGCAATTCTTTGCAGAGAAAAATATTAAGGTGCTGGAATGGCCGGGCAACTCTCCTGGCCTCAATCCAATCGAAAATCTTTGGGCCATTATAAAAGCGAGGCTCAGGAAACGAGATTGTACCACAAAAAACAAGCTAATTTCAGCTATTATTGAAGTGTGGTTTCACGATGAACAAATAAAAAAAAAATATGTGAATCCTTAATTTTTTCAATGCCAAATAGAATAGAAGAGCTTATTAGTGCAAAAGGCGGTCATATAAATTATTAATATGAAAAAAAATTATACTGTTTTGCAAATAAATCAAAATAACATCAAAAATATGCCTGTCCCAATTAATTTGCACAGCACTGTATCTATGACTTAAATTCGAGATAAATAGGAACTAAAGTCTCTTTGAAATTACAAAGCCGCTTAATCGTGGCTCAGCCAATCTAAATCCAATTTAAAATGAATGTCAATGGCCTTTCAAACAGATGAACATTTTTGATGAGTTTCTTGTCGTGATTCAGATTCAGGAGGAGAACAGTGCCGATTGTTAAAACAAAAATCTAGTCTATCGAAGCCTAGATGTTGAAGTTTATACCAAATAGCGAAAGTGCCCAACAACCACTCTGAAATCCCACTTTACAACTAAGAATCCTAAACATAAGTCAAAAGTAAAAGATATTTTAATGGTAATTTAACTAATTCTCAGCTTAAAAGTGAGTTTTTAAATAACTTTTACTAAATGCCATCATTCTAGTGTATGTACCAAAAATCTGCGAACTAGTTCAATAGCTCAAAACTAACACAACATTGAAAGCGAAAACAATAAACTAATGAAGTAGTTTAACAACCCTGTTAAACCATGTTAAAGTTTGCCAAAACAAACTGTCAAACTATTTAACTTTTCCTTAAAAAATTTCACCTTTCTAAGAATACCATTCATGTATGTATGTATATGTCAGTTCTTTTCTCATTTGTACACCATAGATACTCATATGAAGGAATAGGAATGGCCAAACAAAATTTTTAACGCCATGAGCTATAAAATTTTTTTAATGAATTATAAAACCAGATTACATAAGGGGGTTTACCAGCCAACTTTTGTCATTTCGTGCATTGTTCAACTGCAATAAAATATAGGTTTTAGTATATTACCCTTTATATCTTTATGTCAGTCTACTTATTTTTTTTTTGTTTTTGTTTTTGCACTGAGTAAGGTTCAAATAAAATCCCATTAACTCAGCATCATTCATAAAAACGTGCTGTTTTTACTTTTTTTTTCGTTGCTCCTCTGTTTTCTTCTGCTGTGTTTAATTCTTGTGAAAAATACTTATTAAAACCATAAAAGAAACTTAAAAAAAAAAAAACAGAAGACATAAATACAACGCAGCACGTTTGGCGTTGACCTAAAACGTACCTTTTTTTCTCCAAAAATTCAAACAAACGACAGCAAACGGATGAAGTGCAATAGTGTAGATAGATAGATAGTGGGTATCCCAGAAATCGTCCGTTCAAGTGGGTCTTCCGTTCAATTCGAATGGAATTTAATAGTTTCTCCTTTACAGCTCTTGGTGTATATAGTGTAATTATATCCTTAGTTTTGGTTTTTCTTTTATACTTTTTTGTATTTCGCCTAAAGTGCAATAAAGTGCGGCAGAAAAGTATCCAAGTTTTGAGAGAAAGATACTAAAATGCTCTTACAAGATACAATGTTTCACTTAAAAGGAATTTCTTTTCCTTTCTTTCTTTTTTTTTTTAATTATTTTATTTTCACTTTTTTTTTTCTTTCGTTGATTTAATTCTTTAAATTAAAATTATTTAAAAAGCGAATTCACACATAAAACACAAACAGAGGAATATTTAAATTTTGGGATGAAGAACCGATGAGAAATATTTTAATTTATCACTCATAACCGTTAAGATTAAACTTTTATTCTTTATACATGTATATCTCGAAATTAGCATCGAATGGTATGTATGGGGACTTTTTTTATGTATCTTTTATAAGATTCTTTAGATTTTAACCTAAATTTTTTGAAAATTCATGATCACACTGACAATCTGTGATGAGTAGATACAATCGGATTTGGATCATTAAATTTGAAAACACCCGAAATAGGCTCGACACAACACAACACCGAAATATGAATATATTATCCGATTTGTTTAACAGTAAACCGAATGACCGTATTATTGACGAAGACCAGTCTGGTCAGAGTTGTAAAACAAGAAACACTGTTGAGAGATCCCCCTCAGCGCGGAGGAGGAAAATCGAGAAATTTTTCGCACAGATACGCTTAACGAAAAAAGCACAAAAACAGGCAAGAACCGTGAGCCAAAAAAAAAAAAAAAAAAAGAAAAACAAAAACAAATATACTGTCCACTAATAGTACGAATAGCGGCAGCGATATCGTCGTTGCAACGGACAACTATCGAATGGTAAGAGGTCACAGTAGATACACTTACCGAAGCTCTATACAAGGCTTCAGCAGCTCAACACTAACAAACTGGTTCTTTTTTGTGCTCTTTCTTTCTTCGTTATTTATTTTTTATTTTTTATCCATTTTTGTCCATTTTTATTCGTTTCCCAAGTTTTGCATTCACCTGGAGGTCCACTACAGCGCTATATATATCTATAGATGAACTGAACGAAACTGGCTACCAAAATCGTCGTCGCTTACCAAACAACAGTCGCAAGCCGGTCTTCGGGTGAAGCCTAAGTGGAGACTTCTTTTCACCATGCCTACTGCAAGTGATTGCAGATCTTCTGTATCTGGTGGACGTTGAATAAAGTCTCCAAACAAACACCCATACATCGATCGGCGGGTGAGTATCTGCAGCACTGTAGTGTAGCGGAACAAACGAAAAAAGATACGCCGCGAACGTTGAGCTGGAGACGGAGAGTATAGAAATGGGGGAGAGCCCACATTTTCGTCAATTCATTTCCACTTTTCATGTTGTTTATTCTTTGTCGTTCCATGCTTTGATAGTTCTATTCGTTGTTGTCGCATAAATTTGAGGCTTTCTCAAGCGCTGCTACTCTGGCTGGCTGGAGTGAATGACAAGATCATGCGGAATTATATTGGGATAGAGGTGAACTTTGTGTTTTTTTTTTTTTTTAGTTTTGGTTTTGGAAAAGGTGAATGTACCTTTGGTTGGGTTTTTGGTAGCTGGTTACTGGTTTTGTTTTTGGCCGAAATTGTTCAATGGGACGCGATGCCGATTGCCGAGAAGCGACTACGAAGAAAAATGACAAATTTGGCAAAGTGATTTGTGCGTGTTGCTTTAGTGACAAGTTTATTGCCTGGGATGAGCATTGGTGGCTTATGAGCGATTATTTGAATATTTTTTTTGATGGCTTATTAATAATTTGCACGTGACCGGTTCGTCAATTGCTTGGGATGGTGTTTTAAATAATTTTTTTTTTGTTTGTTTATGGGTTTATGTAAGTAATTTATGGAAATGTATGTGGGATTAGGGTCATTGGAGGAAATAGGGCCAGATTATAGCCGGATTTTAATTATTTTTGTAGATTGTGGGCTATTTTTAGGTTTCGGGTTATTTGTTTTAATAATTTTTTGTTTTCTACTTTTACTGTCGAGGTTAGTTTGAGAAATTTTTGAGTAAACGGATGATTAGAAAAGTTAAGTCTAGTAAAAGAGGATGTCTACAAACAGGGTTATCAAAACCATGAGTCCATTTGATGCATTTAATACAACTGAGAATATCTTTTGGAACTAAATTCGACAATCAATGAGTCTACGCGTAACATGAACGGGACAAAAGTTCCAGCTGCAACTGAAATATATGCCATAGATACGTAGATGCGTCCAAATCAATCTCATCAGAAGCCACGTTTGTAACATAGCGAAGCTGCTATTATGTCACTTGATTCCTATGTCAGTAAGTCGAAACTTGTGTGGGAATGCCTGCACAAACTTAATGAATTGGATGGAAGAAACAAAGGACACTCTGTTGGATACCTGGTTATGCGGGAAAACAGGGCTAGAGTCTGGAATAATGCTCAGGGCATGAGGCAAGCCACTTGTAGACTTAAGGAACACCTAGGGAAGCTGGCTGCAGATGAGAAAGGCCTCTGCAGATTTTACAAGTTCAGTAAAATTGCAAAACATGTGCTGGGATTCTGTAGGGTACTGTACAACAAATTTTTGGGCAAATACTAATTATCTTCCTTACATACTTAGCAGGCTCCCAATCCGTGAACAGTCTCTGCCTGAGACACGGCAGCCTTTCACTCTCTTAGATCCTCTGCACACTGCTTCCACTTGTCTAGACATCTTTGGCTTTGGCATCCACAATAGCGTGGTACTATAAACGGAGGTTCGGTCTTCTTCTGGTCTCGAACCTGGGGGCTGTGGCTCGAAGATTCTCTTTTCCGGAGCATTTTTGTTCATTCGCTAGATGTGGCTGAGCCAGTGTAGTCGACGTGTTTTGGCTTTTCGGACTACATCCACATTTTGAAACAGCTCTTAGAGTTCGCGGTTGTATCTTTTCCACCATTCATCCTTCTGGCATACTTAATTACTTCCCTAGGTGGCGCTATAGTTCGGGGTAAACATTGTTTAGGTCCCCGAGGTAGGTAAACTCCTTAACAACTTCGAAGTTACTGTTGCCAACAGTGACGTTTTGTCCTAGGCAGTGGACAGATGCTTCTTTGTTTGTTGACAACATGTACTTGGTTTTGTCCTTATTCACTTTAATATCAACTCGTTTCGCCTGTTCTTCAATTGCCGTAAAAGCCTCTACGGCGACGCTCTGGTAGCGACCGATGATGTCGATGTCGTCTGCATATTGCAGCAGCTGGACTGATTTGTTGAAGATAGTGCTTTCTGTTCCATCACGAGATTGAATAAGTCACATAACAGCGCATATCCTTGCCGAAATCCGGTACATGTTTGGAATAGTTCGGAGGAACTGTTTCCGAATTGCACAGTTTTCCAGCGTCACGCGGCACGGCTGCATCAGTTTTGCCGGGATCCCACATTCGGCCATCGCCTTGTAGAGCTCAAGATGATGGAAGCTATCATATGCGCCTTTGAAGTCGATGAAAAGATGGTGATTTTTAACTAGAAATTCGTTGGTCTTTATTAGGATTTGCCTTATTTAGTGTGAAAATTTGGTCGATCGTCGATATGCTGGGCCGAAAGCCACACTGGTACGTGCTACATTTAGTATGCTGCAGAAAGGCTTTAAACGTTCACAGAGTATATTGGATAGGATCTTATATGCGGCATTAAGCAGGGATATGCCTCGATGTTCTTACAAGACATAGGATCGCCTTTGTTGAAGATAGGACATATAGAGCTGATAGTCCAGTCATCGGTCATGGTTTCATCCACCCATACTTGGTTGATGATTTGGCCCATGCACCCTACCAAAGCATCACCATCAAACCTCTTGAAAACTGGGAGTGGGGATGGGTTCTTCATTGACGGGATGCGGGTTCTCTTCTTGCCCTATCACTCTCTCTACCTGATGCTTTCATTAAGTATGTAGCTACTCGAAATGCTGCTTAAACACATCTACTATTCCCTGTGCTTCGATAACTAGGTTTCCTTCACTGCTTCGAAGAGCTTGAGTTCTGGGCTTAAAGCCAGCTACCTTAGTTTTCCTAAAAAACATCCAGATATTGTTCATATGTTCGATATCCTTGAGCTGGGAGACTGCGTGGCCCTTTTCTTCTTATGCAGGATCTTCTTCTCCTCCCTTCTTCTGACTCGATACTTTTCGCTCGCTGCTATTCTTTTGCGCTATAGCGCTTGTCTATGGGCAACTTCTACTCTTTTTGGTTGGTGGCTGGAAGTCTATGGTAGTCTCGGCTATTTCTTTGATGATATCGCGATACTAGTTCCACAGATTGTTGGCATTGGTGGATATTGAATGCATAGCGGAGAGTCCCTTGCTCAGACACTCTCTGTAGGCTCTGGTTACTCCAGTCGTGGTAAGGCTACCAACATTGAATTGGACGGTTAAGTTTCTTCTCATTATATAGTCATGCTCTGAATTTGGCTGCAACAAGAAAATGGTCAGAGTCGACGGTTGCTCCTCTGTTTGTACATTTTAAGCAGATCCTGCCGAAAGTTCTATATCAAGCAAATTGGAAAGTAAACATCGAAATCAACATAATAGACCTCACAGACTTATGAAGACAAGTGCATATGTTCTTAGTATTGGAGTTTTTGACAGTTTTTGTCAGACATTCACAAAATTCGGTCTCATCTCAGCTCAGCTTCAACGCAAATCGGCACTCTACATCTGAACAGAGATTTAGGTTGGTAAGATGACACTAGTAACTTTGATGAGAATTGAAGACCAAGGCCTAGGACAAGGCGTTTACCCAAAATTTTCTATAATTATGGAGTGTACCTACTCTGGAACAGTTGACAATGCATCCAGAGTACCTGGAAGATATTGTCCAGTTAGTGAAAGAAGTCATCCATGGCAAAAATTGTTAAACTTACAAATAAGTTGTAACCTTGGAACGAAGGAGGTTCTCGTAGAAAAGTTAGATCCGAGACTCAGTTTTCAATCATTAGAACAATAGTAAGATGATCAATCTATTCCGAAGTCTATTCAAAGTCTTAACCGACTTTGATTCATCATCATATTCAGACGAGTGTGGGAAGGATGTCTAAACTAGACATTATTCTGTACAGCTCGTCTCTATATCACCTCATGGTCAATCTCAGAGTGGTTGGTTAAGGTTAGAGATTAGGGAAGGCTTTGAACTGTTCCATGTTTTCCTGAAAGCGTCCTAATCCGTTCTTCTGAGTTTGCGGTTGGGTTTATGCAGATCATTCCATTGGCAGAGAGTTAAGCGTCAAATTTGCAACCTCTCGTCCCTTTCTCGTAACAAAAGTGGGTGTTGACCCTGTAAATTGTTTGAATTTATGAATTCTAGTAGAGACGCACTCCTTACACATAATTAACTACTTTTCCAAAATAGCTGGTATGAATTGGCATCACAGCTCGCCACATAGTGGCGCATCCGCATCTTTAACTAAGCAAATGTGACAGTAGATAGGGGCTTCGAGCCATCATAAGATAAGAATTTCGATGAAGTTGAGCTAGGAAACTGGTACTGGCTAGCTTGTTAGGCAGTATGCCTCAAAGAGTTCTCTAACCTACTTTCTTGGTTAAGTATCCACGCGTACCTTAAACAGAAGTTTGTTCTCTAGCATTACTCCAAGGCATTTAACTACTTCTTTGGAACCTGAAAGTTGGCAATTTCTACAGTTTGTCCACTGGTTGTGAGAACAGCTTCTGTTTCCTTGTCGGCTAGTTCTAGCCAATCTTTTGCCTGAGCAATTACTTCGTTTGTGGCTGATTCAACTGAACGAATCTGTTTATCTCATCGGCGAATCCAATTATCACCACTTCCGTAGACAACGCTAATAGTAGGATTCCAACATACATGATGTTCCCCATTAACGACCCTAGAACCGATCCCGCAATGACCTTGTAGTACTTTACTACTTCATCTGTATTGTATCTCAACCTCCTGTTGTTAAAATAATTGCAAGTGATCTTCTAATGAATAACCAATTCGCAGAATTAAACACGTTTTTAACGTCCGACATTACTACAGCACAGTACTCCTTTGTGCCGTTGAGACATCTTTCTCCTTCGATGGCACCTTTATATCAGCTACCGCTCTTATGGCATCAACAGTAGATCGTATTTTTCTGAAACCATATTGGTGATCCTTTTCATATTGGGCATTCTTTCCTTTTGGTAGCAGGATAAAATACTGCATTTCCATTTTTCTGCATCGTCATCATGAAGAGGTCTGGTCTCTTCACTGACTTCGTTTCTGCGCGCGTTAGTTTCGCCTATCTTGGTGCATTCAAGAACTCTAGCTAAACATCTGAGACTTAGTTAAATCCCTCGTCTGGAAGACTAAGGTTAAGCAAATAGGTTTACGCTGGGCTTAGTATTCAGTTCCACATGTACGTACAGGCAAACTCAGCAAACGCTTATCGTTCATTCACTACTAGATAGCTAACCAAGTGACACCACCAGCATCGTGTCTATTCCTGACACTTCAACGAATATTGATAGCAAATCGAACACTGATTCAAAAAATTTGATTGCATCTTAGAATGGATCTAGTCCAGCATTGAAATTGGTTTCAAGCAGAGCTTAAGTTAAGATACGTCCCCATGGCCCATTTGCTCTCAAACTTGCGACGCAATCCACTCAGCCTAAAAGCATGCAACTACAATTAAGATACGATTTTAAAGTCAAAGTACTACTGTACGACTACAACAGAATGCAAACTGTTTAAATGTACTTCCATCTCTGTATTGAAAGGATATAAGGTTCGCATTTATTTTATTTGAAAAAAGGACATGCATCTGACTTTCAAATTAAACCTTAAATTGTGTCGCACATCGGTTTTTTCCTGCAAAAAAAAATTAAATTAAAACCAATTTTACACCATACACCCACACCATCCGCATGGAGAATGTTAAAATCGCTGGTGAAACTCTAAAATCGCTTTGTTTTCCGCTTATAATTGGAATGTTGAAAAGGCATGTTACACGCACTTGGTGCATGCTGCATCACAGTTCAGTTGTCCCAATTTATTCCAAAGCCCAGTCCCAATATCTCTGTACCTTGTCTGACCGAAAATACTCGGCGTCGGAGTTGTGTTGTCGTCGTTGCGAGACATACACACATATGTACCTCCTGCTACTCTGTACACCGAGTTTGTTGTGTTGACAGGACAGGAGCAATAATATTCCTGTCGTACAATCTAATTTCCAAATGCCTGGGTATGCGATTTCACAAATGGTATTTCCGGATTTCGATTTTGTTTACTTGGCAAGTTGACAAAATTTTTGGTTTCCATCGTCTCGCATTGATGTGAATGGTGTGAATTCTGTACTCGTGGAGAATATTGCCAGGACTATCCACATCGCCTACTAATGGTTGACATTTCAACATTTTCATAGTAGAATGTGGAAAAATTTGTAGATTTATTTGCGAATATAGTCGGTAGGTAGGTACCTACTATTAGGTGATGGGAGAGTCTGACGATAGGTTAGTTAAATGACGAAGGGATACAGCTAGGAGGGTGTCATTTAAAAATCGGTTGTGAAACATATTTCAGTATCACCTACCTACATGAATTTTAAAAGTAAAACAAGAACAGATACAATTTAAGTGGGCGAAGTCCTGGATTTTGCCTTTCTGCCACTAGGTTAGTCTCAAAACAATCTTCGATGAGGTGCTCCTAAACCAAAAAAGGAGGTTTTGTAATCAATAAATGGAACTTTTTCACTCGAAGATATGGCTAAGGTTGTGGAAAACGTATCCGTTTACCGGCTTGTGAGTCAGTTCCTTCTGGGTCTGTCATGCTTATACAAGATTTGCTCTGTCTTTCTCAATTGCGTCTATTTTTTAAAAGGCTCAGTAACTTTGGTAGCGGTCGACTCAAGGTAAAAGGGTCTTAGTAGCATACAAGGCCATCAGGATAGGAAACTCGACACCATGTGATCAAAACATTAGAAACTTTGATTTCTTGGCCTCCTTCTGGATCGTAGAAAATATAGCAGTGAGTGGCAGATTAACTTTAAGCCGTATGACTCTCATGTTATTGATATCATGTCCTTATTGATATCTTTTCCATTAAACGTTAACTTTCCCCACTTTAGGTGCGAAATAGTTTGGTATGAACCCAAAATGTGATGCGAGGTTTATTGGTTTCAGAGGTTGAGCCTATGCTCTTTACTATACTTCCATTGGGGCCGTTGTAAGACAATAGATGAGTAGTGTAATTTCTTCGATGTCCTATGTGTGTACATTCGTTGAAATGGCTGATGTTTTTGAGCTTTATTGCTGAAAGGCCGGAAATTTTTGTTGAGGATTATCATCCTGTGATACCCAAGCATGCCTTTGTTAGCAAATTTCTTGCATACTTTTTGTTTTGTTACTGGACACTATACAACTACTCCGTAGAAGATGCTGGGTTGTATAACGCATTCATATATCCATCCAGTCAACCATGAATTCTTGATGGCCGTCTCGCATATCCAAAATCTCGTAGTAAAAACCCGCGGATTTCGTCGGGTTTGAAGAGGCCCTAAAATAACTGTATCTATATGTAGTTGCTGTCAATAAGTATTTACTGTGGCCCTTTCAACGTTTTCTTTTGATAGAACTTTTGTCTACATTAGCAGGGTTCACACTATCCGACTTGGAATAATGTCTGCTCGGACAGACTTAAATAAGAGTGTAAACACTGGTTTGTTCAATTTTATTTGTTTCTTATTTAATCTTTTGTTCTTCTTCTAAAATTCTACCTAACACGAGTCCTACTACAAGAACGTCTAAAAAATTTGAAATTCGCTTCACAAGGGAATTACGCCGACAAGGATCACTAGGAAAATGGCTTTTTCGACACTGTTCCGCAAAACTCTTGTAGTTATTGTATCCGAGTCTACTTGAACCTCAAATATAATCGCAATCTAAGTACTTCTTGCCCAACTGGACTGTCTTCAGCTTATCCATTGTTATGGCTTAGAATTATTGTCCAGAAATATACATATGCATGTATGTATGTAGCTACCCGTCTCATTGCGAGTAGGTTGGAAAATTTTGTAGCTAATGTTCGAGGAAAGTTACCAACCGTCGTGTCTGGGGAGTTCAACTTATAGCTAGTCGAGTGGAACAGCGTTAGGACAAACTGTAGGGCGAGGCGTTCCTGGATGCTTTTGCTAGCATCGACCTTGTGCTGCTAAACAGGGGAAACAAGCTCACATTCGACAACAGATGCGCCTCTATCGTTGACTTGACATTCCCGAGCAGATCCTTAGCAAGAAGAACAAAATGGCATGTCTCAAATCTGTATACGAACAGCGACCACCAGGTCATCATTTTCGAGATAAAAGACCAAACACGGTTCCAGTACGGCAACCTTCCCCCAAAAGTGCAAAGCTGGGATGGAAAACTAGCGGCTTGGACCCTGGAATGCTAAGCAATATTGAAATAACAAGAGGCACAGTACAAGAAGTTTCATCATCTCTGACTCGTACGTGCGATGCAGCCATGCCACGCAAAGGGAAATGAAATAGAAGAACGCTGGTATACTGGTGGAATCGCCAAGCTCCAAACCGAATGCCATAAAAACTCCGCAGAAACTAGACACATTACGAAGAACCACGAGGCTACCAAACGAAGCGAAAGCAGCTCGGTAAACTAATTAAAAAGATCAAAAGTGAAAATTTCCAGACGCTCAGGACGGAACTACAACACAACCAATGGGGAAGCGCATACAAAATACTTAGTCATGAACAAGTGGCACGACAGCTGGACCGATGTCCCCAAACACCATGAACTCAATTGTCGACGATACCAACAGTCACAACTGAGGAGGTCGCAGAAGTCGCGTCAGCTATCAAAAGCAACAAGTCGCCAGGAATTGATCCCAAACTTCGTCTTAAAGGAAGCAATAAAAACCAGACCAGAGGGGTTCATACAAATTCCAATCTTAGTGGAAACGACAAGGACTAGTACTCGTACCAATGGGCGACAAACCACCTGAACAATCGTTATCGTACGTCGCATAGGCCACTATGCTTCCTAGTTACCATGGGAAAAGTGCTCAAGAGAATTGTACGAACAAAATTAGAGCAATATACGGAAGTTATATTATATAATCGACAGTTCGGATTCAGAAACAAACGAAGCCGTGCAATACAAGCTGTGTGCGACATAGCTCGAGAAGCAATTGAGGTAGAAAAATGGCTCAAAAAATGGATAAAAAGGACAAAAAGTACGGTGATCTTGTAAAACTTAAGTCAAGAACGCGTTCAATTCAGCCGACGTAAGCCGTGTAATACCTGCAGGTACCAAACGATCTATTTAGTAGGCATAGTAGCCAACTATTTCGAAGGAAGAATCCTCTGCTATGACATAGAAGAGGGACCAGAGAAGTACAAGATAACGGGAGGAGTTCCTCAAGGATCGGTCCTGGGACCAATTCTTTTGAACATAATGTACGATGGCATACTAAGAACATAGAGGCTGAGTGGAATATATATGATGATGATATTGCGCCTACAGTAGTGACCAAAACACTAGAGGAAGTGATGCAAAACTACAATCAAATAGTGGCGAACGTGTAGCTATAACTACAGACATCAGGATTGGAACTAGCGGGCGGCTTACAACTGCAAGTCAATACTCTCATGAGTCGTATATTAAAAGGATTAACTCGGCGCACATAGTTGCATAGAGTATATTACGCCTTTCTACCGGTGTCAGCGGATGTGATAAGTGTTATCTCGAGCCAAATCCCTATCGACCTAAAAGCAAAGAGGCCTGTGGTACAGAGACGCGGATGGCCCATTCTGCCAGCACTGTGAAGGAGCAATCCAGAACGCAAAACAATTGCTGAAGGAATGCCAAAATTACACAAGAGTTCGAAACATCTTGGAAAGAGAAATTGTCGGCCAAGTGACCCCAAGAAGCCTGATCATATTTATGTTGGCGACAAGAGAAGGCTAGGAGACTGCAAATGAAATTTGCACAAGTATAATGCAGCAACAGCGTGTAGAGGAACAAGCAGCCCCAAGCGAAGAATCTACTAGCTCTGTCAGCTAAGAAAGAAGAGACAAAATGTCAAACCTGCCCCTGTGAAAAAAATGCCTTGACTGGCAGTATCGCAGGGGACGAACAGGACAGATCAATAGGACGGTTTTTTTTAGCACTTAGACAGGCATGAGCATGGAATCGGACGCGGGCAACAAGTATCTATAAAGGATTTCCAACTCTAATATCACATACAAAAAAACCGTCTCATAGCCAAGAATCCCTTCACTATTCGCCGAAGATATTGTGGTGGTCTAAAGGTGTTTTCGAAGACATTCGCGCACTATCTAGCAGATTGATAGGTGTGCCTTACATCTGAAGGATTACTAATAGAACGCAGCTGCAAAGCGCTGCAGTAATTCGCGGCATCTACAGCATCCTCTTTGGAGTTTAGTACATATATACAAAGAGCTGTACACCGATGGGACAATCGGATCTTTTTTCCTTTTTCTTATTAGAAGAGAAGGTGCGGCCAGTTACTTTATGCTATTTTTACATATGTAGTCCTCATTAACCTTTTAGCTCGTGATATTAGATGCCATGCCTTCAAATACGTCCTCACTGTAAGTTGGTACCTACCCGAATTTATAGGCAGCTTGGACTTGTTGTTTGACACTTAAACCCATTCCTTTCTATAGTGCCACCGACTAGATACAACTAACCCCTCAATATATATTGACGAGCATTGATTTCATTAATTAAAGTTTAGTAAATATTACCAGTTCAAATATTGTATCCACTTACCCACATGCGTTAGCTCTCACTCTGTTGTGCAAATGTGAGAGGAAATTCATTGCATCTGAAGCAGGTACCTACATATTTAGAAACTTCTTGTTTGCATCCTTTGTAAGTAATTTAATATCTTCACTCCATAATCACATTTCATATGCACGTTTAAACATCTGACTTTCACCTAGATACACAGAAATTACTCCAATCCTTGTATACAACCGCATTGCAATTAAGGCATGAAATCGTTTAGAAATAAACCGAAACAAGTTTACTTTAAGTTTACAGTGTTAAGGACGAGATTCTAAATTTGAAACATATGTATGTACGTACGTCCTTGTGTATGGGCCTGCACCTGCAGTTTTCTGCCTTGCACAGAGAGAGAAGAAAACTTAATTTACAATTTGGCTGTACGTGCACGAGGTGCAGGGTTTTCGTGAATTTCCTGTCAAGACTCGTCGCATACACGGGATGTGTCAATAACCCCATCCCGTGCGAGAGTAATTTCAAAATCTGTATGCGTGTCAACATCAGTTTTCATCATCGACAAACAAACTTGAGCAGTCACCTCCTGCTCTCCCGACCCACCAAAAGTATCTAAAACCCAGCGATTAATCGTCATTCATAAAATATATCGAAGTTTCAGATGCGGGAGGTGAAATTTTTGATTAGAATTTCGCCATGGAAACACGATACTTACAGAACAACAGTGTTCTTTCGCGCGTCTCGTCTTCACGGACGTATCTGCGTCATGTAGTCATCGGGTAATTAACATCCGAGATACATTTCACATTCGTGCTTTAATTAACTAATTTGAGATTCACGCTTGATGCCCCCGTTTCAGAAAATTAGGGATGTAATCATAATGATTCGTTTCGTTTGATGCTAGTGTCGGTATGGCCTGCTGCTGCTCTGGTATGTTCGTATATGGCTCGCTGGCTGACTAAACTGGAGTGGCTGATGGATGTCAAGGGGTTAGCCGATGGCTGAATGAAGTTGCGTGGGTGCTTGTGCTCTGGCCGGGCATTCATATGGTATGTGTACGCATGGACGTGTAGTGCGACGACACGTATGAGTAATGGAAATGATTTTAGGTTTGTTATGATGTCGAGTTCGTTATGGATTCGGAAGATAAATTCGCCTGTTGAATGTTAGATTCGGTTGAGAGAAATTCAAATAGGGTTTAACCCAAAGCAGTGTCTATTCAGGAGATTGCTAATTAGCTGAGGATTTGCCCTGCAAGCAATACATCCTGATAAGTATGATGGAGATAGATGTGACATTGGTGGTACAATGGTTTAAAATCGCGACCGGTAAGGGGGTATCTGTAGATACGAGAATGTAGACGTAGTCAAAGAAAAGTTTGCCCAGTGCATGACTCTAGTGCTGAGTACCTACAAAAGCAAGGGTTTCACCTTCATCCATATCTTTATGATTGTAGATACAAAGTTTAGCTACATACTCCTACTGTATGCAATGATTGACTATATGAGTCTGTCCAAGAGTCATCCTTTTCTGTTTTGAAAAGCTTGGTATACTTAGTTTTACTTAAATCCTGTCACTCGTCCCCAGTAGTCTCGATTCCGCCTCGGCTGCTCTTCACTATGTTTGCTTAGGTCGTCCAATTCTTTTGCCTGACTTAGTGAGTTGATTCCACTGCATGGCATAGGTATTTCGCAATAGTGCCGTTTTCACCCCGTAAGGTGTGACCAATCCGTTGCTCCTCCGTATGGTGACATTTATAGGTTTTTGACTCGTTTTCAAATAAAGCTGTTCGTTGGAGATACAGAAGTGATACTTGGACATCTATTTACGAAGTGACAGTGTTGGTAACCTTCCAAGTATTACACCTGTATAGTGGTACTGATTCTATATTGGATCTGAACAGTCGCAGCTTGGTTTTTGTGTTGAAATCGTGGCTTTTCTAGTTTTCGATAGCATTCCGAACGTATCTTTAGCTTTTCCGATTCTACTTCCAATATCGAGTTCGCTGACACCGTGTCGGCCGGGACGACGCTTTCAAAATATAAAAAGTTTTCTCGACTTTCTCGACTTTCAGGTCCTTTACTTTCCCTCATTTATTTCAAACCCTACTATGTTTGCCTCAGCTTGCACATTTTGAACCATTTGTTGGAATCCATAATTTTTAAATGGAATCGTCAGAGTAGTCCACCTCAATACTTAGTTTCCTTCAGTTAGTACTGCCCGAAGTAAATCACTGATAATCACCAAGAATAACAACGGTGTAAGTATGCATCCCAGACGTATTCCACTTTGGACTTCAAAGTCATCTGACACTTTACAATTGCGGAGAATGTGGCTCTCGTAAGTAGCCCTCATAAAGCTATAAGTTTTCCCGAGTTACCTCTCCTGGCTATCCAGATAGCATCTCTGTTTAAACTGTCGAAAGCCTTTTCAAAGTCGATGAACAGTAGATGTAGAAAAGACTGGAACTCGATACATTGCTCAATTATGATTCGCAAGTCGTCGATGTGATTCCTCCTCGAGATCCTGCCGATTAAGCATTGGGGGTTGAGTCTAGATGCTCATTTATCCGGTCTAGAACTATCTACTTAAGTTCTTAGTATCTTAGAGGATTTAAGTATCTTAGAGGTTTTCTCTGGGTTGGCAGATACCACCTTCCCCCCTATGAGGATCTTCTGAAATTAATTAATGTGCAGTCCCTTGCAAAACGCCGTGAAATTGCTGACATCATTTTCATTCATCAGCTCCTCGTGGGTAGCATTGACAGCCCTTCTCTGCTTCAAATGATATCTTTCAACGCCAATCCACGCAATCTTAGATCCATGCCCTTGTTTCGCCTTAAACGTCATCGTACGAACTACGGCCGTAATGAACTAATGACTAGAATGCTGCGTTTGGCAAACTCCATGCAATGCTTCCTTGATTTCCATTGCAGTAAAGTTACACTTCGTAACTCCTTTCTTACCTCCTCCTCCTCTCCTTCCCATCTTTAATGTCTCTTCTCTTCTCTCCCTAGATCTTAAGATAGTTTTTAAGTTTAGAATGTTTAAGTTCCTTGCTTGAATTAAGTTATTATCTTGGTTACAACTGGAACAACGCACAGATATTCCTCTCTAGTTCCCACATTCCAACAAATTGTTCTTCTTTGGAAGCTTGATGATCACTCCTTTTTCCACTTCTCCGGGAATCGCTTATTCCCATTGTTACTCCTGCTAGCTGCTTCTTCACCCTTCGAAGCCAATGCGTTGATGTATGAACGCTTGTCACGTTTGATACTACGTTGCACTTCCTTCCTCTTCACACGACACTGGCCTTCTAACTCTGGTTTCTCTACTGTGGATGCCCCTGCAATCCGAGCCTTAAGTGAAATACGCTCATCAATCCGTCTCCAGGTATCTACTGAAACCTAAATGCTGTGATTTTTCTGCCTTCTACCAATGAATGCAGGCAACTACCATGGTCCCTGAAATTTTGGCTCACGAAGGAATCCCAAAGATTGTCGGTATTGGTAACTCGAAGCAAATTTAACCGGTTACTGATGACGGATGCAGTACGAAAGCGTATAGTGGGTTACATAAGATGGTGGTCGAGCGACATTCCAATATCGGCTCCACGTTTGTTCTGGACGTCTAGGACGCAGTTTCTCAAACGTAGACTTATCGCAAAATGGTCGATTTGATTTGACATTCACTGCCTATCAGATTAGACGCAACTGATCTTGTAGCAGGCCTGAGTGCCTAGAGTGTTTCGAATGACTAGGCGGTTGGTAACGCAGAAATCTACAAACCGTTCCCCATTATCATTGCGGTCTCCGAAGCTGTGAACTCCATGTTCGAAGGCCTTTTTTGTCATTGCCTACCTTAGTCTTTGTCGTTGACATCTCCCATTAGGACTACTATGGCCTTGTAAGGCGTTAAGTTGTGGGGCAGCCAAGTTGACTGCAAAAATTCTCTATTTCGTCCTCAGTCGTGACGTCCTTCGTAGCATAGCACTGGATGATGGTATTTTTTCCTATCATACTCTGAAATTTGGCCGTCAATATCCGATCATTGTTATGGTTTTCAAGATATGAGGCTTATTCCGTCCTATTGTTCTTAACATCAGTCCTACGCCGGACTCTCGAATGCTCCCGACTGGTTTTCAGTATAAAACAAAACCGTTTTTTTATGCTCCCCAGCAAACAACCGTCATATAAGACGGTCAGCTCAGCCCCAAGATGTCTATATTGTTTCTTTCGAACTCCCGCTCAAGTTGTAGGAATCTGGTATTCTGAAGACCTTCGTCTTCATGCCAGAATCCTATCGTTGTTCATAGTCAATAGCCAACGGTCGTCAACAAAATATCAGTCCGTATCCGAGGCTTGTTGTGGCATTTCGGAGGAATAAATTGTTTAATAGGTACCTATCCTGCTCGTCATTTGTCTCCTCCTCTTCCTTATTCCCAAAGAAACTCCAAGATAGCGACTAACAGAGCGACAAGATGTTCGATTGTAGAGGTTTATATCTTGTTTTCCGCGATTCCATTTTTCGTCTTTTGGAATATGACACTTCTACGAGGCCTAATGTTAGTCGTTGCTATCCTTAGATTGGATTCGTGCACATTTTAGAAGAATGCAGTATTTAAAGAGTTCTGTTTGTTGTCTGTTATTCTGTTTATGGAGGAATCATTATATGTCCGAGAAAGTATAAGCACCATATCTAAGAATTCCAATCTACTTCCAGATTTGGAAAAGCATTTGTTGATCCATTTGTTAGTCTAGAAGAACTTCCGATTTTTATCGCTTCGTAAGTAGATAGCTGTTGAAGAAGATACAAGTTTTCCTTTCGCATAAAGAATTCTATTGCAGGTCGTCTTGAAGTTTAGCGTGCATTACTATGTCACTCTCTAATCTAATGTCCATCCGTTCGCCCATAACTCCCTTTAGTCATTCCACCCCATCACATTGTTTTAACCCTTTAAGAACTTGAATCTAAGTGGCGTACGTATGATAGAACTCTCTCATTCTTTTAAGGGAGAAAATTAAGTTACACGGATGCACAAAGTGCAAATGATACAACTTCGTCACACCAATTCCATCACTATTCGCGTTGCTTGGAACGCGTTAGATACTCCAAAGTGGATAGTAGTAATCCACGAGATATGGATTTTTCCTTTGACTTTTCAAACAGAAGGACTTCGCAGAACGCGTTATTAGATTCCTATTGGTAATGTAATGTCTGTCCATTCGACAGTATAAAAGCCATCTATCCTTTGACGAATGCTTCTTTGAGTAAGCATTAGCACTCTGAAAGTCCAAGTAGCTATGGCTTTCGATGTATAAGCACAATTGACAACCCCTTGCGCTATTGCGTTCTTATATTTGGTGTGGGGAAAATTGTAATCCTACTTTCTAATGAATGTACTTTCCAACTTACAACTGATTCAAAGTGGTAATATTTTTGACATAGTTTTACCTTCATGCAGAAAACTCCATACAGCTTCTGCAGAATTCATTGAAGTAAGCACCCAATCTACTGCCATTTCAGTCTACCAAGCAATGCCTGTGAGAGATCCAACTGAATGCCTTAAGCGCTGACAGTCCCTCCTTATTATCAAGGAAGTTATGGGCTTCACCTTCTTAAGCCAGCTGAACTGATTTGCAATTGCCCGAAACGTATCTGCGGTATTGACCACAACACAGGGATACATCGCATCCGACAGGAATCTTGTCCGCGGAATTGCTTGATCAACTTTAGTTTTAATTCCCATGACTCCTCAAAGGCCTTCTAGGCTTTTTATGCTCGTTCTTCCAGGTTGTTTCTCCAGGTTACGTTTCGGTCAAGAATAATGTCTAAATACCTGACGCTGTCAGGAGGTTGCAATTGTGTATCTCCGAATTTGAGAATGTGGGAGTCACCTGGTTCACATTAAATCCGTTCTCCTTTATCCATGCTCTGATGATAGATTGTCGAAAACAAACACCTACAGTAGAAGGGAAATAATTCCGCCCTGTGGTGTTCCAGTTTTGACTTTCCTCGTTTAGTCCAATTTATGAAGGCTGCGGTGTCTCAGGCAGAGACTCTTCATGGGTTTTGACTATAAGTTCGTTAAGTACATAAGTAAAGGTAAGAATGTACTATCAGTTCCATTCTTACCTTTGGTTGTACCGTAGTAGCTCCTCTTAATGATATCTTTTCACTTTCGTTTTAACGATAAAGTAAATTGAACTCGTTCATATTCTCGGTAGATAGTTAAATAATGCTAAAAGGTATCGCACACCTCTCTTTTCAAAGGGGTACGTGATGAAGATCTGTGTCATGATTATTAGTGTCTCTTGAAATCAAGACTCCATCATCCACCGAGAGTCTATAAACACCAAAGTGACAATAATTGATGTAATTATTGTCCGATGTGTCGAGAGTGATAGAAATGTTGATTCTCTATATTGAATCACTTTGACACTGGTGCATGCACCACCACTGGGGGGGTCCTTTCACTTAGACCACTTCACGGTTGGTTAAGTATGCGTTCCACATCGCTACTAATGATAGATTGACGCAAAAAGCGCTGCTAATTTATGACTTGCTAGATGTAGTATCTTTTTTCTGTGTGTTTTGTTTTTCCATTATTTATCGTTGCTTGTTACCTATTTTGAATTTTGTTTTTGTTTTCGTTTTCTCTTATCTGTTATTATTTGCCCAGAACTAGGTACAAATTGTCATATTTATGTTGCCACTTGTCACCCCTCCCCGTGGGCTGAATATAATTAGCATCATTTGCATATGACACGCGCTTTGTAATGAGCGGCAATTAGTTGCGCTTCTACGTTTAGAAATGTCAACATTAATATATAGTTTAAATGCAGTATTTAAATTAAATTAAAATATAGTAGCTGTGTCCTAGGATTGTTACAGTGACGATCGAAAGTATGCTGCATAGATGAAGGGCATATAAAAAAAAAAACAAAAAATCGAATGCTCTTGCCTTGCTTTTTGAAGCAGAAGTATCCTGGAATAATCATACTGATGAGATGAGTAAAAGACGTGGAATGATCAAGAAAACAAACATACAGAAAAGCTACAATCCGTCTGGAACGGATCGTATGATACCCTATCCTCCTCTCTACAAAATGGGCGTGGCCAAATTGCATTTTGTACTCAAATATAGCTATAATGTCGAACGTTTGAGGATGTTACATGTAAAATTTTATCAAAATAGGTTTTTTGATGATAACGCCCCCAAAAAGTGGGCGTGGCCAAAACTGTTCTATGGGTGAATTGTAGGGAATCTAAATACCCAAATATTTGGTCTTAACAAAATTTTTCGGTTTCATATAATTTAGTGAAGTTATAAAAAAGTAGGCGTGGCAGTGGGCGGATGTAAAAAAATTTTACACTTGTACTGTGTCTTTTTCTTGGAAGCCCACATATGAAATTTCAGCGTCCTAGTTAAAACTTTAAGGCCCAAAATTCGGTTTTGTGATGAAAACGCCCCCAAAAAGTGGGCGTGGCCAAAACTTTTGTATGGGTGGATTGTAGGGAATCTGAATGCCTAAATATTTGGTCTTAACAAAATTTTTCGGTTTCATATAATTTAGTGAAGTTATGAAAAAGTGGGCGTGGCAGTGGGCGGATTTCAAAAATTTTTACACTTGTACTGTATCTTTTTCTCAGAAGCCCAGATATGAAATTTCAGCATCCTAGCTCAAAATTTAAGGCCCAAAAAGCGGTGACATACGGACGGACGGACGGACGGACGGACGGACGGACGGACGGTCATCGCTCAATCGATTTCGCTATTGATGCTGATCACGAATATATATACTTTATAGGGTCTATCTCGATTATTTCTCTATGTTACAAACTATGTGTCAAACTTAATATACCCTTAGGATAGGGTATAAAAAAGCAACGAATCGTCCTACGAAAATCTCTAAGAAGCTTATCAGAGTTGCCCAGAGAGTGTCATGAAAAATATTTTGTATTGAAGGAATACTAACCAAGAGTTGTTGATATCAGTTGATGTTGATGATGCCGAACTTCTAAAAGAAGCAGCCATACCTACTATGGCTTATCCGATCCCAAATAAAATAAAGTGCACGACTGGGTCGTAAGTATGTACTTGCACCTTAATGCTATTAGTTTATAATCGTATAAGCACTGAAATTAAAGTTTTTTTTGTAAAAGTGGCTATATATGATGTTAAGGTAAATTATAGAGATTTTCAAAGCCTATGAATTATGTTTTAACAATTTTTTTCGATTTCTAGTAAAAATTTTGAAAAAGTAAAATTTTTTAAAAGTATGCGTGGCAGTTCCAAAACTTGGTATATTATAATTTTGCATTTAGCATATCCACCTCAGATATTGATTTTAAGCCCAATCGCTGTAGAAATAGACGAGAAACAGTCAATTTGTAAAATTACCGTTATACGCATTTTTCGCGCAAAACGTGGTATGCCATCTAATAGCAAATGCCCAAACTAACTGACATATGAAATTTTATCAAAATCGTTAGAGCCGTTTTCGAGAAAATCCATTTTTAGTGAAATCGGCCTTAAGTAAACTACCCTTAATTTTGAGGTTAGAATGAAAATTCCAATTTCGCCTCTAGGGATCATCCCACAGACCCCAGATATGAAGTTTGAAGCAAATCCGTTCAGGCGTTTGGGCTGCAGTCGAATATACAGACAGACAGACAGACAGACAGACAGACGGACAGACAGACAGACAGACAGACAGACGGAATTGGCGGACCCACTTTTTTGGACTTCTCCATCATAGTAATGTCAAGTTTGATTAAAATCTCGAGTTCGAAATTTTTCACGAAACCAATACTTGCCCTATAGGTATAGGTGCAAGTAAAAAAGGAAGGCACCGAGGACATGTCCGATTCAGAAATGGCTTCGATCTTTAACTTTTCCGCACTTTACTGCAGCATTTAGTCCTTTGTACTACAAGGAAACACGACCCAGTTGTACATTCTTGCCTGAAATTCGAAGAAAGTCCAGAAAACGTTTCACTAGCGAAGATACATATGTATCTGCAGTATCTTCGCCCTCTTTAAGAGGCAATACGATAGTGTCCCAATAGAAAATAAATTCATTACAGTCTTTTCTATTAAGGGCGAGCAAGATGAATTTCTTACAGAATTCTTATAGGCACAAATACTACTACTCCTACTCTCACAATACAGGACATTGCCATTAGGTACTTAGAATAGTTCTCGGCCGGAAAAACAGAGGCCTATTTACCTAAAGAGTAGTGGGGTCTTGTGTTGTCGGTCTCTCCGAAGACTCCAGCACTGGACATTCTACTGATTTTCAAGTCATCAGTGAAAATTTTACTACAGCTCGGTCCAGGCTCAAACTCGAACTGAAGCCAGTCCTGAACAGAAGAAAAGTGGACTTTAAACTAAGACAGCAGTCATTTCATGTCATTGCATATCCGAGAGATCAGGATCGTAGGATAAGTGTTAAGGAAGGTTATTAAATTTCCATTGTGGGTAATACTAAACCGTTTAAGAGGATAGATTGCAATGATAGCACAGCCTGTGTAAGTAAATGGCTTTTCAATAGGATTTCTCGGTAAAGCATGAAATTAGCTGCGGTTTGTCTAACGTTTCAAATCGTCTGTACTTGCCACTTAATCATAGAAATGTCCACGTTTCAGCAAAGTTTGCAAATAATTAAAATTTTCCTCAAACTTAGCTTTCAGTTGCCACAACTGTGTGTGCAAAGAAACGCAAGGAGTGCCGAGAACATAGCGGCTGTAGACCCAAGTATAAGTGAGATATTAAGTTTGTCAATTTAACGTATATTTCAGCAAATGGACATCTCTGTAACCAGCGTGTGGTGAATTAGGCGCAAGGACTTGGGCCTGCATATGATTACTTTAACCCAAGATCTAAAACTGGACGAGTATCTGCTGTGACGATCCCAAACGCCTTCGTAAAATCGTTCTCACCGATGGAGCCCATATTTGGCTCCACGGCTTCGTTAATAAGCAAAATTGTCACATTTAAGCAAGCCGACAACTAAAACCCATTTAGCATATGCCATTAGGTTGGGTGGTTGTCCCCGCTCATCAGAGACACACTTATTATTACCAGTACCAGCACCACATGCTATTACGTCTATATAAATTGACAATTTGGTGCGAGTTCCATGCTGGATGGTTCATTGGCCTATACTTCTTCATCAATGGTGATGGCAACATAGCTAATGGACCATCTTGACTGACAATATTTAAGGTAGATTGAAAGAGGATGACTTGCGGCACATGTGGTTTCAATAAGACGGGGACACATAGAGAGCTTCAAAGTTCTAGGTATTTGGATTACTAGCTGAGTTCAAAAGTTCATAATCCTAACAATTTAAGTTTTTTGAAGATCATTCTTAGTACATAGTTCATCGATGATGTCTAAGGCCATTTGGTAAGAAAATACGGTAACATAATTCCCATATGCTTGAGCTTAGTTAGTTAGTACTGTTGACAGTCCTGTTGAGACGATGGAGTACTTCACCTTGTGGACAGACTCAGCTTACCTCTTACATATCAAGCACAACCTGTATCTATGACCAAAGGTCATATTGTCGAGGGTGTCCTCTATGTTGATGAAAATGATCTCAGAGTCTTCTTTCTTAAAAAAATAAGGAGCATTGAAAGATGAAAATTAAATTTTAAGCGAAGTTTTGCAAGCCTTTCCACACCTGTATGCGTCTCTGATAGATTGAGCATTTCTTAAAGGAAACTCAACCAGCCTTTCGATGATTTGCACGAGAAAAGAAGGGAACAGCCTTGTAGGACTAAAACTCTTGGTGAATGAGGAATCATCTCTACCCATTTTTAGTTGATGCAGTAGACAAGCTACACCGAATTTTCGACTTAAGTCAAGCTCATACTGTCTGAGCGGCTCGAGCTGTGATCCATTCGTTATCTGGTTACATACAAAATATGCTTCTAGCAGAAGAAAGTAGGTTCTGTCATATTTGCTGACTCAAGCTTTGTTAGCCTTTTAGGAACGTTAACCTATCTACTGGTTACATCACAGCGTCCTCAACCTTTTGTTTCGTTCTGAGTCTAGCGAAAGTTTTAACTGACTTGTCTTAGTTTGCGGCGGATGCTTCCTGTTCTGGAAAATTATCGATTCACATTCCAATCGACTGAAGTCAAGTCAGATACCAAGAAATCCCTCATTGTTAATGACCATGTCATACGGTTTTATAAACTCTACGATCGTTGAGTATGAATATCAGCGTGGTAACATGTAACCACATCCGTATTCCGAGAGTTAGACCTTAAGGGTTCTCCAACAACGATGAAAGTTTTCCATTCATCGTTCATTTAACATGCTATAGGTGCAGCAATCAAATTCCGGCCACAACGTGTCCAAGTTGGGTTGATAACATTGACAAGCTTTGGGTCCTTAAGCTCTTCACAGAGTACCAAATAGTACAGTGACACATCGAATACCTTAGAAGCCACAAATGCACTCATTTCGCAGCCAGCCACGTCTCCTGTATGGCTGTTATATGAGATTCTATATGCGCTACAGAAAGTCTACTACTTTGAAGAGGGGTAGCAGCTATGGAACGATACAAGTCAATCTAAGCTAGCTTAACTAACTCCCTTCAGTTTTGCAAGATGATGGTGATATCCGATCTGACATTATTTTACCAAGCTGTCTCTCCGAAAAAGAGTCTTGATGTCCCAGTGGAGTGAATACATTCGACCCATCAAACAACGTGGACACTGGTGCAGAGCTCATACAGTACCTCCATACTCTATCTACATTTATATATAGGAAGGAGTATGTTTAATAATGTTTTCTTTTGGATTGTCTAAAGAGCCTATACGTCTTAGAGCAAGTCTTGGGTGGCCAAGGTTTTGTATGATGATTTAAAACCTTTATTAACATCATAAGTCTCCTTATCTGTCAACCGCACTGAAAAAAAGGACGAGCACTGCTCGTAGGTGGAAATAAAAACACACGCTTCTATGACTCGAATCGAACTTGAGTGTTTAAACAGTGTTAACAGATGGTAAAAAGGACAGGCGATGGCTGTAAGGTACGAAGTTTGTAGGGACAATGGCGGGCAAAATATCGCTGTCATCTCGACTAATAACTCACCTGCCCATCCAACTAAAATAAAGCAAAGGCAACGATAGCCAAACTGTTGTTCATTTAAACTGCTGTTGGTAATGGATATCCTGTCAAACGGATACATACATCAATTCATCCTTAAAGCACATATATCAGCTAAAGAGGAATGAGTTGGATAAACATCTTTCATTGTTCGGCAATGTTCGGGAATCAGGATTAATACGATTTTTATAATTTTCCGTCGAGAAAGGCGTTTTTGGATTGCCTTCCAAGATTTTTTTTTGTATGATGTACTTGTTCTCTTCGGGTAATGACTGCCCTCATAATGTCAGGACTCAAAACACAGCGCGATCAAATGATTTTTTGCTTACACCTAAAAGTATGCACTAGGTATCCAACATGAGACCCTCTGTTGGATAACTGGCCAAATGGGAGAAAATAATGAAATACATGACATCCTAGCAAGAAATGGAGTATCAAAAACCTTCATAGGTCCTGAAACATTTTGCGGAATAGAACCCTCAAACATGTGCTGGGATTTTTGGGATCTTATGGGTCACTGACCTGTGGGTCTGAAATACTTGGGCAAGTACCAATGATCAGATGAGGAAATACCGTCATTAGACCCAACTCTCATCCTTAGATTCTGAAAGGAAACTGGATTAGGGAGAGCACTCTAGGACAGATTTCTTCCGCCAAGGCGTAGTAAGAGTACATAACCCTCAAAATTATTCCGAAAGGGATCCTAATGCGAGCGGAACCCTAATGTCTTACCTCACCAAGGTATTAGCTAGGGGCACAATATCTCCAAAAGTCGCAGTGCAGTATACCCCTTCTTCAGATAATAATAATGCACTTCCTTATGACGTAAGTTAGAAGTAAGGAGAGTAGATAAATACCATAGATTCTATGGTGTAGTGGTTTGAAACTCCATGCGTGGTATCCGTACTTAGCGGAAGAATTTTCGAATTCAGCTCATAATTTGTGAGTTTTACTCTAAGTGGCGTTACAGGACTGTCAATTTATATGTTACAAATTGAATGGGTATGGCTGGGATTTTAACGCCTAACCTTTCATTCAATACCTGAACGCATTACCATAACCACTACACCGCGGTGTCCCAGATGCAATCAGATTCCTCTTGATTCTGCACTTGAATTGCATCCAGAGCTTGCTCGTTCTATAGCAAGAGGAAATATGATAGAGACACGTTCGGCCGGTTGCCTGTCTGTCTGCTCTGTCGGGATGTCTTGTAAGGCGTCAAAATATAGGGACATCCAACAAGAGGTGTCATTTTAAATCAATAGAGAAGTGGAACACATTTATGAAAAGTGGTGAGAATCTAAAATGACACCTCTTGTTGGATGACCCTTTAATATATTTCTAGAGATCGGTCCATTGAGTTCTGTAGGCTGGTTTTAGGCTAGGAATGTCTATCTAATTAAACACTAAACCAGTAGTCATCTGAAAAGACTAGGACGAGCAAATGTAGTTCGAGTGGATACCAATGTATCGGCCTTGATAGCCTTGTTGGTTAAGGTTCAGGTTCACCCCAAAATGGAGCCGCACCATATCTGTCATTCAAAGCAACAAACTGCGCCCTTACACACCCCTCTGCTTAGAAAGTAATAGTACCTATTTAAAAAATGTTCAGTCATTCCAAGTGTGATCACAAAAGCAATCATTCCACACTATAGTAGTAACAACATGCAATACTGTTGTGTAGTCTATGTATAATAAGCTAGTCGCATTTCGAGTCATACTAGCCGGTCAAAGGAATGCCCTAATTATTATCCGCGGATATGTTGCATGACGAATGGTGTGAACACGAGCCGAAGTGCACTGTTTTATTCGAATATAATTGTATAATTGGCCGTCAATTTGTTGATATCGATGCTCTGGTCGACGCGAGGTAATTTACATTCTGAAAGGATTTTAATTGATTCTATGAATGAGTTTCATTTTACTAATTTAGAAATAAATAAATAGAAAAAGAGGCACTAAGCGCTTCGCTGGACATGGTTAATGGAAGCATGCCATAAATGGTTTTGTTAAAATACATATGTGTTGGGTTTTTTAAGCTTGACATGAATATTTTTGTGTTTTGTTAAATGTAATCGGATTTATAGCTACAATGACATAATACTGAAATAATGGAATAAGTACCCAGTATTTGAATGGGAATTTGGGGATTAGCACATATCTTACGCTCTCTCATTTGATGATACATCCACCTAAGTTTCTAGAAAAGGGTTATAAACGACTGCAATATCATTTAAGAACACAACAAGTTGAGATGACATCCAAAAGATACAAGTAGATATAGATTATTCCGCAGAGTTCTAGGGAATTAAAAAGTCTGCGCTCCAAGAAAACAATGCAAATTATTCAGGTCGCAGAATTTGACCCCGATCACGGACTATACTATAGCAAGTCCTTCAAGATCTTCTCTAATTACTCGCTTCTGTTTATCTAGTGTGAATATTTGTTCCTCAATTAACATCGACAATAGATTCAGTCTAAATACATGGCCTGTGCCTATACATAGTTTAGCGATTCTGAAGAAGACTGTAACAACGAGAGTATGACTATGACACAGGCATTCTATGTATAATTCGTTTAGCGAAATGATCTAAACAAATTTCTTAGAGCCAGACAATTTAATCAACGATAGCACGCGAAGATTTTATAGCACAGCAGAACTATACATACGAGCATGTGTCAAATGTCAATGTCAGAATGAATTAGAAAATTTAATTAATTGTCTCATGTGACTGTCATCTGTAAGCCCGATATCAGATAATTTGTGTCAAAGGAAAGAATGTTGAAACTGAAACTTCGATTGATAGAGATATACATACATATGTAGCTGATACCATCTCTGCAAACAATTAAACAGAAATCGGAAAATTGGTCCAAAGAAAAGGAGCACCGATTGGGAAAGTATGTATAAATCTAATTTGACAAAAACCTGTCAAGAGTGCTGTACAAATCTTATGCATGCAAGCATCTCGATGGTAAGATACCAGTGGAATTATAAAATGATTTTAATACATGAAGACCGCTCTTAGGAGTTGTCTAAACTATATTCTGGAAGACGGTCAATACCGGACTCTTGAGGCACTACTGAGTACACACTTCGCATCCTGCATCACTGAGACAGCAACACTATGCTTGGTGAAGCTGACTCAGCCTGAAAGAAGATGGAAAGACACGAAAAGAATCATAGACGAAGGAAAAGTGACTTGGGGCATCACCTCCTTTGCACCATTGAAATCACCAGGCGTGGATAAGATATTATCCATCATACATACTTACTTAACGGGCTCCTGACCCTTGAAAAATTTCTGCCTGAGATATGGCAGCCTTCTAGTCTCTTCGATCCTTCTAGTCTCTTCGATCCCGGGCACGCTACTTCCAGTTGTCTAGACCAAGCGCTCTGGGATCCGCGTGAGCTTGATCCTTGAAACGGAGGTTCGGTCTTCCTTATTGTCTCGAGCCTGGAGACTGTGATTCGACCTTTTTGTTGGAGCATTATTTATTTTTACATCCACTACATCTACTACATCCACATCTTGGTACAGCTCATAGGGTTTGCGGTTGTATCTTCTCCGACGAAGAATTTTTCTTTTGAAAGTATTCAATATCTGCTCAGTTTCCTGCTTATCGTCCAACACTCGGCTCCATACAGCAGAACTGGCAGGAGCGACCGATGATGTCGATGTCGTCTGCGTATCCCAGCAGCTGGATAGATTTGTTAAAGATAGTGCCTTCCGTGTTAACACCTCACTATCTGTTCCAGCACAAGATTGAAGAAGTCACATGATAGCGCATCTCCTTGCCGAAATCCGATGCATGTTTGGAATAGTTTGGAGGAACTGTTTCCGAATTGCACTTTACACCGCGTGTTTTCCAGCGTCACGCAGCACAGCTGGATCAATTTAGCCGGGATACCGAATTCGGCCATCGCCTTGTAGAGTTCAAGCCAATGAATGCTATCACATGCGGCTTTAAAGTCGATGAAGAGATGGTGAGTCTCGACTTGAAATTCGTTGGTCTTTTCCAGGATTTGCATTAGTGTGAAAATTTGGTCGATCTTCGATCTGCCGGGCCGGAAGCCACACTGGTACGTGCCGATTAGTGTGCTGCAGAAAGGCTTCAGACGTTCACACAGTACGTTGGATAGGATCTTATATGCGACATTAAGCAGGGATATGCCTCGATGTTCTTACAAGACATATGATCGCCTTTGAAGATGGGACATATAGAGCTGATAGTCCAGTCATCGAGCTTGGCTTCATCCACCCATACTTGGTTGATTATTTGGATCATGCGCCCTACCAAACCATCACCACCATGTTTGAAAAGCTCCGCTGGCAGACCATCAGAACCGACGGCCTTGCTGTTCTTCAGCTTTGTGATAGCTGAGCCAATCTCTTCAAAACTAGGTGGGCGGATGGCGTTCCCATTGACTGGATGCGGGTTCTCTTCTTATCCTTCTGGCTTGTGCTTCGGTGACTAGGTTTCCTTCACTGCTTCGAGGAGCCTGCATTTCGGGCTAGAAGCCAGTTGCTTGGCCAGGCCTTGGCGGAACTCTTCGATAAACTTGAGTGGGAGACTGCATGGGCCCCGTTCTTTTTCCCTCGCTGCCCTTGATTTACACTGCAGCGCTTGCATGTGTGCATTTTCTGTCACCTTATTCCGACGCACACATTCATCATCATACCAAGGGCTCTTTTGAGATGGTGGCTGGTAGGCTACGTGTGTCTCTGCTACCCCTTTGATAATGTCGCGATACTGGTTCCACAGATAGTTGGCGTTTGTGGATGGTGAATACAGAGGGGAGATTCCCTCGCTTAACCGCTCTCTGTAGGCTCTGGCTACTCCAGTCATGCTAAGGCTTCCAATGTTGAATTTATTTTTTTAAACGGTTTGCAATTTCTTCTCGTTGGATAGTCGGGCTCTGAATTTGGCTGCAACAAGAAAATGGGCAGAGTCGATTTTTGCCCCTCTGAAAGTTTGAGTGTCTAGCATCTATTAGCACATGGTCGATTTGGTATGTGGTTCGACCATCTGGAGTGCGCCAGGTTGCTCTTGGAAATCTTGGAAACCTAGTGCTACTTATCACCAGAGCTGTTGCAATATCGATTAGTCGGAAGCCGTTGTCTGTGTCGTGTCGTGGAGACTGTACTTTCCGACTAACCCGCCGAAGTCCGTGAGTCCGTGAACGTTCTGATCGTGATATTAAATGAAGGGGCCCGTTGTTATCCGAGGCTGATGCCTCTCTCGTAACTAGTTTTTTTTTACGTGGTATGAACTTAACACGACGACACAACCCCTAACCTGGAGGGCCAGTTCCATTTTTTGAAACTGCTAGGCCGGTTTAAAATGATGTCGTAGCCTGCTTCGAGGATGTGAGCGCTGCTGTTGACACAATAAGTGTTCATCCGCCGCTATCTCTTTTCCAAAAACCTGGCTTATTCTTGTAAATATTTATCTGATAAAGTGTGCTTATGCTTCCTTTCGAAGCTGTGACCCTACCATTGACTCCATCAAGAGAGTTCGTCCGCTGACGTGTTGATAGTACTGCCCTGTTCAAACTCGTGTTTATAAGTCCAGCAAGTCAGGTCCAGATGGACAGCAACCAGTATCCGATGGCTACCACTAGGAGGTAAAAGACGCACAATTGATGGGCAGTCACAGTGACAACACTAGACATCGCCAGGTTGACGCCAGTTGGTGTGTATCCTGTTTCTACAACACCTAGCCATCACTTTGGATATGAAGACATCATAGACATATGAAGATATCTTTGGTATAAATAAAAGCTTCCGTACACTACCAAAAAACTGAGATCGCTTTAGAAAATACTGATCCTTGTTGTTAATCTTAACTTGACTTGACTCAGCTACTGGGTTTTGGCTTATACAATTGCGGTGTTGTAATTATTCTTGTCACACAGAAGGCGTTGACTCATAAAATACATACATCCCCTTGTAACCCATGTTGAGTACACCCTTTCACACAGTTCAAGGTCGCAATTATGTGATTTCAAAAATAATTATGTAGTAGATACCAGAAGTGATAGCCTTCATTTACACGTAATCATTGTAACAACTATTAAATTTTTTGTTTCCGGAAAACATCACTTTGATTAGGTAGTTCGTAGACACTTATGTATCTGTTAAACTACTGACTAAGTTGGGAGGTTCCCCAGGGCATAATTATCCAAAATTTTGTTTGATTTATTCGACTGTGCCCTTGTTGTTTAAAAAAATAAAAAAAATAAATTGTATCATTTTAATATTTTCACAGAGTATCTCCTACACAGGTGACACTATCTACCATTTCGAAATCGCTCGACCACACTGTATCTTTTACACGTCATGTGTAGTACAATGTTCCCTTATCACCTACTATCTTTCACACTCACGTGCATACGTCACAATACACATAATGTGTATCTGCATTGTTTTAGATACTCGCTACGTCAGATTGGTTCAGCTGATCAGTTAAAGCTTTGCATGCAGATACTCCATCGCTGGCAACGCTTACGATATGAAATTATCGCCCTGCCAGCTGAAGAGAGTTTCGATTTCGACCAAGCTCTGTACTCTCACCGTCGTCGGTCGACAGTCTGTCCGCAGTCTTATCAGTTGAGTCGTCGAGCAGTGATCAGTCAGATCGATCGCATCGTTCCGGTAAAGTTGAACCTGATCTCTGCGGTTTGTTTGTATTTGAATTCTCTCTGTTGAACCCGGGCTTAGGTGCATTCTACAGATTAAATTAAAGTGATGATTAGTTACTTCTCGATTTGGTTGAGAAAATTCAAGTGATATTTCCCAGCATTCTGCGGGATTACAAGTATTTTAAAGTGAAAATCTGTTTTCAAGTATCTACGTATCTACAGCTAGTAGGATTGGGGAAAAAAAAGTGCTCAAATCACTTGTCATCCACATGCAGTGTGGATTTAAGTGGAAGATCGTCGCCGACACTACTGCTCCCGGAGGAAGTGTTAATTAATCGTGATATTCGGTCATTGTTTCGCTTGGTATTCGCTGTCATTCTTTTTCGTATTTTTTCCAAGTTTTACATTTCTTTCGATCGTTGTCGGTGTGAATGTGCATTCCTTTGATGTTATGAAACTGGTTAGAGTTTATTAAATAATTCTTATTACCTTAAAAAGCAAAAAAAAAAATAAAAGTGATCAAGTTACAAAGTGACAAAGTTAGTGCATTGGTGTTCCTTCCTGGAGTTGAATCGCTTGGGAATTTATTCATCTTCCTGTGGAGTTGTGGGTATGTTAACTGAAGTGGTTTTATTATTATTATTATCTAACATTGTTAAGGGTGTTTGTAGAGAAGTCACTTTTAATTGATAGCTACACGGCGGCGGGTACTTAAGTAAACATTAGTTGCACAATGTGACTATCTGTGAAAACTTTGTAATTTTATGATCGGATTTTGATCTTGAATACAGAGTTGAACGAATGTCTTATGTTTTTGTTTGTTTATGGTGATTAGTTGGCTTTCTAGACAGTAGGTTCCTATTTCATGAAAATACCATAATTCGGTCGATTGTATGTTTTATTAGAAGGGCCTATGAATTTCCCTGACCGATTACTGATATATCAAGCGTTGAGAACCCTCAACCTTATGTAAGCATATTCTTAAAGTTTGTGGGGATAAACACACTCGACGTTTTGTTGCGACGGAGATATAGACAGGGCTATGGTACTCAGTTAGAAGAAAATATTCTAAAACTGGAGTGTATCCTATGCAGCCCGAGATAAATTTGCCAAGGTTCTGTGCACATAGTGTCAATTGCAGTAGGTTGCCAGGATCGTCCAAATTTCCAAATAGCAAGGGTTTTGTAGTGACCCTAGACCATGGGTCTATGGGTATTAATAGACCATGGCGGCCTGATACCTGATACATGATACATTTCTGTCACGTGGTTCCATGTTAGGAATCGGTAGAAAGCATCATGATTATCTAGAGTGGCTTTTCGAATTGAAGCGGTATGGACTTTCAAATCTCAGACCAAACGTATCTAGTGTAATACCAGGTAGACGCCCTTGTTTGGTGGAGCAGATACTTGCGTAGATTGATGCCAGTTTGCATAGATTGTTAAAGAAGTGCGCTCCTATATGGAGTAGTTTTTTGTGGACAGAGCTAAGCACGTACATAGGAGGTGGAGAATGGTGTCTCCCTCCTTATCATCCCTACAGCTTCAGCAGAAGTCATGTGAAAAGAGGCCCAACCTTTTGGCATGTTGGCCTATCAGGCAGTTTTCAGTAAGAACACCAATAACGTGGCTGATCTGTGATCGCTTCAACTTGACCAACTCAGTGTTTTAGATCAAACCTGGGCCAGATATGTCTCGAAATGTTGCAAGTAGAGAGATTTTTCCATCTGCAGTTGGTTTTGCTAAAAGCCTCCAGTCTTAGTAAGTGTTTACAAGTAATGAGGGGCATACCGCCACTTCGGCAGGATCCTATGGATCGTACCCTGTCTAGTGAGCTCGGCAGCCTTGCAATTCCTTGTAATGTCTCTGTGGTCTAGCAAAGGTGATTGTTGAAGTGCTCAGTCACCTCGAGAAGAGACAGACATAAGTTTAAAGCGGCTTTTGAAATGAAGGAGCACGATTCCAGTGATTTGATTACCGCTTGAGTGTCAGTGAAAATGCTAATATCCCTAGCAGATATTGCATAACACTTCACCAAGGACAAGGCTTCCTTGATCGCCATGAATTCCGCCTGAAAAGTGCTACAATGATCCTGGAGACGGAAAGACATACTCAGATTGAGGTTATACGAGAAAACACCACAACCCACCTCCTTGTCAGTCTTGGAGCCGTTCGTGTAGAAGTGGACTGAACTGTTCTCAGGAAAGGGAGAAGTGATCCATTTACTTCGGTTAGGGATGCTCGTGCGGAAAATTTCAATCAAATACCATAATTGGTGGTGTGTGGTCGGTGTTTTCTGAAGTAAAATTGCAGAGATCAATGCTCGAGGAGTGGCTCTTTTAATAGCTAGACCACTCTGAGGATGCTTTGAGTCGGATAGCCACACTTGGAGCCAATTGCTTGCCAAGAATATCTAAGGGGAGCAGTGCCACCACTGATCTATATATATACATGCAGATCTGTGCACCTTAGAAAGGAGATTGAGGTGAGTAGCTTTATTAAGAGCCGGCCACCAGATAATTACACGATACAGTAATATAAGCATGATAATGGACACCTACAACCTGGGTACTGTATGAGGTTAAATACTCCAGCTCCTACCTATGGCCTTTTACAGGAGTATAGACCCACAGTTTCTTTCTTTACGCGTCTAAGTAGATTTACTTTCTAGATTAGCTTTCTATCCAAAAGGTGAACCAAGTATCTTGCGTTATCTTTAAAGGAGAGACTGGCATTAATCGTGGGAGATTCAATATGGGGAACTTTATGTTTCCTCGTAAAGACGACAAGTTCTGATTAAAAGGGGGTAACCCCTAGTCCGTATTTTGAGCCCTATCTAGTAAGTCGTAGGAGAGCATATTGGAGGAATTCTCTGAGATTATCAGGGTGTTTTCTGGAGGTGGCGGTAGCAATGTCACTCTGCATCCTGTCCTTTCTATATCTAATACCAGTCCTTTGACCACTAGATTCCACAGAAGAGGGGATAGAGTGCCACCCCGAGGTTTTTCGTAACTAACAAGTCTTCTAGCCTGATAATCCTGTGTTTGAGCAATTGATTGATCAATTGCTTACGGCCATTCAAGTGCATCTCTGGTTGACGTGGATCTGACATTGTTAAAGGCCACCTCGATGTCCAGGAACACGTCCATGGTAAATTCTTTGATGCTTAGCGACTTTTCCATGCCGCGAATTAAAGAGTGCAAGAGCGTCTCAACTGATTTGCGTTTGTAGTAGGTACGCATGTTGAGACGCAGGTGGACTAAAGCTCTATCGTAGGTGGATATCAGTCAGTTTTTTTAGAATCGAAAGGACGATAGGCTGATAGGTCGGAGATCCTATGGTATAAAAACAACTTCAACCTCGGTCCGATATCGGGAATGAATGATACCATCTGGGCCAGGGGACTTGTATGGTTTGAAACAGCGTATGACCCAAAGGATTTTTAAAGTAGTAACATGTTCTGTTACTCAAAGGAATATTTTGTTCTTATATGGGAGGTGTTTGGCATAAAGTCACATATAACTTGGTAATGTCTGAATGAATTAGTTTGGAGTTAGCACCATCTTAAGCGATGAATATGAAAGCTTTGACTATATCTTCTTTCTTTATTGAAGGTCAAACTTCTGCTGTCTTATCTATGGTTTTGTGACATTAGAAGTATTTTTCATCTAGAGTTCCTTTTTAGAGAACTTTGTTTTACTTATCCTAGTTTCGCCTGTTTGTAAAAACAACTATGGAACTTTTTATCGGTTATGTGTCCTTTCGAGAAGATCCGAGAGCGCTTCTCCTTTATCTCTGATTAAGATCGCAGTATCACCACCGTATTCTTGTATATAATAACTGATGGGCTAGAGCCTATCAGTTTCATTTTCTACGATAACCCATAAATGGTGAAAAAGAACTCCATCCTCCTCCTCTCCATTATTATGAGAAAAAACCATGGAGTAGGACGATTGCTTGATTTTTCTTCCTCTACAGCATTAAGACGTTTACAACCAAGTTCTAAGCTGTCTATCTATAGATATCTACTATCATAGCAGATGCTCCCATGAACTGCATCCATTTGTGATCCTTCGATATCGGTTCTTCCTAACATTATGAAGCAAAATTCGCCAAGCATTGGTTTGTTCACCTAGGCAAGGGAACATGAGCTGGGAATAGACCGTCGTGACACAGGTAAGTTTTATCCTACTGAATGGTCAATCAACACCATTCAGTTCTTTCGATATTATGGAGAGGTTTGTTAAGTGGCTGTTCTTCGCTCAAGGGAAGGTTCACTTGGACCAAAAGACATCCACACAAGACGGTTAATTCCGCTTCTCTAGGAAACACTTTGATTTTTGGCCTAATTTCCCGATCTTATTGATATCGGTAATATCTACCAGTTCTTGGAAGAAGTATTCACCTAGAACCTACTATCCTGCTAAGAAGAACGCACAGCAGCTACATAGGAGGTGAACTGGTGATTCATAGTCTCTGCCATTCAAAAAGTTATGACAGATGTGCCTGCCTAGTGCACAATAACCTGTTGGTAATCCCTGTTCTTCTTGTGTGACGTCTACTTAACTATGACCACATCTGCCTTGCATGATGGGTCCATCTTAGATTTGGCTAAGAGTGCCAATGTAAAGATTTTGTATCTTTCCTTTTCATCAGATAAGTGAGGCCACCCTTAAACAGTAAAGAGCTCATGCTTAGTGCCACTTTGGGCTAATAAGTCTGCCTCGCAATTGTCTGCAATCTGATTGACCAGGATCCCAGCATAAAGTGAGATTGCGGTTATTCGATATCTTGTACAGAGATGCGCGACATTTTTTTGCTAATTTTGACCTTATAGTAGGTGAATCCAAAGTACCAATTAGCGGCACTGCAAAAATACACTGCAATACTCTGATAGTCCAAGTCCATAGTTGTCTAGATCAGTGTAGGTTTCCGGTCTTTTTAATACGTTCATGTACATTCAATTGGCATGTCAGATTCCTTATTAGGATAGTTACTCAAATATACAGCATTTTCGGAGAAAGTTAGCATCCGTTTGATTCGGTGACTGAGCCTAGGATAGATCATCAAAATGTCGGCAGCATTCACTATGGCTTCCATTTTATATGGTTGAAAGTCCTTTCTATGTCAAGGAGATTCCATAGTAACAGAGGAAAGCAGTTTTTTTTGAAAGAGTCCCTCGCTAGACTAGGCTTTTAACAGCTTTTATTGCAACTAGGGTAGCGGATTATATACTACCATCTGAATCCTTAATGTAGGTATTCAAGAGTTCCTGAAGAGTTTTAAGTAGAAAACTCGTCAGACTTTAAGGCAAAGTCACCATAAGGGATATGTCCAAAGCCAGGTTAGTGAGTATCCATTCCCAGGTTGAATAATACGTCTTTAGATTCTATCATAAAGATACTCAGTATGTTTGCTGTTTTGAAGGGGACTTTTGCTAGTATTGTTACTGAAGCTGGGCCAAGATCTACGTCAGGCCTTCGGACGAAAATTCCCTTCCAAATCTTTTTTGAATTTAGCAATGCTCCAGTTAATGGTATACTCGTGGGTTGTTGACCACAAGTTCCATAGTTCAGGTCATGGTGTGACCTAAAAGAAAAGTGAGATTAAAAAGGTCGAACTCAGTTCTTTGCAATATGGTATGGAAATACATATACGTAACATACAAGGTAGTGTTACAAGAAATCGAAGCAGCAAACCATCGAATAAAATCTATTCAAAGATACACATACTCGTAATGTACATATTTATGTACCTATACTAATGTACAACCAAACAAACAAGGTGAAATTTATTTTTGTATTTGACCTTTTTCTTTTATGAAAAATGTTTAACACATGAAGCTGCGAAAGCTATGTACATTAACGCGACGTTGAATACAAATGGTTTGTTTATCTAAACAAATTTAGATAAAAAATATTTCCACAACGGAAATGATATCAGTACCTACAGGCAAATTATTCACACTTATGTAGTTTTCCACATCGCCAATCACATACAGCTTCTCCGGTTCGATAAATACATTTGTGATACAAAATATCAATCTGAGCACATAGGAGTATGATTCACGAGATGTTACGTGATGTTGTCAATGAGCCCGTAGAGAAGTGTAAATGCTTCGCCTTGTCGATTTTGCTGGGGGTGGGTATTAAGTAGCTATCAAACAAAAAAGTATTTCGGGTTAAAGTACCAACCATCGATGCTGGTAGCTATGAAATACAAAATCATTCGAATGTCCTTGCACGAGTGATTCAAACTGTTCTTGACTTTTTGGATAAATCGGGTGATATGCCAGCAATTTGGCGTTGGTCCTCAGATTGTCTAAAGTCTCTAGCTTATTGGCGTAGATATAAGCCTTGACATAGCCAAAAAAGAAAATAGTCCAGAGGTCCAGAATCGTCTTCGATTATTTGCTCAGCTGCGTGGCTATGTGACTATGTTATTGAAACCACATATGCTCCAAGTCATCCTCCAAGAAAAAAGTTCAGATGCGTCAAATTTAAGGGATGCAAATGGACTGGTTCATTACTGGAGATATCGGTCACCGAACTTCGACCTTAATAACTCAATTGTTTCGCCAGCTGTGTGGAATGTGGTGCTGGCTTGTTGAAACCACACGTATATGCTCTAAGTCATCCTATTTCAATTTATCCAACAAAAAGTCAGTCAACATGGTTTGGTAGCGATCTCTAGTCACTGTGACTGTATTGGTAGCATCATTGAAGAAGAAGTATGGCCAATGACCAATTAAGCATGAAACCTCTACTATAATTGTAGTACATCAATATTGGGAATAAAGTAACAAGTAACAGAATCCCAAAATGGCTTCTAGTACTATACTCTATGAAGTTTCTATAAAAATGGAGATAGAATAACTCCTCAACAACTACAATGTTAAATTTGTTAACAGTCATGTTCTGTTCAAAAATCCGTTGTTGGAGTGATTGGACCATAAGTCGAAAGGTCCTCTCTAAGCATTTTAATGAATTGGTGTCAAAGATCATTACTCCTCTTTTTCCATTAAGGTCAAGTTGCATTACGTCAATTTTGTGATGGACTGTTAAATTTCGTCAATGCATTTCCAGACGAGTTTCGTTTATCTTATCTGTAGTCCTTTCGTCAAATTCTAAGAAACTTGTCGAGAATCTGCGACTCTACAACATAATAGTTTAAACTGGAACTTACTCCATCTTATTGCTTGAACCATCTTAATCCTTTCAAGGGATTTAATTTTTAAAGTTTTTCTTACTCTCTGCTTTCCATTAAACAATTCCTGAATACGTAAGTCTCTGCTTGACTCTCATGATTCATAGGATACCTCTTTTAGTCACTGCTTTCTATCCTTATGCATTCATTACCAAAATTTCAATTCAGTTTTCTGCTACTAAGGAGTTTTGCGGGATCCGAGAAGAGGATCCCCACCCGATCTAAATTGAGCAGTTTCTTGTCGATTGGCATGAACTCCACAGTTAGCTACTTTTCAAGCCTTTTTGTTTCAAAAATGTACTCTTCATTAAAATCCTGACATCACATGCATATTCTAAAGATTGCACTCAATCCCGAAGTATTAGGAATGTGGTTGTCATGCCCAGTTAAATATGATAAACAAAAATAATTCCCCATGGTGGAATGAAGAGTTATCCAATCTTGGAAAGATTATTTGGAAATTGTTGAATATCAGCTATAAGTGCAATTTTGGATCACTATTCAATGATCCTTAAGAATTTATAAAAAAATCTTTCAATACTGCCAAGATTCAGATATGGGTGAAATTATGTCAATCCATTGAAACCATAAAGGACTCCTGCATGCTAGACAAGATTCTGTATTAGAAACATGCCACATGCAATCGTTTTTGAAAAGGACGGTTGAGTCTTGAACGGAATTACCCGGTAAATTCTTAGAGCTTTTAATGAACACTTATGTACTTTCTAGGGTGCGGAGACGACTGCGGTTATGCACCGTGCTCTCAGGGTTTGCATTCTTCATCATAGAATCATATTCAAGCACTAATCAGACAAGCAAACACCATAAGTGTTATTTGCAGCTGCTTTCCTGATAAATCAACTGGCTTTTCGTGATGGCATACTACCCTCTTCAGTGGATACGGAGCGAATGGTCCAAAAAACACCTAAAATTTCTTTCATGCCCCCACCTCTCGCGAGTGTCTGACAAACATCCAAGAGTATAACTGTCATAAAAAAGGTTCTCATATAAAAGATTCGTGTAAAGAATATAACACACCCAACACGACTAGTTGTGAAAAGCCAGGCCTGGGTCTCATGTACATGAAGCACCAAATATTTGTATTTTTTTGTATACCACCCTCTTGCAGCAAAAAACTCTAAACCGAGTAGCCTCTTTTCTAAAAGCGGCTTTAAGACGCTGAATGTTACAAACCACGATCTCATGAGCGTGCACTTGAATCTGCGAAGAGTTTTCGGCCCATTAGGCTACCAAAGACTCACGAGACAGCTTTTATATCCAAATTGCAACATCAAGGGGAGCACGCCCACTCTATTGGAGCTAATGCAAAGGAAGATGGATAGGGATGGACGGATACCATCCGTTTCTACTAAAATACCGACCTTCAGCTGTTCATGGCTAAATAATCTACTACTTCTAAGCATCAAGAGTAGTAGTAGTCAAGCATCAATTAGAGCCCAAAGTAGATCCAAAGCTCAATTGGAAAGTACGCATAGAACAAAGTGTGAAGAAAGCAAGCATAACATTCTAAGACTGGAGCAAAATCTTTATACTGAATTCGACTGAAGATAGTCTTATGGAAGCAAACAGTGATGCATCCGATACTCACCTATGGGTAACTAGTTTGCTAACCGCTTCTGAGTAAAGGTCATAACATAAGATACGAGACGAAGTACAAAAACTAGCTGCTATAGGCACTACGTCTAATGTGGTCATGTTCGATCGAAGCTCTAAATATATATAGTTCTGCATCTACTACTACTTTACCTCCATAGATTTAGAGAGTCAGGGTTTTACTCTGTCAGGCTCCATGGACTTTTACAAATTTGGATTTCTCAGAACAAGTGAGAACGAATTTGATTGCTAATGCCGTACTCAAACTAGTATGCACCGAAAATAGGTTCTATTCAGACTGGAAATTAGATGAAGTTATGAACAAAGTTTAATATGGGTGATTACTATTTACTTACTTAGGTGACGCTACAGTTCGAGGTGAACCTGTGCCTCCACAGCCTACACTGACAGTTCAATGATGTACTTAGATGTGGATCCCAAAATCTTCTCAGAAATTACGGAGAATACCAAAATCTATTCACTTACCTAACTCATACAGTGTCTTCCAGTTGGTAGTTTTGGAAACAAGTAAGGCATGCCGGACAATGGGACACAATTCTACTCAAATATTGCCAGTGATAATTAGGTTACAATCAAAGTCCTAGTCTCATCTACATCATCTTCGAAACTGCGGTAAAAGTATGAGGAAAAACATTCCTTGTTAGGTTCTCTGACCAAAGTCAGTCTTCACGGTAGTACCCCGTCATATAGGGTCATCCAACAAGAGGTGTCATATTAAATCAAGACAAACCTGCAACATTTTTATGAAAAGTGGCAATATTTTTCTTTCAATCTAAAGTACAAACTCTGAGGTTAGTAATGAAATACAATATCTTGCCAAATGTCTCCCTCGGCTGTGACTATAAATAGTCAGTCTTTTGATGAAATTTTTAATTTTTCAATTTTCGTCACGAATATCAGATCTAATCTGGGTTTTCAGTCACACTCTTAGCTACGGCGGCGATATTTTGATGAACAGGATGCACAGGAATGGAAGAGCTGAAGTGACTAACCTGTCCGAGACGTTAAAATTTATCGATTAAACTTACTACAGCTGCGCTAGAAGGCGCTTGAAGTTAATTTTAAAGTAGTACGAACTTTACGAAACGTTCCCACGATCTTCTCAACGTTTTTGTAGTGAATTTTCACTATTTTAGCACCTTGTTTAAGTATATATCGATCTATATTTAATAACCTCCTAGTTTTTTCTTATCAAAAGTCTTTTCAATAGTATCTGAGTATTGACAGTTCAACAATGCCACGAAATTTAAAATGACACCTCTTGTTGGAAGACCCTTTAAATCGTTTCCTTGCAAAATTTGCTAGCGACTGTTTAAGTCAAACAATATTGTTCAAAATTTCACAGCAAAGTGCGTGAGTGAGTAGAGAAAGTGTTCCATATTTGCTCAACACGTGTAACGTCGAAATACTTGGATCTGAAGTCATATATCAAGTACTCCATTTTCGTTATCAGTTCTTGAGCACTTAATCTACTCAGTTTTGAGTAGCTTGTGGTCTATGAAATCCCCTCTAAACTCCCTGAGGGAAATTAACAAATGAACATATGTACACTTATTTCTAATTTAGAGATTAATTAAATTAATCCCTTCAATAAATAGGAACTTAAAAAACAAAACAAACCCATTAGATACTTTAACCATAATTTCACCTACCGACTGCTGTATTACATTGCACAAGCCTACCCTGATGGAACCTTCACTTTGATTTCCATGTGTCATGTGTACCTACTGGATTGCATCTAAAGAAAAACATTGTTATATCAGAATTATCTGTAATTGAACTTAAGTGAGATTAAATTCGCTAGTATTTGCGGTGCAATCAGAACTGTTCATGATCTTAGTCTCCCTAAACGACTGCAATGTTAGAGTGAAATTGTTTGCATTGTTACGTGTATGTCTGTCTTTTGTTATTAATATTACAGTGGGAGGTTAATTTCCGTTACTTACAAGGTGTCTAGTTATATACCGTACAATATTAAATTTGTTTTGTCTATCCGTTTGCATAGGTTTAGTTGAAACTTGGGTGCTCTATCATGAGATATCTCATGTGTATCTACAGATACTTTAAGTGCACTGATACTAAATCTATAGATGTTATCTAACTAGAGAATCATTCCACAGTAATGATGACTATTTGTTTGATTTTACATTTGCTTTTTTTTAATAAAAAACAAAGGAGCAGTAAATTATTCTTGAATCTAGGGACCTGCTGAACTCTGTACCTCCCTAATTGTGTACGACAAATATTTGACTACTCTGCAGATGATTCTAGATTCCGCCGCTTATATCCAAAGTACTCCTGCACTATATATACATATTTGCCTGCTTGTGTGTCTAACTATTCTTATCTCAAGGTGCTCGTTCTTTGGCATGTGCGTCATGAGAAGCAATTTTCAATATCTCTATAATTGTTGACACACATTTACTAGTTATCGGATCGTTTATTGTTACCCTGTTCGTTTGTAAAGGTTTGACAATGAATTAGAGTTGAAATGTGATAAGGTGATAACAGAAAAGCATGTATCTATAACAAAATAGTGAAGTTTCATAGAGAACATGAAGTTGTAACATCCAACTCTGGATAGAGACATAATCCATAGAGTAGGCCAATCTAAGGAGTTGACAGTCTCTATAGATTTGACAATAGTTTTTATCTTAATTCCATAGGCGGCTCTTTATGTGTTTGGTACATTCATCACTAGGCAAGTAGGGATATTTAAGCCTTCTAATATAATAGATATACAAGCTTGTTATATAAATGGCCCTTGGTTTTCATAATTGGCTTTGTATGTTCGGAGATAGGTGTGGACTAGAGTAGTTGTATCTAATTGAGCCAGTATACACCCCAACAGGCATCATCGGGTCTATTGATGTCATCTTTATGGAGAATGAAGAGACCTTCCTTGCATCACCCAGGATGCCAGAGATAAAAAAATGAACTGGACAGACAATGAACTGTACGTACAAAGAAGGCCTCGATTGCTTGTCACACATGCAGCAAAATTTTCAGTAAAAAATTGGGGCCAAAACCAGCTACCATCCATCGTTATACGTATCCTCACATATGACTGTCTGGTGTAGTGGCCTGCTGCCACAAAAGCCACAACCTGAACACCCTCACAAGGATCCAACCTTCATGGGTCTTAGGGCAGCAACCACTTAGTACAATCTTGTTCGGTTTTTGGCGATCTATTTCATCCATCCAGCTATTGCCTTTTCGAGTGCTCTGCACTATATTATCGGAAGATCTCCCTGTATTCGCCCTTATTGTATCAGCGGATTTCGTTGCATAGCTTGTCAGGTAATACAATTATTGTCCTCTTGTAAGATGAGACCAATTGGGACTTTCGCTTTTGTACAGCTATACTCTTCTGGTCCGTTTCCTAAAGCTATCTGCATGAGATACAATTTGACCAGTCACTTTCCATTTCCAGGCACTGCAGCCATATAACAATACTAGTTCCACTTTAAAGCGGAACACTTGCACTCGTTTTCCAAATTTTAGACATCTTACCGAATGCAACCTTAGCTTTATATATACGGAAGCTGCGTTTAATTCGGAAACTTATCTACTCATCCCACTATAATGCTAGTATGAGTTGTTCGAGGGAAGACTAAATCATTCTTGACAAAGATGATAGTAACTTCGACATAGCAATAATGTCAGATAGTCAGACAGCCATCAAGGCTCTCAATGTCCATGTAGAATCCTTCTGCTGTAGAATGAATAGAAATTCCAGCGGAACTCTGACTAACAAAGATTCAGGTCATGTACCAACCTAAACAAGAATAACCTATGTGTCCTATCAGATGAAGGCTTTTGCAGATTTTGCAATGAGTCCAGCCAGACTCCGAAATACATTCTTAAATCTTGTGAGACCCACAAAGATTGAAAATATCTCGGCAAAGATTTACCGACCCTAGATCCGCTCCTCGTTCTCAGAGGAAATGGCTTAGAGATAGTGCTCCAGGGTTTAAGTATCATTACCTTGGCCCTCATGAAGGTATTGTAGACGACAAAATACACCACTAGGTTGCAAACCAAAGAATATATGAAAACGTTCTCACGTTTGTCGCTCATATCAATTCCTACTCTACTCCTCCGCGTTGTTGGCTGCTGGATGCCTAGTACCTCGACTGAAGATTTGGTAACCAACCCCTTTGGAAGATCGTGGCAGCAGACGAGAGAGGGAGGTTTTCTCACTAAAGCTACCGCAGTGGACGAATTCCCTAGATGGAATCGATGGTAGCGTCTATAGTTCCAGTCAGGCCGAACTATTAGTGTTATTCCCATATGAGCTGCGTCGACATATTTGAATCCCAGGTCTATTAGGATCTCCAATACTGAGCCAGGGGTGTTGAAAAACAGATGGTGGCGTATGAATCCTTACTCACATCCCCGAAGTGGAAAATTCGGCTCCTCGCTCTAGGGATATAAAAGAGAACTAACCCTTCAAGTTGGGGGTTGTACGTCGGGGTAACTTCCCTACCTCGGAAAAACATTCTTGTTCCGAAACAGCCCCAAACCTCGGAAAAGGATGGATTAACTGTTGACGACCCTGCAAAATGGAAAAAGGACAACGATGTTCAGCTCTGCGCGAAGAATGTTCAGACCATGAACAGGCCACTTACAGCCGAACAATTAGCAAAGGCCCTAGACTGCTATAATGCAGATATCACCGTCATCCAGTAAATGCGGTGGGATGGACCGGGCAAAGAAGGATGAAAAGATGTGACATATACTACGGTGATTGCTACAGAGAACAGAAGCAGCGTCTATTTGGGTGCGGATTTGTTGTAAGCGGCAGAATTGATGGTGTCTTAGGCTTTAGATACGTCAGTGAACGCCTTATAACAATCCACAGCAAGGCTAAATTCGCTCGATATGTGCTCACACCCGCTCAGAGGAAAGAGATGATGCTCCCAAAGAGTGTTTGTACGAGCTCCTCAACAAGACATATGAGCTATGTCCTAAGTGATTTTAAAGGCAAAATAGGAAAGGAGGACATCTTTGGTAGCACCATTTGAAAGCATAGTCGGACTTAGGGTAAATGACTTAGCTGCGTGTCGTAATGTTGCTGTAACTAGAACGCGGTTTCTTCACCTCAACCTCCATAAGGGAACATGGCGGTCACCAGATCATCAAAACGATCGACGTAAGGCACACCTCCAGTATTCTAGGTGTCCGAACATTCTGAGCGGCAAACATAGGCTCGGACCACTACCTAGTTGCAACCAAGGTCACAACTAACAAATACTGTGAGGAGATCCTTAAAACTCTTAAGCAGTTAAACGGTGACGACAAGTCTTGAAAACCAAGATTCGTTGATGAAGTGATGATAGCAATATCCAAACTCAAGTCCAACAAGGCAGATGGATCAGACGCACTACCAGCTGAGCAATTTAAGGTAGCGGGGGATGACTTAGTCGAGAGCATACACCAACTCAGTTCCAAAATTCGGTCGGAGGACAGTATGTCTGATGAAGGGAACCTAAGTATCGTTTGCCCGATTCACAAGAAAGGAAAACTTCTAAACTGTGCCAACTATAGAGGCATCAGTCTTTTTAATATTGCACACGTACTGTGTGAGCGCCTGAAACCATTTGTCAACGAGCTGATTTGGTCCACAACCGATCAAATATTTACACTACGCCAAATCCTGAAGGAAACCTAGGAAGTCGTGGTCGATACTTACTATCTTTTTATCGATTTTAAGGCCGCATATGACAGTATTTATTATGACGAGCTATACAGAGCCATGCCTAGTTTTGGCATCTCCGCCAAACTCGTTCGTTTGTGCAGGATGTATATGGAGAATACTCGCTGCTCCATAAAGGTCGGTAACAATCTCACCGAGACCTTTAATATCAAAAAAGGATTTAGACAAGGCGACGCATACTTGACATACTTGAAAAAATTGTGCGAAAGTCCCAAGCCAACGCCAGAGTCACAATTTTCCAAAAGTCTGTGCAACTACTTGCATACGCTGATGACATTGACATCATCGGCTGAACACAGTATTGGAACAGAAGCGGCAAGAATGGGTTTAGTTGTGAATGAGGGCAAAACCAAGTATACGCTGTCAACAAGAACGGACACACAACATGAACGAATCGGACAAAACGTCACAATAGATACTTAGCTATAACTTTGAGGTAGTTAGGGATTTTGTCTACCTGAGCTCCGCTATAAATTCTGACAAGACCACATCAGATAAGAGAGAAAGTGTTATACTTGCCAATTGCTGTTTCTTTGGTCTAAGAAGGCAATTGAGTAGCAAGGCCTTGTCAAGAAACTCTAAGGAACCTCTATAGAAGACCCTCATCCACCAAATCCTGCTGCATAGCGCAATGGTATGGACGTTAAGGAAAACGAATTAAGATATCCTTGGTCGTTTTGAATGTAAAATGTTTCGGATGACGGGATTTGGAAGTGGAGATTTAACAGCGAATTCTACATCAGTCGCCTAAGATGGCTAGGACATGTAGAGCGAATGGATACCAACACTTCAGCCCTAAGAGTCTTCTAATTCAACCTGGAGGAACAACGCAGTAGCGGAAGACCTCGTCTTAGATGGCGCGCACAAGTGGAAGAGGACTTTAACCAAATTGGGTGGTTGACGCTCAGGTCCACCCCAAATAATTAATGTATGGGCATCCTTTTAGCCCAGTGAAAGTTGTGATTTGCTTAACTTCATCTTGCCTACAACGGGGGCCTATGTTAGATTGATCTAACCATGATAATGAAGTTTGTAGTACATCGGACGACAGACCTACATATCGAATTGGTCGCTTCTGAAACTTCCTTTTATCTCAGGGTTCAGGGTCAGTGTTGTATCTAAATCATATCCGAGATAGTCAATCTTATCAAAAAATAGTCGCATCTTTGATAGCATCCACGCTTCTTTCCATGAATCTTACTACAGGGTGCATCATAAAGTTGGTCCACTTGCAAGTAAAGGGTCATTCAACAAGAGGTGTCATTTTAAATTTCTCGCCATTGTTGAACTGTCAACATTCAACTATCATTGCGATGACTTTTGATAAGTAGAAACTAGGAGGTATTTAAATATGGATCGATACATACTCGTACTACGTGTTGATATACTAAAGATTCACCTACCTCGTGTTGGATGACCCTATAGTTTTGATCATTTCACATTCGACTTTGTAACAGTTTCTTGTTGCTCTTGCCATCTTCTTATATTGAATCTGTCAATGACAAACAACCAACAATTTTTAATTATCATACAAAAATGATAAAGTGACGCAATATAACCATTCTCGGGATATTGTAAGTCTTGAAATTTTTTACACCTTGTACGGTATTCGGTTTGATTTATGATGTTCTTTCAAGCAGCACTGCCAGGCCCTTAATAAAACAGGTTGGTTGGTTGTGTAAGGTGAATGCTCTCAGGGGTGTGCCACGATGAATTTAGGCCACAAGGATCCACTGTCCAATTAAGAATAAAAAACATTTTATTTGTTTATCAACTGTAGAATGCGCGAATGAAGTAAGAGAACAGGAAACATAACTTTCAAAGCTTCAGTCTTTTTTTTTATCTCCCAGGGTTCAAGGGTTTCGAAGTTACTATGATTAATGAACCCACTCAGTCAAAGGGCTAAGATTTATATTTATTGAATTTGATTTTCCGTAAATAACTACACTTAACTGCAATTTAATTGCATCATTACTTAATCAATTTATTTAACATTTAATGAATTGATGGCCATTGTGGCCATTGATTACGCATTTATACAATCTGCATACCTCATCGCGAAAATGTGATGATAACCGTCGTGTAGACAGTGAACTTGAATTATATTGAAATGATTAAATCAATGCAAATTGATTTATACATTACGATGATGAATAGCTACTGCATGTCAGGATATTTTTGGATTGACCTAAAAAAATCAGTTCAACAACGTTTAATCAAACAAAGATACAAATAGAGCCTAATCAACCATAAGAGATAGGTAAAGCTGCATTAATCAAAAGTGTTAGCAAACATGTGTTTAATTAGAAAGATACATACAACCGATATGTTAATAGTAATAAAAATGAAAACTACCTTTTAGTAGAATAGATACTCGTAGATACATTCAAAATGAGTTACTAATTTCTGTTAATGCATTAGCATGGGAAAAATTTCGGTGTGACTTATGAAATCGTTTAGTTTTATCACAAAAAACTATTATGCATCCATAGATACATACATATATATAGATACTTGTTTACGTGGTTAATTGAAAAAATTTCTTCTCGACGCATCCAACCATTTGAGATACATTTTAGGAATGTTGAACTACGTAGACGATGTTATTCTGAATGGATATGTATCTAAGCGACGCATGCCTAGTTATTGGTCTCATAAACTCTAACGGTGTTTGCTTAAATAGCGTATCTTATGAGTTCGCATGCAAATAGTCACGTACACTTTCTTTTTAGAAAAGTAAGATACAAAAAGTTCATCTGGAACGGATCGACTTCCGAGTATCTGACTTCTTTTAAATCATCTACAGTGAAGTGGGCGTGGCATTGTGAGTAAATACTATTTTTAAAAACAACAAAAGCATAGTATTTCCATTGAATAATTTCGAATCTACTAAAAAATGTGTTTCATAACATAGAAAGTATCTAGTAAGTTAATTTAATCTCTGATAAGGTGATAGCTTTAATTAGTACAATTTACGGAAGCGATAAATATCACGTGCTGCATAGGGGTTAATTTTGGAAATGATTACAATGAAACTAAATAAAATTAAAAGTATGGCACATGATTACTTTACCAATGCCGGTGGCTATCGCAGATGGGATGGGCTTTTACGTTAAACGAATTTGGACTTTAATTACGTACGTAAGTACGTTTGTTTTGATTGCGTAAAAGAATAGTAATCGATTGATTTCATTAAAATTTGGGGCTGTGGCTTTTCTTTTCAATATAGGTTGATAGAGAGCGTGATATGAAGTCAATATTATTATTATTATAATTACTTTTACTTAAAGATATTGCTTCTATCACATTAAGAGTATCCTTGTGGTAAATTTTATCAAAACAGTTTACTCAACTGCTGGCTTTATTAGAAGAATCCAAGAGAAATCCCATTGACTGAGGAAAATAGGGTAAGCAATGCCATATTTACGTAGGATTACGAAGGTTTACGTGCCAATGACATGAATCTGCTCAAGTCCTTACTATTGATATAAATAAAGGAACATTTCCCCTTTGAGGGGCTAAACGGAATGTTAGACTAACTCCTCAGAGTATCCATCAAGAGCTGAAGACTCTTCACCAGCTCATCAACCCATTCATTTCCCTCCATGTTACTAAAGGGTAATTCAACAAGAAGTGTCATAAGATAAAACTAGGAGGTTATTTAATATAGATAAGCACAACACTCGGACAATGTGTTGAAATAGTGAAAATTCACTACAAAAACGGTCGGTACTGCTTTTGATCATCATCAAGCGCGTTCCCACACAACTACATATGCATAGTGAATTTAATCGATGATTTTGGACGTCTTGAACAGGTTAGTGATGTGAAGACTCAAATTTGTGTTCGTCCACCAAGGTCAACTAAAAATATCGCCACAGTAGCTGAGAAGGTCACTGAAAACTCAGATGAGTTCATTTCGATACAATCACAGGAATTGGGTCTATTCGCATTTCGCAACCACTTGCTTGGATGGCTCTGTACATATACATATGAGGTATGTATAATGTAAAAGACAGGAAGCTGTCAAAAACAGGCAAGGTACCGGGTATCCAAGCAGTTATTTCGAATTTTTCACGAATCCACTGCTATTAAGCATTTCGCAGCCTTCTATAGGTAGGTAGGTGAGTGGGCTCGTCCACACTTAGATTCTTGTAGACCCATTGTGATGCCTGATAGAGGTTATGTCAATTCCTATACTGGGTTTTTTCTTCTTTACTGCTCGTTGGTGAATAGGGTCTCCAACCTTCGTGATGGTTTGGAAAGATAGTAAAGTGAGGCAACAGATAATTCTTATAGTTCTTGTAGATCCTGGAAGTTGTATATTCTTAGTGGTCTGTTCCTCTAGTGACATAGACTTCTAACACAGATACTTCGTGAACCTCTTTGTCGCCACAGCGTCTCCACATGTTGTCATCGTTGAGTTAAAGTTTCATTGTGGGGTTCCTTAGGAGATCCTACTAAGATTGACAGAGATTTCCAGTCATTTTGTAGGAGTTTGTTGGTTTTGGCTTTCTCGTATCGTGTCTTAATATATCACAGATGGTAAGGGATTTCCACCTATTATAGGCTGTCATTAGGATCTTCTGTTCGACTCGCTCCCTAAAATTACAGTGTGGAGGCTTGATCCATTGAAGTGATTGATTTTAGTCCATTCTAGACCCTATTATTGCAAATTCGTCAGCTATCTTAATCCGGGGTATATCCTTGTTACTAAGAAGCTACCTGAGGTCTATTTTGTCTCAAGAGCATTCTTCGTGACAGCTTCGGACTATATTAGACTAGATTTCTGCAACAAAAAATGCTTTTATGGCCGCCTGACTGACGATTAAAATGGTGATATCACTTCGTGGTATTGATATCATACTGGCTGCCTTTGTCACTGATAGGATTTCCGTTTGGGAGATACTACTGCAGTAAAGCACTCTGTTCGAACTGTGTGCGTTTAGTTCCACGGAGAATACACCGTCGCCCGTTTCTATAGCCATCTTTGGCCCGTCTCTGTAGATGCGAGTAGATACAGATTTGTCTTTTGTTGGATCCTTGGTTTTCCAACCTTCTTTACTTGCAAAAGTACATTAGAATGGTTTTTCAAAGTAGAGTTATGGGCTCTTACCGTCTTCGCCTACGAGGTTCTTAAGAATCCGTATATGCCCTTGGAGGATTGAGTTCAAACTGTAACCAATTAGGTAATCCTCACGCCTCGCTTGGCAGCAGACTCCTGCAAGGTATAGGTCTATAGGTAGCATGCTAAGAATTTTTTCCAACACAATGTCGCTAACTACTTACCAGTCGTTGTATGTCCTCTTAAAAGATCCACGCATTTGTGTTAAATAAAAATTTAGCTCCTCATGCCTCCGGTTGATCCAAGCAACTATGTTGGGGATCACTCTGTATCTCCACCTGCATCTGTCAAAGTGAAACTATTCCTGCTCCCATTTTTTTCACTTTTTATCCTTGATGGGGCTATCACAACATACCGTCAATGTTACTTTTTGATCATACACATATTCGGTTTGAAAATCACGGCATGATTGCCAACGGTTACAATTATTTATAAGTGTTTTTGGAAGTTTTTACGTCCAACATCATGACTGAGTAGATTTAACAGCTCAATTACTACAGTGGATCATAGGAGGCTTTAGAGAACTCCACCTATGTAACTAATTTTTCTGATTGGTATCATTATACTAACCAAACACAAGTCCCAGTAGTTCCTAAATTTACTGGAATTTACCTTTCTACAAGCGTCGCAGAAAATGGTATTTCTTAACCATAGGACACTAGGATGCTTAGCAAAAGGAAAAATGCCAATAAGTTGCCTACAGTCTTTTCTGCTGAGAAAAAGAAGGCATGCCACTGGTTTCCAACAGGCTTTCAAGACCATTCGTTCAATCTGCCCAGTCGTTAATGGAGGACCGAGGACGCGGACAGACCCAGCACAGAATCTGAGAAATCATTCTCCGAGCCTTGCTTAGAAATCTCATTGGAAAACTCATTTCCCCCAATGACCCAAACAAAAGCCACAGTGTTGAATTTTGCAAACAAATTCAAAGAGTTTTTGCATTTGCGAATTATTTTGAAACAGGCTACAGGTTTGAGCAAGGTTTTAACTGCAGCCTGACAGTCACCACAGACGCAGATACTCCGGCCCGTCGACCTATTCTTGACAATATTATCAGCAGCCATTAGGATAGCAGAGATCTCTGCTTAAAAAACAGAGGCCTAGTGAGTAGTAAAGCCTAGTATTGATGATCTCCACGAAAAGCAGGAACACTCTTGACCAATTTTGGAACCATCGACACAGATTCGAGTACAGCTCATTCTAGGCTCAGACTCTCAGACCAATGCCAGTCTTAAACATAAGGAAAGTCGACTCTAAATCTGTCGCGCGGGGTCATCCACACTTCAATGCGAATAATAGATACCAATTACTTTAATAGTACAGTCGATGATGAAATTATCAAGGAGAGGTTAATCAAACATAGCATCTCGATCAGAGTATTCGGAAAAGCTGCAACGCATAAGCTAGAAAAGGTCTTATCATAGGAGTATAGATTCAGAAAACCTTTTTCAGTGCGCCCAAGGTTCCTATAGATAGAAATAGTTTTCTGCTATCTTCATCAAGTAGTTTGGTGTAAACATCCTGGCTAGTGATCTTCTTTAAATGATCTATCCTTCTTTGCCACCGCTACCAATCTATCTATTATCTTTCAATTTATTAAATAGTTCATCCGACGTTGTTATTGAAATATCCCCTATGCCGACCTCTCTCTGTTACATGTATTAACGTGTTTGGTGGACTATGGATGGTAGCATAGTCGGACTTCAGCTTTGTTGTTGAAGTTGAAGTTTTGTAAGACCAGTTGATCAAAACTATATCCACTACCTTCTCCAGGATTATATTCCTCAGCAAAGGTTCTAGCACGGAACCTTGGGGTACGCCAACAGTGACGATATTCCATTCACTAATTCATAAATTTTCTTGATGTAAAGCGTGATACAGCACATTTCTTGGCTATCGTGTTGATAGCGAGATCCTTTAATACAGCGACGATTCAAATCCTGCAACAAACAACTGAGTTTTATCCTCACCCATTGGATAGTAAAAATGGAAGACTTTACCTATTTTTAATACATATTAGATTTTATGTCCACCCATGCACTCGGTAAAGTCTTAACTGCCCACCAACTTTTCTGAGAAGAGATCACCGCCCAATTCACCCTCTTCTCATTGATTGATTCAGAAGAAATTTGTGGTGTACAACAGGAATTCTCTATGGCAGGATTTTCATCAGAAAGGAAAGTGAGTGTCTATAGTTTCATGGACTGCCATTAAATTAAGACACTTGGCATAATTTAAGATCTTCAAAATGCTTCACGGAACTTGGCTTGTATTAAGACCTTTCCAACCAGCATTGCTTACGAGTGTAATTAATTAAGGTCCTTGAAATTTAAGTTCATCTGACTGTTTCTCCCACGACTATTCCTTAGTAATTCGAATGTTATATTCACGTACAATCGCATGTGCAAACTTCATACACAACCAAAGACGTTATTATAGATTATAACCAACAATCGATTGTGCTTAATGGTCTTGCCAAAAGCACCCTTACACTGCCAGAAAACAAAGAGGGCTTTGTATGTCATAGACTTGAGATGCTTTGCCCAAAGAAGTTTCTTATCTAGGATCACTCCCAGATATTTCGCTTCAGCGGATCGTCCTTTAGCACTGACTATATCAGACCAGTCGAAATCCTAGTTTTTTGAAGAGAACAACTTCAGTTTTCAGAAGATTGACTTAAACCCTAATTCTAGGGCACCATTCACCGATTATGTCTAGGGATATCTAGTACAGACATCATCTTCGGGAAAGTAGTCGACCTACGTGACGGCACTCCAAATAGTGGCTCTTCATCTCTATGTATTCCAAAATCTACGATAATTCAATTGGGTAGACATGTGCATACTTCAATTCTCTTGTGATAATTCACTGCACCAAAGGCATATTTAGAACATGTTTCATTTTTGTGAACAATGGCAAATTAATGTTAAGGTAATATTAACAACACCAAACAATTAAAATCCCATTATCATCAATCTTCCTCAATAACGTCTGTACAATTAAAGACTTCCAATTGAAATGCCAAAAATATAACTCCATCGCAGTGCACTGACCGTGCATTCATCGAAAATAAATAAGGACTCATCAAAGGTTCACAACACACATTTATAATGCCATCATGCCTAACTTCCGTGCTAATTAATAATCATAACACTTAATTACATAAACCTCCGCCGCAATAAATTATAATCTTGACAACAAAAAAAAAAACAAAAAAAGACAATATCTTCCCATAATTAACGTGTTTTTCAAAATAAGCTCTTATTTGATGAACTTATTTGAGTCACTCAACCCGTGATCAAAAATTTTGACTTTGAAGTACTTTTCTGAAGTTTGTTTACGTCGTGAATGTATCTACGAGTGACTACTGCCAAAAATTTTCACGTGATATCTAATCGATCTAATGTACATTATTCCTGATGTTTGTTATTCTATCATCTCCTAATAATGAAACAATTGATGATGATGCAAACAAAAAGGGAAACAATTAAATATATGTCTGGTCGGGATGGGTGAATGAATCCGAAAACGTCTGTTACTTTGAAGTTCCCTCATCGTTGCGTCGAGTGTTTACATTTCACGACTGCAAACACCGCCTCAAGTTGAATTTCATTACCGATATGAGTTCATCTCATTAGGCCAAGAGACATGTGATTTATAAGCCAAACACAGACATTTATCGTATCTTCAGTGGCAATATGAATAGTATTTGAATAATGAGAGCATAAAGTGGTATCGAAAAAATTTTGGAGACCAGGAAGGCTATGTATGTCAAATAGAATTCGAGACAGAGTTGGACATATTTTTTTGGGTTTGATATGATTTGAGATCTAAATATGGTCAAAAGGGATCGTAGATACAGGAATTGTAGTCCTACCTACGTATCTGTTGTCAAAAATTTTCACTGTGATGTCAGACTCTATTATCATTTTTTATGTCCAGCTGTTTTATAGGTCGTAGTGAACTATTCCAAGATGTTTCGCTTGATCAATAGGACACAGCTCCCGGTAACTCAAGGATCTTTACCATTCACAATTTCTTTATAAATAGATCATTAGAAACATCAAGTCCGCTCTAGGATATACTTAGTTCAACTAGGAAATCTAGCAATAGAGGAATGCTTTAGGGAGGCGTTATATTCCCCCTTCTCTGGGTTCTAGTCATTGACAGTATACTTAAAGAAGTAACCAATACAGGAGTATGCGGATGACATAGTAATTTAAGTTTAGGAAAAATTCCTAGACACATTGAGTGAAATTATGGAATCAGGCCTGAACAGTATCGCTAAATGGGCTAGAGAGCGTGGACTTCACGTCAACCCGGACAAGACAGACCTGATACTCTTCAGCAGAATGTGCCTGATACCACCCTTAAAAATGCCGAAACTAACTCCCTTTCGGATCCCTCAAGATATCTTGGCATCGTACTAGATAAAAAACTAGACTAGGAACTTAATATACAAAAAAAAAAATGCGCAAAGCCTATAATGCTCCATGCAATTCCAAAAAGATAGCGATGAAGATTTGGGTTCTGAAACCAGCAATGATGTCCTGGCTATACATACATATATCATAATACTCAAATCCGCTCTTGTATGGTGGAAGGCCACGACATAGAAGAATACACGGGTTACGTTGGCCGAAGTACATAGAACAGCCTGCATTCCCATCACCAGTGCCCGGCGCACTATGCCGACGGCTGCACTCGAGATGTTTTTATATCTTTTACCACTAGACAGACGGGGAATAATCCGCTTCGGATCATTAACGTATTGTTCTTTAAAATCAGCAATTTGGGACATAGTTCCATTCTTAGCGAATTACTTACCGATATCCCTGATGAATCGCATGAAATGTCTGGTACCCTCGGCTTAGATACACCATACGATGTAATGTACCCTGAAAGAGAGAATTTGCAAAGGAAGGTACGTTTCTTTACAAAATGAGATTGCAATGTGTGCAGATGGTTCCAAAACTAGTGAGGGTACGGGGCCAAATATATACTCCAGAGATATAAACCTAAAGGGGACTCTGAGACTTTCGGATACATGCAGTGTGTTTCAATTGCGGTTCAAGGTGTGCTCAAAGGTGCGGATTCACAAGAGGTCGGATGAATATTCGACAGAAATATCACCTTCTACATTGATAGTTCGTAGTCAGAAATTGCCGCTTAATGTTAAAGGCTTTATGTAGGTACCTGGACACTTCAATATAGAGGGTAACGAAAGGGTCGACCTACTGCCCAAGACAGAATCAGACCTCCCACAAAATTAGAGGCATAACACCTCCAATCTGCATGGTCAAAGTATTATTCTCGATACGATAGGATCATCAACATGGTTGACCTAAAGTGGTCCAACTTAATAGGGTATGGGGTGTCTAAGGTCTTGTGGCCAGTGCTAGATTGGAAAAATCTGGGAAGGAAACAAAATAAAACTAAGCAGGTCACGGTGAAGAGCAACGATAGGGATACTTTCAAATCATTACCTTCTGACGAAGCATACTATAAGATAAGAATTATGGATAATTGTAGATACTGCAGCCACCAGTTTCGCACTCCAAGTCGGTTGAGTTCCCCTTCTACTTGTTCGCGTCACCTAAAGGGAGGTATTCCTCTACTACGTTGTCCCTCCGGATTGGATTTGAAGACTATGCATGCTGGAGCGCTGGTATCCTTCAACTTTACATGTCCTAGCCATCTCAGACGACTTGCACTTTTTTACTAGGTGGACATCGCTGTAAGCTCGAATCGTATAGTTCGTTGTTGAATCCCTTCCTTCAAAGCCCATTAAGGCAAATGGGGCTGACTATCTTATGTAAAATTTTGCTCTCCAAGCGACCGAGGAGATCTTCATCGAGGTCTTATATAGAATCTCCTTAGTTGTTCGGGATAGAGGCTTACTACTCAATTGCCTTCTTGTCCCAAGGAAACAGCGATTGGAAAGAGTTATTCTTCGTTTCATTTCTGCTGAATACCTCAGGTTGAAGGTTGGTTGTCAGAATTGATATCAGACCCAAGGTAGTCAAATTTCCTTACTACGTCAAAGTTGTATCTGTCGACTGCGACATTCTGTCCAATTCGTCGACGTTGTATGTTCCTTCTTGTTGACAGCATATATTTAGTTTTGCTCACCATTAATCCATATACATACATAGTTCGATACTTTTTACCATAGTTATAGTTTAGTCCAGTATGTTGGTCGTGTTATGTCACTTTGGCTTTCTAAATGTTCAGTCAGTTGAACCAGTATATGGTTAATGAACTTAGTGACATGAGTTCTGGGTGACTTGTGTTGCTGCAGGGCGGAGGTCATACTCAAGATTGTAAACCCAATCCCTGTAACTAATGAACGGGGCATCCAACTGAACACTTTTTTTTTTAGATCACTGCCAATCAGCGGGTCATAGTTTGAATGAGTTCTGTACTGCCTGTATCTAGATACATATGTATGTACATACAAAAAAATGAACAGCTTCTAGAATCATATCCGTAGGTAAATGCTGTGAGCGTACTAAAAATTTCAAAGCCTAGCTGGTTGCGACTGGCACTAAGCTACTGCAGACAGTCAAATTTTTGGCTTTCCAGTCTTATCAAGGACTAGGGGGTTTGCAGCATTATGTAAAATACACTAGACCAGCTTCTCACAGTTTTGAACTTTGGTTCAGCTTTCAAGTATCTATTACCCGATAGTGAGGAGTTCAAACCCCAAAACCTCCTAGATATCTACATATCTTTACAAATTGCTGAAAGCGAATAACAAACCCAAGCTATTTCACTACTTTTTTTAACCAAAGTCTATGATATGCATTAAGCTGTTGTCTCGCTGTTAGTCAACACAATATCACGAACTGAAACTACAATCTACATTTATAATCAGGATGTGATCAATAAAATCTAGGTCAGTTCAAGGCTACCGGTTATCGCTTAACGAGAATGCCATTCTCTGCAGGCTATTGCGATATTCTGAGAAACTGAACGATTAGTGAGTTAGTTAGACGAGATCATTTGTTTGGTAATAATTCAGTGAATAGCGTGAGTCATAGATAGACACATCTCAGGTTCAAGCTTGTCATAACTTGCATATTTGTGTTGCATGTGTTGAATTTTCCGCATGAATAGAGGAGACCTGCAGTTAATTCACGATTTTGAAGGGCATTCATTGTGCAGCGAAACTTTTTTATGACGTTATACTCTCGGATGTTAGTCAGAAGTTCGCTAGAGATGGGATAGATATGAAAAAATTGGTGTTAACTTGCAATCGAAACTAAAGCTCCTTCTAAGTAATTTGACAGTACGGCAAATCGAGACTATTGCAATATTGCCGAACTTTTTTAGCCAATTTAAGACTTGAACATGGGAGCAGGACTTGATCTCGGTATATGTAGATATGCTCGAATGTGTTATTCGGAATTGGACCCCGGTACATCTTGAGCAGTGAAAAAATGAGTGTATATAATCACAATTAGGTTACATAGAGGTAATATCAAAGCGAAGTAGATATGCTCAGAACCATCCGTGACTAGTTTGCTAAAAGCGTTAGTACGAAGTGTATATACTACTGTGTACTGTTTGGTGCTACAGCACTTTTATTATCAATCAATGCATCCATGCTCCCCTTAGAGGCAGGTTCCATTTCTCCTGCCACATCATTAAACCTTAAATTTTTCTTCGATACGAGGATGTCAAAAAAGGGTATTGTTGTCCTTCTGAAGTGTAGTGTGCTCTGCTGCTTTTTCGTCTTGTCTTTTGCGGTATGTGCAGCAGTACTGACTATCGGCATAACCCATATGCGTGGATGATTGATAACTCCCATGGTTCGGTGGCATTACCTTCCAGCGGACTTTCAAGTAAAACTACTTCCCATGCCACAAACAATACAATGAACACTCATTACATAATTTGCTATGTGGACCGAGTTGTCTATCATGTCATGTAGTCATTGTGAGTACCGTGGATCATTGAAGTACCCTGTTGACATGTACAGTCTTCCAATAGCATGTTGCCTTTTCTGTTCATTTTTCAATATCCCTCTAGTTTCGCCTATGGATATGGTAATCTATTAAAGATACTAGTATCCCGGACTACCAGCATGCATGATCCAGAAACCACCAATCCACACCCTATACACTTCTAACACTCTCCACACAGGACTACCATTAGATATTACTTTGCGGAGATAGTTAGCCTTTTAGGCTCTACTTTGCTTTCCGTTTTCTATTCTTAGTCCTGAGTTCGATCTGAATGCTGGTCACATATACATTCACTTCCTGTCAGGACTTTTCCGTTTCTATCACATCTCCGGTCTGGGGTTATGGCAAAATTTATGTCTCTTAGTATCAAGCGCGGTCAGTGAAACATCTTCTTCCTGGTTATTGCAACATGGATGTGACAAGCCGTCATGACCGCATCTCTGAGGATACTTTCTCTATCCTTCGTAACTAGTCAGAGACTGTGATACTGATAAGTAGATCACCTCTCCTACTTTCCTCTTCACCTTTTTTTTTTTTTTTGACCGAGCTTAGGCTGAGCCCCCTGGTAGCCGAAGCTCGGCCCCAAGTCTTTCCTCTTCACCTAAAGTTCTATATTGGGGATGATTTTGTGTGGCCATCGTTGTGTTGTAGCGTCATTCTTTAAGAGCTTCTCCATGCTGTCAATTCGCAACTTTTCTGTTGTATACTCATTTTATTTCTATCTACGACACATCCTGCTTCCTCTGACACTGTTCTATAGGCGCTAAATGTCCTAAGAGTTCTATAGTCTACTTGAGTCCAGAGAATCTAGTTTTCGGCTGGATTCTTTTGTTTGCCAGACCACTCTGGGGATGCATAGTGGTAGTCCTACTACTGCTCTGGACAATAGAATTCAAGGATTATATCTAGGACCACCTACTTTCGGCAGTATCCTTTGGCGCTGGTGATTAAAACTGCTTTGGCCTTCTTCACAGCTAAATTCAAGTCTCCTGTTTTTAAGTTTTGGGATCGCTTCATTTGTTGCTGATTCTACCTAGTAAACCTGTTTCACAATGGTGACATCTACGAAGACTATGACTTTTGTTCTTAACGACATTGGCAACCTGAGAATATCGTCATACATTCTGTCCCACAGAAGGGGACCTAGTAGCCGGAAGCATGCCCATCGTCTCATGGTTAAGCATGATGACGGCTTCTTGCCCGTTTTAACGAACGATCACATCTCTATCACCTTCCAGTCCTCACTTAGAAATTCGGATTTGAGCCTGCGCAGGAGTTCATCAAGGTTCTCCTTGGAGATATATAAATGGACCCGGGGTGTAGACCGTCGCTCTTTTTAGATATTGCTAGCTCCTAGTCGAATTCCGCCTTTCCACTCGAGTATTGAACTATGTGTCTTGCTTGTAGACAGTTTCCTCTGAAAGATTTGAATTCATCGTCCTACCAGTAGTAGGACGATTCACGTGCACTAAATTTTCTTCTTGGTATAGATCAGCTGCAGTTTGTTCTTTGGACGAGAAAGCTACTTGCGAAGGTAATGTCTACGATGGATATCTGCTTTTCAGAATTGGTTTGTTGTACTATTATTCACTAGATTCATGTCTAATGATGTAAATGTTTTGAAAAGAGCTCTTCACCTTATATCTGCGGTTACGATCTCTTTCAGCAACTTGTGATAAAGCCTAGGTTCCACACTAAGAAGTGCGTTGCAGATTTGAAAATAGATACCATTTATTGTAGGCGGTTGCAAAGCCATCCCCCGACTCAAGGATCTTCTAACTATATAAGCTATACTATGTACATGTATAGGTATAAGTATTTTCAATCTGTCCTGACTTGTACGAATCATTTGGTCATTCGGATCTACCTTGGCTTTCTGCAGTATCGTGTGCATCTTATCGAGTTCCATTGGCTTTGTATTTAATTTCAAGGACCAAAACAACTACTGTCAACTATATAGACTATTATAACACCAGTAGCTGCCTTAATTATTTATGCTGATGCCTATAAATTCACGTGACACTTTCGTTATTCTAAATTAGCTATCTCCACTCATTCTCGCACTAAAGAGTTTAAAGGTCTACAGCTCTTAATTAATACCCATCCGGCATGATTATCAAATTCGACTGCAAAAGCAAAAAGCACCGCTTTTCACTCGAATAAGATACGAAGTATCTTTGAAATGATGCGAGTACATAGATACAGATATATCAGCAAAGAAATATCTCGAATACTCGTAAAGTGAAAGCACATTCAACTGACACTTGCACTTTTTACTGGAACGGAATGGAGTGCTGTTATCTCCGAGTCCTTTCTAAGTGCAAACTTATGTTCACTTAGAACCCGCACTATTCAATTTTGGTTTTTTTTTTTTTTTTTAATTTGCAAATCCTCCCCCTCATTGGCCAGTAAAAGTCCATTCAAGTCTGTCATTCCAGAGATCTTTAAGCAGCAGCAGCAGCATTGCCATCATAGATATTCATCTCTCCTATCAGTGTATCTGTGTGTGGGGATGCGCAAAGAGGAATTAAGTAAACACATAACAATCCACTTGCTGAATTCAAGCAAATTTTCTAATTTAGAGTTCGTTGATTCAATAAAACAATGCGTCTTCGTTGGTCGGCGATTTGTAGTGATGTTATAAGGGTTGCTGTGCCATAGACTGGCCTCACAGCAGCAGCAGCAGTAGCGTTTGGTGTTTGTTTTAGTTGAATACAACATTATACCGAGTGTAGGTATAATATGTCATCCAGACGGGACTGTGTAGTAGTTGTAGCATACCGCAGACTGGTTAAAGGTCAACCGACCATTACGGGCTAATAAGTGAAATCATGTGGACTCCGGCTACTTGTGTGTGATTGAGGCGATTTAAGTCATTGAGATAATTCCAAGGAAATTGAAAACTCTGGCTTTAAAGTCATGTGACTGTGGATTTTGTCTTCTTTGTTTTGCACGACAATGCTTGCTTAAAAGATACGTATTCTGATTGTTCAAACGACGATTTATTTATTTATTTAGTTGGTGGTTTGGTGGCTTTCTTTTTATTGTTCGATAGCAATGGAACATTTGAGGAATTTATATATGTACCTCCTTGTGAGGATTCTTACCAAACATGAGTCTGAAATGATCCGGCTTCGGTCGTCAGACTTTACAAAAATCGAACTGAAGATACCCACCTTGGCACCTAGTCATCTTCTATCGCTTTGACCAATCAATAGAACCGAAGATCCCAGATTAAAACTCCTATCACCTAGTAGTCTCCAGACTTTGATTCTACCATAAAATGCTTCGTATAAGTAGGTAGATACATAGGTGGCACCGGCGGTGATAAGGCTGGCGTGCATAAGATCCCTCTTACTGTGCTTGGAGCCGTTTTTTTACCACGACTATTGGGAATCTAATTTGTGAGTTGGGTTGTTGCTTGGTAATCCTTTTATCCAGTCTGAGGATTTGAGGAAAGATAGTGTTGTACTTCACAGTTCAAGAGTTTATTCTAATATGTATAACAAAATTACATCTACACAGGTAAAAGAAAGGTTATAAGCACGTGAAAAATACTTAGTTTTAGCCCCACAATATATTGACGTAATGAATATTTTGGATGAGTTGACAGATGCATCTAAGGTAGTGGTTGCATTTCGGACACTTGTGCTGAGTGCACCCCTGACTTTCTTGCTTCGTAATCGCTCAGATCTCCTCGGTGTTATTTGGGTTACTGCGGCTCCAGCTGAGCTTGATGAATTGAAAGACGTTAATATATCTTGCGCTATTGCCGATAACTCGGGTAATGCAGAGTAGTCTTGAAATATCTCGACTTCAGGACGCATTTCCCCTGATGAGTTTAGCTCGACAGTCAGAGGACTCAACACAGGATAGGTGTATACGTTAGAATCGTTCAAGCTTTGCTGAGTGTTCATTGTGGTACCACTGGGAATTGAAACTGGATTAGAATGGTGTTTTTTACTATGTGCCTGTCGTAAGTCGTTTGCTTTTTCTATAGGAAAGGAAGATTGTACTCCGTTGGATGCAGTACGGGGCCGTAGCTGGTTATGGTAACGTCGCAAAGAGCCATTAGTTTGCACCGTCTTCCAAAGATCTTCAAAATTCTTCCAGCAACCCATCCTTTTCTGCGGATATTGTCGCGCAAAACTTGATGTCATCCATGATGATCTTGTTCATGGTGCTCTTAGATTGCAGACAGTAAGGTTCGATGCTGCCTGTCATGTCACTCTTCAGCCGGTGATGTTCCGTTTTCATCCCTTTGTAGAATGGTATGAGTATAGGAAAGCCGCCAATGCATCGTCGCCTTGCTTGCTTTCCTCCACGATTTTAAGAAAAGCGGTCTTAAATGTTCTGACCATCCTCTCAGCTAATCCGTTCGACTCAGGTTTGAATGGTGCTGATGTCATACATATGTCGAATTGTACTCGAAGGTTGTGAATTGAGTACCATTATCTAATACTATTATCCTTAGCAGTCCCTCCAACGGGAAAATAGAACGCAGTGCTTGGATCGTACTGCTGAAGCTAATGGACGACATTCGTATCACAAACGAAAACTTAGATTTCGCATCTACCACAATCAGGTACATGGCCTTTTGAAATGGTCCAGCAAAATCGACGTGAGTGCGCTCCCGAACTGGTTCGGAAGTATATTCCATTAAGACATTGGCCCATCGAGAAATATTTTAAGGTCCCTCAGACGCTCCTCGTTGTTACGTCTGGACACAATGACACCATCCAAGTAAGAGATGCAAAGATTCGGTACCAAACGGCAAGCGCTGACATTCGAACAGCCCGAATTCGGTGTTGTTGGTATTTGGAGGTACACATCCGATAAGTCCATTTTAGTGAAGTAGCGACCGCCTTGAAGCTTGTGAAATAGTTCTTGGATGCGAGGCACTGGGTGGTTGACTATTTGTAAGTGCCGCAAATACGCAGGTTTTCATTCGCTTTCTTCACTACCACATTGAGTGTTGTCTATTGGCTTGTATGGACTGTGCGTAAGATGCCTAGCTCTCGCAGTCGGTCAACATCACGGCGAACATTTTTCTTCTGAGCGAAGTGTATAGGACTATATTTACAATACTTAGGTTGACTGCTTGGTTTCAGGCTAAGATGTGACACATACACTTTACTACAGCCTAGCTCTGGTTTGAAAACTTACTCATGCTTCTTACCCAAAAACTACGCTTCGTTGACTAATTATTCCCTGGATTCGGGTGTTATTTGTACATTGTAGTGATTATAGTGATTTCAGGCACTTGTGCTGGTTTCATCAGATAGCATATCAGAAATATCGTTATCTGAGTCGTTCGCATTTCTCCAGCTACGGCAATAAGCAGTGTATGAGATGTACATAGATTGCTACCAGTCGAGAGATGTCACTTCGATCTATGGAAAGGAGGTCTCTGATTCTAGTTTGGTTGTATGTAGACGATATTATCCTAAAATGACGCTAGTATCTAATCCAACCCGTCTTTGGTTATCCATTTTTAGGAAGTGTAAGAAGTGTTAAACTTTGCGTGGCCAGTTGAAGGACAGATTCTTCTTTTTATACCACGTATCACTTTGTGAGTCCTACGGTCTCTACTGCACCTATGTCCCTTATGGTTTCTAGCAATGTGTCTGAGCTTTCCCGTACTCCCAGCTAACGCGCCTCATTTTTAATTGTTCATCACCATCCTAAAAGTCAACGTGTATCTCAATATTAGTTATGGAACTGTCATCTTTTCGGAACGTATGACCAATCTCTTTGGATGGTTGTATCTAAAGGTTGCTCACCCGTTTTCTAGTTTGCAGCTTTCTCGTGACAGTAGTTCTCGCTCTACCCGTTCTGCAATTGCATTGATTCACCATATTTTGGACAACATTCCAAAACCAACATTTTTCCTTACCGATTCGGCTGGTTATATCAAGTTGCTCCATCGAACAGGACAGTATTCGTAAGATACTGGAAATCATCTACTTCCTCTACCGGTTGTCTAGCAATGCATACTTGAGCTGACGAGGTCCTTCCACTGCTGGCCATTTTAGTTTTTGACATATATTTCATTTTCAGACCGACCTGATGTATTTATTCATATGTACATAAGTACATCGTTATCGTATTGAGTTGAATGTCCATCGAATTCCTCCGCATCAGATGGATATATAGCCTTGGTAATAGATGTTAGTTTACCCAGGATACCTCTTCTGAGAAATGCAAGCCAAGTAAATTTCCTGTTGAAACTCTTGACTGCCTTTTCAAAACAATAGGTAAAGTAGCGATTGATACTCAAAGCACTGTGGCCAACACAGGAAAATCCATAGCAGAAACCTGCTAGTTAGACATCAAATGTGTCTTCAATTATTTTAGCTACTACCTTACCGACAGCGTACAGATACCCCTTGCGTTGAATTAAATTTTTATTCTTAGGGGACCTTAACGATAAATCCCTTGTTTTACTGGTCAGTAAAGCCTTCAATATTCTAAACTCTTTCTATAAGAAGGAGCAATGTCTCATCCGATTTTGTTGGCGCTGGCGCTTCTCGTAAGAGCTCCTCATATATACTGTCAAGTCCTACCACCTTGTTGCATTTTAGTGCTGTGGTTGTGATCTTGCCTTTACTGGGGACTACCTCACACTGATTTTGGCATTTTACTGGCGAATACACACTTCGAGTTTCAGTTTCAAAATTTGAAATTAGAAAAGAACCATCCAAGGCGACCACCTACATATGTATATAGGTATGTTCTTTAGTGATTCTTTCAATGATACTACGCACTTGTACGGCCCTTTGCCTATTTCTGCAGTCAGCGCATTTATGATCTTGCTGCTGGATTCACCTGCAGATTATTTTGGCATCCTGCCAAAGATGGTCTCTTAATTGTTGGGATTATAAGGGATCACTTGATTTGTCGATAGTGAACCTGGGCATTCTTGAGTTGATCGTCAAACTGCAGCAGTGCGTAGTAGCTATCATAAGGTGGTTAACTCATACTATCCCCATATCTGCTCGTTTTCCATTTCGGACTTCCAGGAGACTACTATTGTAGCGACGGCTCTAGGCAAACTGGTCAATTTTATTGGATGCTGCTTGCCCGTGGTTGGATATCCAACTGACTTCATGGCATGTCTTGACATGATAATACCTTCGTTGACCTTGCCACACTTGGCATTCAAGTCACCCTTCACTAAGCTAATCTTTCCATTTAGTGTCGTATTGAAGAGAGCCCCTAATTGATTGTAGAAGATATTCATCTCATCTTCAGATGAGACATAATTTCAGGCGTAATACTGTACAATGGTTATACGTCGGAATGTAGTATTCAAAATCCTATCACCAAAAGGCTGCAAGGCAATTAGGCACCTACGTGCAATTGGCATCCCACAATAGAGAGCAGGATATCCATTTAAACTGTCTTGAGGATCTTTTCGAAACCAGCCTCAATGTGGGATTTTAATGCTAGCACTTGGTCTGTACAACTTAGTCCATGGCGGAAACCATCCTGTTCAGATGACGAAATTTATAAAACCAATGTGAGCAGATCCTTAAAAGCGCTGTTAACCTCGCTATGAGCGAGTCTGTTATAGAGTCTCAGTTGGCTTTTTGCAAGTTCCTTCGAGATTGTGTCTTGATTTGAACCCCTGATTCGTGTGTTACAGGCCGGTTTTGAAAGAACTAGCCATTTTCGAGAATTAAATGTAGCACTGTTGGTAGAATGTTGTTTTTAGGACAATAAACTAATTTTTTGACCTAAACGTTCATCTACAAAGCCGTCGTTAAGACATATCTTCGAAAGAACATACACGGTCTGGTCAGCTTATTATAAGAACTCATTGATTTCAATATTCACGGTGTATAGACTGGAGTGGTGACACCTCACTTTCACTCTAGTGATGCCATTCCTTGCGGGAGTATACCGATTGATGATCCGTAAATTTGCATTTAGACTTTCGTAGATCTTTAGCTTTATCCAGGATGGACTACGAGGTGGTAAACTACCATACCTCCTTGATCTCTGGTCCGCGGTCTCCAATCTCATACACCATGTCGATTTTTGCTGACTAGGCTTTTGTCTCCGTACAGCACACAATCATTGTATCTTCTTCGTCAGATGTTGTTTTTCTTGTCTACATAAACAGGACCATAATTGAACTCCGTACATTTTGTACACCGTTTCCTGATTCTTCTCGATAGGGCTTCGTTCCTCAATTGCATACCCAGTATACAGTGTTTGACGAGTTTGATAGTTCCTAAATAACTACCTCGAAGTTATACCAATCCAATGCCACATGCTGACCACGTACTGGGAGCAGCATATATTTCAACTTGTCTTCGTTAATATCGAGTCCCCTTCTGATTACTGCTAGTGAAAGCACCAGTCGTCAGCAATCCCAAGATATTGCGTATATTTTTGAAAGATACTACCTAATGTACTGGCCTGGGCGTTGCGTACTACCTTCCCTAGCACAATATTGAAGCAATTGCATGACAGTTCGTCACCTTATCTGGTGATGTCGAAGGTTTCAGTGGAATCCTTTCCTTGCTTTCCTATGTGCTCCATGTTCTTACCCTGTTTTTCCCTTTCTACTTTCTTGAATTTTGCTTTGAGGGTATGATCCCCTATTCCGTAGAATGGCTCAGGACCTATGAGGGTTTCTGATATCTCCTTTCTTGTCCTCTCTGGGGAGTCGTCCATTTCATTACTCTCTATTCCCACTTGACCAGGAATCTGGGTACCACTTTGTAGTGTGATTGCTCAGTTTGTAAATTGTGGATTTTTTGCTCCAACTCTTTTTGTTGCTGAGCTTGGTTCAGTTCTTTTGAAAGTTGAACCTCCAGTTGAACGATATCGTCTCCAGGAAAAGTCAGGTGTGTATCTCTTCCTACTTCTTCTTTTGCCATTTTTAGGACCGTCTTACTTACACATTCCTCAACCACAGGATGCAAAGGAATTTCCAATAGTAGCTCCGCGGCTGCAGTTGGGCAAGTTCTCATAGCTCCTTCAGAGCTATTCATGACAGACTTTGCACCTTATTGAATGTCTCCCTCGTGGTGGCCCCATCCCCAGTATACCGGGCATACCTTCCCTCAATCATACTTTGGCAATGATTTGGTGTATATTGCTTACTAAGTCATCTCCAGCGTGTCTACACAGATGTGCTTGTAGCCCATCCGCGTCAACTGCTTTGTTCATCTTTAGCCAGACGGTGGACAATTTTATATCTTACTTTAGTCGAGCGGTTAAAACTCTTGGTTGTCATCCAAATTGATTGGCACCGATTGTTCATGTCTTGACTGACATTACCACTAAGTACCTGGTTGAAATTATGTTGATATTAAGCATCGACTGCGTGTCCACTTTAGTGTTCCCGTCGCTATCCTTGCAGGCTTCAGGGGGTCTCGGGAAATTTTGCACCTCTTTTCTGCGGAAGCATCTATGCATCTCCTCGACTTCACGCTGTTGGTGTTATACTTTTCCTCCTAAGCATACGTTTCCCATCTCCCGTACAACCTGTCCACCTCCGTTCTTAATTTGTATCCCTCCGAGCATTGGGAGTCGAGCCATTGGTTTCTCTGAGGTGGTTGTACGAAGCTCAATACATTTGTTACAGCGTTCCCAATGATTAAGATGCCACTGGTCTTCTAGATTCATATTGGGAGTTATGATATAGCAATATGGGTCGGCATGGTCAATTCCGATTGCAGTTGTCCAACCCAACTTTGAATTTCGTTGGCATGATTGTTGATCACCTAAGGTGTCCGATGGATATTCGTAAGCTCAGGTTGCTACCAACCAAGTAGTGATGCAAATCTATATTAGCTCCTCGGAAGGTATGGACATCCAATATGTTACAGGAGTCCCTTCCATCAATGGCAACATGATCTCTTTGTTTGCATGTTCAACCATCTGGTGACAACCACGTGTCTTTGTAGATATCTATTGGAGGGAATCTCGCGTTGCTTACTTGAGCCATGGTGCCTACATCGGTGGCAGTTACTGTAGTAAAAATCGGAGTTTTCTTTCGTCCATCTCATCGTATCTCTTGGAGGGCTGTTACATAAGCTTTGAAACTGGCGATGATCTCGTCTAAGTGCTCAGCTTTGAGCGGCTTGTTCAATGTGCATACTTACGTTCCACACGTAACTTATTGTCCTTCTTTCGATTGTGTGTGGGGGGAGGGGGTGTATCAACAACATAATCAGTTTGTTCATTCGAGGCAAATACTTGTTTCATCACAATAGGTTGTTCTTCAGAGATTTATCTTTTCACATGCTCCTAGTTCCTGAGTATGTAACTCTGGTGTCACTGCCCGTAGATTCAATGGATCCAACACTCGTCGTTAGCTCAACTTCCAATTATCCAGCGATTTTACCCACCTCATCATTTCAGATTATTCACAGCTATGATATGCGTTCTTTTATCTAATATTGTCATGCCCACCATCAATGTGTAGATACGCGAACAATGCTTTTTCCGTCCAATGACTCACTGTTTTGTTTTCAAGATGTCTTTCTCACCGAGGTCAAGGGCATACAACCGTCTGGCTGTAACCTACTAAAGTGGAAAACCCATTCTTCTCTATTGACACAACTTAGCTTGAAAGTTTGAAAGCACAAATTAATTAGAAGAACAAGTTTTCAACTAGTATATGCGCTGTTAAAATACAAATTTAATTTATTTCTGTGTGTCTCTCTACAAAACGTAAATTACAAATTAAGGGGAAGAACCTAGATTTGGTTTGTGTAATACTTTATAATCGTAAATAATTAACAATAATTCCTACTGTCTACACAGTAGGTAGGTTGACTGCCCTACCCACATTTCAATGCGCACCGCAGCATTTTGTATACGAATGTGATACGTATCTTTCACCGAATCGGGTGTTTTTTTTTTCTCAGACAATCTGACATCAGCAACCTTATACAATTGTCTAATGGGGATGTTATTTCACCCTTATTAAGGTGAGAACCAAAGTTAACACCCACCCATCGGAGTGCTCCCATTCGTATTGCGCAACTAACTCATCTGCATACCTATGCAAATTCAATTACCTATTATTAACTAATTTATTAAACATGATCCGCAGTTGGGTATCGGTGTCAATAGATACAAAGATTCACTCCAATTCTCACCTCGTTGGGGGCAACTGGAACTATGTATCTTTTCGACAAACAGTGTTATGCAATTGTATCTCTGGGAACAGTCAGTGGAAGCACTGTGATGGCCTTGTGAAAGAAAGCGAGTGTCTCGCTCGATTTGTAGACGTTTGTGGCGGATGGTGTTATCTGGGTTGGCGCAGGAGTCGCAACGTGGGATATGTGTTGGTTGGGATTTTGTTTGTACACTCTCTAGACTGGTGAACAGATACTTTCATTTGTTTTTTTTTTTTTTTTTCGTTTCTCAATTAATTTCGATAAGAAGTGCAAATATTTGAGGAGAAGTTACATCTCTCGGGGGGGGGTCGTTGGTGTAAAACCGTGGAGGCGCATTTCAAGTGCTAAATGTGAGCGACACACAATAAAGGTGAGCAAATATTTGCGGCAAACTGGTTTTAGATACGGCATGGAAAGAATTAAGATGATCCATAATTCCATGACGTATAGGTAAAGTGAAGTTGCGACACGTTCTTTATGATAGGCTTTACAGGATTTATGTACAGGTGGTGTGGCTGATGTCTAGAAGTAAGCACGTACAGTGTCATAAACGATGTCGTTTATGTCGAAAATGCTGTCAAAAATTACGACAGTCATTGGATGAAGTGTATCTGGTTAGATAAAGGTTCAAATATCGGTCACACTTGATTTGAAACTAAAAACTTCGGATGAGGGTAGTATCTGGTACTTTTCCAAAGCTACGCCTAGTCTAATACATACAGTAATTATACCGGCTTCCAAGAGCCTAAGCTACAGATGACTAAGAAAGATTTTACAGCCTGCAGTAAAAATGATGATCCACCTTCTTCCCGCTGATAGCTTTGGAAAGCTGATATCTTTGGCGGCGAAACCAATAGCATAAGTGCTTGAGAATCGGGAGAAATTTTTTAAATGAATCTGCGACAAAGCTTGACGCTGACAGGTGTGAGGGTCTATTCTAGTGCACTGCACATGTGTATCACCACACAACTGCCGGACCACTGTAGTGTAATCCAAGCAAAAGTAGCAGCAGTCCGAGAAGCAGTGGTCTAGTTTTCAATTAACGTAGTAGATTGCAGCTCTATTCTAAAGAATAGCAGCGATACAAACCTTGACATCCCTATTAGTTCGAACCAACTTGGTAATTCTGTAATGCGTTGCAGTCAGCCGAATATACATACATCACCCTATTTTATATCTTATCTTTCTATTTAATTTTTTGCATTATATTCATAACGGACTAAGCTCCACTTGCTCCACTAAGTGATCATATTTGTAATCCCAATCATTCTTTTTGCTGTTTGACCGTCGCACTAGTAACATCGTCTATTAACTACTTATAGTATTGCAAACTTTGTAACATTTATTAAAAGACATTACACATTTGAATTAATTCGTTTATGAACTATTATTGAATAAAAATTCAGTTCAGTAATGCTGCGGATCTATTAACTAGATCGCTGTCAGATGCGATGTATCCCTGTGCTGGGTTTCAGGCCGGAGGGATATTCTAGGTGGACAAGCCTCACTGACAATAGGGGGGAGCCCTCAGCACCTATTAATCGATAAAATTCTTATTAGATACCGCAGCCATCAGAATGACAAACAGTAGGTGAAACAATATCAGCGCATGTCTCTCTTCTTAACAAATCTGACCAGAGCTGGATTGTAGGAAACCAGTAGACATTTTTTCCGTTAATAGGACAAATCTAAGAGAGATATTTTGCTCATGGTAGACATGCCAGAAGTCATGTTGCTCCCCTCAAAAAGTTCTGTAGAAGGTATAGAGACAGGGTAGAGGAGGAAACCATGACACATCTTCTGTGTATCTGTCCTGCCCTATCGGATTTGAGAAGGGAACACTAGACTAGTACTTCTTAGAAGATCTTAACGATCTAGCTATCTACATGGGTTAAAATAGTTTAATGACGAAACGGAGAATCATATTTCTTGGGCACGGGTTCACATCGAAACTGGTTGTCCTGCCTCTTGTCTCATTTGGGAAGACTGCATGTTGAAAAGTCGCATGACAGTACATCGCATAGGGTATTCTCGTCATTCAGATGCCTTTTAGCAAAATTGTATCTATTGGCTTTTATAACCAACGACTCTATCGGACTTCAGCTTTGCTATTAGAATTTTTACAACATTACAAGCGGATTGGGAGTGCCTGGCCAATCTCCGTCTTGACGGAATATTTCGTTCTATCCAACAGTGGTATCTTGATCGTCATCAATGTGTAACAGTCTGCAGAAGTAATCTTTTGAAGTACTAAGCACTGCTTATGTAATACGATGAGTACCTCTTTGTCCTTGTAGGCTTTCTATTCGTTCTTTAAGACTAGACATTGTTGTTTCGTTCCTTTTCATCATAGAAACTGAGCTCATGAGAAGTAGCACTTGCCGACAGTGTTCATTCAAACAGGAGTTTCATTGGAAACGTTGCTCTTGGTTTGGCTTGGCAGTGTCGTTGAAATCCGTATTTGCGGAGATCGTGTGGCGTGTCCTTGCTACAATTATACTTTGTCGCGCCGCAAAGTCGATCTGCATAACTCTGTTGGATGTTTTGTCGTAAGGAAATCCTCTTTTCTTCAGAAAGGCTACATAGGCTCTATTCATTAGGTCATAGAGTTCCTTCTTGATACTATCCATCTGCATTGAACCCAGCGAGGATATATTCAAGTTTTTGAGTAGCACTTGGAGTGAAAATCAACCTTACGTGTTGATTTGATATTTGAGGGGATTCAGGGAGTTCAGTTTTATTACTGCTAGGATTCTTAGCTTGGTGTTTTGCTGTTACTAGTCTACTACAAGAGTGCAGCTGTTAGCTCCTTAAAGGTTCATCCGCCACTTTTTCTATACCAGAACCGTGACTAGTCTTAAATTCTAAATACCACCGTTGATTACATCTAGAGAATTCGCCCACTGCCGTCTGAAAACGGGAAGGAGTCTCTAAGTGAAAGGGCGTTCTTCTCCCCCTCCCTGATCTTCTGCCACCGAGACCATCAAAAGTGGTATTAGATACACCAGCGTAGGCAGAGATTCGAAGTTGGTAGATGCTAAGTGAAACTCTTATATTCTCTTGGTTGCATGGTCTCCTATTGGACAGTGAACTCTGCTAATACCTACGATTCGTGCAGTATCTGATCCATATATGTACATAGATGGGTTATATTTATCTGGTAGGTACCGTAGAGTGTTATGCCCCGTAAAGACTCCTATCATGGTAGAAAGGGATTTCCTATCCTTTTGCATAATTCTGTCGGTCCTACTTACTTATAATATTGTTACTTATCGAAACAATGCCATATACTTCTTGTAATGACACAAGTGTCTAGGGAGGACCATCTGATGTTAACCGCCCTATGGGCCCTAGTCCCTGCTTCAAGCTTCAGTGAGCACGGTGGGATGAGCACCGAGGTGTCGTCCTGTTCTGATGTAGATTCTGAACCTCTTCTGGCCATTTCGTCAAACTTCTCATTACCTGGAATATATTATACAAGGACCCAGCATAGCGCAACATTGTGCTGTGTTCCAAGAATCTTAAGCTCTTCACGACTGTACTTCACAAGCTGGAATTTTATTTCGAGTTTATTGCTGCCTGGCTGTCGAAGAAAAAGGTGATACCATACTGTGGTATTGCCTTCAACGCAGTCTCACGGGCGGCTATTGTCGCTGCTAGGACCTCCGCTTGAAAAACACTGCTATGGTTCGGTATTTCGATCTACCCAGTGGTTCAGAAAAGTTATCTGAGCCATCCATCTTTCACCTTTGATCCACCTATGAAGGCAGAGATGGTACGTGTATTGGTAAGTTAACCGCTTTTCCATTCTCCTCTACTCTTCAGGGCACCTTCTAATTGCTCAGTTCAAGGGTAGGGGGGAATTTGCCCGCAGTCATCAATGTGACGTCATCCGCATAAGCTATGGTATTGACACCACTATTCCTGAGTTGTAGGAGAACTTCATTTAGTACAATGACACATAGTAGTAGGGAGATTACTTCGCCTTGACGGGTACCCCTAGAGGCGTATGTTTCCAATTTCGTACCGTACGTCGTGCTCCGTTGTAATATGTCTTTCCTCAAGAATTTCTACAATCCAATTGGTAAGGCTATTGTGGATACTGAAGTTTGGGAGTGTTTTACACAGCGGGTCCGTTCTGACATTGTTAAATGTCTAAGAATGCAGCTAAAGTGTATTCTTTATCTTTCAAGGATTTCTCGATTAAGTTAACCACACACTGCAGAGTCGTCTCGACTTTCTTCCTTTGGTGTAGGTATGTTGGGCCGTGGATATATCCTCGAAGGGTAATTTATTGCGGATGTGAATGTCGACTGATCGCTCAAAAGTTTTTAATATAAAGGAAGCAAGGCTGATTGGCCTGAATTCTTTTGCTGTGGAATAACTTGCTTTACCACTTTGACCTCCAAGTTCGTGGGATATGTCTTCGTATGAGACTACTGGTAAATAGTTCCTAGAGTACCGGAATAATCATGCTCACATTGCTCTGTAGCATGATGGGGATGATACCGTCTAGTCCTGGTGATTTATAAGAGGGGAACAATCTAATTGCCCACTCAATTCTCTCCTCTGAGATCAATCCGCTGCAAATTCATATTCCGTGCTTGTACTAACTCTGGTGCTGTCAACACTTACTGGGAAGTGCAGACCTATCAGTAACCTCAGTGAATCTGAGTAAGATTCAGTCCAATTTCCGTCGGGATCTTTGATCCTATAGCCGTAGTTTGACTGGAGATGATCTTCCTTAGTATTGTAGATTCTGTTGTTCCCGTAATATCTGCCATGAGAGACTCTTGCTCTTTGCGTCTCATTTCTTAACTTCCTCTGGCTCTGACTGAAATTATACTGATCCCAGTCTATTTCTGACTTAGTCTTGGCCACATTGAGGAGGTTGTTGGTTATATCCTTTATATATGTTGGAATAGCATATATAAAGGATATCTTTAGTTACTTGACGCACTGTTCTATGATAATCTGTTCGCAGGAGGACCCTGTACGGACACCAGCTTATCCTCTGTAGAGTGGACAACCTAGTTGGTCTTTCATGCACTTGAGGATAATTTTGAGTGTCTGCGGATAATGCTAGTGCATATGTATATGTTCCTATATGCCATCTACTTGAACTCATATCGAATCGATCTTAATATCCTTAAAATCCGCCAGTAAATGCCTGTACTTTACCACCTTCAGTATTCTCTGAATTCAAAATTATCAACAAGTATCTTCGTTTGATATCTGAATCTGTTTAGAGCTCTTAAGATAGTAGAAATATTATGGACAACACTATCAGTATCTGTCTGTGTTTCACTGAGTCTAGAGGAGTCTTACATGAATGTAGATCGATGAAATGGAAATGATTTCCAAAGAACTTTGATCAACAAATCTTTTATTTTTATGATCCGGGAGCTTGGAGTATTTTAAAAAAAGCTGTTCACTTCACACCTTGTAACCGTGTAAGCTTTCAGATATCAACAATGTCTGCTCGATTAAGGGTGATCCACCCAGCTTACACATCGGCCGCACAATGGACCGTCTTCTGGTCTAAATTCATCTTCTTTGAGGGTCAGTTTCAACCAACCAAACTTTGAGTGATTTCTTCAAATTTAATCTATAATGTGGAACTTGGATGGTTACTTGCTCTATCCATTTCACGAAATTTTTGGTTGTTGAAGTATCTTTTAATATAACCCGCATATCCTTGTGGTACCATTGCATCTCCTAAGATTCTACGTTGCTTCTTTATAAGGATTCCAGATTTTCTGAAGCCTCCGTGTCCTATTGGTTACTAAGATAAAAGTCAGCCTTTCAGTTGTCAGTTCGTATATGTTGGTATTTCCGGGATCAAGTTGCCAATCGCCTATATCTATTGCCATTCGGTCACCTATTGTACTTCGTCCTTATGTTCAGTTCATTGGCCTATGTATACTTTCTGTTGTTCGTCTACCTGATTCGTTGAGGTATTTCAGTTAGTCACATAAGGATACTTGTTCTGTCATCACAGCAAGTCCTTTAGTGGATCTTTCACACCAACACTGCAAGTCCTTGCTTCCAAACTAGAAGTTGTTGGACTTTTTTTTTCAATAATCCTTGACTATATCCATCGACTACACTTCAAACTCCAATCTGTTCTGCATTTCATGACAAAAGTGTTCTAAATTTCGATCAAACTTTAGTGCTTATAGTGCATAGTAGTCGTTGCCGACGTCACACTATCTATTCTATCCACTTCAGTTGTCTCATTCGTTGTTGAAATAAATTTCATTATTGAACGACTCTTACAACGTTTATTCAATTCTCTCCCCCACACCATCAAAACAGAGAAATAATATTAAAAACAATTCCCTGTCATCGCCCCATTTGCTAGAAGTCACCTACTCGTCTACATAACCATACCGCAATCATTTAGTTAATACAGCTCTAGTTGATGACTCCATAGCTCATAAAACGTTTCGTCGCTCCTGCTGTGTGCTCAGTCAGGCCGCGGAAGTCACATACATTGCACGCCGACATAGACCTGTGTAAATTTTATTCATAAAAAGGATATTCTTTGTCTCGTCCTTTCAGGAATCAAACAAGCCCACGCGTAATACAATACACCGTATCGCTTTCGCACGCAAACACATCAATCCAGTATGTGACCTATTGCTTGTTTTGCGTGCAACTTTACTCTCGGGTCGAGTCCTTTTTGCGCGAAGTAAAAGCCTTGCCCTCTTTTAGTGTACGCCACCTGGTGAGAGACCTTGACTGCGCTTCATTACACGAGTCACGATATGAATTTCGATTTTTTTCTGCCGCATGCTACATACCTACTGCCTGGTTGCGAACGCAATCGATACGCGATACTATTGCCAAAATAAAGTTACCGATACAAAGGTGTACATAGTCCATTATCACCTGAGGTTAATTGGTGCGCAATATGAGTGCTAGCAAGCGTTTGGGGAAAAGTTAAGTTCGGTCAAAAATTGAAATGAACTCATATGTGGCGCAATTAGATGAAAAGTATCTGCTCGTATCTATTCGTATCTATTTGTGTTAAACGTGGTGCAAACCGGTTTGCAGTGGGCCATATATTGTTGCACCCACGCTCGGACGCTGCTCATGGTAGTGTCGGGCGCTTAATTAAATTTCCAACAACCCCCAGCCCCTCGCGCGATGACATGTGTGAAAAATATTTTCGAGATGAGAAATACTGGCGTGCTGTAGTGGCGATTCCTTGAACAGTGACAAAACCATATGTATCTGTGTATCTGTGAGTAATTTCATTCAATCAAACCGACAACGACACGGAGTACGTCTACGTCTTGACGGTTTGCCTCCTTGGTTCGGGTCTGCGGGTCTCTCTGTCATAATTGGATTCCTCATAAGACATTTATTATATTACTGTAGCAGCCATCGCAATTTGCGATTATTACGATTAATCTTTGGGGTCGGTTGTCGGAGTGTATCGCCAGTGTGCGAGCACCCCTGTGACAAGTTGAAACTATATAGTTACAGCGGTTCATTTAAATGGGGATTGTTGAATCAAAGGGAACATTGCTTGTGTGAGTGTTCGGTCTTTTACTGGGCCCGGGGAACTGTTGGAGGATACGGAAGCCGGCCGGGTGACTGCGCGCTGATTTCATTTTCATTATAAAGTGGATAATAAACAAAAACAAAGAGAGAAAGATTTAAATAAATTTCCGGTTTGTTCTGATTCTGGTTTTGTTGTCTCAGTGCAATGAGAGTTGCTGCTATGCGGTTTCAATTGGTCTAGTGTGCACGATAGAGATGTATCTATACCTACTGTACTTTCTTGAATTGACTACTGATGATGGATTAGCTTTTGAATCTTGATTTTATGTAAGTTTAACTTTAAGATTTATGTGGGTACTTTGTTTTTTTATGGATTAATAAATGGCTTTTAGTTCTAAAATGTTAAGTATACGACCCCCTACTGCGAAGTTGCTCTTGTTGACAACAAGCAACCGACACAACGACTTCAAAGATCTATTGTATCAAAGGGTGAGATATTCTACAGACATACATAGTTAAGTTAGGAATATATTTCTTCACAGAGAATGTTTTCAGATGATTCACCTTCCTCCAAACAAGACTGATGGTACTTTCCTGATATCTTCCTTACCTCAGTTAAGGATTTGATCGATCGATGAGGCTTGATCGATCGTCTGGATTGTCTAAGCCCCGGGAATTTTCCCGAGTGGGCCAGCCGAAGATTGTATTTCCAGTTATTAATCAGCGTCGTGGCAGCAACTTAGTTAACGCCACATTAAGACTCTAGTTCAGGACCTATGAAACGCTTCACTGCCCATTTTCTTACTAGTGCATCCGCTGTTTCATTTGGCTCTATTCCCACATGGCCAGTTCGTTAAATTTGATAAGGGTTCCCATTCAAGTTAGAACCTAACAACGTTGGCAGTAAAAGCTCTGATGACTGCTTGACTATGTTACATTCTTGTGTGCCGGAGGTTGGGCAGGTCCCCATTGCTATAGATATTCCAAGCATGCTAGTTTTTGTACTTTATTAAGTCACAGACTCATAGTTACAAGATGACCAATGGTCTTTCAATACGAATATACATACAGACATCCGTTTTAGCATGATCTGAATCCTCTATGACTTACCCATCAGGCCACTGCATATTAAAAGCCTTTCTGCAGATTGCGTCCATAGGTTTTTTCCACCGAAGTTTGCTATCTATCTATAGTCTTAGATACTTAACTTGACAGCTGTCAGTAACGTGCTTGAAAGACAGATTTTTTTCATTCGTCAAAAATTTCCTCTCCCCAGTTTATGGTACTTTGGTTGACTGCATCTACAGGAGTGCAGCCTCACTCGGATCTAAATGGATCCATTGTGTTCCCCAGTTTGGAATACCTGAAACAATGAACAATACAATTAATCCTACGGCAACTGCCCCCTTAACCAACTCGTTTTAGTGATGAATTTTTGGGTCTTAGTTAACGTGTTTGTCAATTCGCTGAGGTCGTTGAAAGATACTTTTCCGAGGACAATCCTCTCTAGTTCTGGTATCTGGTACTGTTGAGGCTTGGGCATTCCCAAAGGAAAAGTATTGAGTCTTCCCGTACCTATGTGTCGCTACAGCCTCTGTACAGAGTAGACACAGAGTTAGAGTCCTGATTCTCATTCTACTAAGATGGAACACCATTGAGTTGTGGCCTGTTAGGCTACCTATGAGGAGAGTCAGCTGTGGTATGTTTAGCGACAGTCCTTGTTTTGTTATATTGAGCCCATCATTTTTTTAGAGACATGACATAAAGTGAGTATACATCACCTTTCGTTGGCCAAGTTGTAAAATTCCATATCAAGTGATCTGCTTGTAGTTCTTTTAATTCTGGGCTTTTTCTATTTATTTATTTCATTACCATGGAAGCCCATAATGTCCCGGGATCCAGCAAAGCGTGATGTTGAATTTCGAGCTTAGGGATTTCAGCTCCTCTTTCCATATCTTGTCCAGTTTTGATTTGGTTGTGATGGCACTATCATCCTCATAAAGACCACAAGGAAGTGGCCACTATGACTGGAATTTTTGGCACCATAATGCTAAGTCAAGCCAATTCATGGTTAGCTGCGTGGCGCACTTTACCACAAGGATTCCGTGTTTTAGTTTACAGCCCTCCACAAGCATCTGCTGCCGCCGCTAGCTCCCGTAGACGACTTTTGCATTGTTCGCACTCGGCATCGGTCATCTTGTGATCATCGCCAGCTTTCCCTATACATATCGTCAGGACAGAAACAGTCGCTTCTTTGTAGGAAGTCTTGTCTTTCCTTCCCTAATTTTTTATCAGTAGTTTTACCCGCTACAGCCAAATACCGACTACTCATGCTGGGACCTTTAAACTGTTCAGCAACTGTATTAACCGGTTTTTGGGCACGGACAACACTACTAGTAGAAGGCAGTTTAATCAAAAGGGCGAATAATAGGTGCACACACGCATCCGCCAGGAGAGCACCTACCAGCAGCTTTATCTGCTTAAGAAAATCTCTGTCCACTGTTACCAGAAACTTTAGGGGTCACCGCACCGGCTTCATTCAGATTTTGTGAGCAGATAATTCCGACCGCATGAGAGCACTCAACAGAGGGGCGCGCATCAGTTGGGCACACGCTTCCTATTTTAGGTGCCTGACACAGAGCCCTGCTTCCGTTTTGCTCTGGGGCACCGGGAGCATTGTTTCTTTTGGAGAGGAGCACTAGATTTAGCTTTTCCCATCGATCTGGGCATACTCCTTCGTTCAAGCATGAGTTGTATATGTCATCAAACATTTCTGGTCGGCTTTTGGTTGCGGTTCTAAGAGCTAGATTATGTATTCTGTCAGTCCCAGGTGCTTTCTTATCAACGAATCTGCTGCTTGCTGTTAATACTTCTTCCACTGTCACCGTAGGGACTCTATGTGTTAGTTCGGATGGCTGGTTCTTTCGTGTTGTCTTGGGAACAACCCATTGACGATTTTTTCCAGCTACCTCTGGCAGGTGGAAGCTTTTGAACGCTAGTTCGTTAGTTTCTACATTACCACCTTGTACGCCACCATACCATAAGAGTTTTGCTAAGCTTCGTTACACAGTTCATTGAAACTTCTTTGGTTGATTCTTTGCGGTTTTAAGCCGTTTGCGTGCTTCTTTGTATCGATTTTGGAGTTCAGTGAAGTTAACTCTTTCCCTAGAGTATCTTTTTGCCCGATGACCACCAGTAAACCGAGGAATAACCACTGCTGGGTTTCCTTCGTGATATTGAAGCATCACATGAATTGCTCTCATCATCGTTCCAGCTTTGTTGATTACTGAGCCCTATAGCGTAATGTCGGTCGACATAAGTGAGAACAAATCTTCGTCAAAAGTGCTCGATTTCCAACCATTCCTTTGGATTGTGTTTCCGTGGCGGTGTCCTTTACTCTTTGGATGACGATTTTTGATTTCGCAAAGTATCGCATGGATGACTTATTTTCAAGCTCCATCTTCACACTATTGCTGGTCGTATCTGCGTTGCTGAAACTAGGCAAGTGCAGGATTTTAAGTTTGGCCTTGGCAGGAATACGGATTCTAAGTTTATTGACGCCTTTTCATAAAAGCACCCATGTTGATGCCGTTGGTTACCTACACGTCTTGGATTAGGACAACGTCGACACCATCTTCCTCTAGACAGAGCATCAAGTGAACAGATGCTGCTTGTGTAGATTAATCTACGTCAGTCGGTGCTTGTGGCTAAGACTACTGTGATCTAATCACATGCCCATCCAGATGTTATAAGGCAATTGGTCCTACAAAGTGATGACTCGTCAAAAAAAAAAAAAAAAACAATTGTCCTTTCTCATTCGAATTAATCCCTTTGTAAACCCATCCACCAGAGCACTTTGCTGTATGACATCTATACCATTCATCATCGCCACATTTCTAAAGAGGCAACATGTAGGCAACCAAAAAAAAAAAAAATACATCCAATCATTGTGCCACACAAAGGTAAACCCATTTGTTTTATTTCCCACTCACCCCTGAATATCTTAAAAGCTGGGAACACATCACCTCCTGCGTAATTCATCACCGAAACAATGGGATCGATCCATATCTCGGGATGAAACAAGTAATTATCATATAAATTAGTGTCTCATTCATTTATGTATCCGAGAGAGTCTTAGAAGGTGTATCCAGCACCCCCACTGGGACCGAAAGCAAACATGCTGAGCCCCATGAATATTTTACACGCGTGTGTGTATGCGCATCAAAAGCGATTTTTGAGTGGGTGGGCCATCATCCACCTACCCACCCAACCACCCTCGGAGGAGCCAAATGCAAGTGATACTCATAAACAAATTGTTTAACATTACGACGAGCGCTCGCCAAAATGCGTATACACTCGTCGAGTGGCTTTAATTGGGTGAAAAATGCATTGCATCCCTTAATTTCGGGGTTCGGATAGGAATTAAACGTTTGGCGAGCTATACCGCCCCTCATCGTGCACTTGATTCGGTGTTGTAATTGTTATTAAGGTTAATTATACAATACAACAACATACTCCGGATAATTGTTCGATTCAACTGGATTCATCCCCTACTCTCGGAGTCGATTGGTGGAAGAGTGTGCACACTCGACAATTAGTGGAGCCATCTCTCTCGTATTGAATTGGAAGGCAAAGTTTTGGTGCACTTATGCGAAACAATTAAACCGTCGATCAGAAGGGGTGAATGGCTTAATTTGATATTGTCTTGGGTATGTCTGCGGCGGGGAGGATTATTTAGAAGCAGTTATTCTGGGAATTTAATACAATTAGTGCGGGTTTGAATCATCAAGTAAAAGTTCACAACCGGGATGGATTGCATCGGGGGCTGTAATTTGAATACACTAACGGTGATGAGGTTTCGTGGCAAGCTTTTGTACGTTAATTAAGGGTCATTTGAGAAATTCTGCCGCAGTGGGAACCTGAGAAAATTAGGTAATGTCTGACAGGCTTACATTTACATACATATATAGTTTTGATTATATGTATTTGATGCCATTTATTGAGGGAATTAATGATGTAGGTACTTGTAGTCTCCTGGTTCCTGATGTCATTCTATACCATATTAGCTTGAAAGCCATCTCTGCTCTCAGATTTGACCAACAGAATTAGCCATGTCCTTAAAGGGTAAGAGATCTTCTGTCACATTTCCTTTCTCCACTCAAGTACACCGGATTACAGGCATCTGATTCGAATATAACCTTCTTCTTTGGATAGTAACTATGCGGCCTTGATCCTGTCAGATGACTGGTTAAGGTTTAAAGTTCTTCTTTGTAGATTTGTAGAAAGTCTGGTGTTGGGGTGGATAAACGTTTAGCCCGTCTGGGCCACAGTTCTCAGTAAAGTTTTCACTATATTTTGATGTCAAAGAGCGGATTAGTAGCTCTTCTACCTACACAAGCTTCTTGAATTAATATTCAAGACAAGGCAGCTGATTTTACAAAAAGTTTAAGACAATCTAATCTTTTACGGATCGTCTTAGAGTAAGACAATATATTCCGAGAAGTAAAATCATCCTCTCGTCAAGAGTAGTGACGCTAACGCACATCATGTTGCATTGGACAGCAGCGATACTAATGTGCGTGATAAGTGTCTATTTGATTACTTGGATGGAAACTAATTATTTGCAATAGGGGCTCAGACCCCACAAGAATAGGCAGAAAGTCATTGTTGTGACCTTTGTCACGAATTCCCCAAAGATTACCGTCAAGAACTGGATAGTATCTATACATAGATCTGTCGTTCTCTGACCACTGTACTTATGTCGTAGTACTTCCCCAAAATCTGTTTTTAGGAGAACAGATTGAGATATATATAATGCGAAGTTTAAAAGTCATTTCAAAAGTTTTCCTTTAGTCCAGCCAGCATTTACTATCGGATATATGTAGGTGGTGGACACAATCACAGAAGCGATGAATTTAGCCTTACGCACAGTTTGCCCATTCAGTAGACACAAGAGTGATGGTAAGCCTCCATGGTGGAGCCCTGAAATAAGTAAGCATCGACGTGAAGGTATGAAACTTTTTAATCAAGCAAAGCGCTCTAGGGACCCACTTGACTGGGATCTCTATAAGAGCAGTCTTAGGAAATTTAAATTAGAGGTCTCTTGGCATCTTTTCTGAGACAATATAGAAAAGTTTAATCACTAGACTCGGATTAAAGAGAACTTCTCCAAATCTCCAACTATTCCTAGTTACATTAAAAAACCAGATGGTAACTGAACTATGTCCAGCAAGGAAACCTTAGAGATTCTTACGCACACCCATGTTCCTAATAGTTAAACAGAGACAATACATTCTGTAGAAAATCATAAAATACCCCAATTTACAGTGCCAGAGGACGTTGCCACCTAGGCGAAAATACACTGGGCAGTGCACACCATCCTCCAGTACAAATCCCCTAATCTCGATGGTACCTCACCAGTGCAATTACATCAAGGTTTTGATACTTTAAGTCCTCCACACTATCTTTAGGAGTTGTTTAAACTTGAGCTACACCCCTAGATCCTGAAGAAGGGCCAAAGTAGTCTTTATACTGAAAGCCAATAAGACCTTCCACGTATCCCCCTAAAGACTTCCATCCGATAAGGCTATCCTCCTTTCATTTAAAGAAATTGGAAAGGATGATCGAAGTTCACATTGCAACAAAATTAGATCCTATCGCTATCCCAACACGCGTATCGCAAGGGAATATTGGTAGAGACTGCCCTGCTCTCGTTGATAGGAATCACTGAGAAATATTTTGAGAACAAGGATTTCACTATGGTGTCCTTCCTGATATTCAACAATGTCAAAACAAAAACTATATCTGCTGCACTTCTTGACTTGAAGGTCGACAACTATCGCCGCTATTGGATCAAGCGCGCCACGGATTGTTCACTGGATATACCCATCCTCATGTACGGAGTACTAGTCTGGTGAACGGTACAAAAACGACAAGAAAAGCAACATTGCAATACTTGAGAAGGTTCAAAGGTTATCCTGCGTCTGTATAACGGGCGCCTTTAGAAACAATCCTACAGCTGCACCAGAAACTATGCCTCATCTTCGTCCTATTGATATCTTTCGGAAGGTAATGGCTTCTAAAGCAGCATTACAACTTAGAGAATCCTTACAACTGGCTCGAGAAAATATGAGCCATGCAAGTATCGTAAAGGGCCATAACGCTATTCCTTGTAAATTGGACTACAATGTCCCTTATCTAGACTTTAACGTCAAGTATAAAACCAGGATTCCCAGCAAAAAAAGCTTGGGAATCTGGAGAAACTTTAAACGAATCTGCGACAGAGATTTGCACAGACGACTCCAAGACAGCGTCTGGAATAGGTGCGAGAGTTTACTCCAGTGCACTGAACTTGTGTATCACAACACGATAGATAGTCAGGCAGCCATACAAACCTTGGAATCGGTATTAGTTTAATCCAAGTTAGTTGATCGCTATCAGATGCGACGTATCTCTGTGCTGGGTTCCAAGCCACAGGCAATAGGAAAATGGAGGAGCAAGCTAAGAAGGAAGCAGACCGGAACCTCCCTGACAATAGGGGGAATCGTCAGCATCTATTAAATTGATAAAATTCCGATTAGATACTGCAGCCAAAAGAATGGCAAACAGTAGGTGGAATAATATCAGCACATGTCTCTCTTCCAAACAAATCAAGCCAGACCTGGATTGTAGCAAAACTTCACACTTATTTCCGCTACTAAAAGAAATCTAAAAGAGATAGTTGGGTCTGCTAGACAGACATTCCAGAAGGCTTGGTGCTCCCTTCAACGATTTCTGTAAAAGCTGCAGAGTCTTCTCAGAACCTGTTCTGCTCTTTCGTTCTTGAGAAGGAAACCCCAGGGGAGAACTTCTTCGAAGATCTTAACGATCTAGCTAGACTAGACTAGGAAAAATAAAAATTTAATGTCTAAGCGACGAACCATACTTCTTCGGCATGGGTTTACACCAAAACTGGTTGGCTTGCCTCCTGTCCTATTTGGGAAGTCTCCATGAAGGTATCCGGTGATGGTAATCCGGTTTTTCCATAGTGACATCACAATGGACCTTCTTTTTGGTCTAAATGTGTCCCTGCTGAGCGAAAACATTCACCCAACCCAACCAACCAACTCATAGTATGGAAATCATAACTACTAGGGCATCGCAATGGATCTACATTGATCTAAGTGTGACGGTGGCCAACTTTTTGTCCCCACAACTCATTACCCTAACCTAGTCCTTTAAACATTTCATATCAACATATCAAGGATGTGACAGTTCAAGTGCACATTTTATGGTTGCAACAGACAGGGTCATTTTGCAAACTGTTATTTAATTTTACATCTGTACCACACCCCATGTCGTATATTTTGTCTCTCCTACCTTCGTCAACCAAAAAAAAACCCAAAACATATAAAAAGGGGTAGGGAAACGAATAAACTTCATTTCAAGATATGCTCTCTGTGACTGGTATTCGTCATCACAATAAACTCTTTTACGAGCACTCAAGCTCAGTATTACCATCAATCAGACGACGACGACTGTATTTTAAAGGTTACATGTGTAAAAAAAAAATAAATTTGCACGATCGTTAACAATTTGCATTCCAGATTGTTTTTTTTTTTTCGAAATTGTTGAACTCATTGCACGTTATGTCACATTAGACATGCATTTTGCAAAAGTGCGTTACGGGTTAAAGAAATTATAAAAAGCGCGACAGAGGAATTAAGTATTCATTCCTCGCAGTGATACTCATACGATTCATGAATACAAATGAACATGTGGAGGATTTTAATCGGTTGGATAACTGATTGCCATATAGATACTGAAACAGGTGCTTAGGTTTGGGATTTCACGGTCCAAAGATCTGACCCTGATGCTGTGTGAAAATGATTTCTCTGCATAATAAAAAATTTCCAGAATTTGATGGATTTCCGATTGTTGTACTATCTCGCCAAGTACATACATATGTATGCAAGTATGTATAGTTGATCTGTTTAGAAAATGTTAATCAATAGTGGTATAGTGGCTGCAGTTGCAGTTGCAGACGATCATGTTGATCAATAGAATCACAATAGGTTAGGTGACTATCTTCCGTTCACGGTAGGATTGACTTGGACAAGGAAAGATACATTGTAAATATTACCACCGTTGTTCTTGAAACCATTTTGATTTTTGAACGAGCTGAAGAAGCCCAGAATCTGGTTTCTTAATAATGATAACGCAAACCAGCTGCAGAGAAGTTGAAATAGTGATTCTTCTTTTTCTTCATCCATACAGCTGTGACAGAAGTCGTTGGCCGGAATTCGAACCTCAAGTCCGACCAGGGTACCTATGCATAGTTAGCTGAAGAAGTCAGCGAAAATACGACATTGTATGTGGTTTGCTGGGTACAATTTGTATACCAACGAGACCTTATTAGCATGTAAACCAAGAGTTGCATGCAAAATGCGGTGCAGTGTTTGCGGATAGGGCCAATTCCTGTGATTGCCTCGAAATGGACCTACCAGGGTTTTCAGTAATACTCTATAGCTACAGCGGCGACTGACCTTGCCGAATGAACACGAGTTGGAGTCTTCATATCACTAACCTGACCGAGACGTTCAAATCTATCGATTAAATTGGCTATAGCTATGGTGATGACCAAAAGCCGTACGAATTTTACGAAATATTTCTGTTTTTCTAATTTTCACCGTTTTGTTGTGGTTAACAAAAGTCATCGCAATGACAGTTGGTTGCTAACAGTTCAACAATGACATCTCTTGTTGGATGATTCTTTATCTTGCCTTTTCAATGGGTGGATGAAGCCCTTCTTTAGCAGTCGAGAACTCCTGTTTAGTGCTCCTGTAATTCGTCTGGTTTGGAATTTTCTGGGTGACCAGGAACCCATCACTTCCATTCAAAGATCTATCGACCCTATTGGAAAACCTTTTACTTAGAATTCTACGGTATCAAAAATTTTGATATCAGAAGCTAGGGATTAAAGCTCTTCTCTTAATTGGTGTACGAAAAAGTCTGTCCGGTCAGGAAGATAGCCAAGAGATCTCAACCTCCGTTGTGGAATAAGGAGATAAATTCCAAGAGAAAGCACGTCAGACAATTTTATAACAGGGCTAAAGTTGACAGAGAATTCAAGGCAATCTAAAAGGAAATCTTGGAAGCTATTATGTGAATCAATTGCAGACACTAGTGAAACTTTTAGAAGCCGCAGAATGATGGCAAAGTACGCGCCACTTCCCAGCTTCATTAGAAAATCTGACGGATCGTGGGTAGAAAGTAGTGAGGAAGTTTTAGAAAAATTAGTCAAAGCTCATTTCCCAGAAAGTAGCACACCAAATGTTTCGACACCTAAGGTGCCTTTTGATAACGTCAACTTGTCAATAGGGGAAGAGGTAAATCATCTCATTACATGGAAGAAACTACGATGGGCTATAATGTAATTTCGCACCATTCAATGCGCCAACCCTGACGGCATTTTGTTAGCTATGATGCAGAAGGCTCCAGCGAAGGTTATAAATAGGACCAGGGAAATTTTTATAAATTGTCTAAGGTAAGGCTACGTACCTATGGAATGGAGGGAAATGCGGATGGTATTTGTACCCAAAGCGGGTAAACCAGGCCACACTTTAGCGAAAGACTGTAGACCCATTAATCACTCATCGTTTCTCCTCAAGTCAATTGAAAGGCTTCTCAACATTCATAATAGAAACAAGCAAGGCTCTGGAAAGGATAAATGCCGAGCATAGCATTACCAATTTGCTGTGCAAGATGCTCATCACGAGAAATATCAATTCCACTCTCGGACTTAGTTCAATAAGGAAACCGGTAACTAGAGTCACCCCACAGGGAGGAGTTATCGCTCCCCTCCTCTGGGTTCTTGTCATAGACGATATACATAAGGATCTATGCAACGCTAAGTTTAAAGTGACTGTCTACGCGGATGATGTGATGATCTTAGTTCAGGGTAAATTCTTAAATATATACATTGCGTGATATGATGTAATCAGCCTTTAACGGGCTTGGAAGATGGGCTGAAAATTGTGGACTCCATGTCCATCCGGAAAAAACAGAACTAGCACTGTTTAGTAGGAAATATAAAATTCCACCCTTCAAACTACTTAGGCTTGCTGTAGTGGAGCTTTCCCTTTCGGATCGCACAAGATATCTTGGTACGGTACTAGATAGAAGGCTAAATTGGAAACTTAACTTTCAGGAAGGAGTCCATAATGCTCAGAATGCTCTCTTCATCTGCAAGAGGATAGCAGGAAAAAGTGGAGCCTGAAACCGGCAATGATGCATTGGCTATACATTATGGTAGTCAGACCGATTCCAACGTATGGGGCTCTTGTTTGGTGGAAGGCCACGATCAAGAAGAATGCTCGAAATATGTTGACCAGTGTACAAAGAACAGCTTGAATTGCCAGCCATAGTGCTCTACGCACTACTCCCGCGGCTGCACTCGAGGCATTTATGTATCTTTTACCAGAGCTCTTCAGAACTAGCTATATGGGACACAGCTCTTAAGGGATCATTTCCCAACATCGACTTCGACACACACTACAAAGGTATGTACCCTGAAAGGGGGGATTGGTAAAGGAAAAAAGTTTCAATCGAGACCGATATTTCGATTCATACGAATGGTTCCAAAACTAGCTATTCTAGAGGTATAGACGGGTTCAGGCATATTCTAGACATATAGACCTACGTGTGACTCTGAAACTTCCTGCAGTGTATCTGGAGTTAATTCAGTCTGGAGAATTAATAAAACTCAGCAGATCAATGTTAAGAACAGAGATAGGAATAATATCTGGACGTTACCTTCTGAGGAAGGACGCCAAGAGATTAGGTTTAACAAACAAGGACACATGCAGGTATTGTAATGACCTACATGTCGCAGAGGATATTACTCATTATACCCTATCCTAAGGGTATATTAAGTTTGACACATAGTTTGTAACATAGAGAAATAATCGAGATAGACCCTATAAAGTATATATATTCGTGATCAGCATCAATAGCGAAATCGATTGAGCGATGACCGTCCGTCCGTCCGTCCGTCCGTCCGTCCGTCCGTCCGTCCGTCCGTCCGTCCGTCCGTCCGTCCGTCCGTCCGTCCGTCCGTATGTCACCGCTTTTTGGGTCTTAAATTTTGAGCTAGGAAGATGAAATTTCATATCTGGGCTTCTGAGAAAAAGATACAGTACAAGTGTAAAAATTTTTGAAATCCGCCCACTGCCACGCCCACTTTTTCATAACTTCACTAAATTATATGAAACCGAAAAATTTTGTTCAGACCAAATATTTAGGCATTTAGATTCCCTACAATCCACCCATACAAAAGTTTTGGCCACGCCCACTTTTTGGGGGCGTTTTCATCACAAAACCGATTTTTGGGCCTTAAATTTTTAACTAGGACGCTTAAATTTCATATCTGGGCTTCCAAGAAAAAGATACAGTACAAGTGTAAAATTTTTTTACATCCGCCCACTGCCACGCCTACTTTTTTATAACTTCACTAAATTATATGAAACCGAAAAATTTTGTTAAGACCAAATATTTGGGTATTTAGATTCCATACAATTCACCAATAGAAGAGTTTTGGCCACGCCCGCTTTTTGGGGGCGTTATCATCAAAAAACCTATTTTGATAAAATTTTACATGTAACATCCTCAAACGTTCGACATTATAGCTATATTTGAGTACAAAATGCAATTTGGCCACGCCCACTTTATATAGAGGAGGATAGGGTATCAGACGATCCGTTCCAGACGGATTGTAGGTTTTCTGTATGTTTTTCTCTGCGAATGTCAAGCCATTGCTAGGAGTAGAGTAAGATACTTTTTCAACAATTGGAAGGAAGTTGGTTCACTGAACAAAATTGAGGACATATTTAGCTTCTGTAAAGGTTCTCTAGGGATCGCGATGGGATTTAGCACTATGGTGCCTAGTACGTATGACGAACTCATAACCCTATACAACCTAAGACCTAAAACCGAACCCAATAATAGGATAATTGACGTAGGTTGCAGAAATTTAAAGCCTCCTTCCACGTGAACTGTGCTTCACACTTTTGTCATCCACATACCCCGGCAGATAAATGGACTTGTTGACGTGGCCTACTCACTATCTGTTACAGTACTGACATCTGATACACAAGATTTGTCACTTGCACTAGCGAGTGCAAGGCTGCCTCGAGTGATTTGCCTTTGACATATCCATCTTGGGACGCAGAGAGCATCCATGGATTAATGCTCTGGCATAGGTGGATATTAATCAGTCAGGTGCGGGATATTATCTGCTTGGGTATACAAACAACTTCAACCTTGGTCCATAGTTTCGAAATGTAGACCGGATTCAGACAACCAGACCAAGGGAACACTATGTCTTCTGATTGCTGTAGCTCAGCAGGAATGATACCATCCGAGGCTGGTGGCTTGTATGGTTTGAAACTGCGCATGGCCCAAAGGATCTTCTTAGTAGTAACCTCCATTTTATGGAGTAGCTGCACTGTGGTGAGAAGATTATTTCGAACTGAGGCACAGCTATCAAGGAACTACCAGGAAATGTATGTCCAGTAGAAGGTCGATGGACTCTTTACTGGAGGTTGTCCAGTGACCATCGGGCTGCACTATACAGTTGGGTATAGAGGGATTTTTGGAGAGAATTTTTCATAGTTTTGAGGTTTCGGAGGATTCTTCTATATTTTCACAAAACAATCTCCAGGAACGTCGGATCTTCTTTCTCAGTGAAGTTTTGTATTTTGTTGGGGACATCATGGCAAATAGAAGCCTAACATTCTACCAAGGTGGTTCCTTTTTTTGCCTCGAGGCTGGCGAAGAGAGAAAGCCACCGATATAGTATCATTAAGTGACGTAGGAAGGACATGCATGGTGCATGTCTAGCTTCTTAGTGTTTATATGCAGGTTCCGTAGGGAAAAATGGGCGGTCAACGTTGCCAAACGTTCCCTACAGAAACCCCACTTGGTCTTATTGTAGTTTCTAAAAGCCTTTTGTTTTGAGGGGTGGTCATCTAGACTAAATTGGAGGTAAAGATGGTCTTAAAAAGTCCAGTGGGTTAAAGCCCAAAATCTTAGTTTTGATAGCTTTACCAATCTTGCCAATAAATTGGAGGTGGAACCACTTGTTTCTTGAAGTGGAAGTAGGTTTTCTTTTTCTTGGACTACCACTCTTTCAAGTCATGTCTAAAAGAATTCACTAGACACCTGGGCTCTTCGCTCCTATTTATTCTGCCATGTATTCTGTGTTTGCCGTGGCTCAAGTGGTTAGACTATGATTAGACTATGGAGCGAGGGATCGAGGTTCAATCCCCAAGCAACAACTGAAATTTCTTTCACGGCCCCATCTATCGCGAGCGTCTGACAAACATTCGAGAGTATAACTGCCATTGAAAATCTTCTCAAATAGCCCTTCGGAAACGGCTTTAAACAGTAGGTCGCTCAACTGCCGACTTTGTGTCTATGACTAGATAAAAATTAACCTTTATCTCGCTCTGATAAATCTAATCCAACCTCTGCTGTCGGAACCAAGAATAACAATAAATAGATAGAATAGTCTATTCCCTCATGTAGCCTTAAATTCTTGTTTAGATTAGGTAAATGGGTGCTCTTGTTGGGAAGCTGTCAATGACTCACTTAGACTATCGATGAATCTATTCTGCCTAATAATAAGACCCCTGAGTACCTAATTTCAGTCTTCGATGGCTGATCTATACCACCCAGATACGTTTATGGAGTTTGTTCAGCTCAATATATCCTAAATGGTTCATTTCCGCAATGAAATACCTTTCAAGAGTGTCTTTTATTTTGATGGCTAGATCTGGACAATCACATAGCTAGTGACGAATGGATCTATTTCCTCTTCGTCCCTGGAGTTTCTACAGAAGTCGTTATGGAGTAGTCCAAGCCGTGCTCCATGATTGCCCTTCACCCAGTGTCCCGTCACGACACCAATAGCTGTCCGAATATCCCTGCCACTAAGTTTCATGAGATCTGCAGATTTCTTTGTGTTACAAACTGGCCATGACAATTTGGCTGTAGCACTTGTATGTATAAGATACCTCCTAGTTGGATGTGATGTCTATTTCCCTGTTCAAAGTGCTAAGCGGTATGATAGCCTCAAGAAGCTTAGATATGACCCTGCCCTAGCTAGTTCTTCCACTTTTTCGGTACCTGTGATATGCACGTAAGCCGGTACCCAACACCTCAATGGTAATGGTTTTTATGCACATTTTTCAGTGTTTGGACCTTACCGATGCTGACTGTAATGCTTTAATGACTGATTGACTGTCAGCATAGATTCTGATTATCTAGCAAAAATATTTCTCTCAATAATCATGTCCGAAGCTTGTTTTCTTGCAGTGATCCCGTTAACTCCGATAATTACAGAGGTATCAGTCTCCTCAACATTACGTCCAAGATATTATCCGCCATATTGTGTGAACCCTTGAAACCCTTCGTCATTAACCTGATTGGCAACAAGGATTTACACGAGGCTTGTCATGAGGAACTCGCAAGCTACAATCTTTAGGAAGACTAGGAAGCTGACTGAACTCAAAACTCATAACCTTTTTGAAGCTTTTTCATAATAGCTATACTCTCAGATGTTTGTCAGATGTTTAGGAGAGATGGAACAGTGAAAAATGAAAGAAAAAACTTTGTTGTTTTCTTGGATTCGAATCTGAAATATCTCGAACAGTGGTCTGATGAGCTAACTACGAAGCCACGTAGTCCACTTATCGTTACAAGTCCTTTAAAGAGTCTAAGATCATTGGTTACGTTAGGCTAGGTTAGCTAAAAGGTTTTCGCGAAGAGGAGGCACACTATTCTGTTTTACACTTAGGTTAATATAGACCTACGTTGACGTCCCTTGGGGAAGAGGCTTTAATTTACTAATTTATGAGATAATTCTTCGATATCCTTAGATGCTAAGGACCTGAACTTCAATCTTTCTTCAATCGCCAAACATAGAATCCCATCTATTCTTGCCTGCGTAAGATATTTATTTCCAGTTTCGCCAAGCTCTTTCAAAGCCTTTTCACTTCAATACATCCTTATGTCGACTAACCCAAGCAAAGTGTCAAATTAAGGAGCAAAGGATACAAATTCGCTGAAATCCATTTACTTGTCAAATTACATACACTAGCCTGTCCGAAACTACTCAAAGACATATCAACATAATTCTGCATCTCTGCATGAAGAAAATACCCATCCCTCTGGCCGATGATGAATAACTTTGTCCCAACTCTCTAGGATTATAAATTGCCTACAACTGGCAACTCCATTCAAGTTCTGGTCGATTTAAAAACCAATCAATTGCATCGAAGGAGCAACTTTCCTTGTCTGCAACACACACACAAGAAACTATGTAAAAGTTATAATTTCCCGACCAGGATGTGTCACCTCATAAATCGATTTCAAAGTATCCACAAATAGCCAGTGGCTGACGTGGAAGTAATCCACTGCACTTCTATACCATATTTCATATTCTTCCATCGCCACCATCATCCATCCCAGAGAGAGGGAGAGAGTGAGTGCTATCCTAACGATGTTGTCCATTGTTCTAGGACTTAAACGATGGAAAATTGCTCGTTAAACAATGCCGTCAGGTGTAGGTGTACAACATAATCCACAAGATCATTACCACCACAGGACAGTTTAATTTTAATCCAATGGCAGTCGTTGTAGTAGCTTGCCATGCGGTGATGGTGGTGGTGGGACACAGTAAACATGGATTAAGCTTTGGGACAATTGAATTATTCGAAAAGACGATGACGATAATGACATGGAAACTGGAAGAATTAATAAAGCTGTTTTGAAACATTCCTGAAGTTGTTTGTTCGGAGATGGACCTCCGGGTGGTTTGGGTTCGGGTTTGGTCTGGGGGAGTAACTCCATCTGGATGTGATGTGTGAAGAAGAAAATCCATTAAAAATATCCCTCCAAGTGGGGGGGGACATTATTCTCAGAGAGAGGAGTGTGTTTGTTAACAATGAGTGTGCACACAGGTAATGTCCTTTTTTTTTTTGTGTGTGGAACTGCCCTGGAGTTCGTTCGTAATGAAGATAATGATAATGACATGGACTAAACCTGTTTTTGTAGCAGAGATGAGTGCATTTAATGGCGTGTCGGACATTCAAAAGGGATGAGGGATACAAGACTTTAAGTGTGTTGGGTCAGTTCTTTTGAAAGAAGCGGAGGAATATTGTGCTATTCTGCGTAAGCTGGTGGTTCTTGGATAATAAGATGCCGAAATATATAAACAGGTTTAGGTTAGAGTGGCTCTCTGTGCAAAGATGCAGATACACTTAGAGTAGAAGAAATCTATTGTGATACCATGGATCTTTGCACTTTGGATACCCAGGAACTAATCAAAGCAACCAGAGCTTTTTATGAACCGCGGGATACTTAAGACGTCTAAGGACGGCAGTTCGCTGAGGTAATAGAAAGAAAGAGTCCCTAAATGTAACAGCCTTCTTTGCAACAGATTTGGATAGGTGCATAGGATGCAGCTCATAGAGAAGTCATTTGAAAAGTGGTCAGCCTTTAAGCATTTTAGCATTTTAGTAAGGACAACGATTAGGCACTACGTTTTTGATTTAGTTTTGGGGAGATCTGTCTGGATTATATGACAATTTTCTCACACGTAGTTAAAAATACAAATATTGGACACGACAGGTCCATGGGAACCCTATATTGTCATTTCTAGCACGAATACCCTCTGATATATGCCATCAGGATATACTCTGCATTCTGAATTTTGCTATCACAAGGGGGGTCAGTATGGGTCATCTATATGCTTGTACTTGCAGATATATTCTCGGAAGCATCCATGAACGACAAACAGCAGTTTACTTCTCCATGTCCTCAACTGCTCCACTCTTCTATGCGCGTTGTACTGTTGCCTTTTTACGTTCTAGATCGATGGGCATTCTGCCCGAAATCACGCCTATTTCTTCCGCTGACGGTTGCTAGCAGATTTCCCAGCAGCATTCCCAGGTATGTTCGACTCGATAGTAGGCTGCTTCTTGTTAACACTGCTTCTCTCATGTGGTCTGCCAATTCCAGATCAAATGTCTGCAGCCAGGATTAGGACTGGGATAAGGACTAGCCGCTGCCTTTTCTACTGTAGTGGGACTTTCCCTTCCAATAAACATGTCGCATACAAATACGTGAAGATCTCTTGCCTTGTTTCAATCGGTTTCTTCAGAACTAGGCTCGGGATTCAATCCATTCCTGTGGTCTTGATAGTCTTTATCGCTCCAGAAACTTCAAGGATTTCCTCAGTTGTCTCTTTAAAGGGTATCGGAACTTAATCTTTCGCCGGGAATAGGGTGCAAACAATCAGGCACATCATGTTCAGGCATGTCGGTGCAGCTGTCCTGACATGTTTTTTTTTTTCATTACTATTTGATACGCGCTTCCACATGGATCCCTAAGTGCCTGGAAAGATTCTCGTTTGATCTTGTATATCAACTTACGGAGCTGCTTTCTTCTTGTTAGGAACTGCTCCCGCAGCGTTTCATAGTTTCTTATGTCTCTACGTCTGACTCTCAGTTGCTGTATATGCATTCTGAGACAATCTGCACGGAGGTTCGAGATGTCGTCGTTCCACCAACAGGCTTCTTGCCATTTCATTTCCCTTTATGTTGCATTGCATTATAGGCTGCGCATCTAAAACTTGGCTGTTAATTTCCACCTTCACATCCAGGTTGACACATAACATATGTTGGCTTCGCAATGCACTTCTTTGCGATGTGTCCCTTTGCATCCACATCGTAGACTTGTGCCTATGCCGTCATTTTCATTTTTACAATACCTTACAGCTTGTCCATACTCAAGACATCTGTAGCACAGTGTCGGTGCTAGGTGCTCCCGGATCCTGCAGCTCACCCATCCCATGCGCATATGTCCTGCGGCGATCATCTTACTTGCTTCACTGGGTATAAGTTTAACGAGGACGGTTTGAGTTCCTCCTATAAACATTTGATAGCATCAATGATTATTTTAGCTGATAATGGGAGCTGCTCTGCAAATGCCTTGCAAATGTCCTCCGGAGTTGTTACCTCGTCCAGGTCGCAACACTCGACCGTTACTAGGTGACATAGTGCCTTCACATTTGCTTTGCTTTGTTGGACTTTTGCTATCCCTTCTTTGAACTTTCTCGAGATATCATAGTTGAATTGATGCTCTGGCGCAGATGGATATCAGTTAGCCTTTGCAGTCAAAACTGATTGATATATCGGAGGTCCTTCGGTTCCACATGCGAGCTTTTGCCTACCTTAGGTATAAAGACGAATTCAATTTCAGTCCATATTTGGAAATGTAGGTTTGATTCAGAAAACTTGACATGATGGCTTTAAGCCAAAGAAGCAATACATATGTATCTCCTCAGATTGCTGAACCTCAGCATAAATGATATCGTCAGGTCCTAGGGACTTGAAGGGCTTGAAGCTGCACATGACCCAGGGGATCTTTTCTGTACTTACTCGTATATTGCAGTCAAAAAGTCGCTCCACGGTGTAACGAAAGTATTTTCAGTTTGAAGCATATCACAGGGGAGCTACCGGGAAAGTGAGTATCCAGTAAAAGATCAAAAGATTCTTATCGTATGGTATAGTAGGGTATGGTGTGGTATGAGGGATTATGCTCCATTGTGATTCCCTATTAATTGTGGTACCATATCTAGTTTGGTTGCATTTACATAGGTTGGTCTTGAGTCAAACCAACCTGTGCACTTGATGAAAGTTATCATGTTCCCGAGTGGGACTGGTACCAGATCCTCCAATTCTCCGAAAAATCTGTTTCCCATGTCTCGGAAGTCATGAGTTTGGAAATTGGGACAGGCAGTTAGTAGGCATTTGATTGCTTCAGTTTCTTTTATATCACCACAGCTTCTGCAGTAATCTGGTGACCTGATGCCTAGTCTGGCAACCATTGCATGTATCGGGTAGTGTCCAGTTAGTACACCTATCCTGATGCTGTTTTCTTTTTTGTTTAAAGACAAAAGGGTTTTGCTCCTTTTTTTCATTCGACTTTGGCCATAAACTGTGAAGTATGATACAGTCACCTCTGGTTGTCCAGGAGGTATCGATATTTTCTCTTGGTTTCCGCTCTAATTTCATGTTTAGTACACTAAGAGGGATGACTACTAGTGCCTGGGTATATTCTTCATTCAATACTGACAATTTCTGTGCAAGTTCTCTTCTATATTACTGTATCCGAAGACACAGCAGAGAGTGACTTCTTGGGTATTGCATATTCTGTTTAGAGTTAGTCGACTGTTTTTGATCTGATCAGCATACTGTCAAGTGCCTTGAGTGCTGCTTGACTGTCTACGAAGATTGTGACTTTAGATGGCTATAGTTTCTTTGTGTGAATAATCAGGGCTACTTTTTCAGTGGCGAAGACTTCGGCTTGAAAGATGCTACAGACATCTGCGAGTTTGTATGAATCGTAGATATTGAGTGATGCACAAAAAAACTCCAGACCCGGTTCCTATATGTTCATTTTTGAACCGTCCGTGTAGAGCTGGAAGACCTGTGGACTAATTAATGTGTTGGATACCCATTCTTGTCGGTCGGGAAGTATGTCTTGTGAATTTCTTGTAAAAGTCTATGTAAGGTACGATATAGTCAGTTGTCCTGTTGAGATAAATTGATCTATATCTTTGGAATATAGCTCCGTGTCCATATGAGTTTTGCTTCCATGTGCTTGAATGTTTAAGACGAATCGCTCCTTGGTTTTCTTGAATACGTAGAAAGCACATAAGGCCTGTTCCGTTCTATCTTGTGTGTTCCTCTTTTATACGATCTTCACATAGAGATTCAGAGAAATTCCCTTCAAATTAGGAAGATCGAATTTTTTTTATTTTCCTCCTTTTTGTGAACAGAACTAGTTCGGTTTTAGTTGGCTTTATTCCTAGACCGTTTAGTTTCGCCCATGAGAATAGTTTTTCAGTTCAGCTTCATAGTGCAGACCATTGACTTCTACATTTAGGTAGGCGTGCTGGGCGCTACATAGGTTGTACTCATCGAGTGAGTTCTTTCCACACTTTTCAGAAGAAAGGAGGAAATGCTGATTGGTCTAAAATATTTTACGGTGGAGTGGACGGTTCTTCCTGCTTTGGGAATGAAAACCACTCTCACCTCTCTCCAGCTTTTGGGTACGTATCCTTTCTTAATACAACTTCGGAAGATTACCTTGAGCCAGGGTGGGATTTTGATTAAAGTATCTTGAATGATTACAGGGATAATGTTATCCGGTCCTGCGGATTTATAGAGCTTAAAAGATCTCACTGCCCATACTATCTTTTGCTCTGTAATGATGTCTTGGAATTGAATGGAGGGAATTTGAGTTTGGAACGGATTGAACGATGATTTCGTTTTGTTCCACTTCGGTACACTCGGGGAAGTTTGTATTCATTGAGATTTCTAAAGATTCTTGACTCGTCTCCGTCCAGGAGTTGTCGCTGCGTTTCAGATATCCCGCGACCGATGGGTTCTTGGATATAACTTTACATAGTCCAGCGGCCTCTTTAGTGTTCTTGATGGATTATGGTATTGTTTAGACTTTAGACCCTGTATCCAGTTGTTCAATACATACGGTTCTTGGATCAAAGCCACGTCAAGATTGTCTTCGGCCATGCCGAAGAGTGATGTAAATTGATTTGCGCCACTTGGTACCTTCTCTTCATCTTGGTTTTGGATGCAGATTCTTACCTCACCCAGACCAAACTTGACTATGGATTCTTGTCGCTTCAACATCTCAGAGCTTCTGTCTATCGCCAGCAGAAGCTCCTTGCCCACTCTGCCTTCGCCGTTCTTTCATGGTTTGGATTGAACCGTTCTTTATTCCATGAATGGCAGTGATGAATTAGAATAGACTCGCCTTTATGTTGAGCGGAAGGTGGGATTCATAGTGATCCATAGTGAGATAGTTGGTAAGACGTTAAGTTTTGCTCCCTAACGCGGTTCAAACATATTGATGATTGTGCAAGTGTGAAACTCAAGTGCTAGGTTGCTACCGCAGCCGAAAACCCTCACTCCTTTTAGCCATCCAGAGCAATTCAATTTTTAATTTTAGGGATCACCGTCTTCGACGTGTACCATCATGGCTTTTAGGATTTCGTTCTCCACCAATAACCAGTTTTCCAGTGTGATCTTGCCGTCTGGGTGTTTTAGGTCTACGATGGCTACCTGAAGCTCTAATGGAGGAGCAGGGAGAATTGTCAATTTTTGTGTCTATGGTCTACTTCCTACTGGTGACACCAGAGTTTCTGGGTGCATGGACCTCCTTATAGATGTAATCTGGATGCATCAGATACATAGCTGGATGTAGAGCATCGCAATGCTATTTTCAGTACTATCGCAGGAGAGTCTCTACGATTGGCGCTGCTATTTCCTCATCGAAGATGTGTATTTTTTGAGAGACACTTTATAAGCATCCCAATCAGCTGTCTTACACGTGTTAAAGCTAAAGTAAAAAGGAGTCTACTTTCTGTTCTAAGAACGCCGAGATTAGCATTCCACTAAGGTGGTTTCTTCTTGCCTCGAGGTTGACCAATGTCAAGGTGTTCACCAAGCAATCCGGATGCACCAATTCGTCTTTTTGTAATTTCTGAAAGCCTTTTGAAACTTTCTAAAAAGGTGTCCCATACAGCACACATTTATGACTTACGCAGAGATAAAGGACCTGTGAAATGTCAAAATTGTCTCCAAGGACATTGATGGTAAAATCTTTAACAATTTAAGCTGTTGCATTAGCTTGTAATATGTAGCATAAGATTTCCCCACAAATTTGGCAGTAAAAAGGATTTTTCAATTAGGATGACCAATGTTTCCAATAAGGTTTCTCAGCTGTGCAGGAAGTTAGTACACACTTCAACAACGTTTGAAAATTATTCCTATTCTTTATCAAAATTCGCGTTTGGTTGTACGATTTTTATCGCAAAATTATTCTCAGCGATGAACCCGATATCTGGACGGATTTGGGTAACTCAGCAACCCGAAACCATTCACGAAATGTCATTACAGCCACAAAAATTGACAGTTTGGTGGGAGTTTCATACTGTCCCATACTTTTTCTTCACTGATGCTGCCAATACAGTCACACTCAATAGAGATCACTACAGCACCATGTTGACTAACTATTTTTGACAAAAAGTGAAAAAAGATGACTTGAAGCATATGTGGTTTCAACAAGATACTTCCACATGCCACACAGCTGACCAAACAATCGAGTTATTGAAGTCGAAGTTCGATGAAGTTCAACCAAAACTAAACGCGTGATTTAACTCCTTTGGACAATAATAGTCCAGAGTCCTTTTTGGAGCTATATCAAGTCCATGGTCTATGACAACATTCCATAGACTTTGGAAGATCTTAGGACCAATATTGAACGCCAAATTTCTACCGATTTCTCTGCAATAAATCCGTCATTGTATCCCCTTTATCCATTTAGGTTTCTCCACGACAGGGGCACACAATGAATCCATTGCTGCTACTGCAGTTAACCCTCCCTATTGCCTGTCATATATTCTCTAGCCTAGGCATTTATAAGTCAAATAAATTTCAATAAGCACACACCAGCTCATGTCGATACCTTTTCACTTATTCCTGGTCTGGTCGGGAGTCTATTGAATTTGTTTGCCTATTATTTGATAGACCGGTATTGGCATCTCTCAAATACAAAACTACGTACGATGTACATGTTTGTTCAGACTGTCCAATTTATCCAGCAACATACAACAAGTAGAGAGATGCACTGTGTACAGACAGACTATCGTGGCTTTGGCAAACGGTCAATTCAAAAACTCAATCTGTTGTAAAAACTGAATTATTTGAAATCTAAGCCGAAATATAAATTACTCGACGAATAATTTGCCGCTTGGTTTGCGTTTATAAATAACCGGATGAAATATAGGTACACACAGAGGGTCTGCAGAACACCGACGAGCCTCTAAGCTGGCCTATGGCTATGGGCCTTTTGTGTCCATTATGGATGTCAAAATCGCATTCGAAGCCCTCCTCGGTGCATGGTTTGGTTTCTTGCTATTGGGACAAATAATTGCACAGTTAGCATAAATCGTATATACACATACTCACAGACAGAGCGCCTGTCTTTACACTATGTATACGTATCTAAGTGTGTGTATTTATGTATCTATAGGTTTGCTATAAATATCTATCAAATTTTAGATCCGATTTTACATAAATACGCCGGCCGGCATACATTGTAGCCAGGAGTTGCGAGTATTGAATTGGAGGATGGGGAGCTACCATCAGCTACTAGCTAGTGTTGGTGGACTCGACTGTTTGCCGTTCATTCATATCGAACCTAATCCTTGTTTTGAAATTGCAGCACAACGTCCCGCTTGAGAGGGTTGAGTGAGAGGATTTATATGCACACAGCTCTCTAGGTAGGCAATCAAAGCGTATTTATTTGCCTTATCGCATTGATGGCAGAAAGGGATGCTATAAATCTGAATTGAATTGGTAGGTTGAAGTAACATTAAATGCGAGTGTTTTCGATCACGATTTGCATTCATAAAATTTGAGATGCGAAACGCGTACAGGGGGAAATGCAAACAAGCAATCAAATATAATGCACTTCATTCAATTAAACGTGCAGATGGCTGGAAAATTTATCGAATGCACAACTCTTTCTATGTAGCAGTTCACAAATTCATGGAAGGGTTTAGCAATGAGCCTTAAAGTTGTGGCTTTAATGAGTGCTGGAGACAAAATCGTGCCTGCCATGGCAAGCTTCTTTATATGTCAAGCTATTGACAAGCAAATTTCGAAAATAAAGGTCGAAAGCGATTTCCAGAGCTGGACAGTTCTTCATTGAACTATGCCATCACTTGGGTGGACGTCCTTGGACCCTGTTTCTATAGAGCTGTGCGGCTATTAGGACTATTATCGATCTCCTCGTCAATCTTGTTTCAATTAAGAAAATTATCTGAACTTGATACTGAAGTCAGTATTCTAGATGTCCGAACATTCAATAAAACTCGTGCAGAAGCCTCTAGAAATGAAGAGATGAACCTTATAAAGGGTGGCCATCTGTTGGTTTCTTTTTGAATCATATGTTATTTTGACACTGACAGCTCTTATACGTTCAAAAACTTGACAGGTACGCAGTATTTTGTATTTTTGCGGTACGAAATGGATCGGTTTACGTTTGAACAACGTTGGGAAATATTGCAAAGTTACTTCCAAAGTGTGTTGCCGAAACAGTCAACATTTTGAAAAGAAATTTCGGTTCAAATAATGCACCAACTGCAGCTGGTGGACGCATGTTTGTGATGAAAATTCGTGAGACTGATTTGCTGATTGATAACCAAACATATTCCCGTGTTCGTCCTGTACGCTCAACGGAGAGTATTCCAGCTTTTTGCAGGTTTGTGGCGTAGCAGCATTATTGGCCCATTTTTCTTCCAAAATGACAATAAAAGAAACGTTACAGTCAATGAAGAGCGCTACCGAGGAATGATAACCGATTTTTTGTGCCCAGAAATTGAGGATTTCGAATATGATGAGTTATGGTTCCAGCAAGATGGGGCTACGTGCCATACAAGCCGTTCAAAAATCGATTTGTTCCACACTAACTTCAGCAATGTTTAGTCAGTCATTTTGCTGATATGTTGCTTGGCCGGCATGGAGCTGCATTTGTTGCGCCAATGGAAGTGGTAATCTTCTAAAGATTCGCCAGATTCGCAAGCCTGAAACTAGATGCCAGGAATGCGCCTACGTACTAATCCACACCCTACTCTCTTCTACCCCATGGGACTACTGCTAGGTATTACTCCGCGGAGCTGGTTAGCCTTTTAGGCGCTACTCTGTTCTTCCTGTTTCCAATCCTTATGCGCTCGATTCTACTGATTTTGACCTGGACGCTGGTCACATATGCATTCACTTGGCGCCAGCTCTCTTTCAACTGAATCATATCTCCAATGAGCTGTCTGGGGTCCGCGATGTTCGTACGTCTTAGCGTAAAGAGCGGAGAGTGGAACATCACGTGGAAAGAGTGGCGAGCTGTCGTGCCCAAATCTTAGATACTTTCTGTATTCACCCCGACCGGTTAGGAACTGGGTGATATTATAGTTCACCTCTCCTACTTTTCTTTTCGCATAAGTTTCTATGTTGGAGTGGGATGAGGTGGTGTGTCCATCTTCCTCTTGTGGAGTCATCCCATCGGTTTTGCTAATTTACCATTGAGATCGCCCTTTTTTCATCTTTAATAGCTCCTCAATGGTGTCGATTTGCGAGTTTCCTGATGTTTCATCTTGTTGAGCAGGATATCGATGGGTACCATGCCAGCTATGACATATGCCTCTTCCTCCGACATTGTTCCATAGCCGCGTAGATAGTCGACATCTTACGTCTTAATTCTCTTGTAGCCATAGCATCAGCCCACACTGATGACGCGTTTAGTAGTACTGAGCTTACTACTCTGGACAATAGGACTTTACGACTGACGTTTAGCAGTATCTTCGTTAACGATTTTTGTAGCTTCGACGCCTTTTTTCCTACATACATACATACTCTATATGTGGCTTAAGGTTCAGCCTATTATCTATCATTAGCCCTAAGTATTTGATCCTCCTAAGTGCACATTCATATATTCCACTGCTTTACGACTTGTGATTAGGCAGGCCTGTTGTCTCAAACCAGGTTTTAATTTTTGAAATCGCTTCATCTGTTGCTGATTCTACAATAGCATGTTGTTACACAGAAGGGGTCCTAACACCGATCCTTGCGACACGTTGTAGTGTTTGCTACCTTCATCGCTTTCATGCCTGAACTTCCTATTCTTATATTCCCATCCTACATGACCAATTTGCTAAATTGAAAGCATTCTTGATGTCCGGCGTAACTACGGCGCAACCACCAATTTTATAGCGTCTACTGTCGACCGGGCTTTTCGGAATCCTAAGATAATGGAGTGCCATTAAAGATCGATGCTATGCGAACAATCCAGAGACTATTCAGGTACTCAAGAACAGTAAAAGTCAAGCTATTCAAAATATATTGAAAAATTGGGTTGACAGGATGGCCAAATGCCAAGCCAACCGAGGCAGTCATTTAATCGGAAGGCTTACTCTTTTCAATAAAGTAACATTCGTTGAAACCAACAGATGGGCCACCCTAAATTAGAGTCATAATCGGTGTTGAAAAGATTAAAAAACGTCTTCTGTAGAACATGGCGACAAAGACCAACATCCCGGTGTCAGGCAGAATCTAGGCGATGTTATCCAAGGCATCCACCCACCTGGCAAACCGAAATAAGAATAGCAATACCCAAGCTTGAATCCAAAAAGCCTGATAGAGTGGACGGTTGAAGTCATTGCTGATTGGCTTGCGGTTAGTGCAGTACCATTATCGGATATTGTCATATACTTACATAGACAGTCAGGGAGCCATCATATCACTTGCATCGAGCAGAACAAGATCCAAAGCAGAGAGGGATTGGGTTGACTTGGGTGGTTGTCCCCGCTTACTAGGGACACACTTAGAGCAAAAGAAAGGTCCATTGTGATGCCGCTATAGAAAACCCGGATTACCAACACCGGAGACCTACATGGACACTTCCCAGATGGGACAGAAGGCAAGGCAACCAGTTTCGGTGTGAACCCATAGCGAAGAGGTATGGTTCGCTGTTTAGTCATTAAACCAGCTTGATCCGCTGACAAAGCTTTTGCCTAAGTCTAGTCTAGCTACATCGTTAAGATTTTCGAAGAAGTACTTGCCTAGGATTTTCCTTCTCAAGACCGATAGAGCAGGATAAGTACACAGAAGACGTGTCATGGTTTACTCATCTTCCTCGCCTCAACACCTTCTACAGAAATCATTGAAGGGAGTACCAACCCTTGTCTGGCTAGCAGACCCATCTATCTCTTTTAGATATGTCCTATTAGCGAAAAAAAATCAATTGACTTATGATTTTCCTACAATCCAGATTTGGCCAGATTTGTTTAGAAGAGAAACAAGTTAGTGTTCCACCTAATGTTTGCCATTCTCATGGTTGCTAACTGGAATTTTATCGATTTTATATGTGCTGGCGGTTCCCCTCTATTATCAATTAAGTCACGGTCTGCACCCTCCTTAGCTAGCTCGTCCGCTTTGCAATTGCCTGACATATCCCTGCGGCCTGGAACCCAGTACAGAGATACGTCGCACCTCTGACAGCGATCTCATTAAGAGATCCGTGGCATCGCTCTCCATCCAACTTGGATGGAATTATTGGCGATTCCAAGGTTTGTATCGCTGCTTGACTATCTATTTAGAAAACAATATCGCTCCACTCTATCGAGTTAATCGAAAGCCAGGTCGCGGCTTCATGGACTGCTCAGACTTCTGCTTGAAAAACACTACCGGACCACTGGCAGTCAAGTAGCGATGCGAATGTCCAATACACTGGAGTATACTCCCGCACCTGTGCCAGACACTGTCTTGGATCCGTCTGTGTAAATCTCTGTCGCAGATTCGTTTAAAATTTCTCCCGATTCCCAAGCACTTCTGCTAGTAATCTTGATTTTATATTTGACACTAAAGTCCAGATAGGGGACAATCTAGTCCGAATTACTAGGAAAAGTGTTATGGACGTTTAGTATTCTTGCGCGGCACATATTTCTACGAGCCAATTGCAAGGATTCCCTAAGCCATAATGCTGCTTTATCCGCCATCAGCTTCCCAAAGATATCAACAGGAAGAAGATGGAGTATAGTTTCTAGTGCAGCTGTAGAAGTGGTTCTAAGGGTGCCCATTATACAGACGAAGGATAACTTTTAAACCTTCTCAAGTATTGCAATGTTGCAGTTCTTGTCTAGTGCCGACCACCAGACTAGTACATTGCACTAGGTCTAACGACTGTCGTGTATATAGGGTGTACAATCTGCTCCTGGAGAACCTAGTTTTGGCCGAAGGCCTTCCTACATGAATAGAGGGCAATCGAGGCCTTCCAAGCATGGTCTTAAATATTTAGTTTGATATTTTCATCGAGAATAACCTCCAACCATCTGGCGATACACAACCCCTCTTTATATAAGATAAGGACTATCTCATTCACTACCATAAGCCACAATAGTGGTGATAATACTCCGTCTTGCAGAATAGCTCTGTGAACCGACTTAGACAGCACCCCAGCTGAGCTTGCTTTTAAGCATTTGCTCGATCCAATAGCAACGATAGTTGTCAACCTTTAAGTCAAGAAGAGAAGTTAAAAGCTCCTTCAATATCATGGTAGGATAATGAAATCCTTGATTTCAAAGTATTTCTCAATAATTCCTTTCAACGAGTGTAGGGCAGTGTCTACCGATTTTCCCTGGCAGTGAAAGACTACCACGTATCTTTAAACGAGATAGTTGGACAGAACCGGCTAGACGAAGCTCCTCTGGTTCAGCTAGTTAAGTGTCATTGACATCCAGTCGCCAACGTCTTATGCTAGATACCTTATCAACGCCAACACGATGAGTGAGGCATCGATGGCATCAACTCGACCAATGCAACACCTCTAGACTGCTGTGGTCGACTCTAAATAATACCAGGTCCATCGGACTCCTAAGACATAAGAGAGGAACCCTCTCCAAGATAGGTAATACCCTCACTGGACACTGTGCTATAGGAAGACATGCTCAAAGATTGGGCAAACCCCTAAACGACTTTTGTAAAAGCTGTAGGTATCAAGAGGAAGAGGAGACCACTAGTTGCCTCCTATGCACGTGCCCTGCACTCACCAACATCAGAAAAATTACAGTAGGTGAATACCTCTTCAATGATCTAAATGATCTCAGCAACGCCTGCACAGCAAAGATTAGCTCCTTCATACACAAGAGTAATTGGTTCCCAGAGTAAGAGGGTGATCCATCCGCCTTACACATCGGCAGCACAATGGACCTTCTCCTGGTCTAAGTGTATTCTCATCGAGGGCCGGTTACAACCAACCAACCAAAGGACTTTGTCTACCTTGGCTTTGCTATCAGTTCTGGTTATAGCCCCTGTTTCTTGTGTGCTGAGAAGACCACTACGTAGAATAGGCCATATCCCTAAAAACTACACGCTACCAAAATCGAGTATGTATATACAAGAAAACAGACACGTGACACTGCGGATCTATCAATCGGAGCTCTTTTTAAAGACGGATAATACAGCACCTTCCTAGCCCCTTTTATCAGAAATGGAGAGCTCTACCAGCTTTCGCGTTTAAGTTGAGCTTCCCGTCAATAATTTGTCAGTAGACAAGGTTTAAATGGTATCTTTTGTTCACAAAACCATAGGTTTCAACAAACATGCTGTTTAATATGACCCTAGTCCTTTGCAGGCGGACTGATAGGACTTTCCAAATGAAGCCTATAGGGGCTGTGCTTTCACAAGATTTTACAACCCTTAAAGATCTATTCCTATTCCCTCTCTGGGAAATTTTTATCTGAAACTTGTGGTGAATTCTCTCTCTAAATCCTTCTTTCTCATTCTTATTCTATTCTTAGATTGCGTCCATATTCTGTGCAAGAACGTTCCCGTTTGATTAACTCTTGACAGGTTCCGAGTATACTTTCAAGCTCTGCAAACCCTCTCAGTTCTATCCAACTCAATTACAAGCTCCATTGTTACGCACCAATCCTGTCAGAATTAATAATGACTATTAGATGTGTGTATACCTATCCATTTTCATCACTTGTTTGCCAAAGTGTTACTGATGATCATAAGTAACAAGCAGTGGTAAGAGTATGTAACCTTGAGGTACCCCACTGTGAATTTCAGTGTCCACTGACAATTTGTTTTGTTTCCAAAACTCTTCACCTTACCACTTCATCTAGTGTTATGATCGATTATTCGAGAGACATACTTCACTTTTAGTTCTTCTCGACCGCACTTGATCTTAAATTGGAAAATTTTCAACAAATGTCCTTATTGGTTGAAAAGACGAAGGCTATCTCTAATTCGCCCGGAGAACACAAGTCAAACTAAGTAGCCTCACCAAGAAACTAAAGTCTATTGCCTTGTTAGCTAATCCTATCCTAATAGACCTTAAGTCTTTCCATAATTAAATGCATTTCTCGTAAATCCTGCCTAAGGATATAATAATCATCCCTAAACACCATAATAACTCCCTTTCAATAAAATAACTATTAACCTGACAGCATCAAAGGTCGTTTGGTTAAAACAACAACATGTTCAAGCGCCTGCATCAATTTACGATTACAAAATAGAGTTATTGGCATGGACATACAAAATACCTCTCCAAGGATATGAATTACCTCCATTAATCAAATCCTGTGTACCACAAATGGCAACTTGTTGATCCTAAGCTTCTTAGTATTCAGTGTCAGTGCGGAATACAAACAAACTTACACCATAAATCTTTGAGAAGAAATGAATTTAGTGCCTTTTGTGGAGGCGTCTTCATATCCTGTATATCCTTTGTCACTACAACTGACTATCAATCTCTTTACGGTACAGTCACACAACAAACCGCAAAACCGTTGAATTTTGAATGCTAATCACGATTTTTTTTTTTGTTTTTTCTCCCCCACTTCAGATCCAACAAGGACCGCATCTCTAGTAGAAGAACAATGAAGCGTCATGTAGCCTGGACGCTTGGCAATTTTCTAGTTTTAGTGAATCTTTTACTCGTATCCTCAGTACCTGCCGCTACAAATACGAACGCCATAACAAGCGTTAATCCAAACACCAACACCAATAGTATTAGTAACACGAATAGCAACAGCAACAATAACAACAATAACAACATTAACAACAACAATAACATCAACAACAGTAACAACAACAACCCGAGCAGCAGCAGTAACCAAACGAACACGGCCAGCAGCCCATTAGTTAAGGAGAAAACGTATGAGAAATGCACAGGTCCTGGTGATCCGGGACCATGTAAACACTACCTCTACAAATGGCGTTTCGAGCCAACCACCAACGAGTGTACCACATTCATCTGGGGCGGATGCGAGGGTAACAACCAGAACCGCTTCAATACGGAGGCTGAATGCTTATATCACTGCATAGGGGGACCACGTAAGTTTCCTCTCCATCCGAGGATGCAATTTGTCATAACTCCTCCCGCCTGACATTCTCAATTTACCATTCCAGATACGCTGCCGCCATATTTACTGCAGACCACAACGAAGGAGCCCCCAACTACGGAGGTGGCAGTGGCACCCAAATCGAATACACCACCCCCGATGCACTACGATGATCCATCGCATATACCGGTGCCGTTCGAACTACGTGGCCCGGAGTTGACTTTCGCCGAGACGGGACACGAGAAGACATTCGTCTTTGCAAAGAATAACACGTTCATCCAGATGGACGGGGACATCATCCAGACTTTTCAATTAAGGTACGTACGCGCGGTGTTTGAAATGTCATCCAGGTGGCTCACGGGTCACCGGAATGGTTTCAATAGGTTTACGGGACAAAATTAAACAAAAGCTCCCGTGTAATTGGGACCAGAGACGACTGCCACTGCCGCTGCACATGTCGCCTTGAAAATTTTGTGTTGACACAGGACAGAGGATGGTGGTGAGTTTTGCGATAGCGACGTGACCATCCTGAGCAATCGGTACTTCTCGGTATCGAAAGGAAGCACATTACGTGCGCGCACAAAGAATTAGGTCCGGGCAGGGCAGGGCAATTGTGAGAGGAATAATGAGTGATGGGTGATCAATAAGAAACGCAGGACGCAGGATACGCTTTTGTCTTTCGTCGGTAGAGTGAATAATTTAGAATTTCGATAAGCGAATCAATTCGTAATATATGCATGTCTGTCTATTGAGCCCCGGCGATGGATAGATAGATAGTTCAAGGCCTTGAATCGTTCAGGCGCATAATAATCAGATGACAGATGTCTACCGATGACTTCTTTTTGTTTGTTGTGGGGCGTAGTTCCAGCAAAAATTAATTAGGTAAATGTCTAGACCATAATTGGCAGATGTAAATGCAGTTCGCCCGATTTTATTGTCCCACAATTGGATTTGCCAAGGCTTATAGGGTTTAGGTTGCCTGATATGATGTTAGTTTTCACTAATTAATGCCCTTGGGGGCGCATAATTGGTAAATGAAGTTCGGCATGTTGTACCAGGTTGTACAGGACATTTCAATACTAATTGGATGTTGATTAGGGTATTTGGTAAATGGATTTGTGCTTAACCCTTAGCTCTATGTAAAAGTGTGTGTGTAAAAGTTAATAAACAGCATCGGTTGTTGACAGCCAAAATGTTTGTAAACATTTGCTAGTTAACATCTTTTGTTCATTTTCGGGAAATTCACTAATTGCCACGAATTTATTTTTGATTTTTAGGGACAGGAATACTAATAGAAGACCTCAGATATGGTACCTCCTCTCGTCCACATTTACACACGTACCTATGGCGAGGACATGGTTTTATTTTAGTCCCTAAATAGTCCCTATTTGGTCTAAGTATATCTGTACCCACTCAAATCTAATTTTATGAGAAGGACTGAGTGAAAGTCAGCAAACCGATAGACATTTATGACGCAACCATTTTCGACATAGGGTTACATCGATTCACGTCAAAAACTACTATTAATCAGAAAAAGTACTGGCCATTGTATACAGTCTTGTGGGAAGCCATTTCAAATGGTGAATTTGGCTCACAACCTATTCCTGGGCAGTTCATAACACTACACACATTCTTAGCTTGACTTAATAATATTTACCAGTTTGTCGGAGATGGGCTTGATGCATAAGATATGCGATATGGATGCGAGGCTGCGGACTTCAACTTGGTTGAGGTCCCTTTTAACTTGTACGCGTCAGATAAAGCGAGGACCTTTTACATTGCGTTAGATTCGAAGAATCTGCGGGCCGAAGCGTTCGTGTCCATTCGCTCTAGATATCCTAACCATCTCAGACGACTGAAGCGCCGTAAGACTCATTTACTTTGGCGTTAAATGTGCTTCTCCAAAGCTAGTCAACACAAATGGGAGCGAATATTTTACGAAGAAGTTTTCAAAGTCTTTTGCAGAATTATTGGTTTCCGGGTTAGAGCCTTACTACTCTATTGCCTTATCAACTCATAGAAAGAGCAGAGGTAAACTAGACAAAGTCCCTTACTTACTTACTTAGGTGGCGCTACAGTCCTACAGACAAAGTCCCTTAATTATAACTGTCGACTCTGACGTTCTGTCCAATTCATCGATGTTGTATTACCCTTCTTCTAGTTCACGGCATACACATATAGTCTTATGTGCTTATGAACTAGTGGTGCTCTCGAAGTGCTCTTCACCTGCTTCAAGCGCTTCTGCACTTCTATCACACACTGGTACAAAACTGCACCCTATATCACAGCAACCTAGGCCTCAATAATTTCCGAATAGTGAGACCATTATGTGTTTAAACTGAAAATTTAAGATCGTCGGAGGAAAGGCTGGCTGCAGCAGTTATATTTGATTTTGCAGATCATTGCAATCCGTACCAATGATTGCGCCCGTTGCTTAACGAGAACAGGAAACTGGAGGACTGATGATTTCAGTGCAACCCAACAATATACCTACATATACATAAGTGAAAATGACACAAAGTGTTAAGTCAAGATCTGCCGTATCTTGTAGTAAGTATATTGAACCTGTAGACAGGCAATAAATCTTACACATTGCTAGTCATATTCAAGGCCTCAATACAGAATATATTCTGGGCGTAGTGTTTCTGAGTTCGGGACAACAGTCCAAATGTATGTTCAGCTTGTTGATGTCATACATATTTACTTACTCAACAGGCTCTCGACCTGTGAAGAATTTCTGCTTGAGACACGGCACGCTGCTTCCTTCTAGTTGTGCCCAAGTGCCCCCCCTTATTCGCAATTCGGTCTTTCTTGTCGCCTTGTACCTGTGATGGGTGGTGATTTGAAGATCCTCTTTGCTGGAGCATTATTGTCTATTTGCTCGATATGCCTAGTCAGTGCAATGGACGTGTTTTGGCTTTTTGGACTACATCTTGCTATACCTCATAGAGTTCGCGGTTGTATCTTTTCTTCCATTCGCCTTCCTCGCATAAGGGACCAAATATTCGACGAAGAATTTTTCTCTGAAAAGTGTTCAATAACTGCTCTGCTTTTCTGCTTATCGTCCACCACTTGACCCAAATAGCAGAAGTGGCAGGATCAAAGTTTTTTAGAGCATACATTTATTTTCTTACGTCTTCCGAATTACGAGTTTTGAACCCAAATGTTTCGCCAAACCGAAGTAGCAGCAGTTTTCTAGTGTAAGCCTTCGCCGAATCTCTACTAAGGTGTCATTCGTGGAGTTGATATTTACTTCGAAATTACTGTTGCCAACAGTGACGTTTTGTCCTAGGAGGTGGACAGATGCTTCTTTGTTTGTTGACAACATGTACTTGGTTTTGTTCTCATTTACTTCAAAGCCAACTCGTTTCGACACTTCATCAATTGTCGTAAAAGCCTCTAAGGCGGCGCACTGGGAGCGACCGATGATATCGATGTCGTCTACGTATCCAAGCAGCTGGACACATTTGTTGAAGATAGTGCCTTCCATGTTAAAATCTGCCATACGCACTATTTGTTCTAACAGAAGATTGAAGAACTCACATAATAGCGCATGTCCTTACTGATATCTGGTACGTGTTTGAAATAGTTCAGAGGAAATGTTTCCGAATTGGACATCGGATCGCGCATCACGCGACACTGATCCAGATCAGTTTAGCCGAGATCCCAAGTTCGGCCATCGCCTTTTATAAGTCGATGAAGAGATGGTGAGTCTCGATTTGAAATTCGTTGATCTTTTCCAAGACCTGCCTTAGTGTGATCATTTGGTCGATCTTCGATCTGCCGGGCCAGAGGTCACACTTGTACGTGCCGATTAGTGTGTTGAAGAAAGGCTTTAGACGTTCACACAGTTCTTTGGATAGAATTTCATATGCGACATTAAGCAGGGATTTGCCTCGATAATTCTTACAAGACATAGGATCAAATTTTTGAAATTGTGGGACGGGGGGTTTCTTGGCTTCATCCACCCATACTTGGTTGATGATTTTGTTTATGGACCCTACCAAAGCACCACCACCATGTTTGAAAAGCGCCGCTGGTACACCATCAAAGCCGGCGGCCTTGCTGTGGAGGAGGGATGACTTCTTCATTGACTGGATGCGTGTTCTCTTCTTGGCCTATCACCCTCTCTACCTGATGTCCATAAAGTAGCTCCTAGAAGTGCTGCTTAAACACATCTACTATTCCCTGTGCTTCGGTGACTAGGTTTCCTTCACTGTTTTGAAGAGCTTGCGTTCTGGGCCTGAAGCTAGCTGTCAGTTGCTTGGCTTACCTAAAAAAACGTCCGGATGTTGTTCCTATCGCGGGATCCTACTATATCCTTGAAGTGGGAGACTGCGTAGGCGCTTTTCTTATTCTTTTCCCTTCTTCTAGCTCAATACTCTTCTCTCGATGCCCTTGTTTTGCGCTGCAGCGCTTGTATTTTCTGCCACTATTTTCGACGCACGCATTCATCATCATACCAAGGGCTCTTTTTAGGTGGTGGCTGGTAGCCTATGGTGGACTTATGTAGCTACTTCTTTGATCATGTCGCGATACTGGTTCCACAGATAGTTTGCGTTTGTGGATGGTGAATGCACAGCGGAGAGTCTCTCGGCCAGTTCCATTTTTTGTAACTCCTAGCATGAGGGGCCATTTAAACCGATGTTTGTAATTCGCTTCGGGAATGTGAGCTTTGCCGTTGGCCCAATAAGGGCTCAGTCACCATCTCTTTTCCAAAAAAGATGTGTAATGTGTCAATAATTCTTAGCACAAAAAGTCAATCATAGGTGGCGTGTCGTAAAACTGTTTCCATTTGGACGCAATTGATCGATTGTACCAGCAGAACAGTAACAAGCCCTGTTTTACCTATTTTTCTGGAATTTTTTTTGTCTTTGGTGATGTGATGTCGATGATGACGAGCTTACGACATCAGCACTCACTACATCAATACCGAAAAACTGCCACCTGATACAAGCAAAGCCAGAACAATCACGAAGGAAATGCTTTGAAGCATCGTCGCCATTTTAACAAACATTCCATACTGTAGCAAATCCTAATAGTCCGTGAGGACGTTGTCTATTTTCCTTTAGCCATCCGAGAGCATTTATTCTGTCTGCCCGCATCCTTGAGTGCCTTACACAATTATGTTCAGAAGAATGAGCAGAGAACACGAAAAGATACAACACAGTTTCAGGTTAGCAATCGTTCTCTACCAACAGCTGTCCAGATATCCCTGCGACGACATAACATCGCCTGTTATCTTCCTCATTTGATTCAGTATCTATTACCCTATTCAACGTACTAAGCCGTGTACTGGCCTCAGGAAGGCCCTGGGCGAGCTTAGATGTAATCCTGTCCTGAAGGTCCTTCACTTTTTCGTTACCTGAGATATCCATATGGTCCAGTACCCAGCAGAGGGTCATCTTCCAGTTCAGTCTTCTTATGCTGACTGTAACGTAACTTCGTCTTGAAAAACGCTGCAATCATCCTTAAGTCTGAAGGACCGATTTTTATTTCAAGATTAGTAGTAGACGCCAACATCAGTGTCTATATCTAATAGGGATCCATCGGTATAAATACATTGCTAGCTCATTTTTAGTACAGATACTAAGAAGTCTTATAGTGCATCTCCGACTACAGCTTAATAGGTGGACTATGTAGTCCGTTTCCGTCCGGAGTCTCGATATATTCCACCGGTACAGAATTGAGGCATGACCATAGGGTTTAGCTAACCATAGTTCGACTTCCCTTAGTCTAGGACCCGTTTCAGTTGCCGAGCTGCTGCAGTAGTTGTCAAGTGGAAGAATATTCTGTATTGTTTTCAGGACTACTGTTGGTGTTGATAATATCGATCCCATCACTTCCAGTCAGGGAATTTTTTTGATCCAAAACTCCATTACAAAGCGCTCCTGGTTTTGTCCGGATATAGGTATGAACGCAACGAAGTTCGATTTTAAATTTGCACCGCAGCCAAAGGTGTTGTATAACAGCGTCCTTATGAGTAAAGGAAATAAGTCTCCAGGTTGAATTAGAACAGAAGGCAAGTTACCTTAGTAGATTGATTTAAAACTGCTGCCAGTCATATGTATCAATATTAGGTATGTACGTACATATATCTAGATTGGAAACCCATGTATAGGCTGTACCACGACAAGCTATACTCTGAAAACAGAACAGTACGGCCGACGAATTGTGTGACATATGTCTTGCCACAATAACTCTTATACAACCAGGATCACTCCTAAATACTTGTTTTCTTTGAAAATCCAAATATTGATGCCCTTCAGCTATGGGTTACCTTGCGACCAAAGTTCCCACAGTTCCTTTACACGCACATCTATTTCCTGACACGAAAACATTTCAGGGACATCTTTTCTTGGATAAGCCCTAAATTATTTTTAACAAGAATTTCGCACAGATATCCTCGAAGACAGAATGTACCTGAATGTAGCTACAACTGTGTTCTTGTTGTCGCCTGCACGCAGATACAGCATAGTGTCTCTAATCACTTTGAATTCTTTGCCAGGTCATTACAGGCAGTTCAAAGCAGTACCCCTCCATCTATGACTTCACTATAAAGCTTCCTTATAATCAAATCAAAACATGTCCTGGTATTAAAAACGATTTCCACTGACATTTAACAATATCATCCACACATGAGGAGCGGATGTATGATAAAAACTTTTTTCGAATACAGAATCTCTTTCCTGTCATTCCACTTAATCGACCTAACTGCAACATCGAAGACATCCTTCCATGTATCTATGTATAGCTGACATTTTAAATCATATTTAATTTTTCACCTTTCACACAGGCTATGCAGAGAGATCTCATTCCAATTTCGTACACGTCTGCCGCACGGTCTTCTTGTCTATCACAATGTGAAAAATCCCGATGGCATTGATTTGGATCCGTACGCTCTGTATGTGATTGTTGAAAAAGGACAACTTAAAGTGGTGCATGTCTTTGGGAAACATGCGACAAGTGTCACTGTCGGCGAGGGGCTGAATCGCGACGAATGGCATAGTGTCATGGTAAGTGTATATTGTATCTCTGCAGAGGAGGATGAGTAGAATTTATTCCTCAGACGAGCGACCGAACAATAGAAGAAAAATTGCAATTTTCCAATTGTTTCGATCCTACTCGCACCAGGACACGATGACGATGACGACGAGGACGACGACGATGATGGAGAAATGCAATTTTCCTCGTTCTGTGCCGCGTCGTCATTATCCACGTCGAACTAAATCAATTTCTTTTCATCTATTCACATTGTTCGCAGGTCCGTATCGATGTGCATGGAGCAAGATTAATAGCTCGCGTTGACAATAGCCAGGAGGAAGTCTATCTGAAAGGACTAAATCACGACACTAACTATGGTGTCTCAACGAATTTGCCATCGGTAGTTCTTGTCGGAGGTAAGCTATACTTGTATTTGTATTTGAATGTAGATAGTGATGCGAGAGTACTTGTCATAATTTGAATATTTTACTGAACTTTGCGTGTCATCCTGTCATTCTATGAATGTGTACATCCACTTAAATTTGGTCGGCCTATCCGACCGACTATATCATTTCATTAACAACTATGTATCTAACAAGAGGAACATATCAAAATCCCACTAATTAATCATGTCCCTCCCCAACACAGAGGAAGACATCTCGTGCTGATACTCTTCCTTACAAAGTGTATAGCCAGTGTATCCTTTTCAATTTTTCATGCTTTGTCCAAAAATTCTCTCTCAATTTATTGTACGTGTTTTCTTCTCGTCCTTTCTCTATGTTGTACTCGTATGTCGCCGCCGGCACCGGGATATCCATCCAACAAATAACTCACACGGAACACATACGTTTTGCTGGAAAATTTTCCCATCCACAACTACTATTTCGGGTGCGATGTCACCGCCACCATCATCACGACCACCAATGATCATCATTGTTGTTGTTGCTGCCATCATCATCATCATCATCATCATCATCATCATCATCATCCGTAGGATTATCCTCGGAAGAGAAGCTGCATGGTGTCAAGTATATTATCGAATCATTTGTTGGTTGCATTCGAAATGTTGTCCTAAGCTCAGGAAAGGCTGCCTCCGATCTGCTACCAATCACCCCTTTGGTAGCCACAAAGCATGAAAACGTGAACGAGGGATGCTCCAATAAATGCCATTCGAGACAGAATTTGTGCTTCGTGGGATCCAGATGTATTAATCACTTCTATGAAATTTCGTGCGATTGTTTCGGGACTCACTACGAGGGCGAACACTGTGATATCTATAGTAAGTATCTATTCCTCTACTATACACCTATAGAAATGAAAATTCATACAAATACCATCGTCGGCGTCGGTCGTCGTCGTCGTGTGAGGCTATATTTTAGGTTAGAAACTCTGAAATTCGATTTTTGGGTGCACTTTTCTATTTTTCATGCACAGGGACAGAGGGTGTGGGGGGGTTGTTTGGGATTTTCGTTAGCGCTGCGAGATTATACCATTAGTGGCGGTGGGGTGCTCCCAGACAGACCATTGGGTGTGGTTTATGGTGAACATTGAATTGGGTTTGTATTTTTTTTTTTATTTTTTTTTATTTAGATTGCTTTCGAAAATATGTGCTGCATTTATTAAAGTTTTTTTTTTTTTTCTTTTTGCTTTAAAATATTGCGCTTGCATTGTTAGAAGGCAAGTGGAAGGCTGATAGGAATGATTGAACTGATAAAAATTCGATGCGAGGTTCTAATATGATTGGAAATAAATATGTATGATGTGTCATGACAGAGGCACTTTTTCAGGATAAATGTTCGGCAGGATTTTTATGAGTTTCTTTGCATTTTAACAGCTCACTTTAGTTTTAATAGGTATGTATAGATACATGTGTAAAACAGAAAGATACAAAAGTTGTCACGTATCCTTTGCTTGATCTAACCTCGACTTGATGGATCGATGATGCATATAACTTTGAGATTTGAGGATTTCCATTCTTTGACGAGAATATTGCTGAGATTTTATGGCAAATGGAGAAAGTGTTAGAACTAGGGACTTCTCTAATTGGCCTCTTTCACCCAGCGGTCGAATATCTAGGAGGATTTTTGGAAAGCTCAGTATATTGCTAGTCACACACATATCTGTAGAATTTTGTGTATTAAAGTCCTAACTCTTTTAAAAGTGAACATAAGTCTTCCAGGCTACTTGAACCGTGGACCGCTCCTTATAGTTGCATACGCCAAGTCCACTCTTCTGAAGATCAACTAATTTTCTTAGATTTACCCACGTTTTACTCTTTCATTGAAATAATCAAGAACTTTAAACTTTGCGTCGGAGAGGTGTGCTGGTTCACAGGGAGAACATTGAGTAACATTGCGATAATTAATCTTTCGGATTATCTAATCTTTAGGATGCTTTTCCAATAGGCTAGCCGAAGTTGATGTTCCTCATCATTACTCAGTGCTGTGGCAGTAACTCGATTATAAGAACGTAGATACTGAGCAGATTCGTTGCCTGCAATTCCTTAATTTCCAGGAACCCAAGCAATATTTTTCCTTCTTGTTTAGTTCAGATTAAATAGATATTAATTACAAAAGAAGTGTCACATCCACCCCATGACACCAAAGGCTTTCATTTTTAACGGCTGAGAAAGTGTCAAAGTGCAGACACTACACCCCTCCCTTTCCACCTAGATCTAGGGTTCCTGTTTCGAAGTTCAAAGTGTTGTTGGCTCAGCTTGTCTCTCCCATTGACTGGCTTCACTTTCTGCAAATTGGTGGTGTCTCGCTTATGGTACGTTGTATGTCTTCACCACCATCTTCTACCCTTATTCGCAGATGATCCAAGTATCTCCGCATAAGGTTCACTGATTCTGTATTGATAGCACATAAGACCAGTCCAATTTGTTGGCTGGCATCCAGAAGCGACCTCTTGAATGGTTTCTAGCCCATACTGGTTCACCAATTGGAAGATGTTTAGAATCTGCTACGATATCCCTTTTTAATGATCGCCTTGGGTTATTGTCTGGATGCAGCTTATCGAAGAATGTCTTGGGAAATCTTTTAAGTACCAATTCGGCAGGCGAGTTCCTCGTTGTTAATGATGGCACAGTATGTTGGTGGAGTAAGAACCTTGCCAACCGTAACTGCATACAACCGTCAGTATTCCGCTTGAGGTAATCTTTTGTAGCGCGGACTATCCTTTCCGCCTGGCCATTGCTTAATGTATGAAAAAGTGCAGTTAAAATGTGAGAGATGAGGTTACGGTTGCAGAAACTCTTCTGACGTAAAGGCTGTTCCATTACCGAATACAATACGATCTGGTAGTCCATGCTCTCTCCCCTATGGGTCCTTGTCGTCAAGAAAATTTCCAATGATCGTCAGAATAAAATTTGTAATATGTTCATACCTCTACCAACTAGCTAAGAGTGTCAACGTTATGGCAACACAGCAGGAAATTGATGAGTTCAACAATTAACTAACTTCATTGAAACCTGCCAAACCCCTAGACGGAAGGCAGGCATTCGTCTGCCGTGCTGAAACTCAGAACTCAATGAACTTCAATGGAAAATTAGAAAAACATTAATAGAGCCAGTTCAACACGGCTACCACTGAACTAGGAGATCTACAACGAGGGCTTTACCTCTTCAGACTGAAGTACACAGGACTCAGCGTTGATCTTTACCCAGTTTCTGCTGAAGTATTGACAATATGTTACAATCCTCTAGACTGCAAAAGTAATATCTACATAATGATATTATAGTGCCAAGTGCCTTAAGGAATCTAAATATATCCTGGGCAGGATCTAAAGAACCATCGCTGAATCTGCTTTTAGACTATCACTTCCACGGCTGCACGTCTATTCCTAGTGATGAGTACGTCAACTAACTTTTCCTAACCTAAGGTGTGGTGGATTGTGAAATGTTTCGAGCCCGGATTGCATTATCCCGCACAGCTTTCGGAATTACTTGACGGCGTGTTACCGTGTCCTGAAAGGGCTATCAGGACTCAGAATCATACCAAATATTTCCACCATCATGAAAGTGGTTTTCAAACCCAAGGCAGAGCATTGTCATCAAAAATTTCAAAACTATAAGCTTGTCGTTCCTCTTACTATGATATTTAGAAACTCTTAAGAGAATAATAGATCTCTACATCAAGGACGTAGTTGATAGTAATTAGGTCACAACACACCTAAAAAACGCAAGTCTGTTGGAACCACTGTTCAAGTATAGAGAATTTAAAAACTCTGAATCCTGAACATCTGCAGATTCATCTGCTACATCATAGAATATATAAAAGGGTTTTAATTGGGACGCCCCATTTTAGGAATAGGGTTTCCCAGCTATGCGTTTTAAACCATTTTAACCCATTCTCAGGGATAAAGCCCATTTTTGGCTTTTTCCTGCACTCTCAACCAAAAGTCAGTTTTGAGTGAATAAGTCGTATTTCGCAGCCTTAAAGACAACATCCACTAAGCCTTCTGGGTATGAAGTCTTGTAGAACTTAAGTCGTAAGTACTGCAGCTGCTTTGAACTGACCTGAGTTATGGTAAGTTAGGTAGAAGTGGTAACTTTAACGCTCCACGATGAGGCTTAATCAGTGCTTTATTGCCATTTTAATAACACAACTCAAGTGGCAATGTTGTTGTAAAAACCTAGAAGAAGTGAGCGAAAATCTTGTATAGCCATCCTGTGATATTAAGGAAACTGACTAGTTCCCAGATCTTTTTCTCTGAGATCTCGTTACGATTGTCAAATAAAATTTTGCCTAGTATGTGATGTCTGGTCTTGTCTAGATCCCAGCATCCGCAGAAGAGATGAAACACTGGAGCTGCGACAATGTACGTTGAATGAGATCCCTAGTCTGACCGCGTGTATTCCTATGGGCCAGTGACCAATACTAATAGCTATGATCCTTCCAATGTCTGTGCGAATCCTGTTTTGTAGATTTTGTGTTCTAGATCCACTGTAGGTTCTAGGTCTAGATCCAACCTCTGCCCTCTGATGTTAGCTTCTGGTAGGAAGTGCAAGAAGATTCTTCCTTTGACAGCTCCCAAGGGAATGTGAACACATTTCGCAAGAGAGTTGCTGAGGGCTGAACTACGCTTTGACCTCTCAACTGTGCCCCGCCACCCAGAGGAGACTGATCTTGAAGTGATGCCCTAGTGAAGCGAGGTTTTCTTTGCACTGTTCCACCAGCTTGGAAGATGTCGTATTCGATGCTATGGCCTTGATTGCTATGTTTCAGATAGATGCAGAGTTGTCTTTCAAAACCCGACAAGCTTCGAACATTGCCAGCACTTCAGCCTGGCAGACACTGGATAAATCTGGAAGACGTTTCCAGAAAATTCCAACACCTAACCGGCAGTCTAATTTTGAACCATCTGTATAAATTGTTGTTTCATACTCCCTTGTTACCTCAACCTTTTCCCAGGCCACGCTGAATGGAAAGCCTACCATGAAGTCTTTCTTAGAGATCAGTTTGAGGATGGTGTAGTCGATTAGAGTCGTTGCCAAATCCCTAGGTAACGTGGTACATGCTGATATGCTTTTAATATGAAGATCGAGTGGTATAACGTGCAGTAGAACATTCAGAGTTTCGATTGGACATGCTCGCATGCCACCTGTAGTGCCTATAACCGCTGTTCCCTGTACGCAGGGTGTACTACTGCGGCATACATCTTCAGTTGAAGTCCCCACGTAACAGGCTACACAGCCTTTTTAAACGTGCATATTACCGCCGGCAGTGTGTATAATTCTTCCTCCTTTTCCTGCAGTCCTTTGTTGTAGTTCTTTATGTCTATTTAGCATCAATCCTCGGCTTATTTATAGAGTCTCATAGAATAAATCAGTTTCCTGCAGTAAAGCCAATCAGTGCTACTCCTCCACCTTTGCGCATCTCTATAACTTTATGGGTGTCTTCTCGTCATAAATGGCGTCAAGCCGTAGTGAGCTTAATGCTATCTTAAATTATTTGATAGGAAATCGTTCCCAGTAACTCAGTTCTAACTCATAACGTTAAAGGCAACTAACTAGGCCTATTTCCTGGTTTAAAGTTACGCATTCCCAAATTGATGCTGTATATGGCAGCAAAATCCATCCACATCTAGGTAGGAATGCTAGGAAGACTGCATCACTACCAAGAGTTCGAAATGATTTGGAAGAGCTTCCTGGCTTTTGAAGCTTCTTCGAAATTGAAATTCTGCGACGATCCTCTCCCGTGCCTTGAATCTTTAATGTATCTTACGCCAATCCGATCCTTGGCTGGTTGGTTGGTTGAAACCGGAATTTGATGAGGATGCACTTAGAACAGAAAAGATCCATTGTGCTGCCGATGTGTAAGGGATCATCCTCTTACTCTGAGAACTATCTACTCCTTTGTATAAAGCAGCTAATCTCAGTCGTTCCGGTCATTAAGATCATTGAAAAGGTATTTACCTAGTGTAACCTTTCTAATGTTGGCGCACAGGAGTTTACTGATGGTATCCTCTTCCTCTTCATCCCTATAACTTCTACAGTAGCCGTTATAATGGATACCCTACATGGATGCATGTCTTCCTATAATACAGTGTCCGATCCTTAAAGAACTCGTTTCTACGCAAAAAAAAATTAAATCTTCATTCTCTCGCTAAAGTCCTTTAGCTTTTGAAGTCCTTTTGGTACTATTATCACTCATTGTTTTCCTAAACGCATGACCAAAGGTACCAAAGTCATTGGTTTTTCGAAAATAACTCCAAAAAACCAACTTACTTCAGCAAAACAAAACCATCTCTCCTTTCCATTCACATTTTAGACTACCATTCAATTGAATAATGATTAAATACAAACTAGTCCTTAAGCACTGGGTAGGTAATTATGACCTTATTCTTCCATCCAGCAATCCTTCATTCACATCCCAACCCACAAATGAGGAAAATAACTCAATTTTCCGCCATTATTGGCAAACTCCATGAGGTAATTATATTTTCACACAAGCGTGGTCTGTGGCATAAGGATATCTGTGTCGTGTCGCATGTCCTGTGTCCGGTTTTCTACATTTTCCGTCGTCTGTCGAACTTCTGTACCTGTCGCTCAATACCGTCGTCGTTCTTGTTTTTTCTATTCCATTCAGTCGGGTTAAGCTCGCTTTAAAACGGATGAAAAAGAAGTACGCATCCATCATCGACCAGGGTTGCCGTCAGTTTTTGAAATTTTGTCGTATTTTGAAAGGTGGAAATCAAGTCTACACAAATATGTATGTGATCATTCCAAAAAGACCAATCGTATAGACGATAGAGCAGCATTCCACTACTATTTAGATATAGAATCTTATTGAATGCAACTGTCAAAAATGTCAACAAAAATCTTGTCAAATGTAAAACGTCATCGCTGTCAAAAGAACTGTCACTCATACTGTTGCAGAACCCAACAAATGTACTGAACTATCCCTTTCCTATAAAGTCACAAAACATCGAGAGTTGAACAAGGAAAAATACAAAATTCAATGGTAACCCTACGAACATCCTTACCTGTCATCCTTTTCCGCAATATACACACACAATCCTGCCGTCGGTCGTTGGTCGCTATGGGATGCAGAATTACGATGGGGGGGGTTCAGGAAATTTTCGACGGAAAGTTAAATGAAATGACCGGTAATGGCTTGTGGACATTTTAAATATGTCAGACTCTTTTGACACTCGCTGGCGAAATCGATTTGTACGTGGACAACTCGCCATGATGGAGTCCATATCCGGCAAATTACTCCCACCCGCCGTGTTCACATATCGAAGGCCAGAACATCCATAGCCGGTGCAACCAAATAATTTAATTAACTTTCAAATGAAAGTCTGACCCTTTAACGAGAGTAGGGCACACACATGTCAATACACTAATTTTATCTCACCTGTCATTGCCTCTAAGCCATGTAGCCATGTAGCCATGTAGCCATGTCCTCCATTTGACATAATTAACTTTGTATATATATTTTTCTATTTCGACAGCTGCAACAATAATGACTTTACGTGGTGCCAGCTATGTATCGTACCGTATCTACGACTGGAAGGACCGAGTACATTCATCCACCACTCGCATCAGTATGATGTTCCGGACGCACTATGATGATTCAGCACTATTCTACGCCAGTGGGGAGTCACTAAAGCACCAGTATATAGCCGCCTCGCTCAAGAACCAATCGATACATGTCGAAATGGACTTTGGTGATAATGTGATGTCGATTGTGTTACGAGACGAGTTGACACGCAGTTATTGGCATAATTTGACAATATACCACGAGCAGCGAACTGTGAAAATAATCTTGGACCAGCAGACAAAAACCGTTGAGATTCCGGCCAGTGCCAGTGCAAATTTACTCTTCGATCCGGAAATATATTTTGGCGGCGGACCGGATCTGCACAAGAAGAAGGGTTTGGCATCGCATAATAATTTCGTTGGAAGCCTGAAGTATGTCTACTATAATGATGTGTCCATATTGTATGAACTACAGAAAGGCAATCCCAAGGTCCATTATCATGGTATGTATTGTGTTATGGTTGTGTGTGAGATGAGTATATGAAGTGAAGGATTGTGAATGTGGGAGTGGAACGTTGCATTGCAATGGGCAGAGGAGGAGTGCGCCTTTCTTTTTTGGAAGTTAAATGTTTGCCGAAGTGGGTTTAATTAAAATTTGAAATTTTTGAAGGGAGTTTTGAAAGTTGATCCTAGAAGTTGAGGTTGTTAGGACTGAAGTGCTGGTATTGAATATTTTATTGAATCTTGTCTGAGGTACTATGTAGTGTCTACATGTCACCTTTACAATAGTTTGCGACATTCTCGAGACTTGGACACTTCCCCAATTGGTCCCCAATGAAAAATACATAATCCGCGTTTTTTGAAACATTCCCATAATGTGAACAGTAGGTCTAAGGAGTGACTGTACAAACAGCCAGCACTGGGATCATCAATAAATCCATTGTGAACCCCTGTCGTGGTTAACATAAAAACGAAGACAAAAGTTGGTCTGTAGCTTTGAGATAGCTGGGCGGTTTCCCTGAACGAACCCGATAGTGTTATAAATTTTAAAATGGTTAATGGTGGCTTTCCTAAGAGGTCACCGATGACCGTTTTCCTAGTTCTGCAAGGGCTTGGACATTCGCATAGGAAGTGAGATGTGATATCTTCTGCGTCCGTCAGCTTACGTCAAGTCAGCTTACGGTCGAGGATACAGCACAAGTATCTGGCTTTATCTGAGATTTGAACGGGTGTACCGTTGAGTCTCAAGGGTCCGGACTGTAGGATGGTTTTCGTGTTAGTAAAGAGGGCCATCTCTGTTTTCAGGGTGTTAACGTTTAATCCACATTTTTCTGCCCATTTGAGTGCGGATTGGAGTATTTCGGTGATGGTGGGTATGAACCTACCTGTCGCCATTATGGCAACGTCCTCCACGTATGCAAAAACTTTGACCCCAGTATCCATAGTAAAGGGAATAGGACCCCACCTTGCGCAGTGCTTCTAGAGGCCAGTGCATGTTCTTGATAGTCACCCAGTCCTGAGTTGATGAAGCATGCATTCAACCCAGTCTGAGATTACTGGGTCTATGTCTTGTTGGTTCAGTGTTAGTCGTATACATTCAGATTTTACATTCTTGAAGACTCCTTCTATCGTATATCCAGGAAGGCCGCTAGCGTCAATTCTTTGTGGTGGAGTGAACTTTCGATCCTTGGTACCACCTGATACAGGGGTGTCTCAACAGATCGGTCTTTAGTATAAACATGTTGATCTGGGGATATATTCCTAGGACTTAATTTAGAGCGAATGTGTAGATCTATTAATCTTTCAAATGTCTTGAGAAGGAACGAGGTAAGACTTAAGTCTTTTGGGGTAATATGTGAGGGTTTACCCGCTTTGGATATAAAAATGACTTTGACTTCTCACCAGGTTCGAGGAATATATGAGCAATTACAACTCCAGCGAAAAATATTCCCCAGCCGCAGACTGATATATGTATGCACCTACTTCTTGTGGCTTTGTAACGTCATGGGAAAAATATCGACAATTGCCCAGTTGAACTTCTTTTCGTCTTTAACCTGGTTGCCCAGGAGGTGGCTTGTGTTGGCTGTTCTGTCGTAATGGCTTACTGCAATGTCGGAAGTTTGGGTTTCGCACCCTGGAAGATGTCTCCTAAAGAGGAGTTCTACGGTCTAAGAGCATAAACCTGTCTAGGATCCGTTTGGTTTTCTGATGAAGCCTGGGAATGTGGGTGGACATGCTTCAGGAGCCTCTTTTGGCGTAGATTATCTATTTCTTGAAAACACCTTTCCTTGTAGCGGTTCCGATCAGTGGGCGCCGTGGCTCAAGTGGTTAGTGCGTTGGACTACGGAGCGAGGGGTTCCAGGTTCAATCCCCAAACAACACCTAAAATTTCTTTCACGGTACCACCTCTCGCGAGCGTCTGACAAACACCCGAGAGTAAAACTGTCATGAAAAAAGCTTCTCAAAACTGCCGTTCGGATCCGGCATTAAACAGTAGGCCCCTTCCATTCGTGTGAAGAATATAACACGCACAGCACGAGTGGTTGTGAGAAGCTAGGCCCTGGGTCCCATGGACCTGTTGCGCCAAAAATTTGTATTTTTGCTTCCGATCAGCGAGATCTTTTGTGCGCTTGGCCACGATGTATAGCTTCCGGGCATTTATCCGCAAGGTCGAAGCTCAACTGACCACAACACGGGGTTGAAAAATGCTGAATGGAGAGGTAGGGTAAGTGTTTTCACATCGCGATCAATCTCAGAGTGGGTAGTTAAGGTGTGATATTGAAGACCACTCATAATGTCGAACGCCCCTGAAAGCATTCCAGTCAGTTCTTTTGGTTTTTTTTATATAAGAAAGGTGGAAAGGAAAATCTTCGAAAGCCTGTGTATGGAACTTTAATCCACTAAAACCACCTCCTGCTTCTGGTCGCTGGTCTCCACGGTACCATTTTAAGTATTTCATCATGGAGGAGACTTCAGTCGTAGCTTTTCTACAGACTACAGCCATCCTATAATTGGCATAATCCGCGCAATGGAGGCACGCGCATGAGAGTATTTGTTGCTTACGCACTCCAGATACTCTTTAAATGTAAGCCTTGAGTCAATCATGATCCCAAGGTATTTATTAGCTGGATACTATCGCATGTCCACCTGCTGTGAGCATGATCGTTTTTCGTTGCTTTCTACTGGTAATGAGGACCGCTTCCGTTTTATGTTCAGCTAGCGTAAGGCCGACTGATGTTAGCCACCGTCAAATAATTGCAATGGTTTCATTGCCAATTTAAACAACTCCTTCCAATAGTTTTGCAATTACAACTATAGCCATATCTTTTGCAAAACCCACAATTTTATCCTCGCCTAGTATTTCAAGACAAAAGATGTCATCGTGCATGAGGTTCCATAGTACTGGTCCCAGGTCCGAGCCCTAAGGGACTCCTCCAGTGACTGCATATTCCTTCACACCATCATCTGTTTCATAGAGCAACACTCTTTACCGAAAATACCGATGTAAGTTGGTACTCTCATATATCGAATCGCTTCAAGGATATGTTTCCAGCTCGGCGTGTTGAACGCGTTTTTAACGTCCAGTGTTATGAGACAACAGTACTGCTTTGTACCTCTTCTCCATCGTCGTCCTTCTACGGCCCTTTTTGCTGTGTCAGCCACTTTCTTAATGGCATCAACAGTCGAGCGTGCTTTTCGAAATCCGTACTGATGTTGTGACAGTCCACCTGCTTCTTTTTTTTTTAATTTCTTCATCACTTAGGACTAAAGTTATTTAAAGTTATAAACCCAGTGATGGAGTGAAAAGAAAAAATAGGAAATCGCTCCTTCTAACCTGTTAACGATGAGGCGCTCCAAAATTTTCCCCGCCATGTCCAACATATAGAAAAGACCGTAGGCTGATGGATCCCTGTGGATTTACTTCCTCATTCAAGCAGGCTTTATAGATGTCGACAAACAGGTCCATTCTGGTTTTAATCGCCGCTTTCAGGGCTACATTTGGAATCCCATCTGGCCCAGGGGCTTTTTTATTTCCAAGCCTGTTGCATGCCTCAACAATCTCTTGCATATTTATCCTAGGAATTTGTTGGGCTACTATAAATGACTCGTCCTCCTGTGGACCTTCAACTATTTGCTCCAATACATCTGTGCATGGGGGGGATGGGGCTCGAAAAACTTTCAATTTTTCCATCACCACTTGGTACACTCTCCTCCAGAGGTTTTCAGCTACTCCATCGCATAGCTTGGCGAAGCTCAGACGCTTGCTGGTATCTATTGCCGTTTTCAGCTCTTTTCGCGCTACTTTGTACCAATAGTGGGGTTCGGTGAAATTTTCTCTTCCTCTGCTGCGCTGGCAGCAAATTATAGTTTAACGAAAGCCTGTAGTAAGATTACTTCCCCTCTATAGGTTCTGGAAAACCCCACTCAGCGGCCCACCCTTTCAAACATGTCCAAGGCGGGCTATAACAGCAATGCTTAGTCTTATGATGCTGCATCAGGCGAAAGAGACCTCAGCCTTCAGAATGTCTCAAATCCTGGATCTTAAAGTCGTTCTAAAAACCTTACAGGTCCTCAAAGAACACTTACATTGGTCACCACACAGTCCTTAAAATTCCAGTTATCATAGTCCATAAGTTTGGAGGTTGTCAAAGGTGACCACCGCGAATGGAAAAATGGTTCCAAATTGGAAAACGACAGTACCGGGGTTTGTCCTAGTTTCTAAAGCGTGGTAGCGCGTATTATCGTCTCGAGAGTGGTTTTGAAAGTGTTTCAGAATGTATGCGCCATATATTGCTGTGTATTCTTTAGTAATGAGGATAGGATGGAATATAATGTATTCTAGCTGCTCCTCTTGCAAGCCAAAAATGTCCCTTTTTAAGTTCTAATCGTTCGGACCTGTCCTTTTGAAGCTCAGTTATAGAAGTCTCATCTCTAGTATGTTTCGCTCATCCATTCTTTTCTTATATTCGGCGGTAACCAAGGAAGTGTTCCATGATCTAGGGATGTACAACCATGAATTTCGGTCCAAAAGGCTCTGGCTGTTTTTTTCATCAGTTTTACAGGTCTTCGACAGTAACAGAGTTGCTGATGGAGTTAAATGCAAACTGATTCGAATTTTCTTCCTGGTAACACGGATGTAAGATTTCGCTGTTTTGATATGGTCGTCTACTGGTTCTCAATCCGTTAAGGATTTATAGATACTTCTCCAATTCTTGAAGAATTGATACGATTTCTCTGACATCAAATCAAGTAGTACCGTTCTTGTGGTACATATTCCTTCAATCCTTCGATAAGTGACCAAAGTTTTGTTAATAAATTTCATTGGAGGAGTATGACTGCTACCACCAACCTGCTTGGAGGTCAGCCCCTATCATCTCTGTTAGATGATCCTGTCTAACGAGGCTGTGACCCCAAGAGGGCGCAAAAATCCAAATGTGTCGATCCCTACTACATTCCTTTCTCTAGGCTTTTGATCCGACTCTGATTTTTGGGCATCTGTCATCTTGAAACCAAAAATGGCAAGGATACCATCAAAATGCGTCCAGACTGTTAGCGTATTACATGAATAAGGTCCTTAATCCTGTTTTTGTTGTAAAAATTCAGACACCAGACGTTATTTTTTGTTGCAACATTTCAACATCCTTAAAGTCGTCTTCACTATGCCAACTTCTTCATGTCTGCATTGACTAAATCCCCTAACCAAACACGTACGAACGTACGTAACGTACATGAAAAGGATTTGTGAAAAATTGCACATGTCTTGCACCCTCTCTCGATAGGCATTTAACCCAGCACAACACTCAAAACCCATTTCAATGTACCAGACTTATCAGATACCAGCAGTATATTGAACAGATTTTCACCAATCGAAGGCAAAGGATCAATTTTAATTAAATTTGTCGGCAAAAGAAAAAACGAAAAGAAAAGGAAACCATACTCGACAGACAATATCGATTGCCTGAATTATAGCGCACATACATATATGTACTCCTCTAGTGCCTTTTTGAAATGCATACACAATGATACTCTTAAAGGATATTACTTTTAAATACGTTCTTAAAGGATATTTTCATTCCTTACAAACTACAGAAGAAGGATTCACATGTAACATTGTGTGTATTACAACATTCCTATAGGTGTTCTTGAAGCCGAATTCCAGGAGAATGAAGTGCATGTCATTCCAATAACATATCCTTTTGCGACATCTCACATTTGGTGGCCTATAAATCAAGCTGAAGAATTTAATATTAAATTCGATTTCCGAAGTAGCAGGACGGCTGCTGTCCTTGCATATAGCGATGTAACAACTTCAGCCGGAAATGGATTTTGGGAGGTAAGTTCACATACATACTATATATATATATAAGTACATTTGTATCCGTAACCCTATCCCATAAAGTGGATGAGGTTCGTCGTAAGTAGATTCTATTAAACGTTCGGGGTTGGGGGTTGCTTTTGGATTGAAAACGACTACGACGACGACGACGACGACGACGACGACGACGACGACGACGACGAAGGTCCTACGTATATTTATTTCAGTTTTCTACCAGTCGAATGTGTAAGGTTGGATATTTAATTTTTTTTTCTATGTCAGGAATCAGAGGACTACACAGAAAGGAATTTCCACAGATAAACCGTTTAGCCTTGCCGAATGTGTGTTGTAGCCCATAATTTTATGGGACTAGTTTCCTTCAATATCCTGTATGAGTGTGTGTACGCGCCGCACCAACTAACCAAGCAAAATGGTTGAAAGTTCAAAATTTAGGGTTTCTTTGAAGAGACAAGAGACAAACATACACACACATACACACACATGCGCGACGGAGAGAAAGATGCTTACATCAGATGCCCAAATAGTTGTAGCAGAGCGATATGTTGTAGGGTCGCCCCCTTAAGGAATATGTTGTAAATATTAATCCTCTGCTTTTGAGAGTCAACCTATTTGCAACGATTACAAGGGTGCATGACGGCAGAGTGTTTGCCGAGGGAATTAAATTACTAAATCGCTCTTTGAATTGAACCATTGCAAGGCAGAGTCGGTGGCAGGACGAGGATCACGAGGATTCGGGAAGATGTAGAAAAAGGGTTATGCTCCCGGGGTGGATTTACGAAAATCAATTACATTCTCTGTGTAGAGTTGTTTAATTCAATGGCTTATAGTCGATTATAGGATGCTCTGGATGGCGGTGGGCGGGGCAGGATAGAGTGGTTGGGTAAAATAATTCGTTTTAAATTTTGTTATATAGAAGATGCCTTCAAAATTAGCTTCTAGTCGGTACCAGATGAGGCAAGTCCCCTATAGCAGTCAGTCCTTATGCCAAAAGATGAAGTGAAAGTGATACTTGACTTTGCAGAATGACAAGTGGAGTACAAAAGATACCTTTAACTCATGTAAAGGATACCTATTACCGACGTTTTGACATTAATTTATGTATATAACAAACTCTGCATAGCTTGGAAGCCAAAGCCGAGGTAGCACTAGGTTTCCAATACTACGAATTCACCCAGCGACCTGGTGTTCTTCGGATGGTCGAGCCGCGAACCAAATCGACCACGTATTACTCGTAATGCGAGGTATGCATCCAATATTTTGAATGTAGAAACTTTAAGAGGGACAAACGTTGTCCACTTTTTTGGTCCAGCCACATTCAGAGCTCGATTATTCAACGAAAGGAAGCTGCAAACCGTCCAGAAAAAGAAATTCAACATTGGAAGCCTTACCACGACTGGAGTAGTCAGGGCCTACAGAGAGCACCTGAGCAAGACACTCCGCCGTGCATTCACTATCCCCAAACGTTAAAAATCTGTGGAATCAGTATCGAGACATCATCAAATAGGTAGCCGACACCGCCATAAGCTACCAGCCACCACTTAAAGAGAGCCCTCGGTATGATGATGAATCCGTGCGCTGGAAAAAGGTGACAGAGAATGCACTCATCCAAGAGTTGGATTGCGTAAAACAAGGGCAGCTAGGGAAGAGTATCGAGTCAGAAGGAGGGAGTAGAAGAAAGCCAAGCAATTGGCAGATGGCTTCAACACCGGAACGCGAGCTTTTCAAAACAATGAAGGAAACCTAGTCATCGAAACACAGGGAATAGTCGATGTCTTCAAGCAGCTACTTCCAAAGATACTAATAGCCCGGGCTATCAGCATGCACGAATCGTAAATCCAAATACCCGATATCGGGAGTACACCTACATACTAATCCACAGTCTACACCCTGTATACTTCTACCACTATCCTCGCGGAAGTTCCATTATGTATTACTTCCCGGAGCTGGTTAGCAATTTATGCTAAGTGCTCTGTTCAGCCGTTTTAGCTCTTCTTATTCGTTCGAGTCTTCTTAGCTCATTATGAAAGAGCAGATCTCCAACCAGTAGTCTTCTGAGAAGCTCCATGATCAGTAGGCCCATTCCTGCCTCTACGAAGCGTTTAGAGTGGAACATTGAATGCTTCACGTCTTCCTCTTCCTCTGGACAGAAGGGCGATCTATCGTGTCCAAGTCTGTGAAGATATTTCCGATAGCCACCATGACCGGACTGTGTCTGTGCTCTCTTTGTCCAGACCTCGATTGTGTGAACCAGCTTGTGTCTCCATCTGCCTATTTCAGTGTTATTCCACCTGGCTTGCCACATGACAACAGATGTTGCCATTTCTTCTGCTTTAACCATCCTAATAACGCTGGTCTCTTGTCTGTTTCTGGTTTGCCTAAGATAAACCCTTTGCAACTCGTTGGTGAGAATGTCAATTCGGACCATACCCCTTATAACACAGGCAGCTTCGTCCAAAATTGTCCGGAAACCGTTCCTACTGCGCAGAGCCTGTCTGCAGACAAGAACTTTCTATTTGCCTTTTTCGTTGTAAGAGCTCCCGCCCAGACCGGAGCAGCGAATAAAAGTATTGAGCTCAGCACTCTGGAAAGTAGAATCCTCCTCGCGTATCCAAGTCCACCGATGTTTGGCAGAGCATCCCAGAAAGCGCTGCTTGCTTCTTTGACGCCTTCTTACTCCAACACTCGACGTGGGTTTGGAAGTTAAGCCGGTTATCGAGCATTACACCCAAGTAGGTATTTTAACGCCTCTTTAGACCTTATTGATTGGCTCCCAACAAGGAAGTGTGCATATTCCACAGTCTTTCGACTTGTTATTAAGACAGCCTCCGTCTTGTGGTCAGCTAGTTCTAGCTCGGCAGCCTCTTGCTAATTTGTGATCCTGGCGATCGTTTTACCCGTGGCGGACTCTACCTCAGCAGCAAAGCCGATAACCTTAGCTCCTTGTGGCAGCGTTAATCGCAGAACTTCGTCATACATTATGTTCCACAAGAGAGGTCCAAGGACAGACCCCTGAGGAACTCCCGCGGAACTATTGTAATATTTAAAGCCATCGTCTGTCTGGTACTACAGCTTCTGGTTAGTGAAGTAGTTAAGGATTATCTTCACGAGGTAATGTGGTATATCCATTCTGGTCAGAGATGTGCTAATGCAGGACCAGTTAGCAGTTTATATTTCTTTATGCCCTCTCGCCATCTTTTCGCCAGTATCGCTTCAGCAGCTGTATCTACTACCTCTTTTGTGGCATCGACGACGGTAGAACGCGATTTTCTAAAACCATACTGGTGGTTAGACAAAGCTCCTCTATCCTCTGCCACGGCCATTAGTCTGCTGTATATGACATATTGGTATGCGCCGAGAGTTCTCCAGGTGGCTTGTTTCCTTTGGATAGCAACACCAGATGCTGGAGTTTCCATGGTTCCTATAAAAGGATCTGGTGTTCTTTTGATGGCTGCTTTGATCGCTATATTTAGGATGCCATCGGGTCCGGTCTCTTTGTTGTAGCCTATCTTCCTGCATGCTTCATGCAGTTAATCCGCGGTGATTGGCGGGATATGGTAGATGATCTACTCTGTAGATGCTCTGTAGATGCTCTACTATTGTTCTCAGCATTGTTGGGCAGGATATTTGTGGGGACCTACTGCTCCGTAGATTTGTCATCACCATCTCCTTCTCTGCTTCGTCTGCTTCATTGCAGAGTTCCTTGAATCTTGCTTTGCTCTCTTTGATGGCCTTTTCAAAGTCGCATCTCGCCAACTAAATATTTCTAGACATTCTTGGAATTCTGGTCTGGAACACTGGGATTTGCGTCGGGCCTAAAGGCATTTTGTCAGCAACATTTTGATATCATCGTTCCACCACTAGCAAGGTTCTCCTGGGACATCCCTCCATCTGTATGCAAGTACCTGCTGATATCACCATCAAAGCAAACAACCCTTTCGTTTCGGAAGACTGACCTTGTTACCATTGACCACCATAGGTCAGTCTCCAATCATAAGTAAAACCCTAATGAATGTCAGTAGATACGTAACTATTGTTAGAAATTAATAAATTTCAATCATTAACTCCCCCAACTCCCAGAATGATACACTAATTGCTTTCCATACAATCGCATCAATTAATTTACACTACACCTTCAGTAGAATGCAAACGATTGTCTGGATTTATCGAATTTATCGAATCACGTCGACTCGACATCGATTCAAAAGCCGACGAAGTTTCCAACAATCTTCCGACAACAAATCCTTATCCGTTCATCCATCTGAATTGGCACAGCTGAGCGAAGATTCTTCCACTCTGCTCCAAGCTTAACTCTATAATAATTAGCTAAACGAGATTGGCTCCGAACCTGCCACTTCCCCCTAAACGTTGAATCTCTCACAAAGAAAACACGATTCCAAAGACGCGAAGCACGACGCCTCCAACAATAGAGACGATGATGATGATGCAATCGCACCCCATCCGAACACGGGGTGGAATTCGCTTCGGCACCCTCTACCAGTCGCGTGAAAGATAAATGAACGCCAATTTGTTTTCAGAAAGCTCGCCACCCCCAGCCCCATTCCCACCCACGTTCGATATAAATTATCAGCGTGTATCTAATTAAAAAAAAAAAAAAAAAGAAAAAGAAAATCTTATCTCAAGCAATTTGTAAGTGGAAGCGATAGCGATAGCGTGCAGTCGCCGGGGTTTGAGTGAGTGGCCCTGGCCAGGTACAGTACTTCGATTCGAAGAGCATTAGTGTCGCCCTGGGGTCGACTTGACTGGGTAAGAATATCGTCTCAAGACCACTGAGTTCCCAGGACCGCCTCCAATCGAGTGGATAACTAAGGGCTAAGGGGTTCGTTTCCGATTCGACAGAGGCAGTTAAATTAATTGTCTGTAAAACGTATTCGGAGTATTTGTCGAGCGTGTGTAGCCGAAGGGAGCCTGACACAGGACTATCATCGTAACATGGTCCTGGGTGACCTTTCGAGTTGTCTCCTTCGGGTCGGGTCTGTTAATTTAATTTGACATGATTTTTCACTCATACGGAGAAGGGTGGGTGGGTGATGGTGGCCGATTGTTCAAGGGACATGTGAGCCTTTCCTTTGGGGCACACAACGATATGCAATTTTGTGTATCTTTGTTCGTAACTCAATGACGACTGATTGATTGGATTTGTATGCTTGGTTAGGGGTTTTGCCTCTTTTGCTTTAGGGGGCCGAACGAAGGAGCGAAGGAGCTTAACAAGAACATCTGTTAAAGATGGATTTACATACGCAATGAATGACGAAGGATTTGGTCGACATGGAAGGGACATGGCAGAACAACGGAATGATTAATCTACGCCCTGACCTTTGGCGGTGACGCTTATTTATTGGGTGTTAAGAAATGGGTATGACTTTGTAACTTGATATTAAAAGGGTCGTTGTCGTTTGGTATGGGATTTTTAATGAATCACTATGTATACCATCGCGCGTGTCTTTAATAAGATGACAAATGAAAACGAACTGCGGTGCTGAGATACAGAGATTATAAAGCCACGTGCCTTGGGGAGATACATAGCTATCTGTACTATCTGTAGAGTGGGTTCTTGGTTGTGATGGTGGTTGTTGCTATTCTTTGGAAAGATTTTCCACCGAAGCTGCAAAGGCTTAGATACAACCAGATTGGCGAATTTTGAGAGGGATTCAGACGATAGTAGTCATCCCATCTCAAAACTCGTATTGCAAGAATAGGGGCTTTGTACTGTCTTGTTCCACAAGCATGTGGGCATGATGTTCCACTGTATTTCAACTTCGAAATAAGGGCTCTAAGACTGTCGAGAACTACCAACATTGGACTCAATCAGCTCATAGTCGCGGACAAAATTTTTGCCTTCAGTAGTCATTCTACAAATGGCTTTAAAATTCACTTTAAAGGCTCTTATGGTTGTAGAGTCATGCCTACTTAGTCGAAGTACATAGATAGTTATACCTAGTTTCAACTTGAAATGAGCTTAGCTAGTCCCAAAATCCTCAGCTGTGAACATGAAGAACTTACTTACTTAGGTGGCGCTACAGCCTAGGAAGAAGAAGCTCTGTCGATTTTCGTAAACCGGTGAGCAACTTCGTATAGAAGGCCGGGAGCCATTAAATGCAGTTGATGAACTTCTTCTAGCAACAGCATTGGAGACTTCATTCATCTGAATAGTTGCCTGGATATGAACCAGTCATAGATTAGCATCACTGTAGCTCTGATTAGGCTTTCGAAACCTTCATGGCTTTTGAGATAGTCATTTCAGTCCTTACTAGGACTATCTGAACAGATGTATACGGTTTCTACACTTTCTTTAGAAGGATAGAGAGTGTAGAGAGTCTACTTTATATAAGATAGTCTCTCCTGGCTTCAAGGCAATCCACTTTGATGCTTTCCTCCGAGCGACCTAGAACGAAGATCCGAAGTAAGTGCATAGAAGCAGACATTGTCGAGTATCCTTTCCTTGTTTCATATGCTGCTTTGAAAACTATTTAGCTTTTCATTCCTGAAATTTTTCTGACTTCAATTTCAATAAAGATATGTAAAGGAAGAAGGTACAGAACGGTTTCCATGGAAGCCATATGAGTTGTTTTCATCACTTCTGTAGCACAAATACTTAAGAGGTTGGAGATTGACTCTTAAGGATGTTGGCTCTTGGTAACTGCTCCATGGGTTAGAGAGTTCCAGCGTACTAATCTTGGATTAAGTTTCCACTGTTAGAGATCTTACTTAGAAGTTTAAGAAGGCTTGTTACTGAACATGGTTAGTCCAGGTCCAGTATTATATTATATTTGTACGCACAATCATATCTGTCTTAGATGGATGGAAGCATAATTCCTGTTCACTGCATCAAGAAAAGACTGCTTTGAGTAAGTACAGGTTTCATAAGATGAAAACTGGTGCAACATTGCTATACCCAATTGCTTTCGTTACAAGTCTAGCCAACAAAGAATCAACTAAATGGTTTCTCAAAGTAAGAAAGCATACCTCTCTATACAGAATCTCTAAAGCAGCTCTAGTGTGTCAGATTCAATTCTGGAAAAGGTAAGACGCACACTCAATGACAATGGACGTACATACCATATTGCTAGAAAATGTAGCTATTATACAAGACATACGGAGTGGTTCATGTAAGTGCGGTTTTCGGCCCGATAAATGCATAGCCGGTGCATACAAAGATAAGCCTTCTACTTCAGAATTGGCAATGATAATAGTGTCTTCCAAGCCAAGATCACAGCCTATCCGGGCTGCAAATAAACGAATGTAATCCATAAGTCTTGACTCTTTGCATTGCCAGTTAGACAGCCATTAAGGACAAGTAGCAATGGTGTAGTGTTTGATTGTGATCCGAACCATCCAGGTTTGAGACCGGGCAGGGAAAAGAAAACACAGCTACCATACCATACAAGAGAAACGAATAAAGACTAAGCTTCTCCAACCACTGCACTAAAATGGAAATCTGCTTGGTGATACAATGAACAAAATCGAAGTCTGAGTGCTTCTGGGATTTGGATTACTTTTTATGAAAAAAAAGGTCTCAGTTAAGTCCATATTACCTAAATTAAGTTCGTATAGCCAAAAACGACATGCAAATGTCCACTTTCACGAAAGGGATCGGCCTTACATCCTATAAATTCTAAGAGAGAAGTTCCGCAGAGCTGGACTAGTAAGTTGTGCTACTGTTTGAGGGTCTACATTTGTATCCTCATCTGGGACAAGCCGGAAATTATAGGGCACCCATCAGTACCTAAGGATGTAACTAATCTCGTGATGTAACAATTGAGACACTAAGACATAATAGACAGCTCATATGTACATATGTATGGACCAGACATCGCGGTTCTCAGTGAGCTTTACAAACAACTGGACGAAACTGCATGGACATCGGGAACTACAGGCAAAACTACGTTCTGGATATGTGGTCGACGACCTTTTGAAGAAATTATGGAAACACACAGGCTTCGATATATAGCGTACACTTCTTCTGCTTCGCGCATCCAAGCCTTACTCAAGAAGACAACCTAGTCGACAATGTAAGCTCTGCTAGAGGCAAAGCCTGCTTGTTATTGCTGGTGACTTCAATGCGTGGGCGGTAGAATGGCGCTCGCGCAATACAAACACCAGAGGAACATGCTACTTCAGGCGTTCGCATTCTGGAAGCAAGTTAACTATATATAAGAACGAGAGAGGATCCATTGTAGACATTACCTTCGTAAGCCCACTTTTAGTTCTGACTGGTCCATGGTAACTATGCTCCGAGTACACGCACAGTGATCATCAGGCAATTAAATCATGACCAGTTATGGTGGAACAAGTCGAGCACCAAGCAGACAATCGCAGCAAAGGGGCTGATGATGGAAGATGTATCGCTGTGAGGAAGAGCTGCCGATAAAGCGAAACACCTCATAGATGGATTTAATGAGCCTGCGACGCTTCGATGCAGTGAAAAACTGGCAAGGTGCACCGGCCACTGATGTATTGGTGGAATGAGGAAATAGTCACACCCCACTGCACGCAAAGTGCCACCGAGCGAGGCGACTCTATCAGCGTTCCAGAGAAAGTACTAATCACAAGGGACTCAGCGAGAGGTATGCAACTGCAAGACGATAGATAGATAGTTGCCATCCGAGCGACCAAAAAGAGAAGCTTCATCGATTTGTGCAATGAGACCGGTTAAATCCCATGGGGCAGAGCCTACCAAGTCGTAATGCGGAAATTGAAGAATGGCTGGAAATCACAGCCCACGTCTGCAGCTTTCTTGGAAAATCATTAAGGTAGCAATAAGAGGATGCCCCTATATATATATTTACAGACTCTTACCATGCGTGTTTAAAGAAAGGAGTATTTCCAAACTAGTTTTTTTCTTAGGTGGCTCTACAGTTCGGGGTGAAACTGGGCCTCCAATAACAAGCCTTCCCAGTTAGCCCGGTCCATAGCCTCCAGTTGCACACTTAAAGCCGGTTGAGGTCTTCTTCTACGCGCCATATTAGGCGAGGTCTTCCTCTACTGCCTTGATGTGTCCAAACCATTCGAAGAAGCAGAAACTGGTTTTAATACCGAAGGGAAAAAGGACCCTTCACCGTATAGGCCATTGTGTATGTTGGATACCGTGGGGAAAGTATTAGAGTGCATCCTCAGTGACTGGCTGGAAAGTGCGATTGTTGACTCAGGAGGACTCGCAGATCATCAATACAGTTTTCGAAATGAGCGCTCTACAATCGGCGCTATAAATGAAGATGTAAACACAGTGAGAAAAGCCCCATCCAAGGAGCACGATGAAAACGTGGCAGTATAAAGTACTGCAATATGATCCCATCAGATGTTAAAAATGCGTTTAACACTGCGAACTAGAGGAATATCCTGCAGTCACTCACCACCAAAAGGGTGTCGAAATACTTTCAAAAGGTTCTGATTGACTACTTCAGCAATAGAGTACTGTTCATTGATACCGACAATACATACTGACAGGTGGCGTCATTCAAGGCTCTATATTGGGTCCACCACTTTGGAACTTTATCTACGATGATGTCCTTCGACTGCGAATCCCAAGATCATCAAATATAATTGGCTTTGTTGAAGACATAGCCATCGTCGGAGTGGGAAAACTCATAGAAAAAGTGGAGCACGACTGCAATGAAGCTACAAGGACCGTCCAAGACTGGCTAACAAGCATGGGCCTAAAGCTCGCGGAAAAAAGACGGAAGTAGTACTTATAAGCAGCAGAAAAGGAATAGAGACTATAAACGTAACCGTCGGTGACCAAGTATTGACTTCTAAGCCAGAATTGAAGTAGCCGACAAATCAGCAAAGGGAACCGCTGCTCTGACAAGGATGGGGCCAAATATTGTTGAGCCGAGATATAAGAAAAGACTACTACTAGCAAAAGTCGGGTCATCAATAATGCTGTATGGGTCTCAAATATGGGCTAATGCTATGGAAAAAAAATATATACCAGAGTTAGTAGAGCTTTCTAAACGACTTCTCTGACTGGACCTACTACCACAAGAAGCACAAGAGGAGTACCTGGCCAGAAGACCAAATTAACGACAACGCCAATCGACAAACAGCCTGGAATGGGAAAGCTTAAGGAAATAGCCACAGAGATGGGACTGTTAAGAAAAAGGACGCTAGACGTATAAAATTATACCCAACATCGAAGTGTGGATCAACAGAAAGCATGAACAATTGAACTTTTATCTGACGCAGATTCTCACAGGACATGAATGCTACAGGGCATGTTTCCAACCCAACCTGCCCGGGAACAATTGAAGAAGTTGAATATATTGTGTCCTATTGCCCTCGGTACGAAGCCAAGGCTGGATGAAGTTTTAACTCCAGAAAATATGATTAGCCAGATGATTAGCTCGGAAGATAGTTGGAACGCCGTCAGTCACATAAAGCGATTATTATGATGAAGCAGCGATAAGAGGACCGACAACGGAGTACAGTTCAGGAGACTCCAACTGGTAAGACAACCAGACGAACTCTGAACAAACCGACCCAGCGAAGTAATACTTAAAGGCAGTGCCGCATGGAGAGTGGCTGAAGTGTGCTGGTTGTGGGTTAGTACGTAGGTTCCTGGCATCGATTATTCAAGTTTGCGAATTGTACATGTATAGTTCGTAGAGTTCCTGTCTTCGGCTTTGTTAAAGTGCATGCTTCTCTGCCATAGAACAGGAATGGGATAATGAGGGCCTTATAGAGTAAGTATATAGGTAACCAACCCCTTTGGAAGGTCTTTGGTGATAGCATACGAGATAAGATTGTTTGTTTTCTCACTAAAGCACTTCCTCTTGATCCAGGTACTAGCGAACGAATTCCCTAGGTGAAATCAACGGTGGCGTCTACCAGTTCCAGTCAGGCTGAACTATTAGTGTTATCCCTGCATGAGCTGCTTAAACATATGTATATATTTGAATCCTCGGGTTAGCTATGAATCCTGAAAACAACACCTCAGCAGAAATAAAACGAAGAATAAATCTTGCCAATCGTTGTTTCTTTGGGCTTAAAAGGCATAGAGAAGCTAGTAGAGCCCTATGCTGAAAAACTAAGGAGATTCTGTAGAAAATTTTTATCATCCCAGTCCTGCTTTATGACGCTGAAACTCTAACAACTCGGCCATCCTCAAACGATCGTGTCCTCACGATCTAATCCTTTCGTGTCGCTCATGTCCTCCGAGCGACACATTAAGATTAAGGACCCCCATGCTGTTGGTAGTTTTAACGGCTCGCAGTATGGTGTACTTGGTGAAGTTGTCGACCAAGGTTAGGACGTATCTAGTCCCAGTTTCCCTTTGTGAAAGGTCCAAGATGGTCGAATGGAAGAAGAACACGTTCTATGCTATGAAGCTCCCCCTCGGATCTGCCACCTCTGCTCTTTGCGTGTATGCGAACTTAACGCACGACTTGATGTAGCTCTTTGTGAAGCCTCTCATTTCTGGGAACCAAAACGTCTGCCTTATCCTCTTAAGCGTCTTCTCGTCAGCCAAGTGTCTAACGTCATCGTGGCACAATTTCAAAATCCTCCATCTTATGGCCTTGGGAACCACCCACCTTCTTTGCCAAGGCTCTACCTCTTGATAGATACTCAAACTGCTCAGGGATATCAACCTGAGGTCAAATCACTACAAGGTAGGGCAATGAATTCAGCTGACAACACTGCGTACACGTTGGACTCTCTAGCAGCGTTTACGTTACATCTCCTCTATTAAAAATGTTTTCATACTTCTCTGTTTATCTTTTAAACCTCCTTCGGGTCTAGGACTGGCAAAATGGTTATGAAATTATAAAACTAACAAACCAAATTCTAGACTCCTTGAAATTTTCAAACAATAACATTGCCTGAGTGCCTGCACAGTGCACACTCAATTGCTCGCTCGAACAGCAACATTCAACTTGCGAACGGTCTTAATTAAGCAAACTTAATGCAGACGACTCCTAAGCTTTCTTAATTAAGATTTAACATCTCACTTGAAACTCTCCATACTCCAGGGCAGAGTAACTACCACTCAGCATCGTTGCATAATAGATGCAAATGCTAAGCAATTTGCAATCGTTACAGAGACTGCAGCAACAAGTGAAATCTTACTCTCAGGTCATCCAGGTTCCATCAAAGGAAACTATTTCATCCTCAGCTCACTCTCTATTCAACGTTTACAACAGGAGCTTACACAATGCCAAGACGCCCATTTATAATGAATAAAACTTTTCATTATGCAACCTCTTTGATTCGAAAACAATCTCCAGCCAGCGCCAACGCCAACACCAGTCTCCACCGTCTCAACCACCTCGACGTTACCCCCAACACTGCTGTGCCTTGAGTTGGAAATTAATTTTTGCCTTTTTATTCATTTCGAGTCCTTAAAGGGAAATAATTTCTCCACCACCCCTGATGCTAAGAATGCAGTCGGGATGTTTACCGCATTCCCGTCCGGCATTCAGGATTCATAAATTTTCGCTACGTTCACACTTTAAAGACTGTGGGTGGGGGGGAGGGTTTGGTACCCAAGAAATGTGAAGTCGGACCGTAGATATACGAATCCAAAAGTACCACTCGACGACTTGCAAAGTGTACCACTTATAAGTGTCTTAACAGATGCCACCATCGAGGTGGTTCCTCATTGCTTTCGAGGGTTTTCCCAAGTTTTGGCTTTTTGAAAAACTCTCAACTTAGGGTTCAGTACTGAGGGGTGGAGGGATCGGTGCCGCTGCCGGTGTGAACTTTCATAGAACACAAAAGGACCCCGGTCTATTACGAGGAGGTGTAGTTTTCATTTGCAAATTAGAGAAAGATGAAGTGAGTCCTACTGGAGAGATGTGGTAAAAGTTGAACGCAGGGCGAGGTTGTGGTGAGATAGCTATGATTGTAGACGTGTGCAGTAAATTAGGCACTTTTAAGTCGCTTTCACTTTTAAATTGAGATGGAGATGTGTTTTGCAGTTAATTTTGGAAAAGAAAATGCAAAAAAATTGGGACTGGTGGTATAAACTGCGGGAGAAGGAATTTGACGTCAAAAGTGGGTCACCGCAAGGCTGCGTACTATCACCACTGCTATTCTTTATTAGTATTCATTGAAATTCGTATTTTCCATTCATGCTTGCCGTTGATCACATACATATTTAAACCATCTAGTCTAGGTTGCTTAATCTTAACGCCAATAGATTGTGTGCAACAAGTGTCCGTAAATAAAGCGAGAGACTGCAACCTTGCGGGCAGTCTCTATTAACGCCTGTCATAACATGGCGAACACAGTCCGCATCTACAACTTAAGTCCTATTCATCAACACTGTCCTGATCCACAATACCAATGTCTCACCTACCCCGTGTTGTCTAACAGAATCCGACATGCAATCAAAAGTCGCATTGTCGAACGCGCCCTCTATTTCGATGAGAGTATCGTATCCTATCGAGCGTATATTCAATTCTAGATTTTGAAGCGCAGTCTCAAAACTGGTATGCATATTGCTTCTTCTGGTCGCTGAATGGTGCTCTAGGAATGGGCTTACGGTCAATCCTTTGAAAACTGAGGTTGTTCTCTTCACGTGAAGGAGGATTGTAACCGATCTGACGCAGCTAGCACTAAAAGGCGTTACTATCCAGATCTCCGATGAAACGAAATATCTGGTATTGATCCTGAATAAGAAACTTCTTTGGGCAAAGCACGTTAAGTTGAAGGCATACAAAGCTCTCTTAGTTTTCTGGTAGTGTAAGCGTGCTTTTGGCCAGATTATCATCGAAAAAGATCCTCTAGATCTATGCAGCTATGATTAGACCTTTTCTAGCTTATGCGTCGGATATTTGGTGGAGAGGGGCTTTGTAAGTATGTGACTGCCTTCTGCACCAAAGAACAGCCTGCCTCGGGGAAGCTTTCCCGAGTATGCCTGGCTCTGCTCTAGATGCTTTGCTTGATTTCCCTCTCCTTGATAATTTCGTCATAGGCTACACTATCAAAGCAATCTACCATCATAGGCACGGTGGCTTTTGGTATCATCCGCATTGGAGTTTCGATGACCTTGCACGAGACTTATCCTACGACCCTGGTTCCAGAGATATGCCGTCTCATCCAATGACACCGGAACTTCGGCTACTGTGCCAATTTAAAGTCGACTTATCTTGCGTTCAGGACTGGCTTAGGCCATAGTCTAAGCCTGGACTAGGTTGTAATCGAATCTTCCCTGATGGCTTCAAAACAAGTTAAGGTTCTAGTGCTGATGTCTTCGTGCAGACCAACAACACTACACTTCAGTGCTCGCTAGGGAAGCGTGCCTCGGTTTTTCAAAAGGAGATCTGTGCTATCCTAATGGCTGCCGACTATATTGTTAAGAATAGGTGGCGAAGTTGGAGTATCTTCGTCTGTAGCGATAGTCAGGCTGCGCTTAAGGCCTTGTTGAACCCTTTAACCCATTCCACAATAGTTCGAGAATGCAAGAACTTTTTCAATTCGGTCGCTAGGACTATTTGACTCTTATCAAGGTTCCAGGTCACACTGGGATTGGAAATTAGATCCCCGATGAGATTGCTAAGCATGGCTCAGAGGAAGATTTCTCAGGACATGAACCAGCGTTGGGTTCTCCCTCGTCGCCGATCAGGTCCTTCTTATACGATTGGGTTTTCTTCGAACACAATTGTTTGTGGCACGTATGCTCCAAAACTTCCTCATCCATAGGTCTGCCGCATAAGAAATCAATAGCGTTCTTGCTGTCTCTCAGCTGAAAAGACTGTAGACATTGGCGTTTTTACAGGACACTTTGCTTTTGCCAAGCATCTTAGTACGCTAGGCTTAAGAAACACCACTGTTTGCGATACTTGTGGAGAGGGTGACAATACTTCGGATCATTTCCTTTGTTATTGTCCTGCCTTTCTTCAGACCAGGTGGCGGATCTTCGGTGCTGATGTGGTGAGTGCTGATACTGTAAGCTCCTTATAGCTAAAGTGCATTCTCGGCTTTCTCTGAAAGTCATTATTGAAGGCGTACTACCGATCATACTGCAGAAAACATTGGACCAGGTGGTGGTTGTGCGAACGATAGAAAAAAAATATACCCAAGACGTTGAAGGTGCGTTCAATAACGTCAGTACTGAATCGATTCAGGGAGAAATGGATAGTGACTATGTTTAAAGCCAGAATCACTTAATCGATCGTCGGTAACAGCAAACTCACCATATCTGTCGTAAGTGGAATTCCTAAGGGCGGTGGCATATCTCCTCTTCTTTGGCAACAAAATCCTGTCTAGACTTGACAGAGCTGGAGTTAAGGTTGTCGCGTATGTGGATGATGTGGTAATACTGGTATCAGAAATGTGTCCTTCAGTAATCAGTGGGATTATGGAAGATGCCTTGGAAAAGATTAGATTAGCAAATGGGCCACTGAATATAAACTCAACGTCAACCCAAGCACAACTGAACTGACCCTCTTTACCACTCAAACCAAAATACCAACCTCTACGCCTCTACGGCTAAACAACCAATTACTCTTCCTATCCTTTAGTGCCAAGTACCTAGGTGTGGTACTTGCTCTAAAACTTAGTAGGTACAGAAAGTCGGCCTAGTCGTCTATGCTTACAGCAAAACCTTCGGTAAGAAGTGGGGACCTAGCCCGAAGGTGGTACACCGCTGTAACGCATCCTATACTTTCCTATGGTTCGCTAGTCTGGTGGTCTGTGTTAAGGAAAGAATACAACATCAAACTTATCAACAAAGTGCAAAGAACTGCATGTTTACGCGCAACGTGTGGTATGAGAACAAGTCCAATCGAGGCTTTAAACTTAATACCTATTGTACCTTTAACCACTCGACCTTCATATTATGTTATTATCATTATGTGGTGCGGTCAGATTAAGAGAAACAGGGTGCTAATGTACCAAACTTTATGGTCACAACAGCATCCTTAATCTGTTACCACGAGATCTGGTAGCTAATCTAACCGACTATATAACTCCCAGAGTGAACTTCAGAAATGACGTCACGGTCACCGACTGTTTAAAAATGGATTGTGTGATAGGGACAGGGATATTCTCTGATTTCCTTAACATATCCATGTCTTACCGGCTTCCTGACTCATGCAGCGTCTTCCTTGCTGTACGTGAGGCTTGTCGCCATCCTCATTGGCAGTCAGGCATTGCAACTACATCCTCGAAACTAGTAGAACAGTGTAAAGAGGAACTTGCCTCACTAGGTCAACGATTAAGGATCAGTCTCCTTTAAATGCTGGGTCACAATAACATTGAAAGAAATAAGCGAGCTAATGATGAAATGATCTGCCATTGGATGGTTCCTTGCGGAGGTGGTGAACGTCACGCTGGGGGGCTCTTAAGAGTAGAATCTTTGTGCACCATTAAGAGCTGATAGTAGTTAGCAGAGGTTACGGAACTGTGTCATATGCAGGCAGATGTGGCCCAAATACTACTTGAATGGAACACAAGAACTATTAAACAGAAATCATGCAGATATTGCAAGACTTCTGGCCACTGGCCCATTCGGGTTCTTGCGGCCAGAATAGGCATTCCGTTTAATGCACAATGTCACAGATGTAATATCGATACCATAAAGGAAACAATTCTACACTTTCTTTGCAAGTGTACGGCTCTAGACAGGGCCAGACAGCGCACATTGGGTAAATCCTTTTTTGACAACCTAACAGAGTCCTAAACATAACGAGGTGGATTTGAATAATCGTCGCTCATTTTCCTTATCTCTATTAGTTAACACCCTTCTTACATCCGATAGGTCACTTGTGTGGTGGTACTAAAATGGCGCTAATTATGTTTTAGTACGGCTTGCTGATACAACCACTTCTACCTACCTACCTACCTGCTAGCGCTTTCTATAGGGAAGGAGAACCTCAATCAACATAAGGTATAAGGAATAGAAAAGTCCCCCTAAAAGTAGACTACGGATACCAGAAGTTTTTATCCCAAGGATATCTTACAGAAAAATCTATTCCAGTGCATGATATCTGGGGACATTCCAGATGCAAATAAAGGACACTCTCAACACCGCCGAATTTATCGTTCAATTAAACTGAGTAACTAGGAACCGGGTGCCACAACTATTGGTCAGATCTTTTACATTTGGGTAGTAATAAAACCGTCAAGGAATCCTTAAGGATTCGTGCATTTTTTAAACGACGTACATATGTATGTAGACAAATGCAACATTCATAATAGTGTCAACGTCCACCATGGCATGTATCAGTATCATGCAAAATGCAAACGGTAAACGGCTTGGTCCATCCAACCCAACATGTCAACAAATAATAACAAACCAGAATATTCAATGTGAATTCCTAAAATCCACACACAAACAGAACGTAACAGTATTTCAAGCCTCAGCTCATTCCATGGCTCATCAATGCAAATAATCGGCATACCTAATTCCTCAGGTATTAACCCTCTTACGGCTAAACATTAAAATGCCTGAACACACAATAAATACCTACCATACACGATTTTAACATCCTCATCAAAGTCCTGCCCCCACTACCGTTGGCTGGACAGTCTCCGTACGTACGTACCCGTGGCTCCATCAAATTTCTCTTCCAAAGCATAAATTGCAAATTAATTAAAATTTCAGCGCGCACAATATGCATGCCAGAGAGCTTTTGTGAACTGGAATTGGACCGTACCCGTACCCGTACCCCTTCATCCCACTTTCCATACTGTATCTGTCGCTCTGTAGTACCTATGTATGTGTGCGGTATGTTTGTGTGTAATTGCTTGAGCATTAACTCCTTTTATGGCAGCAATAAATAACAAAAACCATCGACACATGGCACACGGACTCGGAGCAACCAATTAAAAGTGAAATGTCTCATTGCGAAGTTATTGACCAGCGATAAATTACCCCAACGGTACCGAATGAGTATCTATGTATAGACACATACTAACACATACATCAGTGTATGTGTACATTGAAACGTAAATCGTCCGAAAACATTGGCCTTTACCATTTCTAGGTGATTGCGGTCACTAAGTGGAGCGCACTACATACCATCCACATCCCCATCCCCATCTCCATTCCCATCCCCAGGCCAACGTGAACATCGGACTGGTTTTTCTATAATATGTCCTTCTGTCTATTCATTACGTATTGAGGGCTCTCAACTAATAAAAGTTCATTTATAACTTCGGGTATATGGGACATATGACATTGGCCCATTAGGACCGGTCTACCAGACCTGAGAGCAATGGTAATTATATGACAATCGGTCGGTTGTCCGCTTCATATCCGTATTTGTCGGAGTGGGCAATCGGGTAAGCTTATTAAATTACATGGTGGACAGAGGAGGAATCGATTTACGGTAGAGATTGCCAACGAAGGAGTGCGCTCAGGACTTAAGTTGACAGGAAGGTCGAACAAGTGGACGATATCAATAAGTTTCATTGTCTCGAATGGAAATTATTCCACTCGCCGAGGATGGGGAGTGGAGAGCAGTTAAATTGTTTTGTCAGGACGAAATGAATTTTGATGTTGGAACTGTTCTCCGGTATTCAATAACGGAAAAGGTACATGGCACAAGTTTGTCTTTTCTCTGGGAAGCCCCATTACGAAGGACAGCTTGTTTAGGTTCATTTTAGTGAAGTATTACTGAATGGAATGGAATTTTGTAAAATTTTTGAAGATGACACTCTCCGAAGGACATTGTAAGTGTTTATGGAGAAATAATATTTCAAAATGACTGAGTAATATATAAAAACCGGTGTCAAGGATTCTGTATTCATTTTAAGGCACGTTTGAACCATCAATCTATTATTATTATTCGTTTAGGAATCCTTTGAAAGAATGATCGATATCCAATCCACATTCGTAACTGCGATGGCACTCATCATCAGTCTTGTAATACATAAGCCTATTCTAATATATAGGGCGCCACCCTGTTGATCGGTACTAGACGTTTCACTTTTGGAACGATTCTAAAGGTTACAATGACTAGAACCTGTATTTCTGACGAACTCCAGTATTTTTCCGAAACTATAACGTCTAAGATAACTCAGTCCAGAACGTGTCTTTCGAGGTATTCGTATCTTAGCGCCCCTAATGCGGGACATTCGCAGAGAAAGTGCTCGAGGCTTTCTACATCTTCCTCGCATCCCGAGCAGGTACTTGATGTCACCAGTCTAAGTCTATATGCGTGTTCGTTCAGGTTGATGTGTCCGATGGATCTATACATCCTTCTTAATTGTCCCCCGCCTAGATCGAGCGCCCTCTTCGCCTTACGGTTGCAAGGGCGCTTCATGGCTTTGACAACTTTGCAAGTTTACAGTCCTTTCCACATGTATTCGTGGTGTTTTGCGAACTGGCTACCGTATGCGGTTTTAACAACCTTTAAGGTTACTTCTAGGGTTGTAACCGTAGGTATATCTATGCGTCCGCCTCCTTCCTCGCCAGTTCATCCACAGATTTATTCCCTGGTATATTGCAGTGACCAGGTACCCAAATCAGGTTGACTTGAGAGGAAGTTGCAAAGATATTAAGTTTTTCCTTGCATTCCTTCACCAATTTCGAGTTGATTCTTGTATTTGCTAGTGCCCTTAGGGCTGCTAACTTCTGTCCGAGCGGAAGTTAATGCAGTTGCCTTGGGTGCCGATACTAAGTGGTAGTTTTGCGCCCTTCAGTATAGCAAAAATCTCTGCCTGAAAGACAGTCAAAAATTGTTCCAGATGGAATGCGTGATTGAGAGGTTTCAGCAATAGACCCCGCCTACCATTCTCTATCGATGTGTGATCCATCCGTGTACACTTCTATTCCATCCTCGTATAGAACGACAGAGCCTTGCAACCATTCTTCGCGTGTTTGGGGACTTGAACTGTGTACCTTGTGTAAAATGGTATTCTTCCTTACTTAAAAGGTCGTTCGGATGTCTTACGAGTCCAAAGGCCATCTGTACTTTCTTCCAGATAGCCCTGTGCCCCGTTGCGGTCAGAGCAGCAAGTCCGGCTGATCTTTTCACCTCTAGTCCTATAGGAAGTACGTTCGAGATTCTCTCCATGGCTGCTGTGACGGTACTGAATTAGGATCCGTAAATTCCTAGGCCAGCCATACGTTGGATGTTCGATAGAAGTGAAATGGCGTATTTCCTCTCTACTATAGGCCACTATACAGACACTCCATAGAGTAAGATGGGCGGTGCAAGTGTAAATCTAGTAGACTTGCTTCAGTTTCAAACCCCACATCTTGGCAAAAGCCCTGCGGCTTATCCAGTACGCCCTTCTAGCTTTCGTGATTCCGTTTTCTAGATTTCTTCTCAAAGTTAACTTGTTGTCCAGGATGACCCCAAGATACTTTACATCGTTTTTTAGGTCCAGTTTTACTCCCCTTCAAGCGGTGCAAGGAAGTCCTCCAGTTTGTATCTTCTCTTGAAGAGTACCATGTCGGTCTTTCCAGGATTGACGCCTAGGCCGCAGCGGTCCGCCTAACTTTGCGAAATGTTCAATGCCGACTGCATGAGCTCACCCAATGTGTTCAGATGTTTCCCCGTAATTAAGATTGAGTTGGCATCAGCATATGCTACATATGTATACATTTCTTCATTGCTTTCTAGTGTCTTCAAAAGTTCGTCCAATAACAGTATTCACAACAAGGGAGAAAAAATTTCCCCCTGAGAGGTCCCGTTCTGGACCCCACCTTTCCTACTTTCACTACCTATATCAGCTGTTATTATCCGGTTGGATAGCATGTGTTCAATGAAGTTATTTACTACCTTTCTCTTACTGTACCTGGAGAGGGCTTCCATAATACCTCGTAGCTTGATGTTATCGAAGGCTCCCTCTATATCCAGGAAGACATCTAGAGCAGCATCTTTGTACTTAAAGACATCTTCGATGGTGTGAACTACATCTGTAAGAGCTGTTTCCACGGACTTTCCTTTAGTATACGCTCGCTGCTTGATGCTCAGAGATGATATGGGTAGATTTCATCTGACATGTTCGTCACAAATCCTTTTCAAAGTTTTTATAACTATTTATAGGCAAGTTATAGGTTATAGGTTGTACATAGTCATGAGTTCATCATAAAACACTAGGCACCTTAGTGGGCCCATCGCGATCCCTAAGGAATGTTCACGTTCAGAAACCTTAACCCAATTCGTTCATACATTCAATTTTCTTAAAGAACCCAAATATGTCCTCAATTTTGTTCAGTGAACCAACCTCCTCCAAGTTGTTGAAAAAGTACCTTCCGAGGTACTTTAGTCTACTCCGAGCAATGGCTTGACATTCACAGAGTAGATGAGTAATATCCTCTGCATCAGCACAATACTTGCATGTGTCCTTGTGGGTTAAACTTAATCTAATGGTGTGATTCCTCAGAAGGCATTGACCAGAGGGGAACCTTATCGCTATTCTTACCTTTGATCTGCTGAGTTTTATTAATTATCCAGATTTTTTCCTTAGAAACCCTGTGCCATTCTAAGTTTGACCATCTTAAGTCGGCCATTTTGATAATGAATAAATCTCTTAGCCACGGCCATTGGTGGTCTAATGCCTTCAAGTATATTATTTACCGGGGGCTCTGCTCCTTTTTTGTCCAGTAAGTCGGCACTTTCCTTACTCTCTATATCACAATGTCCAGGAACCTAACATAATCTGACTCGGTTCTGCGAATATAAAGCCCTGGGCACTGTACGACAACTCCTGATTCGGTTCAGATTTAGTGATGTAGGACTCTATCGCTTTTAGCGCAGCCTGAATATAAATATAGGTGGCGATATTCTTGTTGCATAGTGATAATTTATATGCAGAGTCGAGGCAGATATTTGGCAGATATTGCCTTTCATTATTAACCTCAGAGCTTGTACTTTAGATATTAATAAAAATATCACCACTTTTCCTAAAAGTGTTGCGATTTTCTATTGATTTAAAATGACACCTCTTGTTGGATGTGGTGTTCTACTTTATTCTCCAATTTTTAGTCCAAATGTCCCGCTGCCTGCTTGTAAAATAAATTTTGAAAACTCAAACGTTACAATAAATGTGAGGTTTGACTTTAAATTTAATTTCCTGTTGAAAAACTATCGCGCCCCCATTTTAAATTCAATCACCCGCAAGCCATTTAGTCCCTTCCCATCCCGTCATCCCAGTCGAAAGCAATTCCAAAAACTCTCGCGCCTATCCTATCACAAAACCCCAACACAATAATTTTTGAAATAAATGAGAATGCAAATTCTGTCGGTAAACGACTCCATTGGCATTTAAAATATTCACCGCCTAGTATAAACATCGATATGATGATTAAAACTGTATCTGAATCTCGAATGTATCTCTCACTCTCTCGTGTTTTTTCTCTTTCTTCTCATTTCATGCACTGTATCCGCATCCGGAACTCGCACCGAAATAATTTTCTAAAATTGGAAATCACTATCGGCCAAACACCACCATAAACCGCCACAAACACCAATGCCGCTTCATAACCAACACCACCGCCAACAATCCTGACGCCAATCCCCTGACGACGACGACAACGACGCCATTGAACACCAAAAACCCGAAAACCCACAATCAATTCGGATCGCAATTACCTCAACCGGATGTTTTACGCGCGTTTTAAACAAAAATACCAAACCCCAACAACATCGATGACCATCACACCCCCAAATGGACGCCCACCCGCCACCCCAAACTGTTTCCGGTACCAACCGACGACGCACGGCTCTCTCGATAACGATAACACTCATCCATTCCAACCCCCGCCCATCCAAATGGCTGGCGTCGCCCTCCAGATACGACTCACCACGGATAAATTGAGTTTTGATTTAGTGCCAGATGTCACGAATAATGTCACCCATTCAACGGTAATTAAAATCAATCGGCCCACCTCATGGCACTCCGTCGAGCTGGACTACAGAGCGGGCGAAATTAAATTCACCGTGGATTATAGGCACACTCTTAGCCAGATGTTCGGGCTGACATTTAATATCGGTGACAAGCTGATAATTGGCAGCAGTCTGAAGTCACCCGCGTCCGGTCTGGTCGGCTGCATCCGGGATATCGAAATCAACGGTCATCTGATTGAACCGCGTCATGTGGTCAAGACGGAACGCGTCGTGGGCGAGGTGGCGCTCGATAACTGCAATTACATCGATCCGTGCAAGAGGCCAAACACATGCGAGCACGGGGGCAAGTGCTTCGTGAAGGACGATCGGGTGACGTGTGACTGCAAGGATACGGGTTACATCGGAAAGAATTGCCACTTCACCAAATACCGAAAGACGTGTGAGGAGTTGGCATTGCTCAGCTATACCAAGTCGGATGTGTATCTCATTGACATCGATGGGAATGGAGTGTTTCCACCGGCTCATGTCAAGTGTGATTTTCAGAGTTTGGAGAATGCCACCAAGACAATTGTGGAACACAATCTGCCGAGTCAAATTGATGTGAGGTCCTCGAAGGAAATGGACTTTAGCTACAACATCAGGTATAGAGAGTTCTCACCGGAAATGCTGCAGGAACTCATATCACATTCGTTGTACTGTACACAGTACATCAAGTATGATTGCTTTAAGGCGCCACTGGAACTGCACTCGGCGACGTGGTTCACATCCTCGAACAATAATAATACCGTGGACTTTCTGGGAAATGTTAAGAGGTGAGTGATGCATTGCTTTTTACTTCTTTTTTTTTATTAGATTTGGTTTAGAATTAGTCTAGGGTAAGGGTTGAAAGGAATTATGATGAAAATGGATACCTAGGGATAATGTATGTTCATTAAGGCCTGTGTAGGTCCTTGAATTATTGCCATTTTCTATAGATGAGTATGCGAATTGCCCACATTCAATTGAAAAAGGTTAACAAGGGCCTACACCGTCCTAATGGGAGATATTTTTTAAACCTGAATGGGTAGCTTCTAGGAACACTAAACTGTACTTAGCGTGGGCAGTGTAAAATCAACTTCTCACAACAAATTCTTTATATATCCTTTGGGATGTCCATTATAGTCCATCCTACACTTGAAAGAAGTAGGAAGTGCTCCGGAATCATCTAAATCTACAATGTTAACTACGCCCTATTCCAAAGATTTGTTCAGAACCTATAAAGGGTCCCGCTCTTCCTTATCTTGGGAAAACTTTTCCTGCTTCGTTACCCACTATTTGGATATGGCAGGGTATCCAGTAGAGTATTTTTGACTCGTTCCTTATGTTTATTTAAATGTATTCGAGTCTATTAAATCTATTTCAGGATGTTCTGACTCCATACCCAAGGCAATTACATAAGCAGGATCCACATTGAGATAGATTATGTTTCGGTTTATGCGCATCCTCTTGTGGGAAATCTGTTCAATTACCGTTCCTAATCTAGGTCGTACTCCTCACAAATTTCCATAGATCAAGTCATCTTTGGCGTCTGCTAAGCGTCATTCCTTATAAAGCATGGCGGTAACAAAATAGATACACCTTCTGGTAGGAGATAGAATACATTTGCTGTCATAAGAGTCCTAGATTTTGACGTTAAAATAGCGATTTAATAGTGCGCCGGCTAGACTGACGGATTTCAAATCGTGGAATGGGCAATTCACCAGTGCTTCAGCTAAGATGAGAAAAAAAGTGGTAGACAGATTTAACCCGGTAGTCCAATCTCCATCATCATAGACAGGCACCTGATCAAAGCGTGATAGTTGACGGTATGACTCGAGAAGTTATTACGGCTGAACGGTCTCCAGATACGGCGCACTACGGTGGCGAAGGGTTAAAAAATCAGGTCGATGGAAGATTCTTGATCTAAAACTGACTAACCTCTTGGATCCAAAGTTGCCTCCTCTTCTATCAGCTCGAACAGGCTAAGCTAAGACTCGTGTTGTATTCTCGACAGAAGATGGCGTTATTTTTACTGCAAATCTGATTGAAGAGGGTGCTGTAACCTCATACTGTCGTAGCAAGAGAGAACAAAAATATTTCCAATTCTCCAACTACCTCGACTACAGAACTCGTTGAAGAAAAGATAAAAACAAAACCTCAATTGCGACTACTTTCCTAGTCCTAATGGCTTACTCTCTATAGTTCTAAGAAAGTTGTGTGAAATAGTTGGCCCAATCCCTCACGTCTTTCTTCCAAATTGATATCTCACAAGGAGTCATTCCTATACTTTGGAGTTTTGTCCCACACACAAAACGGTCCCAAGCTCTTTCGAAACATTGTTTATGATAAGGACAATGTTCAATACGGAATTCGTATATAACAGTGTGTACCTACGTATTACAGGATCCCAAAGAAGTCGTTGTAGTTGCCACCCAATTTAGCAAAGCCTTCGGTAAACTATCACTCGGGCTCATACAAAGTCCTCACTTTTCACTTTTGGAGTCCCTCAAGGTAGTCATTTTGGTCCTCTGTTTTTCATCTTGTCTATTAATGACGTTCATTGTATGTTTCATTGAAAACTCTTATCCCTAATAGTATCCAAGTTTGGTCACTCTTGGCTTGGACATTCGCATAGGAAGTGAGATGTGCTCTCTTCTGCGTCCGTGTCTGGTGGCATTCTTCTTCGGTGGGCCACCAAGACGATGTGGCTAGTAATAATCCCCGTGAAGAATGCTAGGTTGGGTCTATTAAGCGCTAAAATTTGCTTGGTCCTGGCATTGTCGTATTTTGTCCAAAGTTTTACTGGGGACACGACAAGATGATACTGCGCTCCATCTCTCATTAACTAGCATCGCGAAGGCTTGCTCTATATTGAACTTATCAAGAGCTTGGGGCAGTAGAACAGAGGTAACGACAATTGTCAGTTCCTGTCGGGACCACTTTCGTCCTAAATCGTCCACTCGTTCGTTTCCCCAAATGCCGCTGTGTCCTGGAACCCAAAGGAGTGTAACGTCGTGGTGTTGTGAGTTCTTCACGGCATTTTGAGTTTTTCGCAAGCTTGGGCCCCCCTCTCTTACCATTTTTATCCTTTCTGACGTGTTTTCTTGCCAGGAGAACTTACGGTCGAGTATGCAGCCGAAGTATCTAGCCTTATCTGGGACCGATCTTTGGGATTGTTCTCTTGTTAGTAAAGGGGAACACCTCTGTTTTCAAGGGGTTAACGTTTAACCCACATCTTTCCGTCCATTTGTGTAGGGTATTCAGGGCAAATTGAAGTATTTCGGTGATCAAATGTCTTAAGTAGGAACAAGGTAAGGCTAATCGGCCTAAAGTCTTTTGGGCTAGTATGTTTTCTTTACGCCTATAATCTGGTTGCCCAAGAGGTGGTTTGTGTTGCCTGTTCTGTCATAAGGGCTTTCTGCAGTTGCTGATGTTAGGATTATAGACCAAAATGTGTCCTAAAGAGGAGTTCTAGGGTTTAATGTGTCAACGATCATTCTGGTTTTCTGATGAAGGCTGGGACTCTGGGTTCCTTTGAAAGGATTTTTCGTAGTCTAGCTGCGTCTTTAGTGGACTCTATTTCACTGCTGAACTTGCTTTAGAGGGCCCTCTTGGCGGAAATTGTCTTTTTCTTGAATACACCTTTGCTTTCCTTGCAGCGGTTCCAGTCAGCGGGATCTTATCTGCGCTTGGCCTCGATGTACGCATTCTGTGCATTTTTCCGCAAGGTCGGGAGCTCGTCTGGCTACCATGTGGGGTTGTGCTACTTTTTGGCTGAATGAAGAACTGAGATAAGTGTTTTCAGCTCGCAGTCAATTCTAGAGTGGGTAGTTAGGATGTGAAGTTGAAAACCTCTCGAACCGTCTAAAATGCTCCTGAAGGGTTAATTATGCTAAAGCGATCACAGATCAGCTACATAATCATTGTCTTAACAGGACATTGTCTAATAGGCCCACATAGAAAAAGGTTGAGTTACTTTCCTGCAGGGACAGAGAGGGAACTATACTTCACCTCCTATACACCTGTTTCAAAGAACCTTGCTCAATTTATTTAGCAAACTGGCATCTTTAGACGTCATAGGCATCCTTTACTCCATTAGGTTTATGCAGGTTAACGTGACAGTCTGGACTATATACAGCCCCAATTAGACCAATAAATTTCCATTGTGTTACCAGAAGCATGAAAATCTCCAAGAGCTATCCACAGAACCCGAATTTTCTTAATATGAAGCGCCGGAGGTCACTGATTTTTGCGTTAGCCAGTTCGCCAAGGTTCTTGAAGAAGTAGACTCATAAATAGAATTTGCTACGAGCAGGAGCTTCAAACGTACAAAGAAGGTGTAGTATCGGATTCTCCTACTCTTTATCCATGCAGCATCTACAGATGTCATTTTCGAGGTTGCAGTGCCCTGTAATAACATCTACTATATTTGAGCGAGCTCTTTAGTCTAATAAGGCAGTTGGAACGTTTCTCATGCAAACTTTAGTAATAAAAGACATAGTGCCGTCTGCGCACCTGCGGTTGGTTAAGTTGATAGCATTAAGCTTAATCAGCATTGCAACAGCCTCAAGAGGTATACTGAGATCCACCTTATTCGGCAAAATCGTTAGGGTCGTACCCTGCCTACCGAGCTCGTTGTCGCTATGCGCCATCATACAATTAAGGTGAAATTTGAATTGTACTCTCTCCACCCATGTGGTCACTAGTCATCGACAATCTTCTAGTCGATCTACAGAGATTAAGCTACATCGCCTACATCTTATGACTTGCAGGGTATCTTACTACATGTGTTAGAATGGTGCCGCAAAGAAGCACTTTTAATCAATCCTTGCGTGACAATTCTAGGGCCTTTAACGAAGAGGAGACAGGTCAATCTTGAACCTATCATCATCAAAGACACCAAATTAGTCTATTTCAGTGAGGTAAGACCTCTACGTGTCTAGTTAAGCAACTTCACTGAAAGTCACACATCAAGTCCACCATTGAACATGCCACCAAGCCCATGTGCCAGAACTTGGGGTCTCAGTCCAGAAATGATGTACTGATTGTATGTAATGATGGTGACACCTTTTATCTCATGCGTGGTCTTCGTCTGATGGCAACTAAGCTATAGAAGCTCCAAGGAATTATCTGTATCGGTATTACAGGTGCCATGCACACCCGCTCTACGCAAGCATTAGGGGCTGTTGTTAGGCAAACACACCTAAAAATCTTCATCCCCGACATTATGGTCAGAGAATACTGTTTTGGAAAGTTATTTATGATCGAAAAAGTCGACCGTGAAAACTGGTCTAATGGTGTCCCGGTACTGGACTCAAGAAGTCTAGTCTGGTTCAACGACGAATTGAAGATGGAGTCTTGAATTGAAGCTTGCGTCTTTGAACCCAACATCAAAGTCTCGATACCTTAGAGAGCGTTCCATACAATTCAGATCTGCGCTAAACACTCGAAGTGGTGTTAAGGGCGCTTGATAGTAAGGCACCGCTTAAAGTTGCAGGCAACAAATCTGTAGATGGCCCCCCAACTAAGACCCTTTCAGAATCTACCTTCATAGGACCAGAGCCTTACAGAAACCGCAGAGCGAATTAATGATTGAGAACACAAACGTCTAGCCCACTCAGAAAATGTCCCTTTGGGGGTAACTTAAATATGAAAATCATCAGGAAGCTAGTAAGCTTTCTCACAGGCCACTGTGACCTGTAGTAGAATCTTAAAAAAAAAATCTGTGTCCAGAGATGGAATGGCGTTTCTGTTTGGAGGATGATGAATCATCAGAGCATATTCTCTGTGAAAGTGCCGGTACTACATAGGTTAAGAAGACGTATATATCTTCAACAAAGAAATTCTTTCGAGGGAGCTGGTCTGTCTGCTATATTAGGCAGAAACCATTTATCAGGATAAGGCTACTTAGAATACGACAGACCTTACATGGGCATCTAAAGGAGCTCATTATTGATTGGTTTAACTCACAATCTTGTATTCTTGGGCACGGATTTATGCGTTTAGCACTCACTCCAGCACTGAAATCAGATACCTCGATCCGATGGTTATAAGGCATTCATGAAGGATCAAACTACTGAGTAGTCAAGAATCCTGTTAAATGCGTCTTAACCTTGGCTAACCCCATCTTGACAGTGATGGTTAGGTTAGTATCGGCTGGCACCCACATGAAGGATGAGGGTTTTTGCCCAGCCAAATTCATCCAACTGCTGACTTTTTTTTCTACTAATATCCGTTGGTGCTTCGTTTGAATGTACAGCTATTGCATCTGAATAGGTAATCAAACTAGAACACATTCTTCAAAAACCAGCTGACCTTGGTTATGATTTAGTTGACCATTAACCTGCAGATACATATGGAAGTTTATAGATACATATGGACGTACCACAGCAGAAAACTTATATGACTCACTTCCTTACCACTTCTGAATAGCGTATGACTTGTAAATTAACGGCCATTCTCTTCAAATTGACAATGCAAGCAGTCGTTGAAGTTCAAGGTTGAACACGGTGTTTACATGCAAATAATTCAAACCAAGTGAACAATTAAACCAGCAAAAGTATGTAGCTACCTGACCTTCCTGTAGAACTTTCTAAATTTTATAAATTCGTCATGCACACTGACCAACCTATGTACACTACACGAATAAAAAATAAAAAAAAAATAAAACCAAGTGGCATTTTTAAACATTTTAAACAACAACCCAAGTCAAGTGTCAACATTGAAAAGTCCTTCATGTAAATATCCCAACCCAAGGACTTAATTTGAAAAGTGTGTAGGCCGAGACCACATTTCTAAATGCCTCCGAGGAAACAAAAAAAAAGTCTCTCTCTCTCTCTCCGCATACAACGCAAATATTTCCGTTTAATTAAAACGGAACTTTCGAAAATTTGTGGTAACTTTTCGAAATTAGATTCGGCCACACAAAGTACCACCGCGCCGGCCGATTGCTTCAAAGTGCACCGACACGACCACATTTATCAGCGCCGCCACCGTGTGTGTCGGTCAGTCGGCCCAATTACATATGCAATTATAATTAATTTTACAGATTAAATCGTAAATATTTAAGGACCTAATTCCGTGCCGGGTTATTGCGGCGTACATCATTTAGTCCGGACGACCAGAACTGAAACAATAACAGATTCAGTTGTCGCACGCCGCAGTCCATTCGCATGAATTCAACCATCCATGGGTCTGCATCGGGATGTTTGTGCAAACTTAATAGGAAATGCCTATCAATTTCTGTGCCGAGATTAATTACACAAAGTGTCATGATAAATCTAGGACAAGATCACACAGCGCGCAGCGTTGCGTCCGTCGTCCTTTCGGCAGGTACAACGTACACACACTCTCTCGCCGAAATGGGCGGGGGTGGGAGAGGCGCCATCAATTATGTTGACAATTTGATTGATTCTTAGTCGTAGGTCTAGGCGTCTTTCGCATACAATTAAACCCACTCTTGACGGTTTGGGTGACACGGTCCTTGTGTGCGGTCGAAATGGCAGCGCACACATCAACTGAACATGGACATGAAGGAACAAGGAGTAAGAGATTTGCGACCGCCTACGAAAACATATTAAGTCGGTCGGTTGACCTAATCCTGTTGAATGAGGTGGCATTAGTGAGGCTAGAGATTGGTTCCATGTCGATTTGTAACAACTCATGCGTGTGACATTAATTGTGAGTAGGTACACGACACAACACATCGTTTTGGCGTATAGTATGACGGCCGGCGGGATTCCGAATAGACTGGATAAACGCCCGGGCAATTAATCACGCTGAGACGATGATAATTGCAGATGAGGCTTCTTTTGATGGGACAATGATGAAATTAAGGCGCGCGGCTCTCCACCAAAATGGGAATTGTTAGAAACATGATAAGCATCTCTAACCCATTTAGGTATATGATGCATCTAATGAACCTTCTTTTATCTAGAAAGAGCTGAAACAAATATTAAAGGCAAGCACCTAGATGGAACGACTCTAAGCTTAACGAAGAGATTCATTTGTCATCAATGGATGAAAAGAAAAGCCACGCGGGCTCTAATGATTTGTCGGAGCCTAGCGGGCAAATCCTAGGGATGTAGCCCGATCATCCTTAGGTGGATGTACATATATTGGTATTTCGAAACCAATGATCACATATGAGCAAAATGAACCAATCTGGTCACCACGAGGAAGACACTAATTAAGGTGCAAAGACTGGCATGCCACTGTATTACAGGAGCCATGAGAACTTGTCCAATTGCAACCATGGAGGTAGTAATGGAACTGACTCCGTTGCATCTTGTGGTTGAGGAAACTGCAAGTAAAACGATCCTAAGAATGGTCAAGGAAGGAATAGGGAGATGCAATTCGATACACTGTCCATAAAACTACCACTCCTAGCCTTTCCTAGAGATGATATAATTAGAAGGTTTACCTTCCAAAAGAACTTTGTTGCCAAGCTCAGTAACAAAAAAAAAAGTTGGAGCAATGTATCTACTTTCTACAAACTGAGCAATCACACAACAAAGTGGTACACAGATGGATCAAGAACTGATGAAGGAATTGGAGCCGGAATATTCGGGCCCAGAACCAAATACTCTGAATCCATGGATAGATAGATGTGTCCAAATCAATCTTGATAGAAACCATGTCAACTGTGATATAACTATAATGTCAGATAGTCAAGTTGTTATCATGGCACTTGACTCCTATATCAATAAGTCCAGAGTTGTGTGGGATTGCCCGCAATAACTTAATGAACTAGGTAGTAGAAACCCTCTGTTGGATACCTATAATGAAATGGCCTACTCACTAGCAAGAAAAGGAGCATTAGAAATCTTCATAGGCCCTGAACCATTCTGCGAAATAGGGGATCATACCCAAAGAAAAATGCAGGAAACAAGAGAGAGAAAACAGGGCAAGAACCTAGAATAACGCTCATGGCATGAGGCAAGCCAAGAAACTTCTAGGGCAATACAACGGAAAAAGATTCGATGCATGTATCAGCATGAGCAGGAATAACCTTCGTATCCTAACGGGCTTCCTAAAAGGGCATTCTAAACTCAAATAGCATAGAGTCCAGTGAAATCCGAGAAAATGTGCTGTGATCTTGTGGGGCACTGACCCACAAAAGACTGAAATACTTGGGCAAGTTCCAATTATCAGATGAGGAAATACTGTCACTAGATCCAGCTCTCATCCTTTAATTCTTAAAGGAAACTGGATTAGAGAGAGTGCTCTAGGACAGATTTCTTCCGCCAAGGCGTAGTAAGAGTGCATAACGCTCAACATGCTTCCGAAAGGAATCCAAATGCAAGTGGAACTCGCATGAGGACATGTACCTCTCCAAGGTGTTAGCTGGGAGCACAAAAGACCAACAGGTCGCAGTGCAACATACCACATCTTCAAATAATAATAAGTTCATGAGTGAGGCTTAGGATGGTTTGAGCTGAGGGGGAGTCGACATCAAAAGGCGGGGATTTCTTGGAGGTGTTTCAGTTTCCTCCGGTACGTGTTCGATTGACTATTACGCATATTTCGCATATTATATACTTGGTTGGGGAGCATGCTACTTTTCCTGGACAATAAGAGTATGATCCACTACATACAATTATCTACTTCATTGGAAAGTTTTAAAGGTGATTGTTCTAAATATCGCTAAAACTTTTCAACGTATGCAATATCTATTGACAGGATAGGACTTTACACAGGAATATGTGGAAAAATCAAAAGAAAAAGCTAGGTACACCAGGAAAGTACACACGTAGAGGCTGCTCCATGAATCTCTTCAACCGTTCAGAGAGTAGGTGACCTTTCTGCGAAGTAACTCTAATCCTACCAGTTCTGCTACAGCCGAGTTCTGGACAATAAGCAGGAAAGGAAAGTAGATATTGGGGACTTTCCATCGAATATTTGATCCTGTTTACGAGGGGCGAATGGCGGAGAAGGTACAACTGAGAACTCTGCGAGCTGTACTAAGAAGTGGATACAGTCCAAAAATCCAAGATCAGACGACTATACTGATCCAACCAAGAGGAACTTCGAATACTACTCACAGGCTGAATATGACAGGAACACCGAACCTGTGGTCTAAATAATTGAAAACAAAGTGCCTTTTTTAAATCCTCTTCATCACTTAGGATTAAGGTTCTCTAAGGCCAGTCATTCCACATATGTATGTGTTGAGTGGCTGATAAATGAACAAGAACACTGTGTGACTGAAAAAATGTTTTAAAAGATACAGACGGATATACGGAAAAGGCCAGTAACGAAGAGTCAGGAAACAACTATAGATAGATTGCATTCGAGCAATTGTGCAAGAAATATCGGTATAGGACCGCTATACACCTAACACTCCTGCGATTCTCTGGCGAATGGATTTGGCTGCAACTTGACTTCTAATATTACTCGTTAGGCTAGTGATCCAGCAATCCAACTAAGGTTTATAAAAAAAATTAAATGTCGCAAGAGATTCCTAGAAACTTCGTCACGAAATCGAGAAGGAAAAAGGAGGCTCGTTATATAAGACCCTAATCATCTCTGCTCTGATGAATAATTCTTCGAAAGGTTTATGGTTGATTGGGTTGAGAGAAAGATTCAACAAACAACAGATTGAAAGAAATGCCCGATCATACAGAAATGATGGCCAAACGTTTTTGAAAAATATGTAATCAACATGCCAAGATTAGAAAGTAAGAAGGTTGTAGATATGAACTAGAGATCATCTTGGTATGTAGAGCTTTTACGTCGAGGAAGCCCCACATATTGCCGTCAGTCAAAACTAAACCGAGCGTGTAGTGAACTGAAGACAGTAATGCTTAAGTTGTAATCCATCACAGCTCCTATTAACGTATGCATGGATTGGGCTGGGTTGGGTTAAGTTTCTGTCCCCGCTCAGTCACTGATACACTTAGACCAAAAGAAGGTCCATTGTGATATCACGATAGAAATACCCGGACTACCAGCAACGGATCCAACATATAGAACTCCCATTTGGGATAAAAAGGCAGGGCAACCATTTTCGGTGTCAACCCATGTCGAAGAGATATGATTCGCCGTTTAGGCGATCAGTTTGACTCGGAGACAAAGCTTAAGTCGAGTCTGGCTACATCGTTAAGATCTTCGAAGAAGTATTCGTCAATTCCGATAGGACAGGACAGATGCACAGAAGTTGTGTCATGGTTTCATCCTCTTCCTCGTCTCTAGAATTTCAATCGTTGGAGGCTAGCACCAAGCCTTTTGGCATGTCTGCCTACAAGACAATCTTCCCCAACTATCTTTCTTAGATTCTTTCTAATAACGAAGATAAGCCTTCTGATTTTCTTACAATCCAGTTCTGGTCAGATTTTTTTAGACAAGAGAAATATGTAGGTACTACTGTCAGTCCACTTAATATTTGCCATTCTGCGGTATCCATTTGGAAATTAATCGATTTAATTCGTATTGACAGTCCCCCTTTTGTCAGAAAAGCTTTAATCTGCACCCTCTTTAGATATTCTTCTTTGAAATTGCCTGGAATACTCCCGTGGCCTAAGATCCAGCACAGAGATACTTCGCTTCTGATGGCGATCTCGTTAAGAACTCCGTGGCATTCCTTTACCAACTTGGATCGTATTATCAGCAATTCCAAGGCTTTGATCGCTGCTTGGATGTCTATATAGAGAACAATAGCACTGAGATCTACTGAGTTAATCGAAAGCTCCGGTGGTACAAATGTCTGGTGCACTAGAGTAGAGTCAGTGCACCTGAATCAAACGCTGACTTCGATCTGTCTGAGTATACCTCCTTCGCAGACTCATTTAACATTTTTCTCGAATCCCAAGCGCTTCTGCATTTAAAGTTACATTTAAGTCCAAATCGGGAACAATATACTCCGAATTACTAGGAATAGTATTATGGACGATTGGATGGTTGCGTGGCCCATATTTCCGCGAGCCAGTTGTGAGGATTCTCTAAACCGTAATGGTGTTGTAGACGACCTCAACATCCCGAAGATATCGACGGAAAGATGGAGCATAGTTTCTAGTGCAGCCATAGAAAGTGGTTATAAGGACGCTTGTTATCCAGACGCAGGATAGCCTTTGAACCTTCTCGAGTATTGGAATGTTGCTTTTCTTATCCAGTTCCGTCTACCAGGCCTGTACTCCGTATATATTCAGTAAACGATCTGAAGACCACAGTTTGCACTCAGAGCCTTCCTTCATGCATAAAGGACAATCCTGCCAATACCTGCAAAGATCCACAAATTGCTGTTCAATCAACTACCAATGCTAACAGAGTCGAAATTATTATAGGTAAAGGTAGGCTTGGTAAAGTCGTACATTTCGTATTCGCCATAGTTCTGGTTCAAAACGACTAAGGATATCTTCTTCCGTCTTCGTTAATGACCATGCCTCTACGCCATACAGCAGGACTGGTATGATGAGGGTCTTATATAGAGTCCCCTTAGTGTTTCTTGACAAGGCCTTGCTAATCAATTGCCTTTTTAGGCCAAAGAAACAGCGATTTCGACATCAAAGTTCGTGGTGAGATTGTTTCCGACCTTTATGGAGCAGCGAGCTCAATCTGACGAGTTTAGCAGGAATGCCAAGACTAGACATAGCTCTGTTTAGCTCATCTCTATAAATGCTGTCATATGCGGCCTTAAAATTGATAAAAAGATGGTGCCTATCGATCTGGAATTCTAGTGGTTTCTCCAAAATCTGCCGTAGTATGAATATTTGCTCGGTTGTACACTTACCGGGCCTAAAACCACTCTGATAGAAGCCAATCAGCACGTTAACTAATTGTTTAGGCGCTCACACAGTATGCCCGACAGGATTTGTATGCAATGTTAAGAAGAATGATGCCTCTTTAATTGGCGCAGTTTAGAGGGTCTCCTTTCTTGTGGATCGGGCAAAAGATGCTGAGATTCCTTTCATCAGGCATACACTCCTCTGGATAAATTTCAGAGATGAGTTAGTGCATGCTCTCTACCAACTCATCTCCAGCTGCTTTGAACAACTCGGCCTGTAGGTCGTCAGGTCCAGTAGCCTTATTGGAGTTTGGATATTGCTATCCTCACTCCATTATGGTCGGGTGGACGGAAGTCTTGGTTTTCATCCTCTAGCTTGAAGGGTTTGTTCTGGGTCGTGATCGCCATGTAACAGTCTGTAGAAGTGATTTTTTCGTGTCCTCATCACCGACTGTGACTCAACTACAAGGTTTCCTTGTTCATATCTACGTGTCTCTATTCGGATCTAATTGCCTTGGCAAGTTCTTTTCACCTTTTAGTTCCTGGAGTAGAAACTCTCAAATTCCTCGATAGCGCGCTTCTCGTGCCGATATTCTTCGCTCCTCTTCGTAGAGTTTATGAGCCGCTCTTGTCCTTCTAAGCAGCGCCGCTTCTTAGGCAAGTTATTTTGCTGTATGTGTTTGTCGGCGCTCTTTATCAAACCAGGGGTTTCGTAGAGGTGGTCGGGTGAAACTCAGCACATCAGTTGCGGCGTTTTCTGATGGCTTCTTGGCATCGATGCCACTGGTCTTCAGCACTTGATGCTGGCGGCATATGACTTCTCGAGAGTTTGAGGGATCTCTTTACAGATTTTTTTCCGTTGTTGAGGTGTCTAAGATATCCGTAGTTGTACCTTGGCTGCAACTACACAGGTAGTGGTGCGAGTATATATTGGCCGCTCGTAATATTCGAACATCTAGAATAATGGAGGAGTGTCTTGCGTCGATCGCAACATGATCAATTTGGTTGACGGTTTGATGCTCTGGAGACCACCATGTTCCCTTATGAATGTTGAAGTAAGGAATCCGTGTGCTAGCTATAGCAACATTATGCACCGCAGCAAAGTCAATTAGATTAAGTCGGTTACCAGACGTGGTGTCGTGTAGGCTATGCTTTCTAATGGTGCTGCCGAAGATGTCCTTCTTTCCTATTTTAACGTTAAAATCACTTAGGACGATTTGAACGTCATACCTATAACATTGCCTTTATGTCTTGTCGAGGAGCTGTAGCATCTTTGGTAGCATCATATCTTTCCTCAGTGAGGGTGTGAGCGGGTATCAGGCTAATGTTGGCGAATTTAGCCTTGATGCGGATTGCTGTAAGACGTTCAAGACTTCATGCCGTTTGTAGTCTCCCGCTTACAAACAAATCCTTACCCAAATAGACGTTGCTTCTGTTCTCTGTAGCAATCACCGTAGTATATGTATGTCACAGTTTAAAATCCTCCTTTTGGCCGGTTAATCCCATCGCACTTCCTAAATTGCGGTGATATCTGCTCCATAGCAATTTTGGGCCTCTTCTAATTGTTCGGCTGCACCAGGCCTGTTCAGGATCCAAACATTCCACGTGCAGACCCGAAGGTCACTGTCCTTATTTCTTTTGATGAGGTCGTCAACAGTAGGGTCATCCTTATCCGAGACTCGTTGTTGTGTCGTAACTGTTTTGTTTTTCCATGGTGGGGAAGTTACCCCACGCACAACCCCCAACCTTGAGGGCCAGTTCCCTTTTATACCCCTAGGACAAGAGCCCGGGTTTTCCGGAGTCAGTATGAGTGCTGCCATTAGCTCATTAAGGGTTCATGTGCCACTATCTTTTTTCCAACATCCTGGCTAAGTATTGCGAATACGTATAGATCTAGGATTCAAATATGACGAAGCAGTTCATATAATGATACCACTTGTAGTTCGGCCTAACTAAAACTGTAGACGCCACCATTGATTCCATTTGGGATATTCGTTCGATGACGTCTGGATCAAGAGGAAGTGTATTAGTGAAAAAAACATTCCTCATCCGTCTCTCGTTTGCTACCATCAACGACTTTCCAAAAGGGTTGGTTACCCAATCTCTAGTAGAAGTACTATGCTGTCAGCACCTACCAACGTGGAGTTGAAGGGTAAGAGTTCATAGTGAGAGGCTAACGTGAGAACGTTTGTGTTTTAATACACTCGCATCACTACCCTTTTGCTACCACTCATATGTACATACATATGTATGACACGAAAGTTGCTTCGATGACTCCTGATCCTGGAACTCAACGCCGAGTACGTATATGTATATTCTGATTGAATTCCAGGTGCTAATGGATTCGATGAATATTTTATAAAAAAAAAAATGAAAAAAAAAAAAAACCTTCGCAGACAGAAAATATAGACTGAAGGCCGTCCCAAATCAATCTCATGTCCTTTCACCGCTTTTAAAGTTCAGTAGAGCCACGTTTAAAATTTAATTCATATTAGCCAGTTTGGAGAACTATAAATTTATATTATAATCGGGTACCGGGACCGACGACGTTCTTGGGATAAATATCAAATTAAAAATTTAATCACTACTCCTGACCTTTATCTGACCTTTTTGTCCACACATGTGCTATGCTGCCATTGATGTGGCTGGCGACTTTTCCTGTTTCCCTTCAGAAAAATTGAGATTCTTAAAAGTATTTTATTTATACACACACAATCCCTCAGTCTCTCTCTCTGGTTCGCATTTCTTATTCACCCATTTTATTCAGCCATCCATCAAACCTCTTCACGTGTAGTCACTCACCATTTGACATTCGCCTGGTTTCGTATTTTTTTTTTTGTTTTGTTTTGTTGCTCAACATGTTTTTTTTTTTTCTATTTTTTAAGATTTTTTCTTATTTTTTGTGTTGGATCCTCTTTTACCCGAAATCGTCCTTTTTTTTTTGTTTTTTTGTTCTATATTCGCAGAGGAGCATGCCCCTGTTCCGTCAACAAAACATGTGTGGACCCAAATCAATCATGCAATTGTGATGTGAAAGAAAACAAATGGTATTCAGACGAAGGATACTACAGCGAACCGCACAGTTTAGGAATTACAAATATGTTCTTCCTGCAGCAGAAGGATTTAGATGAAGAGGCACAAGGACGAATCACATTGGGTCCATTAGAGTGTGTGGAAACGAGTAAGTACATATATAGTATACAAATGAATGTGTGTGTAGACGAGATATGATATGAGCTAGTGATATACTAATACAGATGCATTTTATACGTAGAGAGAATATTTATTGTTTGTTCTTGCTAAGGATGAGGATGGTAATAGATTTGTAGGATAAAGACGTCTCAAAAATGGAAAGCAAAAGAGCACACACGCCCTAGTTTGTCAAATCTAAACGAGAATTCAATGAACTGTGATTCCTGTTAAATCTCTACTTTTACGAATTGCATATTGAAGACAGTTATCTCTTACAACAAGGATACTATATGTATCGGTATCGGTTTCAATGTTTCTTGTAGTAAAATGCAAATTATATGTTTTTACCTGAGGAAAACTGTTGTCTCCAGTTGTGGTCATGTCCATTTAGAGTTCGATAAGGTCATTCCAGTTCAGCAAGAGTCACCACCGTAACAACCAATTGCTGAAATTTAAAGGATACCCATTCCAATGCTGTAGAACCCGAATATTGTTTAAGTTTTTCGATACCTGGATTGCCATTCAATCAGGTTGCAGGCTGTATCTGTAAGATACATTTGAATAATAGTAAAAATATTTACATACTTGAACTAATGGAAGAGCTGGACCTATTCGAACTGTAATAATCATCTCGGCCATGAGTATCTAGTGAATTTATTCATTTCAATGACAGTTTAGAGCAATATTGCAGAGATCTACAATTGGTTTACGTAAGTAATAGTAGTAGTAGTAGTCCGACCTGACCTCCTATAATCCGAATGAGGACTGTTGAAAATATTGGCGGTCTTGTTCGCACATATTTCATATCGTAGATACTGCCAGTGGTCTCAAACTTCTTTAGGACATTTTAACTGAAGTACAATGCAACTGAAGTTTCAACTCCTAGTGCTAGTGTTACATCATCGAAGATGCATAGTAATCCGAACTGTTGTAGTGTATATCAGAAGAAGAAACTAGGGTGAGGGTTGCAAGAACCTACCTAATCTAATAAGAATCTACCAGTCGATGTGCTGCAGACATGTATGTACAAGTGTTATAGTTCGAGAATTTCTGTAGGACTATTATAGTATGACCGCATTGACTTGACAAAAATTACTGTCTTACATAGGCGGGTCCGGGTGGCCCGGGCCTTCAACCAATAAGACTCTCCAACTAGCTTCCACGTTAGCCAGCTGCCTCCAGTTTCACACAATAAGTTGATTAAGTTCCCTTTCCACTTGAGCGCGTTACCTTAGGCGAGGACTTTCACTACTGCCCCGTCCCTCTTCGGTGATGTCGAAGGATCTCGGACCGAAGCATTGTTTGTGATTTTCTCTGAGTAGATCGATGATACATAGATCGTATATGTCATCGTTGTATCTTCTTCTCCACTCACCGTCTATACGGAGGGGATCAAAAAATGTCCGAAATATTTTTCAGCTACATCCACTCTTGCCTTAGTATATGCCCAGAGCAGGACTGGGATGATCAGAGTTTTGTACAGGGTTACTTTAGTGACTCGAGAGAGGGCTTTGATACTCAATTGGGTTCTTAGTGCAAAAAGCAGCGACTGGCAAGAGTTTGTCTCCATTTGATCTCAACACTGATCAAACACATTTAAGACAAACTCCTTAAATATCTTAAAGTTATATCTGTCGACGGTAACGTTCTGTCCTAGATGAAATATACCCTTTTCTCGACCTATTTTGGAAGGTTGGAATCTTCAGACGAAACTGAGTACAGACTCAGTCATTATGCCCACCTCTCGGCCCACTATCCCGGCTCCTCACGGCACTCCCGTCATGCATTTCATTGCAAGAGGGGACTTCAGCCTTAGGTACTCGGATCAATCGTTGGCAGTCTGCTGTCTTCGCTGTTCCTTCATAATGTTTGTCACAGTGTTTCCCAAGCCTCTGCTTCATTCATCTCTGGTGATAGTGTCTGTGGTTATGTTCTCACCCGGTTTATTCACCAGCAGGTGGCATTCTTCAAGATATCGTGAACAATAGAACATAATGTGTTCCGCGTCTTCCACAGCTTCCGTTCACATTGGGCAATATGGGTTGTCGTCATTTCCAAACCTATGCAGGTAGGCACTCAAGCATCGATGGCCAGTAAGTATCTGAATATTTCTGCTTCGTATGTCTTCCAAGCGTCTATGTTATGGATCAATCTCTGCGTCCACCTGCCCTTTATCAGAGTAATACCATCTCTACTGCCATTCTTTCAAAATTATCCTTGGTGGTACCTCAGTTTCACTTCGACTCGTCGCTGTAGCCGTTGTCCTGCTGCCACGGTATTTTCGTTGAGCTTCTTTAGCAAGAAGGTCTATTGGTACCTTACCAGCTACTATATATCCCGCGTCGTAGGAGGTTGCTCGGAAGGCGCTGCATACTCTCAACGCGTTGACTCTGTAAGCTGTCGCAGTCTTCTTCCTATTTGATTTCGTCTTCATGGAGCCAACCCATATTTGGAAGCCTTAGAGCATTATCGATGCCGCATTTCATACTAAGAGCAATCGCTTCCTACGGTTTGGTACGACGATATATGTCATGTTCCTTGCCAGGACAGCAATTACCTTTGCTGCCTTTTCGGTTGTATGCTGCAGGTGTTGTGTAAAGGTTAGCCTTGCGTTTAAAATAATGCCAAGGTACTTCAACTCTGGATTGGAAACTAAGTATAACATGATCACCCACTGTTACTCTTATAGTCTTCATGACTCACTGCTGATGAGCACTACTTCTGTCTTTTCTTCTGCAAGTGGACCATTCCGATAGCTTCATTGCAGTCATGCTCCAACTCCTCAAGTAGTTTGGTCACTATGTACAACGATTGCTATGTCGTCGGCGAAGTCTATTATTTTGGAAGATCTCGGGATTTCAACCCTCAGAACGTCATCGTACATTAAATTCCACAGTAGCGGGCCTAGTACGGAGCCTTGAACGCCGCCTGTGATGTTATACTGCATTGTTGCATCGTCGATGTTGTAGAGCAGTATCCTATTTCTAAAATAATCTGTCATTATCTTCTGCAGGGAATCTGATACTTCCTTGGCGGTAAGAATATTTGTCCAGCATGCGGCTCTGAAGGCATTCTTGACATCCAGCGTGATGCGCTGTACTGTTTACTGACATTCTATGGCTTTTGTTTTTGTGGTATTCACGACTTCAGCGTCGATTGTTGATCATGCCTTACGGAAACCATCCTGGTCATCTGCACGGCCTTCAGCCTAATTAATTGCAGTCTCCAATCTGTCACTTATGATGCGTTCTACTATTATCCCCATGGTGTCGCGAATCTGTCGTAGAGCTCCCCATCGGTTCTATGTTCTCTGCAGCGCTGGTATAATCGGCGTGCCTTGTGGCACTCTGTACACTTCTATTCCATGGATATATATATACTTTAGAGAGTGTTGGGTCCCTTTTAGTGTCTCTTCCACGATCCATCTTAGCTTAGATTTCTCCACAGTTCCTCTTTGGCTTTGATTCCTCGTGTCAACGCTAGCATCTGTTTAGCAAAAATCTGGCTCATCCTCTGGGTATCTACCCAGTGGCTCCCCAGCATCTCCCTTCTTCTGCTAGCTAGCACCAGACATTGACACAATATATGCGCTGCCGTCCCGACTTCCTCCAGGCATAGTTCACAGGTATCATCCTCCAGAAGACCCATCTTCTTTAGGTGATACCCGAAATTTCCATGACCAGTAGATAAAGCTACCACCCATTTCCGTGTTCTTCGCCCTAAGCTTAGAACTTCTCTATGAGTGGTGCCAATCGGCATTTTAATAGCCATTTTCGCCTGCCTGCCACCTTCCACGGTTGACCAACTTCTCTGGTGTTCCACCGCGGCCCAGTTGCTAATTGCAGCGAATGATTCCGAAAAAGAGAACTCCGAGGTTGACCCTTGCTTTGCTAGAGAGTCCACCTTTTCATTGCCCTCGGTGGAGGGCACTCACCCAGAGCAGCGTCATCTCATATCGAGATGAGCACTAATTGAGTTTATGAACACATTCCAATGCCAGTGATGTATTGATATCTGTTTGGTCCATGCGTCTAATCACTGATTGATTGTCCAGTGCTATGGTAACGCTTCTACCCTCAACCTCACCCTCTTTCAGGTGATCCAACGCATGCAACAGAGCAATCATCTCGACTTGATAGACTGAGGTATATCCAGTTCTTCTGAGAAGATACCTGTCCCCGCTCCGCCATCCATCATGGACACATTCGTAAAGTTGATTATATCACCAATCTTCTTTTCCGGAAGTGTTCCATCTCCAATACGAGTTTTTTGATACCTTTCGGTTACGCGCATTCTCTTTATTCCATCCATGGGCATATTGTATGGATGCATCACAGGTTCTTGTTAATCATCTTCGGAGCTGATTCACCTTATCGGCGGTTGATCCACGAAGGGATATGCATACATACATATATTCCATCATCAGCTAGAATACTTCAACGTGCAGAGTGTGTGGTTTCCATCCCCTTTTCTACTGGTACCTTCTCTGCTGTCTTCTATTTTCAATGGGACTGAACCGTAGCTGGAATTTGATTGCCCGGTGGTTCCTGTGCATATACACGGTGCATATTGTCCACGCAGTAATCCTTGCCTAAAGGATACTGTCCTCTCATAAAGGTGACATCTATTATTGACTCTCTTCCGTTTTTCCTGAAAGTTAGCAAAAGATTTCGCAAGAATTATATCTAACGATACTAATGCCTCCAGGAGAGTTCATCCTCTGGTGTTTGTGGTATGTGAACCCCATTGTACCGCCCACGCTTTAAAATTGCCTGCAATGATGATGCGATTTCTTCCTCTTGCAGTGGTTGCGATGTTATCAACTATTCGCTCAAATTCTTCTTGCTTGATGCTGGGAGGCTCGTAGCAGCTGAAGGAGTATATCCCATTTACTTTGACCCACATGAAGCCTGCATGGGGCGTCGTCAGTTTCTTTTCGCATACTCCTTGACCGTATAACCATATCGCTGCTTTCTCTAAAGTGTCCTCTGTCCACAAACTCTCATTTAGCTGCTCGTAGGGCTCACTGAGTATTGCGATATCCCCGGCATACTCTCGGACCTACACATATGGTCCTGAGATGCCTCGCAATGGTTAAGGTTTAGTTGGATAACCTTCATGTTCGGATCTGCGAAGGGTTCAGCGCAAGCTGGAATGCAGGGCATCTTATGCTTTCAGTTCTGAGCTTGGCGCTATTCCAAGATACTGACTCTTCCGGCCCATAACGCCTTGTAAACGAGGCTTCCTAGCAGACTTACTACTGCTGCCTGTGTCTCGGAATAGGTTTGCCTTATCGACTTTATTGCAGTTTTCGGTATCGCCTTTTGCAATTCGAACTGCTCCGAGAGGACACTACTTCTTCCTTGGAGGTGATTACATCAAGATCCTTCACCCTTATTGTAAACTCGTGTGTCATGGTTTTGACTTCGGCTTTTCCTTACAGAATCTTCTCCACTTGTTGCTAGAAGTTCGAAGTTTGGGCATCTGCTGCTTTCCTTCAGCTGCAGCAATAATTCTCCTTTCATCGTATTCCGGACGTGGTCAACATTTTCTCCCAGCTCCTTTAATGAGAGATTTGTTTTCACCTTCCTTACCATGTCCGCGAAAGAAAAATCTCCTGTTGCCTTCAAGAGCATTGGCTCGAGTTGGTTTCCTTCTCTGTCTTTCACGTCCCTTCACCTGTGCCCATGCCTGCTTCGTCGCTGGCCCTTAACTTTTTATCGTTCTTATCCTCCACCCGCCTGTGTCCTCGATTACCTGCTTTTTTGCTCAGGAAATTGCCGTTTTTGCGGCCCCGCTTGCCTTTTCGGGTTGGGAGTCGTGTCTCTCCTACTTTTATTGGTGGGTGTTGCCTACTTTCGAGGCGAAACCGCTAGTGCTATCCTTCCCACTTCTAAAGGTCGCACTGCAGCCCATTTCCTTCGTCTGGGTACTTTGGGACTTTGGATTGCAGTCCGTTGAGCAAGTGAGTCCTGCTGACCCGCACAGTAGCCTAAGCAAAGCCCTGTGACTAATGAATGTGGTGCTGAATAGGTAATGTACGTATGTATATCCTGAGGGCTTTGTACAACTCCTTTGATGGAAAGAGCTATCTTTGCACTTTATTTATTCATGTTGCATTCCACCAGCCTAGATAGTTGCCATTTTCTAACGAATGTCCTTTTGCAGACGTAGAAAACGTTCAGTAATTTTTCAATTTTCTTAGAATGACATTAAGAGATACTTGCAATTTAGATGAATACCTCATTACTAAATGGCAGCATGGATGCATAGATACACTGCAAGCCTGAAATATATCCTTAGCCATAGGTCGAACATTTGAGCAACATATTTTGCAATATGAACGTGATTTTGTCACATCCTTAGCAGTGGCCGTCTACTCCATTCAATTAGCAGAACAAACTACTTTTTAATTACCTTAAGTAAACATCCATAAAGCCACCCTTACCACCCACAACCCACCACCCATCAATCCATCTAACGATCTCCTTTAAACCACATTTTCAATCTCTTTCTACTTACAGATACACAGAAATATGTGGTCACATTCACTACATCACAATCGTATATCGAAGTGCCCGGCTGGAGGAAGGGCGACATTGCCTTCTCATTCCGGACGACAGGTGAGAAGGCTATTCTGCTGTTCCAGCCACCGATACGTCCGTACTATCCATCGTTTATGGTCGCCCTTACCGGTGACTATCAGCTCACGTTCAATTTCACCCTGAGCACAGGAACGACGCGTGAGCTGGTCATTAACTCTGTGCGGAAATTCAATGGCGGCGAATGGCATAAAATATGGATCGACTATAATGAGTATCATGTTCGGTTCATGATTAATACTGATTACCAGATGGTCGATTTGTTGCCCGAGGAGGAGTTCGGCCCGTTCGAGGGCAGTATGTACATTGGCGGAGCCACCGGGTAAGTAAAAGTAATACCATTGCCCCGGGGATGATTGGTAGGGGAGAGAAGTACATACTCGTAGTTGGATGTAGGTAGAGTCTAGTGAGCAGCCTGCAAAAGTTTTCCACAGATTTGTTTGCAGTTGGAAATGTTTATTCTGCCTGGCTGGCGTGTCGTGTTTGCGGTAGTGATGGTGGACCCTGGAGGAACCAATCCACGAATGTGATTGATGGTTTGATTGGTTTTCCAGTCGTCGTCGTCGTCGTCGTAGTCGTAGTCGTAGTCGTTGTCGTTGTCGTACTCATCGTGGCGGTGATGGTGGTGGTAGTGGTGGTTCGATAGCATATCCATCTTAGTTACGTTCCTCTATTTGTCATTGATGCTGGCGGCTGTGTCTCTAATTATTATGGCAAATCCATGCCCGGGATTGTTTGTTTACATTGGAAGTGATTTAACTTGGAACTTCGAGATAGGCCATGCCTTGTCGTGGGAATAATTTACTATAAAACTTGGAATGATGAAAGATTTATGATACGGCGCGCGGATGGAAATTCAAAGTGAAGATAAATTTTTACCAAAGTTGGTCTCATTAAAAATTCCTATCCTCCTCCCACCGTCCGTCCAAATGGTGGCAGAGTATACATACATACTATGCTATCGACTAGCGCGTATGGATAAGCAAGTCCTTTTGTGTTCATTTCGTCTTTTTGGTATCAAATTTGCACTTAAAACAAATCGTGACGTGACGGCGGGTAGGCGGGACGCCGTTTTCAACTCGGAGTTGGTGGTTTATTGATCTCAAAAATTTGAATATTTCATTTTGATAGATTTATGTGAGTTTTGCAGTCAGCAGCGGCTCCTTTATTGACTCTTTGGATGGATTTGCTTGGAGAAGAATTTGCATATTCATTAGAATAATCTGATGGGTCATGATTATTGCTTTTCAACACACAAAAGCGCCTCTGATAGTTGAGTCAATATTTGGTGAAGTTTTATGAATCTAACTTCGATTTTTCAGTGAAGGGACAATGGTGTAATGTGGTCCATAAACGTAGCAACAGTGAGAACCCGCATTGGTCTTTCTATTATAAATGTTGTGCCTCTGAAGGACTGTATCTCATAAACACATCATAATGCATTCTTCAAAGCCATCATGCTTTAGGAAATGAAAACGGTCCTGTACAGCTCCTACTCATAAAAGTGGCCATAGTCGGCCCCAAATTCGAAGAAACATGATGAATATTGATTTGGCCATCTTATGATTTCTACGGGAACTATGGTCAATTGTCGTGAAAGCCCCTGTTAGCAGTTGCCTCAGGTTATTGACGAAAGGTTTAAAGCATTCACCTGAGGTACCTTTTGCACGTAAATCTCATCACTAACATTTTCATACTTTTGCGAGCAAGAAGGAAATCAAACTTGTCTGACACTCTTGACGAGTTATCTTTGCCACACCTAGATACGAAGCCCATTCTAGTCGTTTCCCACAATACAAAAATATAGGGTGGCCATCTGTTGGTTTCTTTTTGAAGCACATGCCATTTGGACAGTGACAACTTAGGAAACTTAGTTTTGTATTTTCGCAGTACAAAATGGATCGATTTACGGTTGAATAACGTTGGGAAATATTGCAGAGTTACTTCCAAAATGGATGCTGTGTTGCCGAAAGAGTCCGAATTTTGAAAAGAAATTTCGGTCGAAATAATGCACCAACTGCAGTCGGTGGTGTACGCAAGTTTGTGAGACAGGTTTGCTGATTGATAAACGAACATATTCTCGTGTTCGTCCTGTGCGCTGAACGGAATATATTGCAGCTTTTTGCAGGCTTTTGGAGTGGCGCCATTATTAATCCATTTTTCTTCCAAGATGACAATGAAAAAAACGTTACAGTCAATGGAGAGCGTTACCGAGGCATTATACCCGGTTTTCTGTGGCCAAAAATTAATGATTTGAACTTGGGTGAGCTATGATTTCAGCTAGATGGGGCTACGTGCCACACAAGCTGACCAACAATCGACTTATTGCATACTAATAATCAATAATCGTGTAATCAGTCGTTTTGGTGATGTTGCTTGCCCGGCACGAAGGTTTACTCTCTTCAATAAAGCAACAATTGTTGAAAATTATTGAACAGTGTTTTATTATAGCCTTTGTGAAAGGTGCCTTGCGGAAGGAATTCAAGAATAGAGGAGCATACAGTAAATATTAAAGGGATATTAAAACCTAAGCCCTGGGTTCCGTATGGACCTGTTGCGCCAAAGTGCTCAAAATAAGCAGAAAGAAAAACATTGGATTCAAGTAGGACACATTTAACAGAAAATTTCGAAACCATATTCAAAGCTATTTAGACGGGTTGGGGTCACAATCCCGAAAAACAAAATCCCAAAAAATCCCGAAAGAAAACCGAAAAATTTTGTTGGGTACTAAATATAACAATATAACAATGTAACAAAGCATCTAATCCTTTTCGGCGCAGGGTCATAACTCCACAGATCATAAATCCACAATTCGATTTGTACATAAGCAGTGGAATATGTGCCCCACTGCAACCCCCTGGTTGGTGTCACTGTTGGATTTGCAAAGTTTCTTTAAATTCATACGAAAATTTTCATTTTCGGTATTTTGGATTTTCGGGTTTCTGTTCGACTTCCTATTTGAACAAATGGTGCTGGACAGAATTGTATCAAGTACTTTTCCACATATGTTCATATGTACATACATATCCTAACACAAGAAATCTAACATTCCTGTGAATTTGAACAGGAAATATCTACGAATCCTTTCTGATGTCTTTCATCCCTCACAGTATCCTACATATGTATCTAAACAGGAAGCTGACTTGTTTTTCTGCATACAATGTTGCAATAAATATTGAAAAGTTAATCAAAGCCCCGGGACAAAACGAAATCTTCTAGAACTTCTTAGGACTCTCAATGAATATCATAATAAGAATCCACTGCAGTGAAGTTTTAAGTGAAGACTGGGAATTAAAAGCAGCAAATAAAGTGGCATACAAGGTGGCGCTACAAAGAAGGACGAGAGCTACTTGGGAGGAATATCTCTGAAAGAAAATGAAAGAGGGTCATTCAACCGTGTATGGATGTGGTATTGCAGTTTTATCAGGAACTTTCGTCGTGCATCCACAGTATTTATTGAAAACAATAGGATGCTCCACAGTACACACCGATGACCGGGATAGATCAGAGTAACGCAGAAGCATGGACGGCATCAAAGGCAAATGAAAATACCCTTGGTTGTTGAGAAATAAGAATTATTTCAATGATTTTTGATCCCATTTGCATTGATGGTATATAGAGGTGAAGAAACGACTATGTACTCCAAAGTTTTAGTCAGAAAACACGGCCAGCGCACTAGGATTTCACGAATCGAAAACTTTTAAAAACTTTCGCTGTACTGAAAGGAATGTGGCGGCATTTAATCGAAGCGAAAAAAGTCATTTCAATTTAACTTACTACGAAACTAACCGACTAACCTCTTAGACCCTACGCTGCATTTTCTCTCATTAGCTCAAACTGTCTAAGATGGAATAAGTAAATATATAAAATAAGTAATAAATAGCAAACGCCAACATAACAGCTCTCAGTGATAATACTTAAACAATTTTGTGGCCAAGGACTACCATACCCAGTGGCTCTGCTGGTTGAAGGAGCTAGTCGTGGGACATGCATGCTAGAATTAGTTCCGGAACCGCTATGATCAAAATGCCTAGTGGCGCTGGTGGTCGAGGAGGCTGGTCGTGTAGCCTATTTAGCGGTGCCTTGATCCTGCATATTTCAGAGGTACCACGATCGGGCGCTGAAACCTAATTGATCCTCTAAGAATCAGCTAAAGCGGTAGCTAATTTAAACCTTTACAAGTTTTGCAGCATTTCATGGAGGCGTCATCAATCTCCAACACGAGGTGGAGGAGCACATCTTTTTTTCTCCCTTTGTACGACTTTCTATGAATTAGTCTGCAAGTCGGCATTTATTGCAAAAATTGTGACTAAATTCTTCTCTGAGGAGAGCTCTAGACCTTGTGGAAAGACAATGAGTGGCTTAGGGGTAGATCCTTCTCCCACCTGCGTCCTCTAATTTTTTCAAAGTTCGAGTGCATCCATTCAGCAGTAGCACTTTCTGAGGAGACGAAAACTATCCATCCCGATTTGAAATGCGAGCCGGAAAAATGCTCATCTCAATCGAGATGCCTATAACCACCTTTTGAAAAGTTCCATTTACTCAGTTGAGAGGGGTTGAGTCAACTATTCGATCGGGACAACACCTAACTTAACACCACAAGTGGCTAGTGGTGCTAAAAGTGGGGACATCAGGTGTAGGTCCTTCCGTGACCTTCTTGGCAACCGATACTGGTGACGTCTGATCCTCAGATCTAACACTCTTGGCTTCGTGTCAATGTGTTACGTGTTGTGATTCCACTGGTAAGATGCCATCGAAACCAGGGGTTTTATATAGGAGGCAGCTGTCCTCTACCCAGTGAAGTTTCTTAAAGGGAACAATATCCTCTGGCGCTAGATATAGGAATCTCTTATGGTTTTCTTCAGAATGTTCTATCTCTGTTTTGTTACCAAGAAAATGGACACCCAGTTGGTCCAGTTTTTTCTAGTTTTTAATTCGAATGTTTGGACATTTGGATGAGGTCCTTCGTGAATTCCTCCAACCTACATTTTCTAAGACTGCTCATTCTGCCGTGTCTCAGGCAGAGACTCTTCACGGGTCGCGCCCGTTCAGTAAGTAAGTAAGCTCTTGTAGAGATCTCAGTCAAGTTGGTTCTTAGAACGTGTTGCTTGATTACAAAGCTTTCTTTCTTCACGTTGAAGCTCATTGACTTCAGAGTTCTATCACAGAGACCTAGGCCCATTAGGCTGACACTGCGACCTTAAAAGATCTATTGTATCAAACTAGACTATGTTTAAACCAAGAGTCGTATCACCTCCCATATGTGCAAAACATAGGACCATAGTCCTTAGCAGCAGCATTTCTCGATTTTGACTGACATACATATTTTTTTATGGAAATACGCCTCCTTAACCAATGTAATGCTGGGCATTCACAGAGAATGTAGTCAAAAGATTAGTCATCTTCCGAACAGAACCTACATTCCTTTTCTAGACACTGATTCAGCTTGTTAAGGTGATACCGCAGGCCACAGTGACCTGTGAGAAAGCTCACCAGCTCATGAAGTATGTGTTTCTAATCGTTAAATCGTTAATCAGCACTGTGGCGGCAGCCCAGTTGACACCACAGTAGGGTTCAGGTCCTATGAACGCAGATTCTGAGCTAGCCCTAGCTAGTTCATCTACAGATTCTTTGCCTGCAATTCCTTGATGACCAGGGACCCAACCGAGTTTCAGCCTGTTATGTCTGGTAAAAGATAATAGTGCATCGTAGTAGCATTTAACTGATATAAAGTCCATTGCCTGCATATCTGAAAAGATATATGTATGTATATCCTAGCGTCCTTAATACCTTTACTAAGGTTTATCCTCGATGAGATCTCAATGGCAAGGAATTCAGCCTGGAAAACCGTGGGACATATTTCCATAGATATTGAGACTTAGGTGTTGGGTCCAAAAACGCCTGCTTCATCTTCAGTTTTCATCTTCGATCTGTCTGTGAACTAGATCAGACTTCTAGGGTCCATGATGTCGGGGATAGTGCAAAGATTTTTGGGAATTTTTAAGAATTGAGTCAAGAATTTTCAGGTCCTTTTTGTAAGTACATGGTCACCTGGTTTATACTTGTACTTTAGCTTCAGCTTCATAGTGCATCTAGCGGCCATATTGCTAATGAAGAATTGTTGGGGAGCAAGCCTAACAACAGCTTCTAATGCTGCCGTAGGGCAAGTACGCATGGCACCTGTAATACCGAGACTGGCAATTTTCTGAAGCTTCGTTGCCGTTGTCTGTTCAAGAACTTTCTGTCATCAAATGATAATGGGCCTCGCCATCATTGTATACATCCAATGTATCATTTTTTGGATTAAGATCCCAACTTCTGCCGTAAAGGCGTCTACTGTCCCACATGGCCCTAGTGGGACGCTCGATGACAAACTTGATATGAGAATTCGCACGATCACGAACTTGATATGAGCCAAGCTGTTTGTCAAGGATGACTCCGGGATGAGTTTGATGGTGACAGGTCCTAGATTAACCAGTCTTCTTTTTGTAAAGGGCACTAAAAAGGTTTTGCAAAGATTGATGCATAGTCCTTCTCTGCTGTATCATTCTAACATGGTTGTTATCATACTAATTGGACGAAAGAAGCTAGAACTAAAGTTCGGAATTTTGACGGTAAACATGTGGTGGGAGTTAAAATTCTGTACAACACACAAAATTCTAATAAACTTTTGGTAATTTGGTGTTGATCCATGGCCTCATTGAACCTTATGAAGTACCAAAGTTGGAATAAGGCTTTGACTTCATAGGTACATATCTATGTATGTCCTACGACTATAATCATAAAATGTGAACAGTCGTTGTGGATATTAGTATCCATATCCTGACCACAATCAATTAAGTTTTGCCACTTGGAACGTTCATTCCAGAGGATTGATTATGTAATCATGAGACTACCATGTTGCCTTTTGTATATCACTCTTATGGGACTCTTTCTCCTCTTTGCAGGCTTCATATCGGACTACTCTTGCCATACATGCTGGAAACTCAAGACTTTTTGCCTAAGTCTGTCTCCAATGACAAATCTGCCAAATAAGTGCTCCCGCAATTCTTGGTAGCAATTCCCGTACTATATTGTCTACATTGTCCTTTTTCATTTTCGAAACATTGTCCCGAACAACATGGACTTTGTTTATTATATCAATCGACCTAAGCCGTGATGATAAATGATCAAATCTGTAAATCACTTCCTGCTGTGAAATGGTATCGAATTCTAGAAAACGTATTCAAATACTGTTTCGAAGTCTCCAAGTTTTACGACATCTTACGACATACTCAAGTGCTTCTTCATAAGTATAAGAAAACAAACAGTTCTATGAAAAAAGAACAACATCCACCATTATGCAAGCAACTATTCATCCCTTTTATACTAAACATCCTTCAATTCAATTTCACATCATAAAACCAACCTAAGTATCTACCCCTCAAAAGAAAAAGGACTGAATAATCCCGAAAATCACCTGATTATCTCCCGCACAGCCATACAAACTAACTTAACACTCCTTAATTCTATTTACTGTGGATGAAATAAAAATAGAACGAGTACGAGTACGTCTATGAAATTCAAATGCTTGCCTCATAAAAAATCTCTTAACCATTTAATGCCAATTTGCAAGCGCAAAACCCAAATACAAAATAAATTAAGTTATAAAAAATGCAAGCCAGGACCCCTTCCACCTCCACCACCATGCCTAACCCAACCCTATCAACCGCCCGCGGTACTAAAATCACAAGTTTACTGCTATTTATTTTCTGAGTACATGCTGAATCAGGTCCCCTGATAGTAGATCCGTTGAGAAGCGTATAAAATCCGCGCAATTTATCCCAATCTGCACTTGAACAGGAAAAAAAAACAGAAAAACTGAAAAAAATAACAAAATACCGGACCAAAGGATATGCGAAATACAATGTTAAACTGCATGTTACAACAACAACAAGGACAGCCAACATCAGCCCACAGAATAGTCCTTTTCCATTTTGTATGAAAATATAGTTGGGAGGTACACATACTACATACATACGTAGGTGATGCCGCTTGGAGCATCAACTCCCAGCACTTGACACAATGCAGACATATATGTACCTACGTATGTATGTCCTTGTACAGCACACAGCAGTAGTAGCGCACAGAACACAGTTCGCGTAGTACAAAATCCTATTAGGGATGTAAACATGAAAAGTGCGAAGCTATTAAAAATTTATTTAATGCCCTCACAAGCAATTAAGCGCTCATTCAGTTTTCAGTTTGCAGAACGGTGTTTTCGCGTGTAAGCCCAAACCTCAAATGCATTCAGCGATGTAATTATTATTGAAAGTCCTTTTTAAGGATAAAATAATGTAATTACGATCACCGTGGGTGAGTGTGAATGTGCTGCTGCAAAGCAATGCAGCAGCGGTCTCTGACTGTGATGTCCATCACATGGACCTCTGAGATTTATTTCCATCGTGTGGTGAGTATGGTGAGCATATGATTTTTATTTTTGGTTAAATACGTATACGCACCATGGGATGGTATGAGAGACAACGACAATGTCATTAGGTTGTGTTGTGTTTAGAAAGCACCGCGCAACACGACAGGACACTCACACTCACACAAAAAAAAACAAGCGATTTCAATGTCATTGTTGTGTAAACAAATTACCCAACACAATAAATCAAAAGGTGAGCGCACAGAGAGAATGTATCCATTAATCACTTTGGCAATGGGAAATACATTAGGTATCAACCCTGGATCTGGTCTTTATCCATTTTGTGCCAAACGAATACCTCATGATGATACAAATGATAAATATTCTCCATCGAATCACAAGGGCCCGACAACGAGATTAGATTGGCATGACCTTGGTTGGTGGATGGGTGGGGTCGATCAAATTCAAGACGTCTCCTAGAAATAACTTAAATTTTCGCCAATTGTCGGAATTTTTTTTTTTTTATTTTTTCTTTGGAAATGGAATGTCCTTATTATGTTTTTTGAATTTTTAATAGGAAATACGAATAAACAACGTGGTCGGAGTACAAATTATATATTTTATGAATAATGATTTGGGACAAAAGTTTATATTGCCAACGTTCCCGAAGACGGTAGGTAGTCAATTAAAGCAACAGGCTGGATCTGAAGGTTACGTCTTAAGGACATCTCCAATAGAAACGACGTTGAAGTTATTGGTTTGAATACGAGTACGCATATGCAAAAAATCAGACGATAACTTTCGGTCATTATCGTACTTGGTCTAGGTTGTCATAGATACAACATATGACAGCGGGGAATATTGAGTCCCACAACGTTCAGTACTAGGTCCATATTGTTGATAACAAGGTAACATACGTTTATTGGTTGTCAGTTATGCTGAGTTTTCTGTCAGGCCAATAGGTTGTTTCTGGATGCTGTTGAGTAGATTTGCACAGTGTTTTGGGGCTGAGTGAAACTCGGGTCTTACTTAAGCTTTTTATGAAAGCCATTCGAATATCTTTTGCAGATCTATAACCATGTCACTCAGATCATTTGAAATAGACCATATACTGCTCCGTAGCTCCTGCATTAATACGTATGAAGAATTACCAGGATATAGACACCTCCATTATTATTCTATATCCTGATTTGGTGTCGTAAATTATATACTTTCATGAAAACAGACAACGATTTATCAATAAAGATATACCCCTTGCTTATTCTTGGTTCTAGGTTCTTCAATGTTTTAACTCCCCATCGTCGATCAGTTTCAAGAAAAAGAGGTTTTGAGGATCTGATGAAACCACAAGGTGTAGGGAGGATCGTGAAGGTGATATAATAATATTGAGACACTATTGGGGTATGACTTGATGAAGCGCAGTAAACACAACGAATGGTTTCAAAGAAACGCTGAGGCAACTGGAATTTTTACGGACCTGGCTAGGATAATATTTTTGCTTCGGGTTATAGTGATAGAGGAACTACTAATTTACGTAGAAAGCATTGACATGGAAGAACGGCTTTAAAGTACCTTTTCTTTGTTAGTCTTTTCTTTTATTCCAAAAGAGCCCCTGAACCTTTGTCAGTATGAGTGGATTTAAAGGTTTCGAGCTGGTTATACATATATAAGGTGTATGATAACGTGGAGGTGTATTGGTAGCTGATTCGTGTACTTAGGTAAGCATTTTTGTATGTCCTGCCTGACGTATGGCAGTAACTTCGGCTTGACAAACTCTGCAATAATTCGGAGGGTTAAGGGAGAGATGGATATTTAGGTCTTCTAAGAAGACTCCAGCATCTACAACGTCATCGGTTTTGGACCCGTCCGTAAAAATTGACAGTGAGTCGTGGTACAGGACATCCCGTTGTGTCCATTCAGTTCTGTTTGGTATTAAGAAATTGTAGCCCATATTGAAGTTGTGTTCAGTAGGCAGATGGTCCGTGATCAATGAAAGATGACGATGTATCGACAGTATTTTTGCATTTCCAGTGTGTTGCTACTTCCATTGTTTGGAGCTTTTCAGTCTTATTGATGAACTGACGACCAGTTGCTTTCTGACAATATCAAGCTTTAGGCCTAGGTAGCTGGCACTATTTGAGACTATAAAGGGGTGTTTTTTTAGCTTTGGGAGATTAAAGTCCGGGAGTTTGTGTCTTCTTGTTAATAGGGCCAGCTCAGTCTTCGTCGGAGGTCACTGCTTTCAGTTCAGCCTGTTAGTTTATTGAGAGCACACTGCATTGTCTATGTTACAAGCATAGCAACGTCATCTGCATAACTTTGCATCCAGTTTTTTATATTTATCAGAAGTTCTTAGTGGAGCACTGGATTCCAAAGTAGTGGAGAAAATACTCCGTTTTGGGGGTACCTCGGTATGCACCTCGGTTAACAATGCTGCTTCTGAAGGATGCTGCTTTAAGCATATGCTCTACAAAGCAGCAGATTATTTCGCAGTAGTTGACCCTTCGTAGGGCATCGGTTATCGAATTGATTTCAACGTTTCTGAATGCTCCTTCAATGTCTAGGAAACACTCTAATATGACTTAGTTCCTTGATTGAGAGGGATTTTTTAATGGGTTGAACGATAGAGTGAAGGATTGTTTCGACAGATTTATGTACCTTTTTGATAATCATGTTTTGGTGCTTTGGAAAGGACTTTGCCTAGTCTAGAGGATTGAGACATATTGTCACTCTGACAAAGACTGCGCCAGGATCTACGCTAGGCTTTTCGAACTTCTTCTGCTTTGAAATTCAGAATTCCCCGATGCTTAATCAGATTTCCCACATAATCCATTGGGTTTCATGGACTTTGCGTAGTCTAGAGGATTGAGACTCATAGTCAATACTCTGACGAAAACTGCGCCAGAATCTACGTTTGGCTTTTCGAATTTCTAATTTGAAATTTTTCAGGCTTCCTTTGTAGATTTCTCACTCCGTGGGTAGCCTTGCTTGTCTTTGTTGAAATTCTTCCTGTAGGTGGCTGAGCTCTGTATTCCACCACGTCGGATGATTGCTTACCTTTCTTGTTGTGATGGGACAAGATTCATTAATAACTTAGTTTAGGACGGAGGTTACAATAGTGTTAAGCTTATCTAATTCCAATTATGTAGTTGTGCACACTATTGGATAGTTCAGCGGAGAGAATGTTGTGGTATTTGAGCCAGTCAGTTCTTCTTGGATAGTGTAAAATTAATGGCGCAGTATTGCAGCTTGTTTCTAGTTCATATTCCAGAAAGCGGTGATCGGAAAATTAGTGACTGTCAGATACAGTCCACTTAGACATCGCATAGTATGTATGGAAGTATATGTTTTGAGAGGCAAAGGTAGTATCTAGTTCATCCTGCTTGATTTTTGTTATAAAGGTTGGACTAATTCCCGTACTGTAGACTACTTGGTCGGTGCCAACTAAGTACTCAGAAAGGAACTCACCTCTGGAGTTAATGTCGGTGCTACCTTATAGCGCATGGTGCGCATTGTTGTCACACAATAGTATAATTCCTTTTTTCTTTCTCCTAGCTTCTACTACCACTGCTTTAACTTTCTTTGATGGGTCGGATTCAGGGTCATCGAAGTAGGAAACCTGCCAGAAGTTGTTGTTTGCTGATTTTAGCAGTGTTATTGTCAGTCAGTCGTGCTGCGGTGAAGAAGAAAGGTTAGACTTAGCTTGGATTTAGTAAGAATGCAGGCTCGGATGTGCGTTCCATGCCTGGTACAGTCTGTAGCCTGGTGCCCTCAAGATTATTGGATGAGGGCGATGTAGAAGCTTCTTTCATAGAGGGAGTAGCGAATGCTAGAGTAGAGTTTAATCTGTACCAGTTTGTATTATATATCACTGTTATCTGGTACAAACCCTCGTGGGATAATGGTTCACTATTTGAGCCCGAGATGCGGGGTTATACAGGTCCCGCCGGTATAGAGAGACCGACAGCGTAGGTGCGGTCCGAGGGAAACAGCCTAACCTCTACTTCTTTAACGCCGCAATTGATTTTAAAGCCTTTAACTTGGAGTAAAAGGGAGAGACTCGGAGGTCAGCGAAACAACCAGCGAGCGGCCGGTATTCTTCGCTTCTTCCGGTTTCTTAGAGCTCGGGGTCTCTTTGATAAACTTCCAGTCTTTCACTGGAAGATGCGGGTTCTGATATGTCAGGAAACCTTGCATTTTGGGTGACTCGCAGGGTTCAATTGGAACCGATCAGATTCTTGTCTTCGGCTTATGGGGGATTTAACTGCGGTCCACTGTCTTAAGCTTGGCACCCGCCCAGATTTCACCTAACCTTCATATTCGTAGAGTTTACCACCATGCGATTTTGCACATAATCCAAGCTTATGGTGTCAGTAACAATTTCTGCACTTAAAAAGCGATATTTTTAAGCAATCCCTAATAAATATACTTCTACCAAGTTCTCCATTAACAGTCAACAAATCCCTTTATTCTTTTTCGTTATCATCATGCTTTTGTACTGTCATGAGTAAGTTCCAATCTTTGGGTGGTAGATCTCCTCTTTTCTTACTTTATCTGGGAAGAACTGAGCAAAATAATCAATAGAGTGACATGGCAGCAGATGATATCCAACTTTTGGTTGCATCCAGCTTATTCGAAAAAGCCAGACGTTGAAGAAGTTCTATCTTGGACAGGAAGTCGAACTAATCAAAAGTAATTTCGAAAAGTATAAGTCGATATTTACTGCGGTCGCACTCAGTTTCCTGCCGCGTTCTGACGTACCTTGTACCGCTTTTCTGTCCTTTTTTTCCAGTATTCGTGAGTAGCAAAATTGTAGTATACATTTATATGCCCAATACGTGGATACCTAATTGAACGATATCCATCTGCGACTCCTTTTGATATGAAAACTTCAAATGCCTCCCGAATTTCTTTACATCAGCGACACTCCGAACTTCTATAGAAGAAGCTTGTCCTTTCTACGCCACAGTCAGCAATTCAATTCAATACTTCGCATTTCTCGCTCCTACAACGGTCAATAAGTATAAACTCTCTAAGTACGTTTGTTTTTCAAGCAGCATGAGCATTCAGGACACCTATCTTCCATTGACTTTTGACGGTACTCATTTGATACTGATCCTTATACTACTCCAACTCAATTTACTTCCTGTTTTCGACAAGTCTCAAGACTCGAAGCAGTCATCGAAACAAAAAGTCAGCCTTCGTAAGGATACTAGCAAAACGAATATCCTCTTCACCTTCTTCAACTCTATTTAGATTAGTATACAAGTGTAATAAAGAATTCTCAGCGAAAAGCATTACTTCTCTCCGCGCACCGTCATACAATTCATAACAAGACACATGCAGACACAACTCTTGAAGTAAATTTGAAACAAATTTACGTCAAGTTTTGAAAAAAAAAAAAAGAAAAAAATAAACGAACAACTTCAACGCTGCTACATACAACGAATGCAATTTTACATTACATCCCAATTTTAATTTTGTATCCTTTTTTCTTTTTCTTTCTGTCACCCACCCACCCATCTATGTACCGAAACCGCATACAGAGATCTACTGAAGAAATTGTCAGTAAAACAGGGACTCATAGGATGTTTCCGCGGTTTGGTAGTTAACGGCGAAATACTCGACATCTACAGTTATATGTCAGTGCATCTGTCAGAGATAATAAAAGACTGTAAGCCATCATGTGTTCCATCGCCATGCAAGAACGGTGCCGAATGCAAAGAACTCTGGAGTACCTTTCAGTGTGTCTGCAGTAATCCATGGGCACATCTCGGTGAATTCTGTGAGACAAGTAAGTAAATTTATCCTTTTGACAGCAATTAAAATTAAATATACACACGTATCTCTACTATGTATTTGTATGTATATGTAGATGTGAACGAAAAGGCATTGACATTCATCACCCGAGAGTCATTCGTCAAGCGTAACTATCTCAGTTCAAATGCATCTGTCGAAGATAAACGAGACATCCTTAAGAATATCCTTAACCAGGATTTACTCATTAATTTACGTACTTACGACACACACTCGCTGGTGCTGTACGCCAACGATCATTACAACAATTTCGTGCATCTGTACATAAGCGATGGCAACGAAATTGTCTTTCTCTATAATTACGGCGACGAGATAGTTAACCTCACCGTTGTCGATGATACAATCAGCAGTCTGAAGAGCATCCAGGTGGCAATAATTAGGAGTCCAACGCACACAGTGATGCACGTCAACGAGCACAGTGTAATGGTTGAGCGTGGAACTCTGCTCCTCGATGAATACGCCAATAAGCCATGGATTAATCCGGAACGAGGTAAGTGCCCGTGCACGTGCAAGATACTCATTTGATAATAATTTCGTGGGTGTGTGATTTTTCGACACGGGAATACTTTGCAGAGGTCCTGTCTCCGCATCGTCCACCAGCACCACCAACCGAGTACTTTCAGTTCAACATCGGTGGCTATGATCCAGCGAATTTGTTGCGAACAAATACTGAATATCCAGAGTTGCAGGGATACATTGGTTGCGTAAGAGGATTGAAAATCGGTCAGAATCTAATCGATTTGGCGGAACTAAATGAGGGAAATATTGCACACGGTAAGTTTACATTAGTGTTACATGTATTTATGTATGGGTTCAGTCATGGATGATGTGTGTTAACCTAATAGAAACTTTAGACTTTATTCTGCCACATTCAGGCTTCACTAGATTGCAGCAATAGACGGTGGTTTATTATTGCATAAGTAGGCTACAGTAGGACTTACGTTAGAGATAAATTTACGACACAGACGTGGTTTTAGGATGTTACTGGCGAATGGCAAACTATTTTGGAAGTTCGTTAGTTGCTTTCAATATCCCCAACAGGTCTTAATGTATCCTTCCTACTCGATTTGTTATACTATAGACTGTTACCATCCAGAGATGGTTTTAAATTATAGGCTTCCGCTGCGTCATACCAATACTCGTAAATGTATCATCTTGTATCCATGATTCATCCAGACTATATCTTAGGTCGCTGCTCCAAACGAAACATTACTATTTCCAAAAGGACATTTTGCAGAGTGGTCTAATGGTCTATTGTGGCCCAGTACCCTCAAACGTCATTTCCACAATTTCCCTGCATGACAAGCGGGTCTATAGTCGGCAATGTCGTCATATAATATCTAGAACTAGCTCAAATTTTGTATTCTTTTGTGTTTTAATGCCCAAAACGGTTCCAAAATTTGTTACAAAATCTTGCTGGACTCATTGCAGACTACGTCATTGCGACCCTCAAGAGTTTTTAAGTTGACGAGGTTGAAAGGTCTTGAAAGGGAGGCAAGTTAGTCCTAGAAATGCAAATCGAAAAAAACGACTTTGAATGGTGGTTGCTTACACTTAAGCGAAAAGGTTATAGATTAGCATTCAGCGATGTTGTACTCTAAGCAATTTTTGAGGCACCAGATCGAAAAAAAAACTGTCAAGGTTTAGTTGAAGGAAACTATAGTACTGTGGTGAAGAAATAGATTTGAAAAATTTGGTGTCATCAGCGTAGAGGAAGACGTAGGAGTGCATAATGACTCTCCCAATATCGTTTATAGCTGAGATAAAAAAAGGGGACCTAGTTGGTTGTCTTGTGGAACACCAAAGATAGCCAAAAAAGGATGCGAGAGGACAGACCTGAAGCGAACATTATATAAACGGGTTTCCAGATAGAAAAATATCGATTTTAACAATATGGGTTCAAAGGACACAATAGTAGTTGTAGTTGACCTACCTTTCAGTAAGCCCAAAAACCCCAAAAAACTGCCAGTCGTTGTAGATGGAGAAGCTGTTCCACTATTTCTCTTGGCTTTTCGGAGGCCTAGATGTGACAGTTTTGTTTGTTTACGACGTACCCATCCAAAGGGAAATGAGCCTCATCACTCAGAATAATTTTGTATAAAAATCATGATCTTGTTCACTCATTTTCAGCACCCAATCAGCGAAAGTACGGCACTGTGCGTAGTCTCATGGATTCAATTCTTCTCCCAATTGGATCTTATACATAAGTATGTAGTCCAAGATCATTATGCAAAATGCGGTACAAAGTGGGTGCGGATAGACCCGAGTCGTGCGATCGTTTTTAAATGGATACACCTGGGTTTTCAGTCACACTGTCAGAGAAGGTGACGGTGTTTTCAGCTGACCTTGCCGGACGAACACGTACACGAGCTCAAATCTGCTCCCTGACTACCTGAAATTATATTAATCCAAACTCCAATATATGCACCACTTCCTGTCTCAGTTACCGATGTAACTGTAGACCACTTTATTGTGTCATTGCTCATTCAGTTTTCTAAGTTTTCTAAGCTTCGTTAGGACATTTTTAGGTGGGTAAAGGTTTCCAGAAGAATTCCTTCCTTACTCATTCCAAGAATGTTTTTAATTGGAGTCTCCTTGACCATGAGGTGTTAAGGAGTCAGTTCTAGCAGCATCTTCTTGGCATTAATAAACAGGTTCTCATTGTTCCAGTATTGCAGCCGTATGCCAATATTTGTACGTCAAAAATCCACAGATTTTTTCCGATCTAACGTAAGCCACAAAGCCTTAGGCACTCTATGTCCTCATAGGTTGGGCCATTTTAGATCAGCCATATTGATGATCCCATCTAGAATAATAATAGTGGGCGCCGTGGCTCAAGTGGTTAGTGCGTTGGACTACGGAGCGAGGGTTTCCAGTTTCAATCCCCAAACACAACCTAAAATTTCGTTCACGACCCCACCTCTCGCGAGCGTCTGCCACACATCCGAGAGTAAAACTGTCATGAAAAATCTTCTCAAAACAAAAAACTGCCGTTCGGATCCGGCATTAAACAGTAGGCCCTTTTCATTCGTGTGAAGAATATAACACGCACAGCACGAGTGGATGTGAGAAGTTAGGTCCTGGGTCCCACGGACCTGTCGCCCCAAAAATTTGTATTTTTGTATCTAGAATAATCTTATTATCCACGGATTTTCTCCTCTAACTGTATCGCTTTGTGGAAGCTCTGATCCTTTATTGGCCAGTACTTTACCTTTCGTTCCTCTCTATATCACATTGTCCAGGTATCCAGCATAACCTGCCACGGTTCCACGTACATAATGCCCTGAGCATTGTGCTGCAATTCCTGGCTAATTCAAATTTAACGAATGTAGATGGCGATATTCTTGTCAGATATTGATCCCATCTCTTGTAATTCCACAGCTTTGAGCACAGCTAGAACATCTGCTTGGAACACACTGCATCTGTCCGCAAGTCTTAGAGCCACTTGCAGGTTTATGACTCTGGAGTATATGACAGAGCCTGTACCCACACTGGTTTTGCAATCTCACTTTATTGAGAGACGACCCTTCTATGCCAATTCTGCCTCTCCGGGTATATTACTTCGTACGGTGTATCGAAGTCGAGGGTATCGAAGATATTATCCATTTCATCAGAGATGTCGGGAAGTGATTGCCTAAGAATAGAGTTATGTCCCTTATTATTGGACTTGAAGAGCCCAACATTAGTGAGCTGAAGAGCAGTATTACGTAGTTTTATTTGTAGGTTAAGTGGTAAAAGATACAGAAACATCTCGAGTGCAGCCATGGCCGTAGTGCGCAAAGCACCGGTAACGGTAATGCAGGCTGTTCTTTGAAATTGGCGAATGTATCACGTGTATTCTTCTTTATCGAGGCCTTTCATCATACACGAATTCCATATGCACATAAGGATGGGTCTGACTATTATGATATATAGCCAGTACATCATTGCTAGTTTCAGGTCCCATTTTTCCCCGCTTTTCTTCTGCAAATGAAGAGAGCGGTATAAGCCTTCCGGACTCTTGCCTGTATGTTAAGTTCCCAGTTTAGTTTCTTATCCCGTACAATGCCAATATATATTGAGCGATCCGTAAGGGACAACTCTCGCCCTTTCAGCTTTGACATTTTGAAGGGTGGCATGGTGTATTTTCTGCTTAACAGTACCAGATCTGCTTTGTCCGGGTTGACGTGAAGTTCACAATCTCTAACCCATTTCCCAAGGTAGTTAAGAGCTGATTCCATCATTTCACTTAATCTGTCTAGGAATTTTCCCTGAACTACATCATCCTAGGTACTGACCCCTACTCCTGTGTTAGTTAGTTCCTTAAGTATGCTATCAATGAGAAAGGGGGATATAACGCCTCCATGAGGGGTTCCTCTAGTAGCGGATTTCCTAATTGAACTATAACCGAGAGTGGCATTGGTATTTCTTGAGATGAGCTCTTTGCAAATCCATACTATGCTCGAGGTGGAAGCTTTTAATGGCCTTCCCCTTAATATTATTAAAAACTCCTTCTATATCTAAAAATGCAGCTAGTAATGAAGGCTAGTTTCAATCTTCCCCATAACCTCATATTTTCATCAGTTTCTACTGATTTACCGTTAAGATATGCATGTTGAGCTTTGCATAAACTGCCGATGCATAGATGCCTCTCTAGTGCCCTCAGAAGGAATGACGATAGACTAATGGGTCTGCAGTCTTTTGCTTGTTTGTGACTTAATTTACCTGCTTTAGGTATGAAGATGACCCTTATTTCTCTACACAGTACCGGTATGTAGCCTAACCTAAACATTGTTTGAAGATTTTCGTAAGCTTGTATCTGACTTTTTGATGGAGCCTTCTAGAGTATAAGCCTGGAAGTTCTTCCATCTGACAAGATTCACTACCTCTTCTTCTACCCAGAAACTAGTATTATCTGAGTACCCAGTCGATATGGAAACCTATGGTGTGTGCTACTGCCTCGAAAGTGAGATTGGACCTACGTTTCGAATACTTCCTCACTGCCTTCCACCCACGAACTATCAGATTTCTTGATCTAGCTGTGAACTGCTGGGTCCTTGGCTAGCATCTTGCGGAACCTGGAAGTCTCGTTAGTATCTGCGATTGACTCGCAGAATTGTTTCCAGGATTTTCTTTTAGATTGCCTCTTTAAGTATTTAAACTCTCTCTTACTTTCTTTGTATTCATCCCACGGAATGTCATCCCTTACTAATTTTGTCCTATTGTAAAAGTGACTTGTTGTCTCTTAGAGTTTAGCTTGCTACTCCACCATGGAAGTTGGGACCTTTTGGACTTCCCTCTGATTAAGCATACCTTCTTATATTCCATATTCATTACATTACAAAGGTTGTCCACTGCCTTGTCTACATCGTATCTCGGATATCGGATCTCTAAGATGCTGCCCCAGTATTTCTTTATATCTGGCGCAATCCGCTCTCCTAGGGTACCTGTAGGTTCTACTGGCCCTTGGTTGGAAACTGAGCTGAAAGCGTATCCAATTATGATACGATAGGGATGCCTCATCTAATACCTTCCATTTCTCTACCCTTAAATAATCTTTGCAAGAAACTAAAGAGAAACTAAAAGCACCTCCTGCCTGTTTCTTACCACGAAAGTTGGATTAGTGCCCTTATTGCATATAGTGACCTTAGACGACGAAATAAAGTCAAAAAGACACTAACATCTTTCCATCCATTGCGAATGGTGCACGTTTACATCGCATCCCACAATGTAAATCCACTCACCCCTGGCAATCAGTCCTTTCATCCTGTCAGATGGGATCTCTGACATCTCATATGAGAGATAGGCTGACACCAGACACCGCGGTGTCTTTCTTCCTTCTACCAAGTCAACAGCACTGAAATTATTCAAAAGAAAAGCCATTATGTTGTTTTTAATTAAAGTGCAGCCCTGACTTTACCATCGTCCTTGTAGAACAATGTGTAATCCTTTATTTTGAGCCCCTGGATACGCATATTGTTATTAATCCAGGGCTCTTGTACCAATACGGCTGAAACATCCTGCTTGATTACATAGTTGACCAAACATGTCGTCGCTGCCTTACTGTGATTCCATCATCCTTAGGCTCTTCCCCGCGAGTTTTATCATGACTTTCCCCATTCCTTTGATCTTTTCAAGGAATAGTAGTGATTCCCGGTTTGCTTACTTACTTAGATGGCGCTACAGATCGAGGTATACCTGAGCCCTGATTAAGACTAACAAAAATTGATGACCAAACTGTTTCCTAGGCCCACTTTTTCAGACTCCATGTGTTTGCCTTCAGTTTCCTATTCTGCATATGGAGGAGACCCAGAAATTTCTCTGGGCTGGAGTATGACAGCGGGGCATAGACCCATGTTTTAGGCGGAGTGTACATATCCAACTCCGCCACAGTCAGGCACTTAAGTTGAGCCCGGCTCCACACTTCGCCAACCTCCAATAAAAACTATCTGAGAAAGTCACCCGATATCTTGTTTCCACAAGCAACAACCATACGGCCGCCTTCCCAGCCAGCACCGTCGAATTGTAGTACACTCTCTTCTGTGTTAGGCTTCTTTTTCCACAAAGCATCCTGAAACTTCTCTTCTACGGCAATCCAATGGTTCATTGTTAGGAGACCGCACGGTTCCTGACAATGACAACAATAGTTCGTCTTTTGGATCGTATCACATTACCAACATACCTTATCTTCCCCATTACAACTCACCAGATACGACCAGAAGAACACAAAGGGTTCGACAGAGTCCTAAATGAGACTGAATAACCCTTTTCAACCAACCAACTATAGAACCGATAATCAGAACCTTCCATGGTCCATGGTCAGATCTCAATATATGCATCACTTTTTTCCATCGTCTCATCCTTACGTTATGGCTCTTGCAATGTTTCTAACTGCATTGCTCGAGAGAGAATACTGGACCTTTTCTAATGTCCTTCCTCAAAAAGCTTTCTAGGACTCTTTGAAGATTTTCCAATTCGTTTCCTTGGATTCCCTAATAAATGGCTCATGAGACGCTACCGAATTCCTAAATTATCTAATTATGTACTTATGCTTGGATTACCTGTCCTCAGATCAAGTACTTCCTATCTAATGCTAGTCATGAAGATGGGTGTCTTCTTTTTAGATCTTTGACTAGATTTTGAGTTGGTTTGACCGGGTTATTTTTATTTTATATTGCCAGAGGTCTTTGAGCCAGGAACTATTGTCCATTCCATTTCCAGTGTCAGCTCTATCTGATTCAGGACATCCAGAGAGTTTGACAACTCGAGGGTGATGACGAAAAATTCAGCGCAACAGGTTGCACCACTGCATAGTCCTAATAACTTTTCAAAGGGACATCGGATAAGACTTGACAACACACGTAGACAGGACCAAGTGTTCATTTTTCAATAAGATCATTGTCTCTGTATTATGGAACAGGACTTTCATAAGAGGATCTACTGCGTGCGAAGTTTTGTTCGGGTAAATTGCACCCTTTCAATAGCTTGTTCCATCGACTTAATAAGCCCATTAACGCCGTGCCTACATATGTAAATAGTTTTCCCGATTCTTCTGAGAACGACCGAACTTTCAAAATAGTGTCCCTCTTGGGTTGGTCTGTCAGTTTTGCAATCCTTTCAACAGCAAAGTGTTTCTATATTATAGGTTCTGGTGAAGTTATACCAAATCGATATAGGAAACCATTGTTGCAGCTATGGCCGACTTCAACTCGGTTTAATAAACCCTGTCCCTAAAATTAATAAACTAATGCTGAGTATAGGACTAAAATTCCTGGTCTTTCTCGAAACTTGACATTTGTTTTCTGTTTAGACCACATATTTCAATTAATCACCCTTATTCCGTGGGGCGATCTTTACGGCGCTTCGTTTTTTAAGAGTGGATCGTATGTGGAATGTATACCTACTTACCGACGAAGCCGTTTTGTGGCCTTCAATTTCTGAAATAACTCTAAAAAAAACGAAACGTTTTAGTAAAACGCCACGCGGAATAAGGATATGTCCAGGAATCCACTAGCTGATAGTGCTAATATGCATTACCATTGAATCCTTATAACAGTTTTCCCTACATTCAAACAACTTTTCTGCATAAATCCATTCAATTACTGCCACACGCCATCACTTATCGTTTATTGGAAAATCCTAACAATACTTCCTGACCTCAATGTGTTCGCTAAGGATGCCAACACTGCTGACCTACTTACTTACCCCATCTGTGTAGTAGTTTTCTTTTTTTGTGTAGAAAATTACATTTAAGTCCTCTTGAATCAATTCACCATCACTCTAATTCGAAATCAATTTCTTTGCAGCACTCGACGGTGTCCTGCCAAACTGTCAGATCAAATGTGATGCTGAGCCCTGCAAGAACGGTGGCATTTGCAAGGAGAACTTCGCCAAACAAGAATCCACATGCGACTGTGAGCACACCAGTTTCCTTGGGGAATTCTGCATGGAAGAGAAGGGTGCCGATTTCAGTGGTGAATCGACCCTGCAACGTAAATTCGAATTAATCGGCAAAGTGGACTACGTCAAACTGCAACTGGCCTTCTCCAGTGCGGACATGAAACGTGCCAATCGTGTTATGCTACTGCTTCAGACAAACAACGAACGTAGCTACTACCTTATGGTGGCAATCACCACCGACGGATATCTACTCTTCGAAGAGGACCGTGAAGGTGGCTCAGCCGTTGGTGCACGCATCGACAGGACATTCCTAAATGGTGCACGCCACTCAATTTACTATCTGCGTAATGGCACCGAAGCGTCTTTGTTAATTGATCGTGAACAGGTGCCACTGGCAGCGATTACCATTCGACCCTTGACACCAAACGTCATCGATTCGGGCGCTAATCGGGTGCAAATTGGCGGAATCAACACGACGGATTCCAGATTCGCTGTCTTCAAGAGCTACAGTGGCTGTTTGTCAAGTAAGTTAGATTGCGGATTATTTTTCAGTTCGTCCTTAGAATTTTGCATTCGCGGGGGGTTGAGAGCTGCTCTTATTCGCATAAATTTCCACCATCGGTGCGATTAATCCTTAACGGTTGGTAGAGCTTCTGACAAGGGTTCCCAAAAGAGAGGGATTCCCATATAAACTTGCTCCGTACCGGGATTCAAACAAAAAAATAAAATAAAATTGAACCGAAAAAATGGAATTTTTATCAAGACAGAATGAAGAAGAAGCAGACTATCGAGAGGATATTGGATATGCTCAATTTTACGGCAAAAGGATTCTCAGTGATTCTCTCATTTCCCTTTTGGCGAGTACATTTATTTTCCGTCGTCCTCATCGTCGTTTCTCTATCTCTACAACCCAAGTTGAATGGAATATTTATTAGTATCCTTTTAAGGAGCTCTTAATACCCACTCGTTTCGACGAGTAATAAGGTACACGGTCGACTGCTGACTATTGGGTAAAATTATTTATGGCCGAAATGAGTAGAACAAGACGAGCGAATCCTGGTCGTTGTTTCCTTATTTATGGTATTGCCAAAAGTTTTTGTTCGCAACCGACCAAGGTTACCTGTAGCCGAGTTGTCCTTTTCACCTGAACCCCCATTCTTCTTTTTTTTTTTGGTTTTTTTTTTTCTTTGCTTTTACACGGAAGGGTAATTGTGTGATATTATTGCCGTTTTGTTTTATTTGATTATTTTCGTCCTTGGAGTAGGATGTAGGATGTTCGATTGTGTACACATACCTATGTTCATCCATACGTCCTTGTGAGTCATGTGTTTGGGCCGTAAAATTACGTCGTAAAAGTTGTCGAAACAACACGGTTACACATGCTTTAGCCATGCATGGGACATAAATTAAGACAGGGTTGTCATTCGAACTCATTTAGGGGTTAGAAGTGGAGCAGCAACGACCCTATTTATGAGCGTACAGAGCAATTAAAAATTCAAACTCCTAACAAGAAGATAAAAGAAATGGAGCCGAGCAACGACTTAGAAAAGCGAATAAATTAGTTTTTAAGGACCAAGGACTTTTTAATGTTTCGGGCTTAATGAAAAATCGATAAAAAGAAGAACATAATAATTTTAATAGGTCTTAGTGCAAGGGGATAATTAGAATGTAGCTCAGAGGTGGAATGAGATTGATTTTCTTGTTCAAAGCAGTAGCATAAGGCTTGATAAGGATGAAGAACTCTGATGGCTGAAAGGTATTTCCAAGAAATATGTACATAACTCAAGTGTTGATTAAACTTGAGTTGGTTTCTTAATGTCTGACGCTATCATCAATCTCAGTAGAATGCTCGAAAGTAATTGTAAAAGCTTTTAAGAGATGATTTCTTACCTTTCCGGGTGATTAGACGGAAGGCTATAACGCGGATGTATCTTTTGAATAATTTTTATGGTACAAGCAGTTGAGTATGTCATGGGGGGTTTGATTAAATTCATGGGCTATACTCTGGCCTGTCTATCATCTTGATCGGAAGAACAGGTTCTTGATATATATAATCTAGAAAATTGCCTACCATTACGTAGAAGTTTGTTCTGGGATGCCCTAGGTGGTATTGAAAAAAATACAGTGGGGTCTGAGGCAGACGATAATGAACAAAACAAGAGGATTAAATCTCCAGTCTATCTACAGTACCTGCCTTGGTAGGTTGCATGCACTAAATCATTATCCAAGTCTGAGAAAACTGAAATATCAGCTCTATATGTCCTGTCTACAAAAACGGCACCAATGTCGAATATAAGATCATATCCAAAGTACTGTGTGGATGCTAAGAGCTTCTCTGCAACACACTTACACTTTTTAGCTGCCAGACTCACAGATCGACATTGCTTAGATCAAATTGTCATACTGGTGCAAGTCCTGGAAAATGAACGCAGAATTTCTAATTGAAACCCATCATGGACTTTAAAACCAGTGTGATAGGTAGAATGCGGCTACCACCATTAGGAACGCCACTGTGTACCTACCCCTATCGTGGAGAAACCTACATAAATGGGAAAAAGAGAAACACATTAAATAGTGGGTTTGTGTTGGCTATGCGGCTTCCCTCAACCATCCCGACATTATTATAAATTTTAGGATAGTTAGTGCTAACTTTTCTGACAGATCGTCTCGATCCTCTTTAGGCATAGTTCATAAGTATCATTCTCCAGAATACCCGTCTTCTTTAGGTGATACCTGCAATTTCTTCCCCCTAAGCTTAGAACTTTTCTGTGAGTAGTGCCAATCGGCATTTTAATAGCCATTTTCACCTGCCTGCAACCTTCCACGGTTGACCACCTTCTCTGGTGTTCCGCCGCTTCCCAGTCGCTAATTAAGTGTTTTACCATTCCTCTGCCAATTACAACAAATGGTTTCAGACTAGAGAACTCCGAGGTTGGCCCTTGCTTTGCTAGAGAGTCCGCTTTTTCTCGGCTTGATAGACTGAGGTATATTTCCCCAGACTAATATGACAGGCTAGTTCTGGTTCTTTTGAGAAGATACTTGTTCCGATCTGCCATCCATCATGGATCCATCCATAAAGATAATTATATCACCAATCTTCTTCTCCATCCTGTGATTCATTTCAGTAACACGTAATTCTCTTTATTCCATCCATGGACATATTCAACTCCCTAATCTCGTTTTTTACTAGATCTAGGATTTTCCTATGACCGTAGATAGTACCGCGCCAGTGGCAGTTCCCACCCCGGTGCAAATGAAGTGCCGCCAAAGCCGCCGCTTTCTTATTAAATAAGTCCAGCGGCAGAATACCTAGGATCACTTCCATTGCGCATGTTGGTGTCGTCCGTATTGCACCCGCGATCTCTAAACATGCCAGCCGTTGGACCCTATCTAACTACTTCTTTACAGTATCTCCTTTTCCACAACTCGTACCACCTGGTGTAGCGCTGTTTCTGTAGACCTGCCAGCTCTGTATGCATGTTGTCTAGTATTCAAAGGACAGGCTTTCAGCGCCGTGCTCTCCATATGGTCTACCACAAGTCGTTCCATTGTTTTCAACAGAAATGATGTTAGGCTGACCGGTCTGAAGTACTTCTTTTCGGTGTAGTCCTTTTTTCCCGGTTTTGGGAGAAACACCAAATTTGGTTCTGTCCTTGTTACCGGTATGTAGCCTATTGATAGGCATGTCACGAATATAGCCCTAAGTCTTGGTACAATAAGGTCTGCACCCCAATGCATTAAAGCTGGTAGAATATCATCCGGTCCTGCGGTCTTGTAAGGGGAAAAATATTCTATCGCCCCCCTCACCGCTTCTGGCGTTACTATCCGTTCCGCTTCTGCCCTATCCATCCTCTTTGCTCTTTGCTTCCTCAGAGCCCAGGGCTGATCTGACTTCAGACTTCCCGAAAAGTGTACTTCCATGAGGACCTCAGACATTCACCAGAGACGCTACCTCTTTTGTTGGAGGATTCATACACCAGGTATGCAGATGCCATGACAAAACTGCCTGCTCCTACTCTTACGCGCACAGCGACAAGGTCAGGGCACATAGTTGCAGCAGCATTACCGCCTTAACTCGGTGACTCACCAGTACACAAGATCTAATTCTTTCGCCAGATCGTACATAGTGTAAAGTGGCAATACTTTCAGATACTTTCTGGTAGACCTCTAATCTTTCCTTTGAAAATCCAAGGCTCCTTCAGCAAGGCAATATCAATCGACTCCTCCACAAAAAATTTGGTCAACATTGCTGATGCAGTTTTGCTGTGGTGAAGGTTCAATTGATTCACCCTAAATTTTCGCCGTATGGGCCCTCCTACCGCCCGACTAGTGTTGACTTCATATCCATGAAATCCATCACTTTGTCGTCCAACCGGGTGACTTCCCAAACTGAGTCTTTTCTGATGATCCTTGGAATTTAACGACAGCGACTTCTAGCCCGCAGTTCAGTTTCTCCCCTGCTTGCCTAACCAGATCGTTTCTCTTGTACGTTAGTAAGGCCACAGTCTTATTCTTCTTGGATGGGTCGCCAAGAGGTTATGGACAATAATAATCCCTGTGAAGAGTGTTAAATGGATTCTTTTAAGCCCTAGGATTTACCTGATTCTAGTTTTGTCGTGTTGTGTCCGAGATTTTTCTGAAGACACGACAAGATGACAGTGAACCCCATATTTCATTGCCTAGTCTCCGGCAGTCTTGTCTTATGTTGGTTTTAACATGTGCTAGTGGTGGTAGAACAAAGTTATTATCCATTGTCAGGTCCTGTGTAGACCCCTTTCTCGATAGTTCGTCAACCAGTTCGTTCATTGGATACCGGTGTGTCCTGGAATTCGCATGAATGCAACGAGATGATTTGCTGTGAGTGGTTTGAGCTCGTCGTGACAATGTTTAATGAGTTTAGATTTTACAACCGTGGATGAACTGGGTTTTATATCGGCTTGGCTGTGAACGTATGTACAGATACCGATTGCCATCCTGGAGTGTAGTTTCATGGATAATTGTCATGCCGCTTGGACGTGTTAAGACTTCAGCTTGGGTTACACTACCATGATTTGGAAATCTTAGATAATGAGCATACAATTTCAGGCTCAGATGAGTAGATTCCAGAGCCGATTCCTACATCAATTTTTGAACCAACCGTGTAGATACGTAGGTATCATACATATCGAGATTTTATTCGGGTTAATGGTCCTACCCTTTGCCCGATTCTCTGTTGAGGGGAAAATTTTTTTAAATTTGGGGTGAAGTCGGCAGGTGGTATTAAATAGTCTGTGTCGGTACCCAGACTCTTTCCAAAGTTTGGATTGTCTTGAACGTAGGGCATTCTTCGCCTTCAGTTGGCATGGTTCGACATTATCGTGCTAGTAGTGCCTATGCAAGCTAGTCTTCAGTTCCTGGAGGTATATGACCTTATCTGCTATAAGCCACCGGACTAGGCATCCATAGGTTAGGACAGGTCTGACGAATATGTATGTACATCTAGTGGATAATGGGACCCTTAGGTCCCCATTTCTTATAAAAGAAATGTTCATCACCTCCAGCACTAGAAGGCGATGGCTTAATTTCAGCAAAACTAATCCAGTTGTACCCCATAAGGTTGGAGAGCATATGATGCAAGATATAATTTAGAAGAAGCTTCTTGGATTTTTTTTAAAACTTGTACCAAATTTCAACAAGGTGACACGCTACCATGTTCTTGTTTAATCTTGTGATGTAGAAGGTAGTGCGTATGATAGGAGTCAACATGGATGACAATATAATCAAGTCCATCTAAGTACTCGAGCAATCATTCATTCGGACGCTTCTCGGAAAAACGAATTATCTGTTTTCAACAAACCCCCTTAGAACAAAATGTTAATTGGCTTGGTCACATAGAGCGAATGAGAAACTATATTCCCGCCAAGAGAATCTTTGAATACCAGGTTTGAGACGATAGCGCCGACGCAAGGGCCTTTACTCTAGGAAACTGGAAACAGCGTGTCCGAGATCAATGAGGACAGAAGGCCCGATTTAACAGGGGTTGGGATGCAGTAAAAGAAAATCGGATCTAGTGTGGTTCGAATAAATAGTAGATGACTTCTGAGGTCTGCAGGACTGTGAAGGACTTAACTAATTGAAAAAACTTCTTCGTCCAATTTCAAGTAAAAAACTGTACTTACCTAACCTCTACAGTGACCCATTGCCAACTGATGCCTTAATGAACTAAGAAGGCAACTGAATAGACACTAAATAGACGTTGTTAAAGACATGTGATTTCAGATGCAAAGACTCATTAATCCCATTTGAAGAAAACCGAAAATTCATGGAAAAATCCCTTTTGAAACCCCTTCAATCGTCTTCAGCGAGATCGCCATTGAGGATTACTTTTAGGGCGTTTTACGGGCTGGGTTATGCAAATCTTCGAAAAGATACTGGAGGACCAGTCTAAGTAATGCGTATCAACTAAAAATATTTCACACTTCTTCCTGTTTATCCTAGTGGGATGGCAGTCAATGATTTCATCGCAAAGTAGACTCCAGTCTTATTTGTTTGGGTAGCTAGTGTTTGCAGCTTCCTACATTGATTTTCGTTCTCGGTCTTATCGATGTTGTTTCTTCACGATGGTTACCACGTTGTCAGTAAGAGCGCCATTGATGCTTATCGTGATGCTACCCAGGATTTAGTCCTTACTCAATTTCTCCACCAGCCGGTGTCGGTTTCATCCAAATGCGGGAAGTGGGGCATAACGTGTTCTATATCCTTCGTGATGCCAATAGAGATTCTCCTCGTTTCCAAATTTGTAGAGATAGACCCTAAAACATTCCAGACCTCTAAGAATTTGAATCAGATAAAAGTTCAGTTTCCCATGCGTTCTGTAAATTCAAGCGTCTATTTGGGGAATAACTCTATGCATCCTTGGAGTGATTTCGTTTACGGCGCTGAGTATCCCTTCGTGACGACATTGTTGCTAATATTGCTTTGTTGGTGAGGTTCTTCTCTTCTCTTCATTCGCAAAAAGGACGCTGTATATCTTCCCGCTATCAAAGATAAGACCTTCTTTTACCAAGCTTCAACGTCTATAGCTTCTACACGTCCCAGGTATCTTAGTCTATATACACGTATCCGTCCGACTAGATGAATGTCTCTGCACACCTTGTAAGGTCAATCGTTGAATATTGCTCTTCATACTGTATCCATACGTACTAAATGAAGTAGCGAGCGTTCTCCATTATTATTATGCCTATGGGCACAAATCGTGTAGAGATCCCAAGGAACCTTGCCGCAAAATTGATCAGCTTAAGATCGTTCCGATAGTACTACCAAAGATGAGCCTTTTCCATTTATGTCACAAAATCGTCAAGAACGATCTGAACGCTGTTTCCAGAATATTGCTCATAGAAGCTTCTCTTGTCGAAGAGCTCATCGTGGTCTCATCGCACTTCCTCGATGGCGGAGTTATCTGCTTTACTGCAAATTAATTCATACTCAAGCAGTTCGACTGTGCTTGGTCTGCTTAGGATACAAATCATTACGGGTGTCAAATTAAAATCCTGATCCCTCATGTCAGTCTGTATCTAGGCTACTAATTAACCTATTACCTAAGGCTCAAACCATTCCCATTGATACCGCCATCATGGCGTTAAGGGTTAGTTTTTATTCTAGATAGAGGGTTTCTGCTCTGCATTTCCCGTCTGTGCTTTCTAGGAGTGCATCCCATGCTTCTCGGATTTAAAGCATTCCACCAACAGAACCGTGGACATTGAATCAAAATCCAAGAAAATATTTGATGCATCCATCTGCCTTTGCTAAGATATTCCAACGTTCATTCTTGCTCTCATTACCATTAGCCTCCTTCTTAATAGAAGTCTATCACTGTCAAAGTTTTTATAGACATCTACTCTACGTTGCAGTTCATCTAAGATGTCTCTACCTCTTCCACAATAGACCCTAGACCCAACCTGAATACTTTCATGTGTTGTGCCTTTATCCGTGGAATTTTCAGTATGGGTTCGAGGGTATAGACCTTCCAATCCCCATAAATCCATTCCCAACAATACCTACTGATAGATTTCCCTTTTCAGACATCTACATCCAAGTGAACAACTACATAATGAAGCCTCTAGAGGAATATATGCTCTTTACAAAATCAGGAGCCGACAATATCACTGTGATTAACTTCCAAGGCGTACGCAGTGCCCAATGTGCGGCGCAATTTGACAACATGCCAGAACCAAGAATACAAGAGCCTATTCTGAACTTCACAATGGTTTGTATAAAAGTGGACAAACTTATGACTAAACCCTACATCTACCTTCCTTCCTTAGGGTTCTGATCATAACTGGGCTGAAGAACCACCCGTCCGTGTGCCTTACATCGCCAAACACATCGATGTATCGACCAAAGAGGAACAAACCCAAGTGGTTTTCATTACCCTTACAGCACTCTTTGTTATAATTGTAATCTGTTGCCTACTAGAGGTCTATCGTAGTCACGTTGAGTACAAGAAGCGTATTGAACGAGAAACCGACGAGGACATCATATGGTCCAAGGAGCAAGCAACAAAAATGCACGAATCACCGGGCATTCAAACGAAACCTTTCACTTACAAACCGGTGGGTACCATATCGATAGATTAAAGCTCCATTGATAAGCATTTCATTTTCTTTGTAGCTTCCCCAAACCGAAAGAAAAACAGCAAGTGGTGCCCCCCTAGTTGGTATCCTGAAAAATGGTAGCACTGGACACCCAAAACAAACTGAAACCGTCAACGGAACAGTCCCACGGGATCAAGAAATCCCTCCAACTTCGATCACGAAACCCGATAAAATCGATGAAGTTGACGAAGAAGAAGAGGAAAACGAAAATAACAAAACGAAAGAGAACCCAAAACCAAATGATACAACAAAAGACTCGAAACCAGAAGATGAAACAAATACTCGGCCTAAAGTCCCGCTTATACCAGGGGTAAGGGGTACGTTTACAAAATTCCCAAAGAAATTTCCCCACCCCACCCTTGGACCATTTCTATCGAAGTCCTTTCATTCTTCTTTTTTTTTTGCAGAAAGTCAACTAATGGACGTGGAACTGAAATGGGATCCTATGGCCGAGCACTCCAACGAAGAACCCCTTCTCGAAGGTAGCTTAGCAAATTCAATTGCCGGCGACTCGGACTCAGATACGAGCGACGCGACGTCTGTTAAAACGTCAGAGAATCCGGTAAGCACGCCACTAAAACGCCTTGCACCAAAGAGTTCAATTAGCGAAGCTAACCTTCTCCTTAGCTTTGACTAACATTTACGATATTGCCATATACAGTCCAAGTGCATATACAAATGTATACTCATATAACATTAATGTTTTCTTAAATTTAATTTTATTTAATTAACATTTAATAATTTTGCACGCTCATCATTGTTTTGTTTGCCTGTATCTACCTCTAAATTTTGCTGTACTTAATTGCTCGTGTTGTTATATTTTTTTTTTTCGTTTTTATGTAATTTAATTGTTTTCGAATGTAATAAATCGTTTCGTATATATTTTTTTTATTTATATTTAAGGAAAAAAAAAATAAATAAATAAATGCTTTGTACTGTGAATTGTTCGGAAATGTGCTTGCAATGTATGTTTGTATCTACCGGGAATTTTCCAATTGCCAAATTGAGTGTATGTTGCTACGTTTGCTCGGGGGAGGGGGGTGGTAAACACCCAGTGGGTCTATTCGATTTATTTAAACAGTGATATTTAAATAGAATTGATTTTGCAAATATTGTTGTATTGAATTGGCCCCCGGTTAATACCGCAGGATGTCATTAGTGAGTTTGTTGTCCTCATCACTGGAAGTGGTTTGAAGTGCTAAGTTGTTTTTTTATTACAGTATAAGTTCGAATCCGAGGTAGACATGGTCCTTAAGCAACAAAGTTCTCAAGTTAAAAAGTCTTATGCCAACTATCTCCAATTTCATACAATAAGTTGGATAGTTTAATGGTCACCTTCCACTTGTATTGTATGTAATAGACTTCTTTGCCTCTTCTGTTAGGTTCATCTGTGATTGATCTCTGTATAACCTAGGGTAAGTCTAAGGTACTTTTTGGAAACCACAACATAGGGTCGGTGTTTTCATAATCTTTTCTCAGGAAAAGGAAGCATATAATGATGAGATCGTGCTCCTAGAGCCTAGTAGATGGCTGTTGATTCTATTCTGACTGGTATTCGAAAATGATGTTCTTGACTGGAGGCTTGTACTCAATATGTTTTGGCCTTCCGAGGCGATGACAGAAAATTAGAGAATCTTCATTGATATCAGTCCTAACGTTCCTGAGGAGAAGCCAATCCAGTTCGTGTATCTGATGTGACATTCGATGAAAAACCGTTCTTACTTTTGTTACCCGAATTGATGAAGTCATTGCATTTCATCTTGGTTGACACTAACATGCCAATCTCTGCAAACAATGTAAAGTGAACTAGTTTTTGAAGTGACTTCTGTTTGACAAGCCCAATAAGCCATTTTCGTCATGAAGTACTTTCTACTTAACTTAACAGGCTCTCCCGATCCGTGTAGAGTCTCTGCCCGAAACACGGCAATCTTTCACCATCTTTGATCGCAGGCACGCTGATTCCAGTTGTCTAGATCAAGTGCTCTGGGATCCGTGACACATAGTTTGATCCTTAAAACGGAGGTTCGGTCTTCCTTGTCGTTTCAAATCTGGACGCTGTGAGTCGAAGATCCTCTTTTCTGCAATATTATTGTCCATTCGCTCGATGTGGCCGAGCCAGTGTAGTCGACGCGTTTTGGCTTTTTGGACTACATCCACATCTTGGTACAGCTCATAGAGTTCGCGGTTGTATCTTCTCCTTCATTCACCCTCCTAGCAGACGGGACCGAATATTCGATGAAGAATTTTTCTTCCAAAAGCATTCAATATCTACTCTGCTTTCCTGCTTATCGTCCAACTCTCGGCTCCATACAGCAGAACTGGCAGGATCAAAGTTTTGTAGAGCATACATTTCGTCTTCCGAGTTAGGAGTTTTGACCCCAATTGTTTCGGCAGACTGAAATAGAAACGATTTCCTAGAGTAAGTCTACGACGAATCTCCACTAAGGTGTCATTCGTGGAGTTGATATTTGCTCCGAGGTAGGTAGACTCCTTTGCCACTTGGAAGTTGCCAACAGTGACGTTTTGCCCTAGGCGGTGGCCAGATGCTTTTTTGTTTATTGATAACATTTACTTAGTTTTGTCCTCATTTACTTCAAGGCCTCGTTGCGTCCTCACTTCAATTTCGGTAAAAGCCTCTAAAACGGCGAGCTTGGAGCGACCGATGCTGTCGATATCGTGTTCGCATCGTAGCAGCTGGACAGATTTGTTGAAGATAGTGCCTTCCGTGTTAACACCTGCCCTGCGTACTATCTGTTCCAGCATGAGATTGAATAAGCCACATGATAGCGCATCTCCTTGCCGAAATCTGGTGCCTGTTTGGATTAGTTCAGATGAACTGTTTCCGAATTGAATTCGGCCAAGACGATGAATGCTATCATATGCGGCTTTAAAGTCAATAAAGAGATGGTGAGTCTCGACTTGAAATTCGTTGGTCTTTTCCAGGACCTGCGTTGGTATGAAAATTTGGTCGATCGTTGATCTGCCGGGCCGGAAGCCACGCTGGTACGTGCCGATTAGTATTCTGCAGAAAGGCTTCAGACGTTCACACAGTACGTAGGATAGGATCTTATATGCGACATTCAGCAGGGATATGCCTCGATAGTTCCTACAAGACATAAAATCGCCTTTCTTGAAGATGATGTACACAGAGCTGATAGTCCAGTCATCGGGCATGACTTCATCCGCCCATACTTGGTTGCTGATTTGGTGTATGCATCCTGCCTAAGCATCACCACCATGTTTGAAAAGCTCTGCTGGTAGACCATCATAGCCGGCGGCCTTGTTGTTCTTCAGCTTTTTGATAGCTGAGCCGACCTCTTCAAAACTAGGGACGGGGATGGATTCTTCATTGACTGGATGCGGGCTCTCTTCTTGACCTATCACTCTCTCTCCCTGATGCCCGTGAAATAGCTACTGGAAATGCTGCTTAAATACATCTACTATTCCCTGTGCTTCGGTTACTAGGTTTCCTTCACTATTTCAAGGAGCCTGCGTTCCGGGCTTGAAGCCAGCTGCCAATTGTTTGGCTTTCCTAAAAACCATCCGGATGTTGTTCCTATCGCGAGACTCTTCGACATCCTTGAGCTGGATAAACAAAAAGGGGCCTACACAGTCTGCTTTTTTTTTATTTTTACGCTGGATCTTCTTCTCCTTCTTTCTTCTGGCTCTATACTCTTTTCACACTGCCCTTCTTACGGCGCACGCATTCATCATTATACCAAGGGCTGGTAGCCTATAGTGGTTTCGGCTACTTCTTTGACGATTGTAAATAGTGAATGCATAGGGGAGAGTCTTTCTCTTAGGCGCTGGCTACTCCAGTCATGATAAGGCTTCCAACGTTGAATTTCTTTTCTGAACGGTTTGCAGCTTCTTCTCGTTGCACTGGGGTGCAACATGTTTGCCCCTCTGAAGGCTTGTACATTCAGAATATCCGAAGTGTGTCTCGCATCTGTGGTCGATTTGGTTGGTAATTCGATCATCTGGAGATAGCTAGGCTGGTGTTCCTAGTTTTGGGAACCCAGTCCTACTTATCATGGTATTAAAAGCTGCTGTAGAATCAAATAGCTGGAAGCCGTTGTCTGTTGTTGTGTCGTGTCGTGGAGGCTGTGCTTTCCGACTAATCCGCCGAAGATTTTAACATTGAAGGCCCCGAGTATGATTTTAACTTATACTGCGGACAGGTACCGTAGGCTCCGTTCAAGAGTCATTGATGCGGATCACAGCCAGCCGATGATCGGCTTAAAATCAATTATTATGGAGTGTAGCCGATTTCCCTCAACGATTCCACATCCCAACATGGCAGTATTTTGTGAAAGCGTGGAAGTCAAATTTATGCGTGAATAAGTTTCATAGCTCAAAACCCGTTTTATGCGTTTTTATGGCCTATAGCTTAGAAGTCAGTTTAAGCGTACCTCATCGTGGGCCGTGGCTTAAGTAGTTAGTGCGTTGAACTACGGAGTGGCGGGTTCCAGGTTCATTCACCAGACAACACCTAAAATTTCTTTCACGGCCTTCCCTATGCCTTCAGAAGCCGTACAAGGCAATTAGTCCAACAGTTAGTCTATGGTTGGAGTGGCCTTCCTGAACCAACACGTTTTCATGATGAATTTCAGGGTGGTTTTAGGTGGCGTGTTTGCTAGTTCGCTGAGGTTGTTGAAAGATACTTTTCCAAGAGTTTTGCGTCTGTTCCGAGCCTTTGGCATTTGCAGAGGAAATCTGAGACCTTTGTGTCGCCATAGCCTCTGAATAGTTCTGTGGTACTGATGCTCATTCGTCTAAGGTGGGCCGGCATTGAATTGTGACCTATGAGAAGGGTCAGCTGTAGTCTATTTAGTGATAAAAGTCATCTTGTCTTTTGTAATTTTGGACATGAGAAGACTGATGGTCGTTAGGACCGAGTGATCTGTTTGTAGGTCGTTAGGTTCTGAGTCTTTTCTAGTTAGTTTGTCGCCCATTTCATTCCCTTGGAAGTCCATATGTTTTGGAGTTCACCAGAGCGTGATGCTGTGCTGCTGAGGGATTTCAGTTCCTCTTAACACCTTTTGACCAGTTTTGAATTCGTTGTAATGGAAGTGATGGCTTATTGGCTATCAACATATGTAGACGTCCATATTGCTATTCGGAGTGGATAAGTCCCGGCAGGCCTCCATATATTTCCACTTGGAATACATTGGAGGGATTGGGGAGTTTTATGGATCGGACGATTGATCTGAGAATATTCTTGAGCCAGTACCTTCGCCCATTTGGACCCATCCGTGAAGATGGATATGGAAGCGGGGTTTATTGCCTCACCATTTATCCAACTCTTTCTAAGGAGAAACTTGGAGTCGAGGTTGAGGCTGAGGTACGTGTGGGAAGTAAGGTAGTCAGATGCCGCGTTAACCGTCGACCATTAGGTGAAGGTGCTGTGTCCGATTTGGTTATTTTTCCACATCCTTGTCGGAGGCGTAAGGCGCCTTTTGTCGCTACCTCTTTAGTGAAGAGGTCCAGTGGGCTAAACACGAGCAAGGCTTCAAGGTCAACGGTAGGTGTTGTTCTAATAGCGCTGGTGGTACCTATACACGCTAGGCATTGGATTATTGTGATTCAATGTGTTTGGATTTGTGGCTTTTGCGGCAGCATGGCATCAGACCAGACAGTCGTCTGTGAGGATAGGTCTAACGATGGTGCTGTACTGCCAGTGGATGGTGGCTGGTGTAAGCCCCATTTTTTGTCGAATTATTGATTGCATGCGTGAAACACTATCAAAGTCTTCTTTGTGCCTTCCAGTATATTGACTTTCAAGTTCAATTTTTGATCTATTATGCACCCTAGGTAACGTGCCTTTTCTGAATTTTGGAGTTCAGACTACGTGGATCGAAGTCGGGTATTTTCCTCTTATTTGTAAGGAGATCTAGCTCGGCTTTTTGTTCATTAAGACCAATACCGCAGCGTTTAGCCCAATTATTCAAGGCTTTCAACGCTGTTTATAGAAGATCAACGATAGTGGGCAGGAACTTTCCGGTCACTAATATGATTACATCATCAGCATAGCGACGGCCCTAACCCCGATTTAGTCTAATCTTATAAGGATTTCGTTTAGTACTAGCTTCCAGAGTACTGGGAAAATGACTCCACCTTGGGTGGTTCCACCCGAGGACACAGCGTATGCTTGGCTACTGCCCAATTTAGATCTAATGTTGCGTCTATTGAGTATACATTCTATCCAATCTGATAGGATTCACGTGCGTCTGGTCTAGTGTTGTTCTAACTGATTTCAAGTTTACATTGTTGAGTGGCTTATGTTACTGATCCGTAATGTTGTGTTATTTTTCAAACTCTATCGCATTCCCCACTATCATCCTTTATAGACAGACGCGTTGGCAAGGTAGTCATAACCAGACAAATGTAGCCTAGACCAGCTCGTGAAAATATGATCTTTCTTGGCTTGAAACAATATTGGTTAGAATCAATTTGATTTTCTATCTTGCACCTGATTTTCATGAGTCGCGGTGCAGGTTAGAGGGTTCCTTCAGGATCGGGGAAATGATACTTACAAAATTTTAGACTCATCGAAGTTGGAGCTTCGTTCGACTACAGCTTGAATGTCATCGTGTTTACTTCACTAAGCTTGTACTAGGTTTGACTATCAGCGGGATAATGAACTTCGTTGACGTTATTCCTCAAAAGATCTACTACGATATTCTCCCGATCATATCTAAAAGCTCCGTACTTTGAAATCATGACACCTTGACAAATTTTCTGAACATCATTTCCGCCGGATCGGGGGCTTCTTATATGCTTTTTCCAGACTGTTATTGCATCTGTCTCCCAGAAAACCATTAGCCTGTCGACGAATTTTTCAATCAAAAACTTTAAAATAAAAAGTCCAACCCTCTTCAGGGCAGATAGGTCTTATAACGAATCTCCTTCTTTTTTCTCGATGTCTTGGCGGTATTTCTAGTAACCTGTTGCGGCGTTTTATTACCTTAGAGCGTTTTGCTGGATTATGTGGAGTCCAGAAATTTCATCCATCCCTTCGCTATATGTTACTCTCCTAACAAATGATCTGGATCTATGTAAACATTCAGATTAATAGAAGATTGTATCGATTGCTACGTGTGAGTTGTCTGGATTCGGTTTAGCTTAGCGCCATTGTGTGTACGACTAATCCAAAAGTCCACCAGACTCTCTAGAGAAAGAATCACTTCCTCATCCTTTCAATGACTCCTTTATGATCTCACATATAACAAAAAGAAACATCCCTGAACTAAGAATCACTTCGTCGTCGCAATCAATTTGTAAGAAATGTGCAATTGGTCTAACTGAATGTAGTATCCTGCCGCGCTTATAAGAGATGTCCAAAACAACAAATTCAAAGCTATGCTGCTTCAATACAAGATGGCGAAGTCAAACCCAATTCATTAAAATGTTAACTTTTTCTTCTTTAAGCTTTAAAGGATCTACAAGTCTCCTTACTTAACTTTAAGGACTTACAAACATTAATTACATAATTTCTCAAAAAAAAAACATAACAACCCTTTCGAAAACATAAATCACTTTCGAGAACGAAAATAACAAAAAAAAAAAAAAAAACAGCAACAAAAGAAAAACAATCAAACGAGAAAAGCAACAAGAAAAAACCATTCCCTATGCGCGCCTACAATTATCCAATTTCACTTTCAATTATCGAAATGAATGTAGATAGCGCTCATTTGCCTGTCAGCTCCTTCCTCTGCGCCGCCATCATTAATTGCTCTCAACATCAGGACTCCTCGTCGTCGAAATAGTACTAATCCTCTCTATTAGCAAAACAACGAGAACGACGATGAGAAATCCTAAGAAAATAATTTAATTAAAAATTAATCGAGAAAACCCTTTTCTTCCTCTTCGACATCCTAACTTGCATATCCTTTCTTCCTGCTATGAATTACAAAAAAAAACATACACACACACAGAAAAAAAAAAACAGAAAAAAACTCCACAAAACTTCTTAATGAAAACCCAGAGCAAGGGCAACCAAGGAATTCACTTTCAAATGCGGCGGCGGCGGCTGGCTGGCTCGGCGAGCTCTCGCGTATCCTGTGCGGCGTGCGGCAATATAACATTCGTAACTTCTCATTTTGGGAAAAGTGAAATGTTTGATCATCATAATTAATTAACTATATTATTTAAGCGATGTTATGCGAAAGAAGAGAAAGAAAAAAACGAAGGCTTCCGAGAAGAAATTACGACTTACACTGCAAGAGCGAGAGCCCTGCGAGCGGTTGGCAATAATTAAAAGGATATCGGTGGGATAATTTTTTATTTTTGTTTTTTTTTTTTTTGGTTTCCCTTTTTTTTAATAGGGTGTACTAAGGCAAATTGGTCGGTTGTAACAATTGAGTGTAATTAGCTACTATAAAACTCTACTTAAGTGGTTTTGAGAAAAAAAAGTCCTTGATGAGTCCTGTACTTATGTAAGCTGCGCTTGAAGGAAACGTGTAACCTTTCTCACAGACTTCTCGAAGGTAAAACCCAGAAACTGGAAGATATCTGGAGAAGGTCCCATGTCCTTGTACTCTATCATAGTAATCGTCGTGTGACGGTTTATGATCGTAGACACTTAAATTAGGATTTGTGGTTCATTTCAATCTGACTCTCCACCAGATATTGTCTTTCTAATGGGTATACTAAAGAACTCGCCCATTGTACTTGTACGAAAAAAGACTTCTTTTACTTCTTCAAGAGCTTATGATATACCCCAGATCACGTAACCACTGAAGATCTGCAACTCGATGCAAGAAGCTGTATGTCGTCCTCTTGATATTCGTCGAAGATTGTAGTGTCAGAAAAGCCTAGCACATAAAGTAGCAATGTAGAATATAATGATACAACAAAAATACCACAGACATCTAGATGGAGTGAAGCATTAGAAAATTGAAAATCTAATCGTCAATGCAAGCCTGGACCGTAGTCAAACCAATACTCAATGCAGACTCAGATCCTGAAATGTTCTCTTCTCAGCATCGTAGATCTCATTCTTCATAATCTCATTATCCATATACATAGTACGTTCAATAGGTACGACCGAATTCTCAGGCCAGTATTTTTAAAATATTTTAGAACAGATTTAACGCTAAACGAAGAATTTAGCCGAAACCGCTGTCATCTAGCCAAAGTCAGTCTTCAACGACTTTAAATATGGGGAATGACTGAAGTTCTGATACCTTTGTGAAGTCATATCCTTGAGACTGGAGTTGTAGCTTACAGCTAAGTAGGTAACAGATGGTGGCTCGAAACTGCTGTTGATGTAAGTCGAAATATCTAAACCCAACCCATGAAGATCAAGAAAAGGATAAGTCCACTATCCTTCTGTCGCTAAAGAAGGGTTTTCACACTGGAAGATGGGAATCTTTTGAAGACGAAACTGAGTCCGAATTCAGTAACAGTGTGGGATTTCCACCCGCTAAACCCACCTCCCCTCCTACCTCTGGTCCTCGCAGCATTTCATCACGGGGGGGACTTCAGCCTTAAGAACTCGGCTCATTCGTAGGCATCCTGTTGCGCTGCGTTTCTTTGCTGACCCTGTCTTCGCTGCTCCTCCATAATGTTTGTCACAGTGTCGCTAACTGCTTCCCAAGCCACTTGCCTGCTTATCATATATCTTGTAATGTTGTCTGGAGTTATGTTCTCGCCCAGTATATTCATCGGCAGGTGCCGTTCTGCATAATATCGTGGACAATGGAACATAATGTGTTCCGCATCTTCCACTGTTTCCGTGCACATTGGGCAATATGGATTGTCGTCTTGTTCAAACCTATGCAGGTAGGCTCTGAAGCATCCATGACCAGTAAGGATGTGAGTCAGGTAGAAATTCAGCTCCCCATGCTTCCTATTAATCCAAATGTCTATATTAAGGATCAATCTCTGCGTCCACCTACCTTTATCAGAGTGATATCATCTCTCCTGCCATTCTTCAAGAATTGTCCTTGGTGGTACCTCAGTATAAGCCGTTATCCTACTGGTAGGCTATTTCCGTTGGGCTTCTTTAGCAAAAAGGTCTATTGGTACCATGCCAGCCACTATACATGCCGCGTTGTAGGAGTTTGTTCGGAAGATGCTGCATTCAGTTCTGATTTGGAAGCTACGACGTGATTGTCCACGAATGCTCATATAGTCTCCCTGACTCGACTGCTGCTAATGAGCACTACTTCTGTCTTTTTTTTATTCAAGTTGTAGACCCATGCGTACGAGTCAGTCCTGGACAAGGCCTCGGGATTCTAAATCTGAGGACGTCATCTACATTAGATTCCACAGTAGCGGACCTAATACGTAGCCTTGAAGAACGCCGCCTGTGACGTTATACTGCCTCGTTCCATCGTTGGTGTCGCAGAGCAGTATTCTTTTTCTGAAATAGTCTGTCATTATCTTCTGCAGGTACGCTGGTACTCTCTCGACGGTAAGAGCTCGCAGGATGTTTCTCCTGTTTTCGATGTTAAAGGCCTTCTTAACATTCGCATTCCGTCGATGTTTTTTTCGCAGTACTCACGGCTTCGTCAATAGCGTCGATAGTAGACCGTGGCTTAAGGAAACCATACTAGTAATCTGCAAGGCCTCCAGCCTTATCGATTACACTCTTCAATCTGTCGCTTATGAAGCGCTCCAGTATTTTTCCAATGGTATCCATCATGCATAGAGGCATATACGGTGAGGGATTCTGCCGTGGCTTACTACCTTTTAGTAGGAGAACCCTTTCACTGGTTTCAGTGCAAGTGCGGAGATAAGGATAAGCATGGGTATTGGACAACTTTTTAGTACGCAGTAAGCCTCGGGAACCTCTAGAAAACACTGAGAAAGTCTGGCATGCTAGCTTAGCTGTCTAATGCCCAGATTCCCTGTGTTGGACTACTTTACTTGGTACTGGCTACTACTGCTACCTTGGCTAGTCACAATAATATTTGGTTTCTGACCCTTAGCCATAGCCAAAGGGATATATGTACATTTACTCTTAACTTGATAAGACATTCTTAAGTGGCTCAAGTGTAAGCAAAAATGAATTTAAATCTTAGTAAAAGCCAACTTGGATACCGCTGCATGTAGAGCAGAACCAAGCTTACTTGGCATTAGTCCCGAGCAGCCAAGGTTAAACATTGTTAGACGTTAGGCCAAAAAGTTAGTCACATATTCCATGGAAGCCTCTTTTAAGCGATGGAGACGGTCTTATCTATCAAACGACGTTCTTCATTGACTTGGATTTTAACAAAGCAAAAGTCTAACAAAGCCCAGTGGACTAAGCCCAATTCTTATAATGCCTGTACGAGACGTGTTTAGTTGGTTTTTTATGCTAGACCGATTGCCTGGGCTACATCTACCTTGATATGCCGAATTCCGCAACCCATGTCAGCTGTTGCAACAAAACATGAACCATCTTCGCAAAGGATCTATAAAGGCTGAGTTCCATCTCACAAGTTCATCAGCCCCCGCATTCCCATCTATGTTATGCCCCGGCACCAAGAGATTGATCTTGAATCAAAGTCCTTACGAAGCAATTTCGTCTTTGTACTATTTCGCCACGTTAGAGAACCATGTATTCGACGAGAGTCTGGTAATGGGTGCAGGTTAACATTTCAGTTGCTTAATCAGTTGCCATTGCCAATACTTAGGTCTGGAAGTCACTGGACGAATCCATCTATATCAAGTTATATAAAACAATTCAAACCATAATTGGACCATGTCTAGGCAGGAGGCACTGGAACTTTAAGGATAGTAAAACAGAGAGTACGTAAGTTGGTAGATACTTCCATGTTCGACAATGTGTGATGAAAGCTATGCATAATCCAGACTGATACGTTCCTATCGGTCGGTTACCTTTACTAATCGCAATGACACTTACAATAGCACTCTTTTAAAGCTCTATCCGAATTGTACTTCATCCATATCTACCTAGATGTGGAACAGTTCTACCATCTATTCCACCTGTTTTTGGCCTTTGCAAGTAAGTTAGAGAAGATTAGGGTCCATTGACAGCTAGCATCGCAATGCAAACCTCGTCCACGAGAGCTCTGTCAAAAGAATAACGTCACCTCGCCAGGTTATCATCCCGTTTGTTTCCTTCTATGGTAATATGACTTGACACTAAGTGAGCAGAGCCTACTAGCTTGAAGTATGATATATTTAAAGCACTTAGATACGTTATAATGTTCTATATACCCAATAAATACCTGGACAAAGACTGCCTGCTCCAAAGAGCAATAACGTCCAATTATTAGCCTCAAACCCAAGACATTGGTCCCGAAAGACTTACGTGAGTAGAAATAGAGATACAGATTGATGGCCTTAAATACCCCAGACTCTGGCCATCTACTGTTTACATGTGTAAAGACTATATGTCCAAATCGCATGATGAAATGAAAAGATCACTACTAAAGAACCTACTTTGTCGGACTCTGGAATTATTAGCTTACGAATGTCGTCATACATTAAGATCCACAGCAAATGTTCTAGCACATAGCCTTGTGGAACTCCGCCTGTAATATTGTCCTGCATTGTTGCATCCTCTGTAACGTAGAGCAACACTCTTTTGTGAATTAGTCTATCAATGATTTCTGCACATATTTTTACACTCGTTTGGGCTCAAGTGTTTGCTTTACTGATGGCTAGCAGAATAACTGCACACTACTTTCTTGGACCCTTGAGTGGAAAGTAACAAGGTGACGGTAACTAAATATCTACCCACGGGATATTTAGAGCAACTAATCCCGCTCCTACTTTATCACAATTAGCCTATCACTCCTCATAATTGGATATCATCAGACCAAAGCCTTACTTCATCTCCAATAGAGAATTGTAAATTACATTCTCTGTCAAGTGTCTTAAGTATCTTTAGCAATCCACTCTCGTTTTATACTCTAGACAATACCTGGGAAGGTTTTGGGACGATAGCAGGGATATGGCTTTAAGATGTCTACACATCTCTAAGCGTCTAACTTCAACAATCTTTAAATGACCTATACGACTGTATCTGTACTGTAACTAGTAGATCAGATTCTTAAGTCTTATCCAACACATTTCTAGATCAACCCTACTTGAGTCTAGATTCTTCTACACCTGTGCCGGTGTCTGAAAATGCGAAAGTTGTTTAAATATCTATCGTCCATCCGCTCTGCAAATACTGCCCTAATCCAGTATGATATCATCTCTTGGAATACTGTAAATCTAAGACGGCTTACTTACTTACTTACATAGGTGACGCTACAGTTCGGGTTGAACCTGGGCTTCCACTATCAAGCCTCTCCAGTTAGCCCGGTGCTAAGCTTACTGACTCCAAGTCGCTTAAGGTCCGCTTCTACTTGTGCATGCAATCAAATGGGAGGACTTCCTCTACTGCATTGTCCCTCTTGGTTAGTTTCGAAGACTTTATGGGCCGGAGCATTTGTGTCAATCTTCTCTACATGTCCTACCAATCTTAGACGACTGATGCGCAATTTTTTTGACTAGGACGATGTCGCTCTACAGCTCGTTTAGTTCGTCGTTGAATCTAATCCTCCAAAGCCCGTTAACGCAAACGGGACCGAAATTAATAGAAGAATCTTTCTCTCGAAGCGAACGAGGATATCTCCATCCCCTTTAGACAGAATCCAAGCTTCAGAACCTAAGAGGGCACAGAGGTAAAAATTTAGATCAGTAGAGCTTAGTCTAATAAGTCGCCAATGACTAGTGCGTCCGACTACTGATCCATTCAAGTGCCAAAATTTTTTTTAGGGGGAATGTCGGACAAATATCCATACTCTCCGATTATCCCGACAAAGATCCTCCAAAATCTACCCTTCGAATATAACATCAAACCGTAGATCTCTTCTTTGCGAAAAATATGACACTCTTTACGAATGATTCTGAGAAGCTAAACCTTGGGTCCAACTAACTTTTTTTTATCTAAAAGGACGCCTCGATATTCTCCGAATATATTGCGTACATACAAATTAATTTATCAAATCACGATTGCAGTCTCTTCGTATATCCTTTTTCTACATTATTTTGTTTTTTTATTTTCTTTCAATCAGTAAAGCTGCCAAAAAGTTTGAAACCTTCAATGCCATTTCAAACATACATACATACATGTATACACCACACCCGTGTATGTAGAGCAATAACGAAATATCCATTTTATATTGAAGCGATTTCCTCCTTTTTATCTTATGCCACTTCCTCTGTGTGTACATACTCTCTCCGGCTGGGATAAAGTTCTTTGTCTCCTTGTACACATGGAAAGTTTGAACTTTGCTAAGAAGTTCTTCATCATAATGAGATCTCAAGTAAAATTCAGTGTTTCAAGGCGCGCATACTTAACGATGATGAAATGAGAATCCCTTCACACGCACACATCCCCACTTAAAACAGACACTTGCTCGCTTAGTAGCTACATATATAGTACTCTCCTCTGCACCGTCTCTTCATCCTACACATAATGAGGCAAAAGTGTAGAGATATACGGATGTGGTTATACGTTTGGGATGGAATACCTTTTTTTACTGCCGGTATGTGTGCGAGTTTTTTTTTTTTTTTTTTAAACAAACTTTCGTAAGGGTGGTATATCATCTAGGGGGAGAAAGTTTCTGTGGGCGAGTTTATTAATTTGTTACGCAAAAAGGCTAATGGAGTGTAATTCGCTTGGTGGGAATGCCAGTTATTAATGAATTCAATGTTCACACACAAACAGTGAAGTGATTTGGTGGCGCTCTGGATGGGATGAGGGAAACCCTTAACCACATTGGGAACACACCTGGGAGGAGTCGTTCTTTGTTTGTTTTTTTTCTTCTGTGTGTTGGTAGAGGAAGTTAGGTAATAATTGGAGAGGTGATTGCCATCATTTAAAGTTGGTATTTTGGGGATTGCTCACTCTTTAATAAATACTTGGTTTCCGGTGAATGGAGATACCGCATCCCTACTCCATTTAGTGGTTTCGATATAAGCTGTTGCTGTTGTGATGGTAACTCTTTTGTACTGTATTCAAAAATTAATTGCGTTTTATGTTTCATTAAACTAAAGGGCTGTCGAAGAAGTTGCAGCAGAGAATGTTGCTTATTCTTATCCTTATAGTGCAAAGCTGAAAATTAATAGAAGAATATGGTAGATGGTAGCAAGGGCTGCACGGTTTCCCTTAAATAAGAACTTTTCTCTTCCCAACTTAGGACAGAATCTAAATGATTGATGGAGGCGATGATGACGTAAAATCAGACTTGCCTGACATTGCGAACTAAAAGATTTTTTGTCCTTTCCCCTAGAACCGACAAAGAATTTCATAACGCAGCGGAAGAAATCCAGGCTGTAAAGAAATTCAAGGATGATTTAAATTGAATGAAGATCTCTTGAAGAGATCAATGATCGAGTAGTGTCCCTTATGATAGCTAGACTACTGTGAGGAGGGTTTCAGTCAGATAGCCGCATTCCCTTTATAACTTTATATTTCCTCGTAAAGAGGACAAGTTCTGTTTTGAGTAGAACACCTAGTAGTATCAGGGTGTTTTCCGGAGGCGGCGATAGCAGTGTCATCAACATAAGCAACCACTCTGCATCCAGTTCTTTCTATGTCCAATAGCAGCCCATTGACCACTAGATTCAACAGAAGAGAGGACAGAACGCCACCCTGAGGAATTCCGCAATTAACAAGGTCAAGGTGATTGGTCAATACTCCAACCTTAGAATCGACTTTTAGGCTTGCAAGTGCATCTATGATTGACATAGATCTAACATTCTTAATGGCCCACCCGATATCTAGGAACGCGACCATGTCTAAATTCTAACTAACTAGTGGAAGGCGGTCTCAACTGATTTGCCTCTGTTGTAGGTGGATATCATTCAGTCTTTCCAATGTTTTCAATAGAAAGGACGATAGGCTGATAGGTCAGAGATCCTTTGGTTCCACGTGCGAGAATTTTCCTACTTAAGACAGATAACCATACATGATGGCTTTAAGTCAAGAGAGCACTATGCCTTCTGATTCCTGAAGCTCAGCCGGAATAATAGCATCTGACCCTGGGGACTTGTAGGGTTTGAAACTGCACATAGCCCAAAGGATCTTTTCAATAGTAATTATTTTCGTGGAATTGCTGCACGGTGTTGAAAAGATGGTCTCGAATTGAGGTACCGCAGCTGAGGACCTACCAGGATAATGCAAGTCCAGAAGAATGCCAGGCGGTCCCGTGACCATCTGGCTGCATTAGGTGGCTGGGTATTAACGGATCTTGTGTTGGAGAGGATGGCAGATACCAGCTAGTAATTGTTTTCCCGAAGTTCTTGGTTGGTAGCGACTATATCTTGATTGCTGTAATTAGAGAGTAGATGTTGTTAAGATGAGTTTGCGCAAGGATGTATGATCTCGGTTTACCTTCAGTCCTTGCGCAGATGAGAGTGTAGTTGGGTGTCTTGAGTCCACACACTTGATAGCCGACTACGCCTTTTGTGAGTCGGAAAATAGAATAGCGGAAGCCTTTTTGGGATGGTGCAGAACGATCCGCAGCATTAGTGCTATTTTTCGGTTCAGATACCATTACCACGGTATCGTTGTCGGTATCATCATCCGAACCTGATGACAAGATGTCATCCTTAAGAGAGAGTCCAGCAAGATCACTATCCATTTCCGAGTACGTCAATCAAAAGTCAACCACCAGGAGAGATGGTATAGGTGATGGAGGACCACAGAAAACTGTTTTCTAAGGGGCGCCGTCCATCTACGTATCCGTCAACAAGGTGACGACCAACAGACGGAGTTGATGATGAGGGAGCCGATTCATCGTCAGCTTCAGTCGTCCTAGAAAATTCCCTCTCCTGCTCTTTTTCGTCGCACTTACGGTAATTGAACCGAAGCCATAGTTAATTACCCCTTTAGAGGATGCTGGGGGGACAGAGACTCCTCATTGAGGACAATAAGAACACTACGGTAGTCTTCTTTCGGCTCATCCATCTTGGCAATCTTCCAATTGTGGATGGCTTAGAGGGCATTGCTGACTTTTCAGATTTGCAAGACAACCTTAGGATCAGTAGGCTCAGTTGGAATCATGGCACAGTCTCTGGTCGATTAGAAATACATTCCTTTTCCATGGCATCCAACCGTGCCCCTGGCCACACCAGTCCCACGCCGGAGAGAACGGTTTTATAAAGATCCTTACATCTCTGATCGCAATCGATGAGTTTAACGTACCCTTGATACCAATCACAATCCCAGCAAAGGGATGCAAGGCCGGGATTGTCCCGTAGAACTTGTAGGAAGTTGATGGCGAGTTTATTCTTCACCTTTCTCCGGATTGCTGTGGTCAATAACAGCAATCTCCAAGTGATCCTTAAGCACTTTTTTAAGGGCTTGGTAGAAGTGGTGGAAGGAACTACCTTTGTCTTCTTCCTCAATTTAGGAGGCTTATCCTAAGGTCCTTGGCACTTGGAAGTTAAGTCATTGACGGATGAGACGTTAAGTACTTGACGGATGAGCGCTGAACGCACTTAGAGAACCAACTTAAGGAGGATTGTCCTTCTGGGTCCGCTCTTGCTCCGGGATCGCTTAGATAAAGCGCAGTAGCTTAAAAGCCAGCCGTCGATTCTGATATGAGATATTGGAGGGGTGGACGTTCCGTGTGCTCGAGGCCGTAAGGTCAGTCACGGAATGGGGATTTGGGAAGGTGATGAAGGTCCTGCGGAGGGGAGGGAACAGCTTGCTCGAAGTTAAACTACTCGCTGTCCCTGAAGATGTAGCTTTAGGTTCCTCATTTCCTGCACTTCGGTTCGGACCAGGTAATGAAACCACTGTCATTTCCGTCGGCGTTCCAGACGCGCATTCAGCAATCCTGTTGGAAAGGAGGATTGTAGTTGCTCAAAAAACTTGTACCAGGCTTCAAAACCAATGTGCTAGCAGTGCTCCCCGCTGTTCTTCCCAGAATGCTGGAGGACGATTTTTTAAGAAGTCTGTCCTCTTTTTTGTTTGTAGTCTTTTGTTTTTTGTTTGAATTCATAATTGGATCCACTAGTAGCGGAGAATAGAAGGTCGACCTGTATAGGCATCCGCATTGTGCAGGCAAGGCAGGCTAATCCGGAGGGCGCCAGATATTCGGATACTGCGTTTGCGACTGAGCTATGTGATTAGACTGCCAGTGTAGTAGATCATCGGCATGGATCGTGTGACACCTTTATCCAGCTCAAGAGGGTAAGAAGGGGGAGGGAGTGGGTAAGGGGTTGACTACCATTGGTTTCAGTTTTACCTTACTCGGACCCTATACCGCGATGAGGCTGATAGGCAGTACGGGATTCGTTGGAGTAATTCCGCAACAATTTATGGTTTCTATTCCCTTTTCTGTGGTTATTTTCTCCTTTTCTGCTGAAGCTCATGTCACTTGTCAAACTTATGAGAACAATCTCTAAAGATGCAACCGCCATTAGTGGTTGTGTGATGTCAATCCGTGCATTTAAATCGGCTGCAATGGCGACCGGGTTTCTTCCTCTTATATCCGCATCTTGCATCATGTGGCTTGCTTAGATGATAAGTTGCTATAACATCCTTTTTATATTGTAAGCATTATAGCCATAACACGGACAACAATTCTACTTAAACTTTCATGGATTCTATAAAGCATTGCACCCAGAAAAAAAAAACTGTTTAAATATCTCCCAAAACTGCCTTCAGTATGACAATACTCAAGTGCTTCCGAAATATTTAAATCTTTAATATTAAAGAGTCTTTCCAATCGTACGTACCTACTTGTATATATGTAAATAGACATTCGAAATGCAAGGGTAACAGTGTAATGCAGGAATGAATGCCTCTCGACTGTTTCCTGAAAAGCAAAGCACGACACTCATTGGATTTCGTTGAAGATACTATACAAGAGCTATCGAGAAGAAGGATATTCTTGAAAATGCATTGAAAATGAGAAATATTTTTGAATCCAAATATACGAGTACATAGCTGAATTATATGTACATAATATACTTCCTGAATTTCTTCACTCCATGAAGGTTAAAGGATAGGTATACCTTCGATATAAATTTTAATGATTAAAAATCGAAGTGTGTACTTAAGTATATCGATGGTTAAAATTAATTTGAAAGGAATACAGCATGGTGTATAACATGCCAACCATAGTCGCAGCAAAAGCCGGAGAAGGACCAAATAGAAGCAAATACAAAATCGTCTCCGTAATCAGCAAGAAACTAAAAGGCAGCTAAAGCTTGCAAAAATACCTTGTAAAGAACCAAGATGGTTTTTAGGCAAGAATCAGCTCAATAAGAGCCTGGAAAATCCGTAAGAAACAAATTCTCTAATTCAGCAGTCCTTCCACCAAGGGAGGGATTGTACCCGCGTTTTAAACACAACTTGAAGGTATCGGCTTAATTGTTTCACCCGTTTGTAAGGAAAGTATCGACTTCTAGAAGGCCTTTGATAGCCTTTGATAGGTAAGAGGGAGTTCATTTGGCCCCGGTTACATAACAAAGGAACTCCTAAAATATTGCTATTTTTAGAATCACTTCACAAGAATCCATATGTTTCAGGAGTTTGATGTCCACAGGTTCATTCATTCTTTGACATGAATAGTCTGCTCTTTGCGCAGTATTGACTGCATTGATCCCGCAAAAGTTCTCTGCCTTTCATAGTCAGGTCAGCAATTAGAAAATATCAGCAGATTTCTTTACTGCAGCGGCTAATATCTAGATGTGGACAGCAGAATCCCCAAAGCATAAGCTACATTTGGAATGATGTAAAATTATGAAAAAGGAATGTGTGCAGGTAAGGACTGAGCGGCGGCTCCTACACTGATATAGCGTCACACTCAGGTCAATACAGACTCATTGTGATACCCATAGGGAAAGATGTCCCTTGCCCATTGGTTAGCCCTCATAATGCGAATATGATTCTTGCGAACTGCCAAACCATCCAGTCCAAAATGTCATTAATTGGTCTTTACTGGATAAAACTTCTAGGTCACGGAAGAAGTGTCGCCCGAGATATTTAAATCTAAGGTGGATAAGACCTGGGCCGTGGCAGAGAAAGTGGGTTGCATCCTCTCTGACTTCCTCATCACCACATCCACGACATATGTATTCTTCTGTTAATCTTATTTTTTTCAAATGATACCGCAGAGTGTTATGACCCGTGATAACTCCTATCAGGGTAGAAAGGGTTTTCCTATCCTTCTGTATAATTCTGTCGGTCCTATTCTTATCATAGCAAGGCCATATACTTCTTGTGATGACACAAGTGTCTAGGGAGTACCATCTAGTGTTAGCCTACCTCCAGGCCCTAATCCCTGCTTCGAGCTTCAGTGAGTAAGGCGGGATGCGCACCGATGTATCGACATGTTCTGATGTAGATTCTGAACCTCTTCTTGCCAGCTCGTCAGCCTTTCCATTACCCGGTATATTTTCATGTCCGGGAACCCAACAGAGTGCAAGCTTGTGCTGTATTACAAGAACCTTAAGCTCTTCTCAACAGCACTTCACAAGCCTTGATTTTATCTCAATAGCAGAAATTGCTTTTATTGCTGCCTGGCTGTCGATGAAAAAGGTGATACCTTCTGGTGGTATTGCCTTCAACACAGTCTCGCGGTCAGCTATAGTCACGGCTAGGACCTCCGCTTGGAAACCACTGCTATGATTCGGAAGACGGACTGATCTGGATATGTCCAGTGGTTCAGAAAAGATACCTGAGCCTACGCCTACATCCATCTTTGATCCATCAATGAAGACAGAGATAGAACGCGTCTTGGTAGGCTGGCCGCTTTGCCGTTCTTGTGAAGGGTCTCTTGAAATCTAGGTACGGAGTTAGATAATCCGTGGTGGGGACATTTCTTAGATATTTATTCAGGATCGTGGAATGACCCGTTGTATTTTGCCTCCAGCTGTTCGACTGGCTTATTCTCAGGGCGCTTATAGCTGCCGAGGCTTGAACCAAGATATCAAGCGGAAACAGGTTGAGGATAGCCTTCAGTCCTGCGGTTGGAGTGGTTTTCATGGCGCTCGTTGTGCCAATACAAGCCAATCTCTGTACCTTGGTAAGAGCCGCTAAGTTGGTGGTCTTGCTGGCGGACTGCCACCATACAAGACATCCATAAGTCAGAATAGGCCTTATAATAGCCGTATATATCCACAGTATAGTTTTGGGTTTTGGTCCCCAAGTTTTCCCAAACAATCTGCTGCATGAATAGAATGCAATAGTGGCTTTCTTGATTCTTTCATTAATATTGGGTCTCCAGTTCAATTTCTTGTCAAGTTTGAGGCCTAGATATCTGACACTGTCCGAGATACTAAGGGGAGTGCCCCCTATGGAAGGTACTGTAAACTCAGGAATTTTCCTTTTGTTAGTAAATAATACCAGCTGGGTTTTTTGTGGATTGACTGCTAGTCCACTTTTCTTGGTCCAGGTGTCTAGAGCCCTCAGCGCACCTTCCAGTTGTTCACTGAGGGTAGGGAGGAATTTGCCCCTCTATACCGGAGTTCTCTAAGTACTTTATTTAGAACAATGACCAATAGTAGTGGGGAGATTACTCCGCCTTGTGGGGTACCGCTAGAGGCATAAGCTTCCAATTTCGTTCCCTCGTGTTCTGTTACGATATGTCTTTCCTAAAGAAATTCCACAATCCAATTAATCAAGGTATTAAGGGTATTAAGGTTTGCGAGTGTTCTACGCACTGCGTCCGTTCTTACATTGTTAAATGCTCCTTCAATGTCTAGGAATGCAGCTAAAGGTAATCCAGCTGGAATGGAATGCAGCTAATCCTTTAACGATTTCTCGATCGAGCTAACCACACAGTGCAGAGCTTTCTCAACAATTCTACCTTTGATGTAGGCATGTTGAGCTGTGGATAAATCCTCTGGGCGTAGCTTGCTACGAATGTGGATGTCAGCTAGTCTCTCAAAAGTTTTCAGTATAAAGGATTGGCCTGAAGTCTTTTGCGGTAGAATGACTTGCTTTACCAGCCTACTCCATGTTCGAGGGATATGTCTACGTATGAGACTACTTGTAAATAGTTCCTTAATCAACGGAGTAATCATGCTCGCTGTCTTCTGTAGCATGATAGGAATAATTCCATCCAGCCCTGGCGATTTATAGGGGGAGAATGATCTGATTGCCTAGTCAATTCTCTCCTCAGAGATCAGGTCCACTGGTAGTTCATATTCCGAGTTTATACTAACTCTGGTGCTATTGACAAATTGAGTACTGCTTCCTGGGAAGTGCGTACTTATCAGTAATTTTAGTGAGTCTGAAAAAGATTCAGTCCAATTACCGTCGGGATTTTTGAATGACGCTATAGTTGCCTTTTGCCTGGAGAGGATTTTCCTTAACCTCGCAGATTCTGTTGTTCCCTTGATTTCGTAGCAAAAGTGCTGCCATGAGCGGCGTTTATCTCTTTGCCCGCAGACCTTAATCAATGGATGTCCTCGTGTCATCTTAAAGATCTTCTAGCTAAACTGCATCTCGAAAGGAAAGCTTGACTTAAAAACGAGACGAAAACCTATAAAACATCACTTTACGACGAAGAAAGTGATAAAGGTTAAATAACACAGGGTAACGTGACCCAAAAATAGGTTAATTTTGTGGTTCGTGTCCATTACTCCGCAGTTTCACAGCAAATGAAGGGTTTTTCTAAATTCTGATCCTATTCCTCTTCTCCATTCTCCTAATTTTTTTTTTTTTAGAGTGTGGTTCAGGTTCTATAAAAAGTTTTGCTGGTCTTTACCTTGGTACAATCTTTACTGCTTGGTTACCTTCTATTCCCACGTGGCCAGGTATGCAGTACAGGATTTCTTTGGCAGTAATTTCAATAGAGACCTTGAAACCTTGAAACCAAACCCTCACAGAAGAGAAAGATGATTCTACCAAACATAACTTCTACGAGCTCCTGGACAATGTCATGGTTATGGATTTAAGATGATTTAATTTTAGGATTCCTGCTAAACTTATTCTCTGAGTTGGATTACAATAGAGACCTCTTGCTGCTTCATTAAGGTCAGGAGGGGCACCGACTCTGTATTCCACGAAGTAACATCAAAAAGGTTATTGAAAAGATTTTCCGAAACGCCATTGGCAACACCAGTGGTAAAATCTTTCAGAAGTCTGTTCAGCTTCTTGTATACGCAGACGACATTGGTTCATGTGAAGAGAACATAGCTATAATCATTGAGTTCATAGTCAAGGACAAGGACTGTTTAACTGTGTATGGAGAAGAAGCATCAACTTTACATGCTGTAGAACACCATTGACCTAGCCAAAAGAATTTGAATAAATTGACTAAAAGAGCATTTACATGTAAAGGATTGAACATCAGTGTTTCGGTTCTCAAAATCTTGTTTTCCATCCCAGAGGTATAAAGCAGTAAAGGAAGGTTTTGGTAATGCTGAAATGGAGAGGGACCGCAATCAACTCAATCGAGCCGGCTAGAGAGGCTTATTGAGGCTTAGGTCCACCTTTGGCGCTCTGAGTTTTCTGTTACAGCAAAGGTGCTTTTACCAAGATATGGAGCTTATCAACGAGAGAATCCTCTAAATCCATACGGCTATAATAAGATCGTTTAACTAGCTAACTAACGCGTCGGTTGCTTGATTGAGGAGCTTTCAAGTAAATATATGACTGCCTTCTGTCGAACTCCCTCCGCCGCTTTGAATTCAATCTATCGTCTTAAGTGGCGTTGTTTCTTGTATTATCCGCACTAGAGCTTCGAAACCTTATCCCACGATTCTGATTTAATAGATATGCCATCACGAAACCAGTATAAGGGCAATTAGCGTTCCTAAACTTCGCGAAATGGTTTTTATTTCTATGCTTGTTTGATCGTTGAATCTGAGGTTCTTTCTACTCTCGAAGATTCGTCTTTGTAGGAGTAGTAGAGCTTCTCAAGCTAAATTCACGTCTTGATATATGTATGTAGCTCAAGGTTGTACTTTATCTTTCACTTGTCCTTTATGATCCTAAAGCCAGGTAAACCACTTAAAGAAACAGCGTCATATAGACCAATCTCGATACTGCCTATTATGTCTAAGGTCTTCGAGAAACTATTAGTCAAAAGATTAAACGCAATAATAGAAAGAAAGAACTTGATTCCTAATCACCAATTCGGTTTCCGAAGCAAACACTCGACGATCGATCAAATTCATAGGATAACTCAAGTAATTGAAAAGGCACTAGAGGAAAAAAGAGTATGTTCCGCCATCTTTTTGGATGTGGCACAGGCTTTTGACAAAATTTGGAATGAGGGACTAAACCATAAGCTGAGAATTCTTATTCCAAAACAATATGCTGAAATTCTGGAATCGTATCTTAAAGATAGATACTTCAGAATCAAACAAGAAGACTCATACTCTCAACTAAAAGAAATCAAAGCGGGAGTACCACAAGTCAGTGTACTGGGACCAGTTCTATACCTGTTATACACTAGTGATCTTCCAACGCTAGAAAACAACACTGTAGCTACCTTCGCTGACGACACCGCGATCCTCGCAGTTGATAAAGACAACGAGGAATCAACACAAAACCTACAACTAGCTGTCAATCAAATACATAGTTGGACAAAACAATGGCGCATTAAACTAAATGAAGTTAAGTCGGTCCATGTTGACTTCACTAACAAAAGGTTGAACTACTTACCAATCACTGTCAACCGACAAATAGTACCATACGCAAACACAGCGAAGTAGCTTGGCATGACCCTAGATGCTTTTGGATTCGTTGGAAAGAGCACATCAAGAAGAAAAAGGAGGAATTAGGAATTAAATACAGAAAGATGTGTTGGCTACTAGGTAGAAATTGCAAGTCCTTGGTCGGTTGGTTGATGGATACACTTAGACCAGAGAAAGGGCCATTGTGCTGCCCATGGGTGGATCATCCTCTTACTCTGGAACCCATTTACACATTTGTATGAAGGAACTAATCTTAACTGTGCAGGTGTTGGTGAGATCATTTAGATCATTGAAGAGGTATTCACCTAGTGTAGCCTTCTTATTGGCGAGTGCAGGCCACATGCATCCTCTTCCTTTTCGTTTCTACGAGCTTACATAGAAGTCGTTGTAGGGAATGTCCAATCTTTGAGCACGTCTTCCTATAGCACAGTGTCCTGTCAGAGTATTAACTATCTTGGAAAGTGTCCAGGACCTCTCTTATGTTTTAGAAGTCCGATGAACCAGAGTAGTCTAGCGGTATTACATTGGTCGAGTTGATGCCATTAATGATTGGCCTCACTCACCACGTAGCCATATTTAAATTCGTATTTCGCCTCATCCAGAGGAGCCTCATCTAGACAGTTCATCAGCCTCAGAATTCTCTGGAATGTGATCTAGTACCCAGTAAAGGGAGACGTTGTACTCTCCACATACCCGACAGTCTTTCACTGAATTGGATCTCTTTGTGCTGGATGCAAGGGATTTGATGGCTGACTGACTCTCGATGTATATGACAATATCCGATGCTGATGCTGCATTAACCGCCAGTCAGTCAGCTGCAGTGACTTCCGCTTGAAAAACGCTGTAATAGTTTGGAAGGTTAAAGAAGAGGTGATATTCCAGGTCTTCTGAGAAGACTCCTTCTTTAGTTTTCTCTTCAAAGAAGCATGCGGTCCTTTTGGTCTAGGTAGGTGGCACTTTTTGAGAGAATAAGGGGGGTGGTTAAAATCAGGGAGTTTGTGTTTTCTTATGAACAGGACCACGTCAATCTTCGACGGATTAACGAAGAAGCCACAGCTTTCAGTCCAGCTTGTTAGTTTATTGAGAGCAACCTGCAAGACATCGGTTAGTGTCTGCATGTTGTGACATGGATAGTAGGGTACTATCAATAGTGGCCTTGAGGTGAAGATCCAGAATTTTTTCCAGAATCTTGAGAAGAAGAGACGTTAGGCTGATTGGTTTAAGGTCTTTCGGAAGAGTATGCGGTGTTTTGCCTGCTTTGAGTGTAAATACCACTCTTACCTCAGTTCAGGCGACCGGCATTGTTCCTAGCTCCAGGCAACCCTTCAGAATACAGGACAGACTATGCATTATAATGCTGAAGGCCACCTGAATTTGTGTCGGATCTGGTCACCGCCCATTCCAGTCTATCCTCGTTGATAAGTTCAGAAGGTGGCGGTGGGTGAGTTCTGCATTCCACCGAGGCGGATGATTGCCTACCTCACATGAAGTGCTCTTGGAGCTACTGGCGGTGCCAGCTGTATCCAAATTGTGTTGAGTACCGCCATCAAAAATAGTTTTATTTTTTCGAATTGTTTTTTTTTTATATTTTTTGGTCCCGCGAGTAGCTAGAGAAGTGTTTTGTCCGCACAGAACCACGCGTTATGCGAAGTGTGCCAGTTTGTCTGGATACACCGTTCACGACTGAGCTTTTCCTTTGATATATGTACCTTGGCCAAGTTGATCCTCACCATGGTACAATTGACATCTTGATCCAGCCCCGGAGGTGAGGAAGAAAGCGAGGGAGATTGAAAGAAGGATGTTAGAGACTAGGTGGGAAATGATTATCTCTTAGTTTTCGAGCCTCCTCTTGCAAATCGTTCATCATTTCGGCGGAACCGTAGCAATCCTGGGCTCTAGATAAGCCATCACATCGCGACAAGGTGGGTAATCGTCGTAATGGTGAATGCAAGACCTTACAAGACATTGTATCAACAATCTTGTAAATGAGACGTGCTTCCAAAGCATATGTACGAGCACATAACCACCAAAGTTGAATAATTTCAACCGGAGCCACCTTCTTTGTGGCACTCTTGTAAACTCAGAGACGAACTTCTTCATCGAAAAGATTTCGTCTATCGGCTCTTACCCTACCATTCTCTCTATATAATCAAAATATATTGCATGATACTCTTTATCTCCACATGACATACCTTTATTATATCTAAGTAGAGTCAGCATGTAAAACCTGGTAGTACCTACTCTATCTATCTAGCATGACTTCGCTTAATTTGAAAAAAAAAAAAAACAACTTCCCTCCACAAACAATATTCTTCACCCTTTCAATCGTTGTCCAGCAAAAGGTCCATGTAAAATTTGACAATCTACCAACAAGACAGAGAAGCCGCCAAGTATCGTGGGGTCCACCGCCCGTTGCCCAGGACAATGTGATTCAATTGCCATTCAAGATTGACGAGACTGCAGACGATTCAGCAGCCGAAGATGACAACAAATCAGATAGTGAAACATCGGACGGTCATCCAAGACGTTCACAAAACGCCCTGACCACAACGAATGGCCACTGCAGTCCGACATTAGTAAGACGAACCTCGTAGCATTGTGAGAATTCTTTTATTTTTAAATTGTGTGTATATACTCTTGTGATATAAATAAATGTGTCTGCTATAAATAATTAAATTAAAAATATGAGAAAAAACCTAAGAAAGGACCTTTCAGCTACTCATCACACAAATTACAAAACAATCTCTCTCCCCTCGCCCACGCGCAAGTGAAACGCTCATTTATGTTCCGCAGGATCTTGTCCCACATGCTCGTGCATTAATTAGATTTACCCATCAAAAAGGCATCATCATCATTTCAAATGAAATTTAAAACGCACCCCAAGTTCAAAGTGCACACCATTTCCATCAACCACCCACCCACCGCCCACCGCCCACTAGGAAGGAACTAAATTAAAATATGCAACAACTCTGAATCCGTGTCAAGTGCTCACGTGTGAACTAGTAAGCGCCGTTCTCGCATTGCTCCTTCGCTTCTGTGTCAACTGCAAAAATGCTGCCTGCCTGCCTACCTGTGTAGTCCTGTGTAGCCTACATTTTTTTTTTTTTTTTTAACAACAACCTCTTAGTGCAGCCTCCTTTTTAAATGCATGTTAGGTTAACGAATGAAACAGAGCACCAGGGAAAGAAAGGGACCTAGTCCTAGAAATACAATCCGATTTCTTTGTGCATAACCTCTAAATCTCGACAGCGACAAACTATGGCATTCTTTTGGAACAACCATGTGCTCCTCCATTAGTGCATACACGAGTGTTTAATGCAACAGAAACGGTCACAGTAACGCAGCAACGGGCGATGTTGAAAAGTGGAAATTCATACACAAGGACATCCCATGCATATTGTTGGATCGCGGTGTTTATGGTGGGTTGGAGGTGGGCTTTTGTAAAGTTAATGCATGCATTTATTGTTTATGAAGTGATGCCTACTTTAACTTCGGGGAAAATTGCAACAACAACTACAACAACAGTAGCAGCAGCAGCCAAAGTTTTGTGTGATAAGAATTTTGTCAACGATTTACGGAAGTCCTTGAAATGCATTAAAAAATGTTATTGTTTGCGCATGATGAGGGGTTTCTGTACTTTTTTTTTTGGATTTCAGGGATATTCTTTTAAGCAAGCATACTGTCAGGGTTATTCTTTGGACAGGATTCCGTTTTGTGGAAAATATTTTTCGAGATTAAAAGGTTTATGTTGTGAACTTGTGGACACTTTTTGAAGGAAAATCTTCAAACAAAATTTTAATGGACTCTGTTTTTTCATCTGTCAGTCGTTCTTTTGAAAGGTTTCCCCTTGACTAAGGGAGGGTTTTTAGCGCTGTAATGACGGTGAACATCTTCATAGATACTGCCGACCAGTACTGAACAGCAGGTGAGATTTTTACTCACTAAAACTACTTCTTTCCTTATACTGTCCCTAACCTCTTATCAACGTGCGGATCTTGGCCTTAATCAACACATGTCTCAATCTTTTCATATCTCTCTTCGATTCTGAGCGAGTTGTCTTCAGTTTTGCACATTAAGTCTTAAAGTTTCTTCCTTTACCGTGTTTTTCCGTACGACTTCCCTTAGTCTAAGTGCCACTTTAGCTGCCGAGATGCCGCAGTAAATGTCAAGTGGAGTGGTCTCTGGCATATGTGTGCCTGCCGGACAGTAGGTCCCTGCGTCTACATAGCCAGGGAAGTGACATTTCAGGTCGTTGTCTACCGTATTCTCAAAGGATTCTGTCTAGGTGCTCTCACAGTGCTTGTTAGAAGGAACCTGTGATGGAACTTCTCTAAGGACCTATCTCAAGCGAGCTGCCTCCGTGGTACATTCAATAGAGCCACAAAAGCGCCTCCAAGAATTCTTCTAGGTGAATCGTATTTCTTTTTTGAGAAGCTTGAAGTCTTTATGTGTTGACCATTCGATAGCTCTCTCCTTAGTAAGGTTCCAGCTATGTCTTGAGGTACGCAGACGCTCTGCAATTTTCGGGTCCCACCAAGGTGGATGATTTCTGCCGCTGGTTTATCTGACAGGAGAGGCTCTTCCAAATGAGCGTTGGAGCTTACTAGTAAGATTATCCACCATCATATCGATGCCTTCCATAGAACTGGTGATTTCTTAGGGTATAAGTCCAAGAGATCTCTTCAGTTCTTCGTTGAATCTTTTCCAGTTAACCCTACGCGGGTTTCGTAAACTTTTCCTGTCAGGAGTATCTGAATCCCAGTCAAAGAGTATCCAGCAATGATCGAATAGTGATGCCTTGTTGAACACTCATCAGTTCCAAATCTTTGCGGTATTGTCCATGGATCCTGGATTAGGGCGAAGTCAAACTGCTTCGTTCGAAGGAGCAGCATAAGATTGACCGAGGGGGGCTCACTGTGATGAATGAGGCTTTACTTGTACTACCTTCATTGGTTGTCAAAGTATTTTCCACAGTGATGGCAATCTCGCTTGGCTGTGGTTTCTTCGAGAGTTTTAAAGATAACTCACCAGCTCCAAAGAAGAGCCGCATCTGCCTTTCTCTTTTAATTTTCTTGAGAGGTTTCTCCATAACGAAGACTATACCTTTATCTTCTATGGCTACAATCTCCCAATCGTCCATCCATTGGATTTTGAATTTTCAGGAAGCCAAGGATCTCCTTTTTTTCGGCACCCACGTCAGGTACGTTCATTTTGGCTTTAGGTTTCTCCAGTACCTCCTCCAGAAAGACTGCTTTTAAGCCAGCTCCCTCCTAGGACTTAAAAATTGGTATAACCATAGTAAAGTTAAAATACATCAGGTCCTTGCAGTCTAGTCTACTGATTCCGCGCTGTCAGTTAGTAAGACCAAACGTGAGAACAGTGTTTTTAATATTCTTCCGAATATGGACGAAGATCGCCTTAGCTACAACCTTATCGAACCACTTTCCCTTTTCGAAAGAATATTGTCTGCTTGGCTTACTCCTATCCAATACAGCAAGCTATAAAGCATTCCGGGTAGCTTCGCTAAACTAAACCGTTGTGGTGGCCCTTATCCTTTTCGATGGGTTCCTCACCTCTTTCTGGGATCTTTTCCTCTTGGGAGTAGATTTTTTAATTGTTGCGTTAGTTGGCACCTCTATTGTCCTACCCTTACCCGTCTTAGCGACCGCGGTATTGAGTTTTTTCCCAGATCTGCCTTAGCCGCTTCGACCTTTCGTGCGGCTTTCCGCCTCTCACCTATGCTGCCCATTATGGTACCAATCGGACGCGACTTATTGGCTTCGGTACCAGGTTTTTTCGAGCACTGTGCTATAAACGCCTTTGGTGTTCTACCCTTACCCGTCTTAGCGACTGTGGTATTGGGTTTTTTCCTAGATACGCCTTAGCGGGTTCGCTCTTGGGTTTCGCTTTCTGTCTTTCATCTGCGCTGCACTTTTTGGTACCACTAGGACCCGCCTTATTAGCTTCGGTACTAGGTATTTTGAAACGCTGTGCAATAGACGTCTTCAGTGTTTTACCCTTATTCTTGATACCGACTGCGGTATTGGGTTTTTCCCAGATTCGCATTAGACCTTGGCTGTGGCCTTCTGCCTCTCACCAGCGCTACACTGTTTGGTACCACTAGGACCTGCATTAGTGGCTTCGATGCCGGGTGTGTTTGAGCACTGTGCAGTAGATCTGGCAGCTTTTTGTCCTGGTTCGTCGTAGCGATGGCACCTTTGCTATTGGTTGCCGTATCTTTTCATTTCTTTTCTTTTGCCTCCAGTCTCGTCAAGCCATCTTCCTCAATGATTTCATTGACCCATGGGAGTTTACCTTTTTTCATGACGAAGAAGGGGATGCCTTCCTTCTCTAATATGCCCCTCATGTGTGGAGCTTTCTTATACATCTTTAGTCTCTGCATGCCTATGGAGAGGCCTTGTTTCTGTTTTCCTCCACCTACTTCGTGTTGTCAAATTGGACTGTCTCCTCGGGATCAAGCAAGCAAATGCTCCTCCATTTTTGCACGAGATCTCCTCGTCCACCATGAAGACCTCTGATGCTATGTCATCGACAGCTACTGCTATCGCTGCGTGTGAGAGTTCACTGGCGTTTTCTTATTTTTTCTTTTTTGGGCTGAAATTTTGTTTCCATGAGTATGATCAGAAATGTTTATTCACTCCAACAGAGCCGCTGATATTGAAGTAAGGCTTTGTATGCATAGGCCTTGCCAAAGCACCTATGAGAGCTCGTTAGACTTTGGTATTATAAACCCAAACGTTCATCCTTGAGGACGATTTCAAACTTGTCTTCACACCACTACTAGAATATGGATGACTATCTCTTGGTTTTCGGCTTTCACTGGAACCTATTCGGAGTGGACGTACATACTATGTGATTCCTAGTATAACCTACTTCAGCCCTGGCCCACCACGACAAGGTGGACAGTCGCGCCAGAGTATATCATGTACTAAGCTTTGCATTTCAGCTTTTTTCAACTCATTCTCAGTGTCCTAGGCTCCTTTTCAACTGTTTCACGTCACATTTACTTAAGGCTCCTTTACCTGTCTGGATAAGGGAACTCCACTGCGTAATACATTTTGCAACAGAAGTGTCTTCGCGACTTCAGATTTTGCCACTTCTCGTCACCTATTTTCATTTCTAAAAGGTTCAACGTTTCAGATGCGATTCGGCTACAGATCCATAAGATACTACGCAGACATCGGTTAACAAATGACTGGAGCCCGCATATAACAATGGCGATCACATTCTTGGTACGATACCCTTAGAGAAGTACTGACTCAACGTCTCAATGGAAGAGTCGCAGCCAAGATCTAATTCGATCCCGCCGTCAGCAGAGATGAACAAAACCAAACATCGCCAGCGTAGACCAGATTTGTTAAGTACCTTATCATTGTCAATGAACTCCAGTGCTTTCCTCTATCAATACCACACGAAACATCACCGAAAACCACCTGAAATAGCATCGGTGAAAGAAGTCAACCCTGGCGTATTTCACTTGACGTTTCAATCTCCTCTGACAACTTACGTTATGCAATATGGCACTTACGTTACGTCTGCAAACTGTCATTATCCGAGTAGAACCATCTACTTTCCCTTCGTTCTAAGATATCGATGTCCTTAGAGAATACTATTCTTATGATTGAGAGCCAAGCATACTCAACGAAGTGCATAAGAGTCATTGTTGCTTCCTCAAAGCTGAGTATTGATGTGACTCTTTTGTACCACCGAATATCCTTCTCTGTTTTCAAGGCTCTAATAATCCCAAAGGACATGTGGAACATAGAGCTGAAACCCATACTAAGGTGTATATAGGCGCAAAATATAAAAAGAAAGGCTATTCCTTAGATTGATTATATTTCTTTTAATGCTATCAACCAAGGCTATCGGAATTTGAAATGAACTTCAAGGCTATCATAATCCCCACGTGTTGTATCTTTATTTGCTTTCATAAATGCGATTTCACTTCTACGAGTACGAACCACCTCCAAGTGGGCATACTGTGTTTCCAAGCTCCACTCAGTGTTTGCGTTTGGTAAACTTTTGTAAACAAAAGGAATCAAAAGGAACATACATTACACTCACAGAGGCGCGCACAAGTCCTCCGGATAACCACACATCATACTTACGTGTGAATTTATCGTGATTGTACCTTAAGTTGTTTTTATTGCTTCTACCATACATACATACATACATACTCGTAGTAGTACATCATGGTTCACGAAGAGGCAAAGTAAAGAAAATCCTTCCAGTGATGTTGGCAGCATTACATGTTAAGCTTCTTGTTGAGGTTTTGCTGTTCATACATAAGTACGACCACACATATACTCGTATCTCTCTCGCTTTGTTTGTACTTGAATGGAGTGCTTCCGGAGTGCACATGTAGTCTATTAGATTATAAGGATAAATTGTGTGCACCCCCTTTCGTCTTAGATCTAGTCCTAGTCTATCTAGTGACTATCCAAAGACAGCTTAAATTCTTCTTTTCATACTTTGTGTGTGTACTTGAGAAACATTTTTCAAAACGAAGCGCAAAAAGGAACAAAAACCCATTTGACCATGACGACCATTTAGAAAAAAAAAAAAAACACAACACACAACAAGGACACAATGGGGGCACAAAGAAACAGCAAGCAGGCACAAACAAACGAAAAACTGTACTCACAACTTAAAAGCCATTAACTTTTGTGCAAATATGAGTCCTTGAAGTGCCAATCTGTTGAGTGTTGTAACATTAAAATGCTCTGCCTGTGCTCGAGCTCTTTGAGTGACGAACCGTATTGTGGCGCTCGATGTTTTTGAAACTTTTCATATGTTGGGTGTGTGCTTCTCGCGCGTTGTGCACTTGAAGTCTCGCTGTAGGTCGAGGGGGCACGCGTTATTGTATTCGAAATAAGGACAGGAAATGTCAAACTTGAACTTTTTTTTTTTTGTTCCTTTTTTCTATTTTTTCCTTTAAAGAACCGCTCCTGCCTACGTGCGCATTCTATTGAAATAATGTGGGGAGAGCTATGAAAAAAAAAAAATACAAAATATGGTTGGCTCCCTCTTGGCAAATAGAAAAGTAAGTGGTTCAGCCATTCAGGCAGGATGCTTAATGTGGTTGTTGACGGTTTTTGAATCATTCACGCTAATGTTGCGTATCTGGGTTAACTTGTGTGCTCTGTACATACATACATATGTACGACGATTACGCTCAAGGCCGATGATGAACGTTGCGATTTTTTGAAGGCACACAGTTTTGTTTGGGCTGCAATGTTATTTTAAGGATCATTGATTTTGTGCAACTAACTTGGTATCTGCTTTGATTGATTTTTTATGAAAATATTGCATCCGTTCAAGTTTTTGTCAACAGACAGCGGGCTCATATATGTACGTCTACAGTATTCTACTCTTGAATAGTTGCTTACTTAAGTGGCACTATAGTTTGGAATGAACCTATGGGCACCACTTACATAAGTCGTCGGCTTATAGAACATGTCGGCTTATAGAACATACATATGTATGTCTGTTGGGAGTGATCTATTGCAATAGTCTTATATTTAACCGAGAGCCCGATTAGGAATCTTAATAAGGTTAAGAAGGGGTGTGTGACGGTTAAAAACTCATCACGTCCACTCGGAGACCTAAAGGTCCATTGTGAATCCCCTATTTATATCGATGGAGTGGGAACAACAAAATACAGAAACCAATCGCGTCATTGGTTGGGTTGGTACTTTTGATAAAATGGAGAAGATCCGATATCTGGAAGCCTGCTACCTCTGCGGTGCTTGCGAAGAACCTAGAACCTAAAGTGCGAAGACGTCGTTCGTTCTTGCAGAGCGGGGCAGTAGCAAAGCAGATGTTGGATAGACTCCACCTCTTCCTCATCTCAACAGCTTCTACATAGGTCGTTGGACTCCACTCCCCATTTACGGAGCATGACTCCGATGGCGCAGTGTCCTGTGATTATACCAGTAAGGATGCGGATAGAGGATCGATTAAGTGCCAGAAGCCTCTTTGTTTTCTTTTTATCTAATTTCGGCCATAACGTGCGAGAGGTGGCACAGTCCTCCCTAGATACCCAGGACGAGTTGGCCTCTTTCTCTATTATGCCGTCAATTATACTATACAATTTTCCAATCGGTGGCAATATGGATGTGTCCGCTTCACTGATGTTCATTTCCGACCCCATTCTTGCCAAAGCGTCTGCCTTCTCGTTACCTTCAATATTGCTATGTCCGGGAACCCAGCAGAGTTTGACCTATCTTATCCTATCTTCTATGCATTTAGCAGCTTTTTCTATCTTAATATACTTCTGTATGACACTCGACTTTATGTTTCAAACGTTGACTGAGCTTATAGTCTGCACCAAGAGGAGTAATATATTTCTAGCACACGATATGTTTTGCTGTTTCTTTTCACTTCTTACACTTCCCTACTCTCCCATCTTAATTACTACCATTTTTTGACCATATTCTGGTTGAATTGGATGACCTTTTCCCCTGTTTCAGTTCCTCTTTATTCGTTCATATGTATGTATCTCTCGAAACCTTCGTTTCCTACTGTCTATTTAAGTTAAGGCGACATTAGTATTAAATTCTAAGTTTACAAGGAATTTGAAGGAATCTCATACAAGACTTGATATTGCCGTTTATGATTTAAGAGGTCACTTCTGTTTGGCTTGTGTACATACATAGTTCAATAGCATTAACTTCCACTTGAAGCATGAAAGGAATCATTCTTAGCACCAAAGACATGGTTCTTTACTTTTAAACCGTTTGTGTACCAGTCCTTGAAATTAAGTGCTATCATGAGGATTTTATTTTGTCAAGTTACTATGTACTACCAACTACTCTAAAATTTACGAAGAATATTTGTGATTCCCATCGACTAAAGCCATCTCCCACTGCATAAGCCTTTTCTCGTCATGACAGTACCATCAGACACTTCATCATGAGGATAGTTTCAGGTAGAAAGCCTTCTTGTTATTGATTGTGGCTACAACACATGCCATACGGCGTTATGCGACAGGCGCTGATTGCCTTCAAAGCATTCTTCTTCTACAAGTTTCAACCTCTATGGTCTATTATTAAGGCTGTTAGTCTTGTCAGGAATATCTTCCTAATTTTGGGCCCTTAATGTTCATCCGGTTTTACCTTTGTTGAGGTAGGGAAGACTCTTCGTTTTGGACATGCATGCTTTTACTTATTTATGTCCAGTATCGCATTGTGGGTGCAAGGGCCTCCATAACGCCTACCCTCATTGTGTGAGGTTTCTGGTAATGTGCCTCAGTTCTCCCCAGCTGTTTCCCAGTAGCCGTGCTTCTTTCTCTACTGTTCTGCGCTATGTGGATCTATGGACCACCGCGTATCCTGGCATCCTGAGTTAGCGAGTTCCATTGCATCGGGTGGTTAATTATGGACCTGTCACCTTCTCGAAAGTGTATCCAATCCAATGCCACTTCCGTCGTTGTATAGTTGTGCCTATTGGCTCATGGCCCTTTCTTCGATTAAGCAGGTCGTTGGAGATACGGTTTGGTCAGAAAATCCTTAAGATATTGAGTAGACAATTTCAGCTCAATGACATCTGCTTCCCTCTCAAGACAGTAGGCATACATCGTCAGCGTTTGATTTCGAATGTAAGAGTCCATCAAATTCCCCCGTTTCCCGTTGATAAAGCAGCATTTAGCACATCGTTAATCACCAATAAAAACTATATTAGTGAAAGAATGCAGTCTTGCCGAATCCCCCTTTGAACTTCGAACTCCTCAGACAGTCTTCTTCTATACAAAACGTGACATGTAGACCCATCATATGTAGTCTTGATAATTGCTATCTGGAATATCAGTATATGAATATTAGTTTATCTGGAATACCTCTCCTGCGTAAGGCACTCCAACGACATCTGCTTCCCTCAATTAATAATTAATTAATTCCCGATTAACACTATCAAAAGCATTTTCAAAATCGATAAATAGCACGTTAAGTTGTGAACGATATTATACGCCCTTCTCGATGATGATCCAAAAGGTGTTGATATGGTCGACACAGGAGGATACAGAACGAAAACCTACTTGTTCGGCATCTAGTGTATCTTCGAGGTGTTTTTTGATAAGGATAATTCTAGCTGTTATCTTAGGCACAGCAGACAACACGCAGATACCTCGCCATTTTTCGCACTGCATTAGGTTGCCTTTTTAGGGAGCTTGACGATCATTCCTTTTTTTCAGTTCATCCGGAAAGTTCTCGGATGCTTCCCAGGCTCTCCCAACAAGTATGTGCAGTAGTTCGCCCGATATAGTGGGCACTGCTCGAAATAGCTCCGCCAGTATCCCGTCAATTCCTACTCTCTTGCTGTTTTCAATACATTGATCGCGGTAATGATCTCATCCGTATGCATCTCTACGTGTCTAATATCCAACTCACGCTGTGTCTTTACATTATAAGGGTATTCACAACTCCTTAAGCTTGACTATAGTACAAAAAAATCCTTTTTCCTTTTATAGATTTAAGGTCATCAACCACATCCAATTCCTGGGGGTGTACTTCAATTCCTGGGGGTGTAAATCATTGCTATAATTCTGGCTATTATTTCGATACATGGTTTGACCAAAATTCCCTTCAAAATATTCCAGAGACATACTAGGGCTACATATTATCTAAATAAAAATGTAGCACTGCTTTGTACCGAGAAAATATATGGAATGAAGTAATTGATGCCCACTTAACTGTATAGCTCTTCAAAAGCTGTGTTTGAATCTCTTATTTCTCTAACAACTTACTCCTATCTTTCCCAGGAAAATGGTACTAGTTTTTTAAGAACAGCTCTCCGAAATGCTTTTCAGAACATCGCATATAGACCCCACGACTCTAATTGCTTAGTTGTCTTCTTTTAAAAAAATTAAGACTTTCAATGAAGGAATAATCTTAATAACCGCACATTGAATGTCCAACTTGAGGTCCCGAACCATTTTTAGTTAGTTTACCTCACAAAATCTGGGACAGATACCTTGATCCTGATAAGTTGAGATCATACGAAGAGAGTTATCATAATGCGGCAACGAATGTCCTTCATCAACAACGAAAAATTGTTCACCGAACTTGCAAAGCTCTCTCATGTATCACTCAAGGATACTCCAACTAGTAAATTTTGTTTGTACACGAAACTACATATCTAGTTCAAAGGAGTCAGGAGTCAGGGGTCCAGCCTGATAGTATTTCGATGCAAGTCATTCAAAATTCACATTCACTGAAATCATGTTTACACATATCATGAAAACATGGTTCTTTTGCCTTAAAATTCCACATTATAAGTTTTATGTCTCTATCTCGGCTTGAATTGTAGATGGGGCTTTGACTTTTTTAGTCTTTGGCACTACCGCAGTGTAATGTTACTGAGTCCTCCTTATAAAGGGTCATCCAACAAGAGGTATCATTGTCACAAAAATGTGGCATCTCGAACTCCGAAGACCCAAGGGAAATAGAGGAACATCCTTTTCATCTACAACGAGTGATAGTTTGGTGCGGTTTTTGAGTTAGTGGTGTCATTTTTGAAAATGATGCTGGTATGACCGTTTCAGTGAATGGATTGCATTACCGAACGCTGTTGACTGATTTTTTTTGCTTGAAATTGATGCTACGGACTTGAAGGACGTTTATATTCAGCATGACGGCGCCACATGCCAAACAGCTGGTGAAACAATGGCTCTATTGTGTGACGACTTTCGTGACATGTAATTTCTTCAAATGGAGACTTCAATTGACCGTCGAAATCGTCATGCGATATAACACCACTCGACTTTTCCCTTCGGAGCTATGTTAAGAATTTCATCATAAGAATGACTAATTGTCGACAGAGCCGAGGCAGACACTTTGTTGTCGGGTTGGGAAACATTCACTCAGACGCAACTGGTCCATTGTACTACTAGGAAGTAAAATCTAGTACTACCCATTTTACTGGAATTTCTTCGACGTTGGAAGACAGCCGAGAATGCCCTTCAGCGATGAGAGGCTTACAGAACCAGCACTCACTACATCAGCACCTGATCTGTCACCTGATCCGAGCAAAGGGACAATAGCAGGACAATATCAAAGGAAAATGATCCAAAGTATCGTCGCCCTCTCCAAAGGCAGTGCTGTCTCTTAAGCCTATAGCAGACTAAGATGCTCGGCAAAAGGAAAGTGTCCCGTAAGAACGTCAATAAATTTTCTACAGGCTTTTCTGCTAAGAGGCAGCAAGAATGCCGCTGCATCCTGGAGTGTTGTGCCACTCACAATTGTGTTCGTAGGAAACCCAATCGTCAATGAAGGCCCTAACCGAGGACGTGGGAAGACTCAACGCAGGTTCAGGTCCTAAGAAATCATCCTCTGAGCATTGCTTAGCAATCTCATCAGAGGTCTCATTTCCCGCAAACCCAGTGTGGCCTGGAATCCAGGCAGGAGTCAAAGAGTTCAGCCTTGCTTTCGAATTCAAAGAGTTCTTGCATTCTCGAACTATTTTGGAACGGGTTACCGGGTTAAACAAGCCTACATGCCTTAAGTACACCCTGATTGTTGCCATAGACCCAGATACTCCAACCCCACCATCTAATCTTAACAATATAGTCGGCAGCCATTACGATAGCATAGATCTCCTGCTGAAAAACAGAGGCATGCTTGCCTAACAAGTAAAGAAGACTATGTTGTGTTGTCGGTCTCCACAAAGACACCAGCACCAGACCAGCGCCTTTGTCTGCTTCAGACAACCTCTGTCCACTGGTGCCAGAATCTTTAGGGTTCACCCCTAACCGGCTTCAGTCAGATTTTGTGCGCAGATAATTCCACCCGCAAAGGAGCTCGTATCAGTTGCGTACACACTTCCTACTTTAGGTGCCTGACACAGGACCGGCTTCTTCTGTTTTGCCCTGTTTGAGTTTAAAGAACAGGATTCAGTGTCGGATCCAAGAAAATGGTCGGTTTCAGTTGGAGTATCTTCCGCCGACCTCCTCCTCTTCCCCGTTGCCACCGGAAGCGGACTTCGTTCAGCTGCCCGGCTATGTTGGGAGAATTAAGCGTACTGGACAAAACCTTTCCGCCAATTTCTCCCCCCTTCCAGTTCATTCTCACGAACGAATTGGAGAGTGAACCGCAGGAATCTTCTAAAACCAGCACTGTTCTCGGACCTGTATCATCGCCTAAAGTATGTATGTTGGTTCGGGCCTCCAAAATCCTTGTGCCGACCTCAGTCGAAAATCTTTTTGGATCTTCGCTTTCGCGGGTACCACCTAGAGTAACGAAATTCATTGGTTTGTACGACTCTACTTTGTTTGACAAGTTTTACGTCATAGACAAGACGTTGATTTTGGTCGCCTCTTACGACAGGCATTCCTACCTCGGGTATATTCAAGCGGTCAAGGCAGACACTTGGAAGATATTGTATTTCATTAAGAATCTTTACTTCTCTCTTTCTGTTTAGTCTTCCTCCTAGCATGACAGACCTTTCCTTATCAGACTGATCTCTCCTGCTTTCGAATAATCTTACTAAAGGCCCGGAGCACTTTTGCGGCCCTTTTGGAAGAATCTTTGTCCTCATCCCAGTTCAATCCTATTTCTTCAGGAGATTATCGTAAACGAAACTGTCTATAATTGCCCTTTGATCATATGCCCAATTGTCAGTATTCTTAAACCTATCCTATGACTGTGTTGCTTTGAGTTATAGCGGTCTAGAAAGATAGTCTTCAAATTCAAACTGCGTGTGAGAACGAACTGAAACGAAATATTCAAAACAATTCCAACACTATATCTATGTACACGCAACCTGGAAGTAAATGGGCTCCTCAACCATGCATAAGTCACAAAGACATTGTTTAAACCCTAGCCTTTAAAAAAATACTGATAAGCTTAAACATTTTTCAACGATTTCCTGAAGCGGTGCTTCTTTAACATCCAGCCCTAACAGTGTCCTTGCTTTAATTTTATTTCATTGTCCTATATGTCCTAAGTTTAATTTGTGTTGTACCTTTAAATATATAAACTTTTTGCTTAAATAGATGCCAACTATAGATGCAAATACCCAGCTATTGTGTGGTTTGTAACTCTTGCACATTGAAACACCCAAAAACCCTCGAATTTGTTTGTGCTGTTAAAACTCAAAGAAAATTTTCATTTTGTTTCTTTTCTTTTGTTTTTTTTTTCTTTTAATTGGTTTACTTTCCTATTTTATCATTTTCATCATTATTTCGAAAATACAAAAAACAAAAATTTAACAAAATCATAGCAAACACATCCTGATAACCGCTAAACCTGTGCCTATCTCAGGAAGAAAACAATTTGGACAACAGACGTCTGAATAGAAAATCCCCAGTCAACAAGTATATTATGCCGGGTGCAGGAACTGCCCCGCTCTCCTCGACATCATTAGAAGACCTATCCGGTATAGATGGAGTAGCAGACTCACCAAGTAGAGTACACTTTGATATCGGCGAACCCGCTTTTGAGATATCCAATGTAGAAATCGCACCGTTTGTCACTAAACGAAATCCCAAAACGACATCGGCGCCAGTTTTCATCGATGAAGCTCATAGACAATTTGCGAATCCAATTAGTTACCTAGGTGGACCACAAATGGAGCCGAGGAATCGAAATAGCATAGAATCGGTTCTATCGTTAGACTAGTCACAATGTGAACTTACGGCTTCCTTTCCGTCCTAAACGAGCTTTAGACTATATTGTTGATTATATTTGTAGTTTTGTTTTTTGTTTTTTTTTGTTAAGTTATCAATTATGTATATTTGTTGATTAAAAAAGAAAACAAATATATAAAAATAAAAACAAAATTTATAAATATTGTATTTTTATTCTTGGAGCGGTTTTAAATCGATTTGGGGAACTTGGAGCTGTTGAAATGTAGGTATTCGTAAGTATATGACGAATTTAACGATGAAATTGTATACAATTTTGAAGTTTCTACTCAAACTTAAACCTGAATCAAAGCATAAATAAAATTCAAAGTCACAATTTATATGAGCTATGCAACCTAAGGCTGGATACTGTATAAATAGGGTAGACACTGACTGGCGTCAACCTAACAAGGTCCAGTGCTTGCTGTAGGAATAGGGTAGACACTGGCTGACGTCAACCTGGCGATGTCCCGTGTTTACTTGTAACTTTTACTGCGCATCAATTGTGCTTATTAGATCTCCTAGTAGCCATCGGGTACTTATTTGTGTCCATCCAGACCCGACTTGCTGAACTTATAAACGCGAGTGTTGAACAAGAGCAAATGGCAGGACTACGAATGCGACAGCGGACGAACTCTCTCGATGGAGTCATCGGTGGCGTCACAACTTCAAAGGGAAGCATAAACACACTTTATCTGGGCTACTTCGACATACTCGGAGCTCAGGCCGATAAAGGTTTCCAAGAAAAAGTCAGCTTTTTGGAGAGATGTTGGCAGATGAGCCCTTAATGGGCCAACAACAGAGGTTATAACCTCGAAGCGGGTTAATGACTTCGATTTAAACCAGCCCCATGTTCTGGGGGTCTCAAAAAATGGAACTGGCCCTCCAGGTTGGGGGTCGTCCTTCCTTACCACATAAAAGAGAACTAGTTATGACAGAGACACACAACGGACCCCCGGCAAATTCATGGACTATGACTTGAGAGTATGCACCGGGAATCTACATATGTGCGTACACTATACACTCTTGGTGCTATTCAAAAACGCAGATATTACCGTGATCCAGGATATACGATCGACAGGATCAGGTAGACAGAAACTGAAAAAATACGACTTTGCTACAGCTGTCACAAAAGACTGCACATGTAAGGATGCGGATTAGGTCGTGGGACTTGATTTTAAGCCGATCAGTGAACGCCTGGCTGTGATCCGCATCAAGGCAACTTTCCAAAACATCTGCATAATACGTGCACATGTGCCTATCGACGAAGACTCTACCAAGGAGGAGTTTTATGACTTCTTGGACGGGGCCTGTTTAAAGTATGATGTCAAAATCATACTCGGGGACTTCAATGCCAAAATCGGTGGGGAAAGCATCTTTGGCGGATTAGTCGAAAAGCACAGCCTCCACGACAGCAAATCGTAATACAGTGATAAGTAGCACTAGGTTTCCAAGACTGCGAATCCACACAGCAACCTGGCGCTCTCCAGATGGTCGAACCACCAACCAAATCCACCACGTCCTAATAGATTAGAGGCACGCATCCAATATTCTGATTGTACATACAAACTTTCGGAGGACCAAACGTGAAGTCTGACCATTTTGTTACTACAACCAAATTCAGAGCTCGACTATCCAACGAGAAGAAGCTGCGAACCGCCCAGAAAAAGAAATTCAACGTTAGAACCTTTACTATGACTGGAGTAGCCAAAGCCTACAGAGAGCGCCTGCGCGAAAGGCTCTCCACCGTGCATTCACAATCCACAAACGCCAACAATCTGTGGAACCCGAATCGCGATGTCATCAAAGAAGTAAATGAGGCCACCACCCACCAGTTAAAAAGAGCCATTTGGTAAAGGTAACAGAAAATGCACACATGCAAGAGTTGCAGCGCAAAACAAGGGCAGCGAGAGAAGAAAATCGAGTCAGAGAAAGCGAGGAGAAGAAGATCCTGCGTAGAAAGAAAATACCCTGCGGAATCTCCCAGCTCAAGGATATCGAAAAGTCCCGCGGTTGGAACAATATTCGTTTTTTAGGAAAGCCAAGCAACTAGCAGCTGGCTTCAAGCCCGTAACGCAGGCTCTTTGAAACAGTGTAAGAAACCTAGTCACCCAAGCACAGGGAATAGTAAATGTGTTTAAGCAGCATTTGCAGCAGCTACTTAATTGGCAGGTAGAGAGACTGATAGAGCCAGAAGAGAACCCGCATCCAACCAATGAAAGGGCCATCCCCTTCCCAGTTTTGAAGAGATTGGCTCAGCTATCAAAAGCTGAAGAACAACAAGCCGCCTGCTCCGATTGTCTACCAGAGGAGATTTTCAAACGTGGTGATGATGGTTTTCATGCACCAAATCATCAACCAATTGTGAGTGGATGAAGCCATGGGCGATGACTGGACTATCCGCTCTACATGCCCCGTCTTCAAGAAAGGCGATCCTATGTCTTGTAAGAACTATCGAGGCATGTCCCTGCTGAACGTCGCATATAAGATCCTATCCAACGTGAACGTCTGAAGCCTTTCTGCATCGGTACGTACCAGTGTGGATTCCATCCCAGCAGATCGCCGGGCAAGACCAACGAATTTTAAGTCGAGATTCACCATCTCCTCATCTACAATGCGATGGCCGAATTCAGGATCCTGGTAAAACTGATCCAGCTGTGTCGCGTGATGTTGGAAAACACGCGGTGTAACGTGCAATTCGAAAACAGTTCCTCCGAACTATTCCAAACATGCATCGGATTTCGGCAAGAGATTCGCTATCATGTGACTCCTTCCATCTCGTGCTGAAACAGATAGTGCGCAGGGCAGATGTTAACACGGAAGGCACTGTCTTTAACAAATCTGTCTAGTTGCTGGGATACGCAGACGACATCGGTATTATCGGTCGCTCTCAGCGCACCGTCTAAGAGGTTCGTGTTGTCCACGAACTAAAAAGTCCAACGCCTAGGACAATACGTCACTGTTTGCAAAAGTAACTTCGAAATGGTTAAGGAGATTACCTACCTCGGGAGGACGCGAGAGGACGAATGGAGAGAAGACACAACCGCTAACTCTTTGAGCTGTACCAAGATGTGGACGTAGTCGAAAAATCCAAAACACGTCGACTACACTAGCTCGACCACATCGAGCAAATGGACAATAATGGTCTGGTGAAAAGGAATCACAGCCCCAGGATGCCAGAGCGCTTGGTCTAGACAATTGTATAGAAGTATGGAAGACTGCCGTGTCTCAGGGAGAGACTCTACGCGGGTTGGGAGCCCAAGAGTGTCCAATTTCTGTACCAGAAGATGTTGTCATCTCACAGATAGTGTGTAGTGTACAGATTCCTGACCAGTGGAACTTCAATAGGGTTTTAATATATTAAGTTCCTGGATCGACATTATCATGAAAACCTGTTTAAACTTTGACTACACTCTTGGATCCTGTAGAACGGTCAAAGTAGTTTTCACACCGAAAGCTGGTAAAGCCTCCAACGCAGCCCCTAACGAATTCCGTCCAATCAACCTATTCTGCTTTTTGTTAAAGACTCTGGAAAGACTGATCAACGTCCATATAATAACAAATTTAAATAGTAAAGTCAAATCGGTATCCCAACACGCGTATTGTAAAGGAAAATTAGTAGTAGAGAACAAGGATTCGACTATGATGTCCTCCCTTGGTATTGAGGGTCCTTTCTAAAATGTCAAAACAGAAGCTGCTGCACCTCTTAACCTGACAATTGACAATGATCTTTGCTATTGGACCCAGCAAATGCTTAAAAGCAGACTTATCCATGCTGAACTTTACTGCTGTCTAATAAACCGTGCCATAGCCTTATGCGAACGGCATTGCGATAGCGATATCAGGAAAGTTCCTTCTTAAAGTAGGAGAGCTGATCGTAAGTAGGTACCAAGAACCATGTATATTTCCACCAAAACTCAAGGGTATTGAGCTTCAATTTGTGGACCACGCCTGATCCTTGGGGATTATTCTTTGTAAAAAAAACTCAACTGGAAACTGAATAATCAAGACCGTACCAGGAAGGCTTCGATTCCCCTTTATTCACGTAGAAGGTCCCTGGGCTCAAACAAAATCTACATATATCCACCGGATTGTCTAGTGAATATACCCGGCAGTCGTCAGACCCATCTTCATGTATGGAGTACTATTCTAGTGGACGGCACTGAACAAGAAAAGCCAAATTGCAACACCCCAGAGGGCCCAAAGGTCCACCCCTAAAACCACTCTTACAGTTGCACTAAAAACTACGCGCCATCTTCTACCCGTTTAAGAACCAAAACATTTTTATTCTAAAAAATACATCACGTTCCCTCTCTAGACTCTATTTGGCTATAAAAGTGTTAACGTGTCATTTGTCGCTTATATTCTCGTTGGCGTCTTAATGAACGGTAGAATAAGATCAAGCATCTCCTAAATGCGAAAATCATGTTGAATGAGTCTTTTAACCAAACACCCTAGCCCCAGTTCTATAACCCGGCTAACGACATCTTAAAATAGTTCTCAACAAAACAAAGCTCTCAACAAAAATAAAAATATAACGTCCGCCAAAAATATTAGTTCCCGTTATAAAACTCAAATCAAAAAGTATTTCCCGTGAAACATAAAACTCATACATACATACGTACATAGCGGTACATACGTCCGATAATAAAACTCACTCATCTGCGAACCTAATTAGACTTCGAGTAGGAATTCCCTTAGGGAAGTTGTTAAACTCAGAGACCCCGCATGAAACTGTCACCAATAAAAATCTTTATTTGCTCGTTCCATCGTGCTCTATGCACACACTGTACTGGAGTACTGGAGTAGTACATCCTATAGCATCCCCACATCCAACGTTCCGTATCCTGGTCCCAAAGAACATGCATTGCCTTAAGAGTGATCCAACTCAACACAACTATACGACATCGCCACATTCCGTGTCGGTTGGTGTCTCTCCAAAGTTGGCCAGGTGACAGCAAACATCACCTCGGTATCCTTTGCTGTCTGCAGATACGAGTATCAGGTATTAACCCCCCGCAAAACTCGAAAGTGGAAAGTCATAAATACCTACGTCGTCGTCGTGCAAGAGTGAGAAACAGATTTCTCTACCTTGGGCTTGGTTTTTATCGTGTTCAGCTCCTTGAATAGCTCTGCTGTTGTAGGACTTCCTCCCGCAATGAACGCCCTGATAATTAATTATTACATCTAAATAATAATAAAACAATTTTTAATTAACGTCGCCAAGCCAACGTGTAGAAAGGAGTGCACTATGAAGACAATGATGACGGGGTTTTGTTGATATATCACAATGCAGCATTGATGATAATGGTCCTTGCAAAGAGGAGGCAATATATAGTAGATGGCTGTGCCGAGATACCCCGTACCGTTCTATAAATTTTCCAATTAACATCATCTCTTTGGAGTCGGTTGGAAATTGATTGTTCGTTATCTTCAGAGTTCCGCAGAGTAGACAGGCATGCCAACAAGCCAGTCATCTACCCAGCAGGCGCGCAAAACAAGCAAACCAATACCGGAAGTGGGGTTTGGAAAAGTTCTCTACGACGACGAGTAGACATTCTTAGATTCTTGACTGCATAGCGAGGTACAGTCCTCCGTGGCTGGTGTTTGTGAGAAAATTTGCACTTCGCTTCAACGTTTTTTGTCTTCCCAACTGAAGGTACAGAGGATGCCGAAGAAAATGATAATTAAGAACAATTTAGCTGGCTGTTTATTGGGAGGTAATTTCTGGAGAAGGTTTCGTGATGAAATTGGAAATTGTTTTCCAATATTTATTTTTTTTTTTTCCTTCAGTTAACGTTATGAAAGTGTTTAAGAGTTTGACAGAGAAGCAGGAATCGATTATTATTATTTTAACATGATGCAAGTGTAAGGTAAGGGTATTCATAAATCGAGTAATAAATTAATGGCACCTCACCAAACGCTTCTAAGTAAGTAAGAATGTCCACTGCAACTTTGCATTACGGAGGACAAAGGGGATTAACACCACCACACTGTGCCTTTAGGTAAGTCTAGAGTATAGTTCTTGACTCTCTGTTGTCTAAAGACAACGTATGCTCAGGCATATGTGTATTATGTTACCGAACTCCCTGGCAGACCATACTTAACGTGCAGACTACCCTAGGCATGATCGGCAAAAGATAACCTAAGGAACGGTTCTCGACGTTAAAAGTCGACAGCCATGGATTGTAATCGAACTTTTACAGCTCCAAACCAGTCAAAATGCTAATGCTAGGGTTTTCGAGGCAGACGACAACACAAGGCTTCATTAATTATCCGCACTTGTATTCTAAAAGGTGACTTTATAACCATAGACTGCATTGTAAGGAATAGGTAGAAGAGTTTTTATGTCTGCATCAACAGGCAGATTGTGCTTTCTCAATTCCTAAAGCATTTCCAAAACAAAGAATCCAAGAATGGCTTGAATTTGATCACAAGGCTAATATCATTCATTTAAGTACGTTTGCACTAAACTGTCAAGAATGCAGGAAGAAACGGAAGAACTAGACAAGCTTAACAATATCCTTACACTTGCCCTAGACAAGACGTATACCAAGTCTTGCCTGTCCGGGAAATTACGACTTTACCGCTCTTCGCTGCAAAAGCAGGAAAGAGTTTAATGTGGCCTAAGCCACTAAGCTGGACATGAACTAGGAAACCTACAACGCCAAAACTCAAACTCGATAAAAAAAAAAGACGACAGAAAAGCTGCCGATGCGTTGAATAAAGCTAAACATAGATAGACACATCTAGGCTACTGCGATACTGTTAGGTTTCTCTAGCCAACTCTATATACCGTAGAGACAGTTTATCTAAACAAAATAAATAACGACAAGCTTTGCTTCATTGTAGTACAGCGCCTAAGCAAACCAGAAGGAGCACCAGACAAAAAACAAAGCGATTAAACGAGAAACTCTCCACCAAATCATCACCTATCACAAGCGCTAAAGACCAGAGGCTCCATTGTCACATCATTATCGAGGATGGTATGATGATGAGTACACGAGTCGTAAAGAGCCAAAAGATGGGAGAAAAAGAAAGCGCTTCGTAGAAAGAGGACGTATGCTGCCTCCCAATTTATATCGAGGAGTCTGGTGATTCGGAATTTTTCAAGCAGGTTCTTTGAAATAGGGAAGCAAACCAAGTCATCGACGCGAAGTAAATTGTAGATGTACATATTTAAGGAGGAGTGTCAGTAGCTATTGTATAGGCATCAAACAGAGAGTGACAAGGCCATTATTGAATCCGATTCAATATACTTTAGGACAAATAGTTTTCCGAACACACTCAGTACCATGAACCCTTACAGATATCACACCCCCATTCACTGGTCTTGAAGGTATTCTTCTACCCTCTACAGGCATCTTTCCGGATAGGTAGAAACTTATGCACGTTCAGACGATTCCTGAAAATGCCGATAAAATCTCCTTGCAAGCTACCAGCACAAAGGTCTAACATCAGTCCTCTCTAAGGTCATGGAAAGTATTTTAAATTTCCATGTCATGAGATATTTTTAAAGAAACCGTCTTCTAAAAGACCGTCAGTACGTCAACAGCGTTTCACAGGGGATATGGTGTTCCTAACGGAAAAATGGAACCAAAATATTCAGTCAGAAGCATCTTCTCATCATGGATTGCAAGTCTTTTTTTAAATAATCGGTCAATACAAGTTGTGTTGAATGGGTATATGGACTTCTACCGCATACTCAACCAATGCCATCCATTCCTTTGCGGACGACAGTACTATTGACTTCGCTTATTCTCGGCTTAAGACCTTCACACAGTACGTTAGATAGGATGTTACGTGCGACATTAACAGGGATATGCCGCGATAGTTCTTACAAGACATAGAATCTCCTTTCTTGAAGATGGGGCAAGCAGAGCTGATAAAAATCCAGTCCATGGATTCATACACCCATACTTGGTTCATGCACCCTACCAAAAAGGAAAAGCTCCGCTGGTAGACCACCAAAAACGACGGCCTTGTTGTTCCTCTTGAAAGCTCTTCAAAACTGGGAAGGGGAATGGCTTCTTCATTGACTGGATGCGGGTTCTCTCCTTGCCCTATCACTCTCTCTACCTAGAGCCCATTAAGTAGCAGTTAAGCTACCAAACCATTTAACTCCTTTGAAATACTCTCTTTACGTTTAGTGCACCCTATTACACGAGATCATTGAATTAATCTCCAAAAGTCCATACCGTACTACGAAATCGGATACAACAGAGAAACAGCATTTTAATTTTTGTTGACACGTAGTATTATCTATCAGGCATCAGAGGATAACAACCACAACGAAGAAAGAACAAAATATCTTCATTGGTTGTACATAAATGTTTTGCTTTTTTACATTTCGTGTTTTCATAATTGTTTTCTTTTCTAGAAGTACACAGAATAAAATTAAATGATTTGTTAAAGTTTGTTTTCTCCTCTCGCTCTTTCATTTACTGTTGTTTTGGTTTACAAATTAAAGTTGTATATTACACCTGATCAGCAACAGACCTCCTTGCACAATACCTAATCGTGGTCATCTCGTCAAATGTTTGAATCTTTTTTTGTTTCTTCTGGTTTTATCGGTTCTTCACTCTCGGCTGTGTCCACTGAAAGAGAGAGAGAGGATTATAAGTCTCTTAAAACAATTGGCTAGAAGAAGAAAAAACATACTTTTACTCTCCTTCTCGTCCTTGGCCTCTGAATTCTCTGTCTTAGAGTCTTTCTCTAATCGCGGTCTCTTCCTCTGCCCTTTGTATGAACGCTGATCACGCCGACCACCTTCGCCTTCATCCTCCGAATCTGAGAACTCATTATCGGGTACAATGCGTTTATCTTTGTCGCTTTGCGGCAGTCTTTCGTCTTTGTCGACTTTATCTTCATCCTCGGACTCCTCGTTAACGGCGTCCTCGGGTATTGCTTGAATCTGAACACCAGGCGCGTGTGGCAGCATCCTCAAGTTCTCAAATAACCTGGACAATAAAAGAGTTTTACACATAAACCAAACGAAAAACTAAGGGTAAACCCACCTATTCTTGATCTTCTCAAGATACTCGTTGGTATTCTGATTTGTCATGTTGCTTGGACTGATATGCAACTTGAAATCAGGACCGAAATACTCAAAGTAATCATTGTACGGCAGTTCATTGGCGATTTCCACTCCCAACGCCACAGAAGTTTCATAAGTCCAACAGCGTGACACATTACGAATAGTGTAGCCACCACCACCGACCATGAGGAACGGTAAGTTGTACTTTTTCACGAACTCCACGCATTTGCCGTGTCCTCTCACCGTCAGATTGAAACAACCCAAACGATCGCCAGTCAGTGAATCAGCACCACATTGCAGTACAACGGCGGCTGGCTGGAAGGTCTCCATAACCTTGGAGATAATTGGAACAAATATCGACTCGTAGGCCTCGTCATCCATACCATCGCGAAGAGGAATATTCACCGCGTAGTACTTGCCTTTACCGGCACCAATGTCACGCAAGTCTCCTGTTCCCGGGAAGTACTCGCCGTATTTGTGAAAACTGACGGTCATCACACGATCTGTGGTGTAGAAGGCCTCTTCCACACCGTCACCATGATGAACGTCGATATCAATATATAGAACACGCTGGTGATATTTGAGAAGCTCTAGAATACCCAACACTATGTCGTTTACATAACAGAAGCCAGATGCTTCAGATTTCTTTGCGTGATGCAAACCTCCACCCCAATTTATGCAAATTTCCGAGGCTTGTTTGTTAAGTTTAACAGCGGCTGCTACGGAACCACCAGCTGATAGCTGGCAGAATTCATATAGACCATCGAATACGGGACAATCTTCACCGACATTGAACCGCTGCATCTGCTTGTTGTACTCAGTCATATTGTCTGGACGGATTGACCGCAAGAATCGTACATATTCATCGGAATGGAACTTTGTCATCTCATCAGCGGTGGCTTTGTGCGGTCTCTGCAATAGGGAATGAATCAAATTAAAAAATATATACACAAACAAGATAAAGTTAAAAAGTGATGTAATGCTGAAAGAACCTCAAAGGATCAGTAGTAAAAACAGAACTTAACTTCAGCCATCCAGAAGAACATAGATATGTACGTTCTTGACATGGCAAACGAAAGGGAACACCACGCTGGCTTGACAAAACACTGAAACAGGGTATAGTTGAGTAGAATAGTCAAAATCCTGGTAAAATCCGCAGCGGGGCACAGCTTAGAAGGAAAAAATCCATTCCCTGCGCCACTTAATTGTCTAACCGCAGTCCCATGGCTTTTGCACTGAAACTCTTCGAGTTTAAGAACATAGATATGTACGTTCTTGACATGGCAAACGAAAGGGAACACCACGCTGGCTAGACAAAACACTGAAACAGGGTATAGTTGAGTAGAATAGTCAAAATCCTGGTAAAATCCGCAGCGGGGCACAGCTTAGAAGGAAAAAATCCATTCCCTGCGCCACTTAATTGTCTAACCGCAGTCCCATGGCTTTTGCACTGAAACTCTTCGAGTTTAAGAACATAGATATGTACGTTCTTGACATGGCAAACGAAAGGGAACACCACGCTGGCTTGACAAAACACTGAAACAGGGTATAGTTGAGTAGAATAGTCAAAATCCTGGTAAAATCCGCAGCGGGGCACAGCTTAGAAGGAAAAAATCCATTCCCTGCGCCACTTAATTGTCTAACCGCAGTCCCATGGCTTTCGCACTGAAACTCTTCGAGTTTAAGAACATAGATATGTACGTTCTTGACATGGCAAACGAAAGGGAACACCACGCTGGCTAGACAAAACACTGAAACAGGGTATAGTTGAGTAGAATAGTCAAAATCCTGGTAAAATCCGCAGCGTTGCACAGCTTAGAAGGAAAAAATTCATTCCCTGCGACACTTAATTGTCAAAGCGCAGTCCCATGGCTTTTGCACTGAAACTCTTCGAGTTTAAGAACATAGATATGTACGTTCTTGACATGGCAAACGAAAGGGAACACCACGCTGGCTAGACAAAACACTGAAACAGGGTATAGTTGAATAGGATAGACAAAATCCTAATAAAATCCGCAACGGTACACAGCTTAGAAAGAAAAAATCCATTGCCTGCGCCACTTAATTGTCTAAGCGCGGTCCCATGGCTTTTGCACTAAAACTGTTAGAGTTTAACGCTAGATTCTTAAATACTTGCATCATTTCTTGGTTTTTCAGAAAACTTCTAGATGCTTCCGCCTTCTTAATGGTACAGAGACTATAATTGAATACATTTCTACATTTCTGAAGTTTTGCAAGTGGCTCCAGAACTATAGCCCTGACTATACATAAGCAACAGGTCGCTGTACCTACAATCATACAGCAGAAGCATGCTGTAGATTTCCTGAGTCGTTCGCGATAATTATTTTAAAGCACAAACATACTCCTGTGAACGTGAAAACCTTTGTACGAATCGCAAATCGCAGCACATTCAGTGGTGAGCACTTGAAATAAATAATGCATGAAGGCGAATGCAATATCAAATGTTACGTCAATTCAACCTGGGAAACTCCACATGGAAAATGAGCAATATTTTATTAGCCGATCCTGAATGTAGCACTCCTGGCCCAAAAGTTTTCTTGATTGAAACCAAAATGTTCCACTATCTGGAGACTTGTTGATCACATTTCTGAACACAATCTTGGATTGAACAGTTGCCAGAGAGAGGGAGCAGTATAGGGGAATTACCCAAGCTGTGTGCGGAATCTGCAGCGCTGACGAGTCCTTGAATTATCAAATAAAAAAGTTCTGGGAACTGGAAGAGCTCGAATCTCAAGAGTGAGCTATGATAGCTGATGAAAAGCTGTAGAACAAACATATAGCTTGAGCTAATCAAAGAATATTTCGACTGACCGGTAACTTGCTATACCCATACGGCCATACCCATTACAACAGATATAGACGAAATGTCTTACAAAATCCAAATGCAAACATATTTTGTAGATATACATAGTTCCAGAAAAACAGAAGCTCAACACAATAACTTATTAAACAAGGTCAGCACCACAGCGACGTCAAATGCCTGCAATCGCAAGGTACTGCCGAAAACTTTGCCAGACATACATAGATTTCTAAAGATTTTACCAAAGAAACGGCTTAACCCTAATCAATCCATCGTGTCTATAACTCTTAGGGAACAGTTAAATAACGGACACAATTTCCAAATTGGTCTGATTGGGCTTAGCCAGAAGCTACCAGAAGCTAGGCAAATATTATCTTCTGCAAAAAATAAAAGGAAACTTGAGAAGCGCACAAGCGTGAAGTTTACGAAAAAGTAAAAAAGACATGCTAGGCAAGTCTATGGATATTCAAGTATAATACCAAAACGATCCCAACTATCCACCAATTTTAAAGTTACTGATGACATGACACTGTTTACGGAGACATACCAGCCAATCTCGTTCGTCTGTGCAATCAAAGTAAAAGACACTCGACTGTAATTACTTTATCTACCGTGACCTCTGGGAGACAAAGCATTCCTACCAATCCCTATTTTTGGCGAAAGTCTAACAAAAAACAAGCGTCCAATTGGAATGAAAAGCTCGGTTGAGAGCTTGGTTTCTACAGGAAAGCTAAATGGAGTATTTAAAACCTCATGAAAAACCAGGGAAACAGTGCAATTTAAGTCTTGCGGTAAGTCCGCAACCGACCAAATATTTACACTACGGCAGATCCTGAAGAAAACTCAAGAAGTCCAGATCGATACTGACCATATTTTTGTCGATTTTAAGGCCGCATACGACAGCATTTATAGGGACGAGCTATACAGAGCCATGTCTAGTTTTACTCGTCAGATTGTGCAGAATGACGATGGAGAATGCTGGCTGCTCCATAAAGTTTGGAAACAATCTTAACGAAGCCTTTGAAGGTCAATAAAGGATTCAGACAAGGTGATGCGCTGTCATCTGACTTCTTTAACATCATACTTGAAAGAATTGTGCAAACTCACAAGCCAAAATTGAAACAGCCATTGGAACAAAAGCCAACAAAAATCGGTTTAGTTGTCAATGAGGGCAAAACCAAGTATCTTTATGCTGTCAACAAGAAGAGACACACAACATCAAGGAATCGGACAGAACGTCACAATAGAATAGTATAGCCCTATTCTGAAGAACTAAGGAGATTCTGTATAAGACATTGATCATTCCAGTCCTGCTTTATGGCGCTGAAGCTTGGACTCTATCTAAAGTGGATAAAGATATCCTCAGTTCTTCGGTAAATTTTCGGTCTCGTCTGCGTTGACGGGCCTTGGAGGAGGAGAATCAACGACGAACTATACGATCTACACAGCGGTATCGACCTAGTCAAAAAACTGCGCATTAATCGTTTGAGATGGCTAGGACATGTAGAGCGGATGGACACAAATGCTCCCGCCCGTAGAGCCTTCCAATCCAACCCGGAGGGACAACTTAGTAGAGGAAGACCTCGCGCTAGGTGGTGCGCACAAGTGGGAGAGAACCTCAACCAACTATAGGAGAGGCTTGTTGGTTGAGGCACAGGTCCACACGGACTATACCGCCACCTAAGTAAATAACTTAAGTCTTGTGTATAAAAACTAACCTTATAGGGTGAAAAAATATTCAGTTGAAGAAATTCTATTACCGAAAACTTTGAGGACTTTCTTTTGCAGCCAGCGTCTAGAGACTTCGATGTGTACAGGCAAAAGCAAAATCGAGAGATCTACATGGGATAGCTAGCATTTGGATATAATACAGTTAGTTTCAGGCAAGCGCCTGCTCACCATTTAAAATCTGATCCCTGGACAGATAGTGAGGTTTAAGTATCAATACCTCCTTAATCAAATTGGAACTTTATGTATTGATATCCCTACTATGTATATTTTCTCAAATGAAAAAATTTTTCGTAGCGAAAGTCTTATCCATACTTGACCTCGTCTCGAGACCTGAAGTTTTTAACATTGATATGGTTTTGCAAACACCGAAACAGATGAAAATTGAAAGGTGTTAGATCTAGTGGGCGCCAAATGGTTAGTACGTTGGACTACGAAGCGAGGGGTTCCAGGTTCAATCCCCAGACAATATCTACAATTTTTTTCACGTCCCATATCTCGTCCCTGACAAACATCCGAAAGAATAACTGTCATGAAAGAGCTTCTCAAACATGGTTGTGAGAAGCTAGATCCTGGGTCCCATAGACCTGTCGAAGGCCTTGGGAAAATCTAGTAGCGTAGAAATATTATTACGTTTTCGTCTAAAGCTATTCCCAAATTATTAGCAACCTTGTCTGGTGCGATTGTACAACTGTGCTTTTTCTGAATCCAGATTGATTAGCGCAAAGGATCTCATTCCGTTGGACAAAAACAGCAATCTGATTATGAATAAGTTTCTCCAGCACCCAGCAACTGGTTTGTATTCAATCATGGAGCTAGCTGATGGCTTCTTTTTCAGAACTGGGAACGTTTAAGTCATTATTATGCTGTTGAAGACATAAGTCACAAGCGAAAGTATGAAGGGAAGTATTATTTTGACAAACAGAGGTTAAATAACATCAACACCCACAGCTTTAAACTTGATTTGAAGTATCGCTTTGACATCTCTGTGAAATTCAAACGAGCTGTTCGGGGCGGTACTTAGAGGTTGTTTTGACAAAGATGATGCTGCTTCGATATCTGCCTATTGAGCTGGTTTGGGGTCAAGATCCTCTTCTTCTCGGATTTTATTGCTACCAACAAACAGCTCACGCAAGTTTTTCCAGAGGGTTATGGAGGAAAGAATTTCATCAAAATGTTTTTTGTAATATGCCTGTTGCCTGTTTCACTTTGGAGGTGGCCAAGTTTCACAACTGGCGAAAGCCTTCGTAAAACTCAGAGAGCCTACAGCGCTTTCACCTATTGTAGGCGGCATCACGTTTGTTCCTCAGTTCATCAATCTCTTCGGTAAACCTACTATTATGCGCACAATTTACACGCTTTGTTACAATAGGAACATGTTTGTACTTTAGACATAATCAACTTGAGCATCAGAATTAGATTCAAAGTACATACAATGGTTGCCAGTAAATTCTTTGAAGATTGTACTCCAAGAGTTCAGGGTTGAAGTTTTTAAACTTTCTACATATACGAGTACATAAGCTCTTCCCTAACAACTAATAGCTTAAATGTTGAGACAATTAAATATTGGTTTGACAAAGCAGTGGCTGAAACTTGATTATAAAAAACATCTGAACCAAAGCTAGAGAAAAATAAATCTAGAAGAGTGCTCGAACTAATATCAATTGTAGCGTTAACTAGACTCAAGTTAAGTGGTTAAGTGATATCATTTAATCTACGAAACCTTTAGATTCACCATGATTGATGCAACATTGTATTAGCAAAATCAAGTGAATTAATCTCAAGAAAACTGAATACGTAGGTTAAATCGATTTTTTTCTATGTTGCCCTCAATCTCTGGAGCTGTTATCGGTAGAATTCTGCTTTAGTTTGATGGCGGCTTTCCTCTACTCTCTATCTTCTAGATTGAGCCATGACGATGCTTTGCTGAACCCATTTATTCGCTTGTAGGTATAAATAGCTTGGGTGACGAAACGGCTGACAATAAGTGCATTGATTTCTTTTGAGCTCTCTCACCGTTACAGTGGGATTTCTTTCGAAGGACGGCAGAAGCTTGTCCCTCGGTTAAACAGTATTACTTCTTCTTAGCTATGCATTCTCCATACCCATTTTAGTTCTCCCTAACTACTTTAACCCCAAATATGCTGTGGGCGCCGTGGCTCAAGTGGTTAGTGCGTTGGACTACGGAGCGAGGGGTTCCAGGTTCAATCCCCAAACAAACATCTAAAATTTCTTTCACCTCTCGCGAGCGTCTGACAAACATCCGACAGTAAAACTGTCATGAAAAAGCATTTCAAAACAAAAAACTGCCCTTCGGATCCGGCATTAAACAGTAGGCCCCTTCCATTCGTGTGAAGAATATAACACGCACAGCACGGGTGGTTGTGAGAAGCTAGGCCCTGGGTCCCATGGACGACCAGTCGTGCCAAAAATTTGTATTTGTATTTGTAATTACTTTACCAGCGGAGTTGGAACGATAAAATATGCTCCCCTGCCAGGAGCGAATCGTTCCCTTAACTTAAAAATATTTTTACAGGATACACTAAAAAAAAAAAACACTACAAACCACCAAAAACGCCTCAAAATGTGTATAAAAACTAAAAAATTCCAACTTAACTTACATAGATTTCCATTTTTCTATACAGTCCATAGTTTAGCAGAAGATTGTGTGTCATGCGTATACGGTGTGGCTTCATCGGATGTCCCTGGCCATAATAATAGTTACCAATATCACCTGAAAGCGAAACAAGAAAACAAAGAGCATCAATCTCTGGTCCAATATTGCATTTTCAAATTTTAAGTCGACTGTCTGCCAGCGTTCACACCCCAGTCGCACTGCACAACCGACGACCGTAGAAACCGCGCACACTGAAACGTCACGTCAACACTAAACGCCAGTAGAAAAAAGTGTACCCAGCCGCAGACAGTCGACATAAATTCCGAAAATCAAGAGAAATTCGTTTTGTTTACGCATCCCACGCTTACTCGAGCGGCAAATTGCCACCAAATTTAGATGGCCATGAGCTCAAGATATCACTTTTCGATTGTTATTAACAAAAAACAAAGCTATAAACTAATTAGCGTCAATTAAATGGCAAAAACTTACTGTCGTAGTAGTAGCAAACTCGCTTCTTGCTGTGCGCTTGCATTTTGGCTTTGGATTCTCGGGTTAACTCCTCGACGAAGACGGGACTAATAAATTAATTAAACTACAACGTTGGGATTGTTAAATGAAAATAAACTATTTTATAGTTTTTGTTTATGTTTATGTGAGTTTTAAACAAAAACGAAGAGGAACCGAGATTCGAGGAGACAAGCGCGTCCACCTCTCAAAAGCGAAAATAAAAAGGGAAAATGGCAGTGACAGTGGCGAATTATCATGGTAAAGCGAACTTGGCAGTGGTTTGTAATACAAAATGTGCTCTAATTGGTGGGTGTATTGGATATGCGGCGAGTTGGGAATCGGAATCGGTTATGTTGAATTTATTTTATTTATCACAGGCACAATCGTAATCCTTTGCAGTTGCAGTGAGTAAAAAAGGATCTGACTGGACAGAGTTAAATGATGAAATAAGGCCGAATAAGAGGAAACAATTTAGTAAATGGAATCAGATTTCTGTTCATTACTGGCTTCATTTCTTGAAGCGACCGACAACAACCGCTGGCGGATGCGATGATGACCTAAGTCAAGAATAAGGGGGAAGATCAGTTTTCTTTTATAAATTTACTAAAAAACCTTTCATCAGTGATATTTAGCGCTTTGCAGAAAACAAAGACACGATTAGGACAAATGTTAGCGATGTCCTAGGGAATTGTTCAGTTTATTGTGTGAGAGAAGCTAGCGTCCGATCGGAAAACCAAATTTATGATTATTGCATAAGCCTGTGGTACTTTGGAGACCTTAGAGACTACTAGAACTATGAAGACTTGTAGGACTTCAGGAACCTAGACGTCTATGGATGTTTTCAAGACATCTTGGTACGTGAGAGATCGAGAACTAGAGAAAATTGGAAGACTTTCGAGAGATCAATGACTGGGGAAACTTGAGTTACCTCAGGGCCTAAGACATATTGAAAACACCAGCAGTAGGGAGTTTATATTTGAAGGACGAAAGAGATACCTCCGACTTAGGGGAGTACGTGCTCAGTTCTTCGAAATACGATCCGGAGTTTCTTCTTTTTCTTCGCAGAACGTAAATATCTTCTCGAACTCTAAATTCCTTAAGTGTTACAATGTCCCGTGAAAAATAACTTGCAGATATTCTGGGATTGCTCTTACTTAAGATAATGCAGGTCCCTTGAATTCCTCGATTAAAAACACTGTGATCGCCCAACAGGGGATCAGTGGAAAATTGTTGAAGAGAAGTTTCAGGACATTGTTCTGTTGAAAGAAAAGTCTTTCACTGAGAAATTTGAGCTTAATTGGACACTTTTCCTTGAGAGAGAGACTGCAAATTATGATTCTAAAGTCTCATAAGGGGTACATCACGGAAGTTTGTGGGAATTGCTTGGAATCATTCAACTGAAATGCGTTAAATGCGTTGTTGGCTAAATACACTCCGACCAAAGCTCTAGTGTGGCTTCATTGCCTTTGTAACAAATTTACAAATCAAGTCCGAAACACATAGAATGGTCAAAACAGGCCCAAGAAGGTGATTTAGGCATCACGTCTAAAAGCCCAGGAGTATAGGAAAAATAGGCCAAAGGTCATGGAAGTGAAGAGATAAATCTACATCACATCTGCGATGTCCTGCTTGATAAAGTAAGTACATAGATCGTGTTCAGATGATGACTTCTTATGTAGGCGTGGACAAATCATGGGCAATTGATTGCAATTTGATTGCGGTTCCTTTTAAAAGAGGCGAGCGTTCCTAGTGGTGATATTGCAAGTGGTGTTACTATAGCTATGTTGGGATCCATAGACCTGCAGAATAAGAGGACGTAGGTTTCACATTTGAGGTATCTACCACTCCACTTATAAAATGTGCAAATGGTAGTCGCCTTGGTTGGATAATCAGTGACTCCTACTACCACAAAGTTGTAACATCACTGCATGAGATACTATATACCTACGTCGCCACTACATTTTGGATGACAAAATCCATTGGAAAAGGTTTGTGGAATCAGTTGAAAACGAACGTTTTAAGGACATGAACTTTGAAGAGAGGCGTAAAGACGTAAATGGTACGTAGACGGTACGATGATTTTTTTTCTACCAAATAGTTACGGCTCTTAGCTATTCAACGTAACCAATTCAAAACAGTTCCAGAAAGAGGAACTCAAATCCAGTAGTTCGAGGCACAGCATCACGCTCTGCTGGATCCGGGACATAAGGGCTTCCACGGAAATGAAATGACCGATAAGCTAGCGAGATAAGCTAATGTTCATCAGTCTTCTCATATTCAATATTACCTCGGATTTTCACAACATGGCTAACGTAAGGTGAAGTACACTCTGCTCATGTCGCGCCTCTAGAAAATTTTGGCTACAATACGACAAGAAAAGAACTAGAGCACTTTCATCGCTAAATAGACCACAGATGACTATCCTAATAGGTATCCTCACAGGCCACAACTCAATCAACATCACAAACCTATGCAGAGGCTAGGTAGAGGAAAACACATACATATGTACATTACCCAAGCCTCAGCAGAACAAGATACTCAACCCTGCGAAAAGTGCCTTTCAACGGCCTTAGCGAACTACCAAACAGGCCACCTAAAACCACCCTAAAATTCATTATGAAAACAGGATGCTTCAGGAGAGGCGCTACCTTCGGATTATTCGATCAATTCTCTTGTACACTATTTCCACACCGGGGAACATGATGGATCCATTGAGATCCGAGTGAGGCTGCAACTCCACTGAAGTTACAGTCACTTCCCAACCTACTTGCATAGAAACGGCTCTTAAGACATTAAGGTGTGTAGAGAAGAAGATAGCAGATAAATCGCATCCGCTTCAAACAATCGACGATCTCCTAGAGAAGGGTTACTTACTTACTTACTTAACGAGCTCCCGACCCGTGAAGAGTCTCTGCCTGAGACACGGCAGCCTACACTACTCTTCGATGCCAAGCACGCTGCTTCCACGCTAGCCCTGGTTAGACAAAGTGCTTTAGCATTCGCGATAGCTTGATTCTTACAATGGAGTTTCGGTCTTCCTTGTCGTCTCGAGCTGTCAATCGAAGGTCCTCTTTACCGGAACATTATTGTTTTTTTATTTTTCGGTCGATGTGACCGAACCAGTGTAGCCTACGTGTTTTGTGTTTTGACTACATCCACATCTTGGTACAGCAGAATTTTTCTTCCAAAAGTATTCAATATCTGCTCTGTGGTCCCACTTATCGTCCAGCACTCGTCTTCATATAGTAGAAAATTTTGTAGAGCATACATTTCGTCTTCCGAGTTAGGAGTTTTAAACCCATTTGTTTCACCAAATCGAAGTAGCACCAGCTTCCTAGGGTAAGTCTTCGTTGAATCTCCACTAAGGTGTCATTCGTGGAGTTGATATTTACTCCGAAGTGGGTAAACTTCGAGATAGTAAGGGACTTTGTCTACCACGGCTCTGCTATCAATTCTGACAATAACACCTCGACAGAAATAAAACGGAGAATAATTCTCGCTGTTTCTTTGTGCTGAGAAGGCAATTGAGTAGTAAGGCCCTATCCCGAAAAACTAAGGAGACTCTATATAAGACCTTGATCATCCCAGTTCTGCTTTACGGCGCTGAAGCCTGCACTATATCAAAAGCGGATGAAGATATCCTCGGTCGCTTCGAAAGAAAGATTCTTCGTAAAATTTTCGGTCCCGTTTGCATTGACGCACTTTGAAGGAGGAGATTTAACGACGAACTATACGAGCTGTACAGCGACATTGACCTAGTCAAAAAATTGCGCATTAGTCGTTTAAGATGACTAGGACATGTAGAGCGGATAGACACAAATGCTCCAGCCCGCAGAGTCTTCGACTCTAACCCGGAGGGTCAACGCAGTAGAGAAGGCCTCGCTCTTAGGTGTCGCGCACAAATAAAAATGGACCTTAACCGACTTGAAGTCCGCAACTCCTGGCTAATTGGAGAAGCTTGTTAGTTGAGGCTAAGGTTCACTCCGAGGTGTTGCATCGCTTACGTATGTGCTCCTCTCTTACAATTTTGATAATTTCCTTAAATTTGTCCTACAAGCATATCTTTGCGCCAAGTAAACAGAAATAGGGCGATGAACATACAAATTCTTTGAAGTTTGTGTCACTTATACTAATTTTTAAGTCATACTATTCGATTCTGATTTTCTTTTCGGTGAACTTATTTAAAAGAAATTCTTATAATTTCGAAGCACAGACACAGTATATCCTTTACATCCATGGATGTAGATTCTGCAAAAAGGACAACTATCCCTTAATCGATAAAATCGACATAAATTTTTCAAAAATTTCGCCCAGAAACACAGTACTCCTGGCATTGCCCTCCAACAACAACCAGCTTCACACTCGTTTTCATTTTGCTTCTCCGGCGAATTACTCTTTCTCCACAAAACTGTATTGCCCTCTCACACCGCAATACACCCAATGCGACCAAGTGAGACAACACCTGAAGCACACAAAAACAAAATTTCCCCCAAACATGCAACTAAAGCAAAGAGCGAAAAAAAAACTGTCTGCCTTTTTCGCTGTACCAGTACCATTGCCATCCGCCGCACAAGAACCAAAACACAAAATGGCCGAGAGTCTATCGGTGCAGCAGTTGTTCGCTTAGTTTGACGTCTAGCTCTCTCTGCTCTTTTTGGGTGCTGTTCTGTTGTTCGCCGCTGTGTGTGCTGTTCCTTCTCCAAAATAGTGTGTGCTCTGGTGCAAGGCAAGAGAAAAGCCAAAGGGAAATCATAAGAAAAAAAAAAAAAAAAGAAAAATTCCCCCGGAAAATTTATGAAAATTCTGTTCAGTAAAATTCACAAATTCATGTGAAAAAGTGCGAATTATTTTCGAAAAACCCAGTGATCCCACAAAGTGGTCCTGCTCCACACAATCAATTGGAAAAAAATAAGAAAAAAAAAAAAATTGTATACAAGAAAAAGTGTTAACGGTGCTGCTGCTGCTGCTGTGCCGTGCTTTGCCAATCGGCCCTTCTGCTTGTCGGTTTTCCTTGATTCGTCGCGTCCGCCGCCCCCGTTGCCCGGTCGTCGTCGTCGTCGTCGTCTGTCGGTGTTTGTTCCATCGCCTCGTCGCCGTTGTCGCCCCCGTTGTGCTGGAATATTATCTTTGCGGTGGGCCCGTGCCCCGTTTTAGTTCCTTTTTTATGATTTTTTCTTCTCTCTTCTTTTATTTACGTGAGGTGCTGTGTGCTGGTGTTTTATTTACCACGGAAATTAAATTAATTTCTCCTCTGGATTAAGTGAATTAATTGAGAGATCATAAAAGGCCAAAAAGGAATCTCAAATTTTGGTCAGATTTTTTTTATATCGAAACTAGCAACAACAACAAAAAGAAAAGGAAGAAGGAAACCATCAAAAGGATACAATTGGCAACAAACAGCGAAAAAGGGAACAAGGTATGTGATTGTGTGTGTTCGTGTGGCTTATATAGATTTGTTTGTGTATTTGAGGTGGCGGTGCTGATCGCCGCCCCCTGTCTAACAACAGGAAATGCCAAAAATGTTCCTGCATTCCCGTCATCGTCGTCGTCGTAGTTGTCTATTTCGGAATGGTACCGACGCAACACCCCTTCGACGTTGCCCCTTGGTCGTTTGATGTTCGTTCTCCTATCCTGTAGTTCGTTGTTCCTTGTGTTTCCTTTTTTTTTTTATTATTTTATCCTAGGCGGCGTTGCCAGATAGGAGGAAAGTCATGCCCGTAGTCTGGAGATGTTGAATTAATCCTTGGTATTAGGAAAAATTAATGAGCTTCGACTACTAGGGATAAGGGAGGATTTGCGAAAGAAAGCAAATGGTCTTGATAATGAACATCGTTGTCAGAGGGTGTACCTACTTTGCGTGCAGTCGAAGTTGGTTGTTAACATATTAAGTTCTAGTCGCTAGGTTTGACGATGGAAAGGGTATGATCTTGAAGACACCCTTTTTGATAGGTAAGGGGTATAGAGTTGACGTTCAAATCACCAGACACCAGTTGTTATCCATCCATATTCGGTTGATGTTGTGGGACACCATATCTACAAAACTTGCATCTCATCCCTCAGTTTTGTTGTTTTATCTTTTCGTTGTAGAGACTGAAACTAGTGCAGGGACCTAGTTTAGTTGAAGTGACTGCAAGCTTAGGAGCTCAGGAGCCAACATACTTAGACCAGATAACACATGGCTAGGAGAAAATTTCTCTATAAATACTCCTTAAATCATTTTGAACCTCTGATGAAGCGTAAGAGGCTCTTGATGGCAATGTATATCAGATCGTAAGTGAATCTTCCTTCTGTGAGAGAGATCTGGGCCAAAACAAAGAAGGTGAGGAATCGTTTCAACCTCTTCTTCATCCATGCAGCTTCTACAAAAGTCGTTCGCAAAAAGGTCCAACCTTGTAGCATGCTTGCTTAATAGACAGAGTCCAGTGATGACATCTATTGTAGTACCGATATACAACCTGTTGAGAGAATTCATTTTCTTAAAGCGTTTTAAATCCAGCTTTGGCCGAATTCGTTCTGTCGCTAGACATGTTGGTTCACTTGTCCTGGAACACGCTACAATGATTTGGAAAACGAAAGGAGAGCTTCAGATTAAGACTTAAGACTGTCGGAGAAAACATCTCCACCAACTCACTCCGTCTTTGGTATTTGAGCCGTCGCGTCAGTGTAGAAGTGAATCGACTCATTTTCTAAAAGTGCTTCTGGAAGGGATGGCGGCGATGAAGTTCTTATCAAAATTTAGACGTGGGGTGGTGGGTTAAGGAACTTAAGAAAATTCCACAATGTACTGAACAGATGGGAAAGTGCAGAGAAGTCGAGCAGTATGAGAGCTCTTATGTTGCTGAGGCAGATACTAGTGCTGCGAGCTAGCGTATTGCGTAATGTGATCGGTACAGTAAAATAAGGTTCAGGACTAAAAAGCGGGTGACATGCGTCTTTTCTCGCCAGATAGTCTGTCTGCTATGGAATCAAGGCTACGGTAACATTGTTTGTGAGAGATATTTGTAAAAATTTGTCCCTAAACAGTCCCTCAGACAAGATCAGATCATACTATGTAGTGTTTGAGGGCCGTTGACGCTGATATGAAAAGGTGTCTTCTCTATAGGCATTCGAATGCACATTCATGTGTGTAGTTTACTAGAATGAACCTCGGTTTGTATGATTGGAGACTGGGACCGTATACGTTTCATTGCTGCTACATGGTGGAATCTACTTAACTATTGTTCTGTTTTAACTTACTCTGGTAATCATACTAATAACTTGTGATTATGACACTGTATTAGCAGTGAATCATCTTGGTTCTAGTTTTAGTCTAGTAACCTTTTTCAGGTGCGTGCGCCAGGTAAGTGTTCTGTCGAGAATTATTCCAAAGTACATGGGAATGTTTTTTTTACTAATATCTCTCTAAGATCTTGCTTTCTATTCCTGAAATAAGAATAAGACTCTTGTTTGGTTTTAATGTACACACCCTTGGTCCTACACCGTCAACCAGTTAACATTCTTTATAATATCATGTCAACGCATTTGCTCCTAACGTTATTTGTCCGTCTATCCTTCTACTTTAACCAGATTTGGTTGGAAGTTTCAGGAGTGGAAGGGTTCTATTTTAGAGTTGTAATTCCTTTCCTGATTATTGTCTTCTCGATAGGCTTGTAAAGACATAGCCTGTCTATCAATGAAGATGCAAGTTAAATGTTAAAGTCGTAATAAAGTTTTTTTTTTTTTTTAAGAAAAGCACATCGCTACGCTATCTTGATCTTGCTTAAAGTTAAATAGTCTGCTTTAGTTTGAGCTTGGCAACTACACTATAGTACAACGGAACTACGTCGATGATAGGAAAATATGGGAGAACTGAGATTTCATTCCTTTCCACATTTAGTCTTCCTCATCGAATCAACAAGCAACGTGTCGTTCAAGTATAAATTGTTAACGGATACCTTGCGGTATGTGCGTACGGAAATAAAAATTCCAATCTTAAGTTCTGGGCATATCTTTGTGAATTCACTCACCTCCATAGCTATAGCTGCAACGTGGGGCAGTGACAACATCAACAGTTCTTTAACGGCTCTACGTCTCGCGAGTCTCTGACAGACATCCAAGAGTACAAGATTAAATCTTCAATTCGTGTAAAGAATATTACACGGACAACACGAATGGTTGTAAGAAGATAGACCCTGGATCCAATACAAACCTGTCACTCATGAAAGTATTGTCACCGTGTCAACTAGTTAGGATGAAACTTATTTGAAGGAATAATGTGGCTTAACTTTTGGTGGCACTTTTCCCGGTTGACATTGTTAGCAAACGGATGAATACCAGCTCAGCATTAAGACTAATTCACTCCAACCAGTTGAGTGGACAGTACACTGGTCGCGCCATCTTTACGGATGGGTCGGTTTCGGACCTTTCTCACAAGACTGACCGTTTTTCAAACCGATTGCTATTCGAAAAATCGCTGAATGTTTCATGTTTGCTACTGTTTAGCAGTTGGATATGGACAGACAAGCAACCATCCAATTGCTTGCTGCCAGCACTTTAAGATCTGAAGCAATGAAAAACTAGGTATGTACCTAATATCTCTTTACGAGATTTAGTAGATGGACAGTACTCTTATTTGCAAAGCTGATGGATTAGTCCGACAAGGTTCCGCTGGCACCAACCAGCATCATCGACATTGAGGCACCAATATCCTTCGTTAAGTACTTTCTGAAATTCCATGCGGTAAATACTGCAAACCTCCTGGACCATGCCTATAGGCTGGGTATTTTTTATAAGGATCTCAGCAGGAGCTGCAGAGTCCAGGCACTTTCTTACCAATGAGCAATCTCCACAATGCCTCTACATCAACATCAACATCCTTCACCTTTCCGACAGCATTTCCTTCCAAACTGAAGAGCATGGGAAAATAAAGATTCTATTTGTGGTGGACAGACAGTTTCAAAATGAAATGCGCATACAACTTCAAAATGGTCGTTCCAACTTGCAAGAAAACGATTTTAGAATCCTGTCATCAACCCCTTAAGGTTGATACTCAACTTATGTGGGCTTTAAGAGTATCCAAATGATTGGAACTGCGCTCAGGGTCTTGAAGAGGTGGGTAAAGTCTGCACTGAATAACAACAAAATGCACAAAATATACCATTGTGCTAAACTTCCTCCGTAGAGAGCTTATCTTTCCGTCCATAATCTGCAATTATTCAGTTAAATCCATCCTAAAGCCTAGATTTTTTCTGCTGAATTATAAAATTCTTTGTACGGTTAGGTAAGGCTAGGGAAAGGGACTCTACCCTCTATTTACGGAGCATGACTCCGATGGTGCAGTGTCTTGTCATTATACCAGTTAGGATACGGATAGAGAATTGATTTGTAGCCAGAAGGCTTTTTGTTTTCTTTTTATCTAATTTCGGCCATAACGTGCGAGAGGTGGCGCAGTCCTCCCTAGATAACCAGGACGAGTTGGCCTCTTTCTCTATAATGCCGTCAAATATGCTATACAAGATTTCCAATCGGTGGCAGTATGGATGTGTCCGCTTCACTGATGTTTATTTCCGACCCATTCGTTACCTTCAATATTGCTATGTCCGGGAACTCAATAGGGAATTGATTTGATTGTATTAGATTTAATCGATTTCAGACCTGCTTGACTGTCAACGAAGATGGTTATATCCGACTGGGTAAGGTGACTGTCTTCTATGCATCTAGCAGCATTTTCTATTCCCTGGATTTCAGCTTGGAATACACTACATGCTTCTGGTAATCTGAAAGATTCCTGTTTTACAGTGCTTCTGAGTAAAATGCTGCACGCATGCCTATCTCTATTTTTGAGCCATGTAGACCGTGTAGACTAAGCTGTTGGACTCCCACTCTGCTTCGACCTCGTTGTGTTTACCTATTGTAGGATCTGATTAGATCGCTTAGCATTTGGTTTTCTCCGAATTACTGATCAGTAAAATACAGTCTTGCTCCAATATGACTAATGGAAGGGAACAACAAAGCGGAGCAAAGCGGTTCACTTTTTTTCTAAGTAAATCTGTCTTTTCATCTTCGGAGTAATTTGCTGGGACTATTGGGATGGGAACTGTCTACAGTTTAACACTCTCAGATATATGATACGATACTGTGAGAGATTTTGAACAAGATGTGGCATTTGTCCTTCGTCAATAGCTGCAGTTTTTGGGGTCTAAACAACAGTCCTCATCATGTATTCAAATTCTTCAGCAATCCTTCTACTCGTACACTGGTCGTAAGCATAAGCTGTAAGCCCGATCTTATTAGATTAGTATCTCGTTAATTACAGGAACTAATGAACATCCTTTTACCATTCCAGCGGGCTCTCCTACGGTTCAGTTATTAAAATTGAAGATTTCTTCATTAGGTTGCAAGAAGCCCCTGAGACCTGTTGTACTTAAATATTTGTCTAATATTTTATTTTCCAATTTGACTGGCCTATTGGCATCCAGACTGGTTAACTTTAACAGTAAACTCGTTTGTAAAACTAAAATACCAGCCCGCTTGTAGAGAAAATCAATTTATTGACTCCAGCAGTAATACGTGCCTGGCAGCACCCCGCATCTAATCCCCATAATTCCCCGTTTTTTTTTCTTCTTCCTTCTTCTTTTACTGTTCTTCTTCCCTTTGTGTTGTATGTTTGGTTTTTCGTCCCGTCTTCAGTGACAATATTGTTATGTCGATGGTGCTGCTGGTGGTGGTAGTGCAACAACGCATACACAGTCAAACCATACCAGCAGACATTTTCCTGACATTTTTATGGCCAAAGGAAAGATATTGCGATGCCGATGCACAGAAGAATAAAAAAAAACTGTAGAAAAGGGAATAAAACAAAAGAAGCCGAGAAGAAGACGTCATCCCAAAGGCGAGTCTTCTGTTTTTTTTTTTTTTTGTTTTCACCGAAAACAACGAAACACTCAGCTGCTTCTGTTTCCAATTGGGATTTTGATTGCTGTGTGTCTATGGGTATGGTATTGTGTGCATGTATGGCAGTGGCTTCCTGAGTCCTTTTGTTGCCATACATACCATCTCCCAGTGGTGCTTTGTTCTCCTCACTGCGCCAGAAAGACACCAAGTGCCTTCGATTAGCACGTCGAACCGGCTCTCCACACACTGCAACTACACGCTCCCGTTCAATGTTCTATTTTTGAAGTGCGTTTAGTTTATCAGCTTTTCGGAGTTCAGAGGGGGGGCCTCGTTTAGGGGTCGAGTGACCTTTTTTTTCCCCATTTTTTTATTTTTGTGGTTTTATTGTTTTTTTTTTAAGTTTATGTACATAGTTCTGGGTTTCCTTGTGATAGTAGTGCACACACTCGCGTACAGTAAATCCAAGCGGCTATCAAAGACACTTTGGAAACGCACATGCCCGTGTACAGTGTGGACGCTAATTATGATTTATGGACGCCGACGACCGACGTTGCTGTGTCCCCCTTTTGCTTTGGAGCGACTTTGCAACGAACGACAGAAGAAAGTTGTAACTGCATTCCCGCCGGCAAGGCGTTGTGATTAAAAAATCATAAAATTTTACTCCGATGGGGTTGTGATCTCACTCGGGTGATAAGGTTGCTGCAACTTGCATAAAGATAGTCGTAGCGCTTCGGAATGAATATCGATTATCGTTACTCAGACCAGGCACTGATATGAGAATCGGAATAGGGGAAGGGGTCAGGTCGAGCAGTATTATCGGAAAAGCGCGCTTTTGAAATTGGTTTTTGAATTGCCTTCGCTGGGTGGTTGGAGGGGGTGGGAGATGATTCTGGTATTTGGGGCACGATTAGATTAGCTTTAAATAGGAAAAAGGGGGTGGAGAGAGGGTGCAGAGATGTGATTACATTGCGACGAAATTGCATTCTGTTACGGTAGTTATTCCATTCATGTAAGTACGAGTATGTGCGACTCAAACATTCCTTTCAAAGGCATAACGATTCTCTTTGATTTGAAAAGGAATTTGAACAATTCAGATTGAAGGAGTTGGCACGTGGTTCCAAGAGGAACTTATCTTAACAGGCAATAGCACGGCGGTTGGCGTTTGCATTGGATTACATTAGGAAATGGTAACAGATGTGTTTCCATTTGACATTGTCATGGGAAGCCATCTATGCTGTCGTCCTACGGATGTCGGATCAAGAAAACAATATTTTGTTTGTGGAGAGGTTTCTCCGTGTGAATTTTTAGTGGAATGCTCTACACGTTTGGTGGTAAACAGCCGAGTGTTGGGCTGAGTTTTCGTTATTGTCCAGGAAGAGTTTACAAATTAGATCAGAACCAGACACGGAACCAGTCAGTCTCACTCTGTCTGAAGGTGTTTATTGGAGTTTCTCTTAGAGAAAAGTGTACTTAGTCTTAGCGAAATCAATCCACCCAAGAACACTCTTTATAGACCAGTTTCTCTGAAGTCATGATTCCCAATGATTTCATACTTTTGTTGGTCAATGGCCTACAAGATTCTAGAATATACTTTGAGGAGGATGCGTTCTTGACCTTACAGTTTAAGTCTGTTAGGATACGTAGGTTATTTCTTTTAGATTGTTTGCCTAAGAGTTCCGTAGCTTGCATCCAAGCTTTCTAGGATCAAGTCCTATGCAGGATTCTGCTGACTCTTGTCTTGCTAGAGTGTCTGCTGCTTCATTGCCTATTGCCTATACTGCCGACGTGACCTAGTTGGTACCTAGTACAGGGTTTTGTAGAAATTGGCCTGAAAATTGCTGGTGAAATGCTTTGCTTTTGGTCCAAGTATCAATTTCTTTCTCAGTTCTCGACTAAGCTGTAGACGTATTCCTCATATTACTGCTTAATCTATAAACTGTGGATATATCGCTCGAATCTGTCTTATATCTAAGCTTGGTTGCTTTACATCCCTTCCATCCATATGATCATTCTGTTTAAACACTCTGTAGGACGAGGGATGCTATGGCAGTTTCACCAACTGGTCCGGGATTACTCCTTCCTTCATACACATGATTGATGTTCTCATAACAACTTTAGGGATATTGTCAACACGCTGTACTTTTGGACAAACTGCAGCGGTGACGATGATGATTGTATGGATCCTCGTCAAGTTTCCTCTCTAGGATACCGGGCACATGCTGATTTACTACTTAGTTTAGTTTGTAACATGGATTTTGGGCGCCTTTAGTTATATGAAGTTCCTTAATTGTTGCTAGCTTTAGTGACATCTTTGGTCGACGAAGACGAACTCGTCAGGCATGACACAACACTGTCGATTCTATCGGAGGAGCAGAATCTTCACATGCCTCTGCTACTCTCAATTAAGCAAAATGCGATTAGGGCTACTAACCGTGCTCTATCACTACACAGAACTGTCCCAAGGTGGATCTCAAGCGCTCCAATAGTCTAATAAGACTAATAAGTCTAATAAGAAAAGAGATCCTTCATCAGCACTATACTAGGTGTCATTACGGGACACTGCATCATTGGGAGGCATGCCCTCAGGCTGGGTTTCCCGGAATACGATTTTTGCAGAAGCTACATGAATGAAGAAGAGGAAGAAACTATTCTTTATCTCGTATGTACCTCGCTCTTCGCAGTCGAAGAAAACTGTATCTAGAGAGTACTTCTTGGACAACCTTGGTGAAGTAGCTAACATAAGCATTAGCCGCCATCAGCGCTTTAAAAAAAGTTCATGTTGGTTGGCAATGGACCTGTTCTGGCCTAAGTGTGGCTGCACTTGCTGCATCCTGCTAATCGAACCTAACCTAACCTAGTGACATCTTTGAGATAGTTTTGAATCTGTTGTGGTGTTGTCTATAGGTGTTGTGTTATCTAGAGTTATCTTCAATGGACCAGTATGAAGGTGGTCGATGCGCATTTCCTGCACGTATGCATGTGAACACATTCGCCTTGTCAGTGGCTTACCCGCATGAAAATACGTTGTCTATCATGAGTTCGAGTAGTTTATCATCGAGAGTTTGTGGACCCTATCATCTGTCCTGTGTGAGTTCCTATATTTTCATCATGACGGGGCTGTTCTTTCTTCTTTCGTTTCTGTTGAGGTTCAGCTCGTTTGCATAATACACCCTTGTCTAGTGGTTTGTAGGGTGCGCTCTCACACATACATAGTACTCTCAGACCATCTGGGTAACTAGGTCACTGAGCTGGTTAGCATTGATTCGCATTGGTTCGCATTAAGGTGAAGCTTTTAATGCAAGCTAGAAAGCAGGACATCTTGTGTTGTTCGCAGAGCATGCATTCCAGCTTTGAGAGACAGTTTTGGCAGCCTGCTGTGCTGCGTTTCGTTGTCGCTCGTGTCTTCGCTGCTCTTTCATAATGTTTGTCACAGTATCGCTAATTGCTTATCAAGCCTCTTCGTTGTTCATCATCTGTTTGGTGAAGTTGTCTGGAGTTAAGTCTACTATCAGTTGCTTTACCAGCAGGTGCTGTTCTACGTAATATCGTGGAACATGCTGAGTTCCACATCCTCCACTGCTCCGTGCACGTTGTACAATAGGGGTAGTCTTCGTGTTTAAACCTATGCAGGCTCTGAAGCATCCATAGCCAATAAGCCTCTAAGTCAGGTAAAAATTCAGCTTCCCATCAATTATCAACGCGTTGATTCTGTAAGCTGTCTCAGTCTTCAGGCGCCAGCCCATATTTAGGAGTCGTAGAGCATTATTGATGTGGCAACGTTCGCTAAGAGCAATTTCTTCTTTTGTTTCGATCCTCCGATATTTGGCATAATCCTTGCCAGAGCAGCCGTTGCCATTGCTACCTTATCATCTATAGTAATGCTAAGGTACTTCAGCTCTGGTTTGGAAACTACGACGTGATCGCCCACGGTTGCTTTTATAGTCTCCATGACTCGTCTGCTGCTGATAAGCACCCCCAAGGAGTAGTTTGTTCACTATAACGATTGTTATGTCATCGGCGAAGCCAATTGTTTTCGAAGACTTCGGGATTCAAGTCTGAGGACGTTTTCATACAGTAGCGGTCCTAATATGGAGTCTTGTGGAACGCCGCCTGTGACGTAATACTGCGTCGTTCCATCGTCGGTGTCGTAGAGCAGTGTAGATACTATTTCTAAAATAGTCCGTCATTACCGTCTGCAGGTATTTTGGTACTCTCTTGGCGGTAAGTGCTCGCAGGATGTGTCTCCAGTTTGCGGTGTTGAAGGCGTTCTTCACATTCAGCGTGATGATTGCGCAGTACGGTTTACTCCCGTCCTTCCATCGTCTGCCTTCTATGGTTTCTTGCGCGGTATTCACTACTTCGTCTATTGTGTCGATCGTGATCGTGCCTTATGGAAACCATTCTGGTGATCTTGAAGGCCTCCAGTCTCATCGATTGCACCCTCCAATCTGTGAGTTATGATGCGCTCCGGTATTTTCCCCATGGTGTCCAACAAACAAATCTACATAGAGGCCTTTACGAGTAATGATGTCAACCAACCAGGTAGATTCTAGTCTTGGGATGAGGTACCATGATGAGCTTACCTTGTATTATAGGCTCTTCCGCGCTCCGATACAGTAGAGGACCTGTTGACACAAGCGAAGACAACACAAGCCTCTGAAACAGAGGTCTCCATCGAATCTGAATTAGTGTCAGTGATAATGATAAAGTCGTCTGAGTAATCGTCGCTGTCGTTGCCTTGTCCGTCAGTTCAATCTAAGGGCTAGCCTTGGTTTTTTTTACGACTAAGGCGTTAAAAATGGTCCATCACATCAGCACTCATTGACATTTAGAAAAATGCTGCCGAAAAAAAAGAAAGAAAAATGGCAGATTAAAGGTGCTGCCAAATTGCAAAAACAAAAGCGATTGCTGTCAAGATAAGTAGCTTATTTTCCATGCAAGGAATTCTGAAGCTATTTGTTGTTATTCTATTACCTTTATTTGAATCACCATGCTTGCATCTAAAAGTTTTCCAAAAGTATACTATACGACCCAGGTATGTACATAGCTCTAATTCTCTCCATTCCTCAAGTGAAACCGAAAACCATAACAACAAACAAAAAAAGATTGTAGGTATGTACACACACGTCTAGTTTATTTCAACTTTCATTTTCACCCGTACTCAGTCGGACGTTTAACGTCAAAGTTCATTTCCTGCACTCTGACATTTTGTGCTGTCAAATTGATGACTTTTGACGTTTCAATTGAATAGGAATTTATTGTAGTCAAACAAACCCACCCACTGTCAAAAGTTAGACAGTTTTACTTTCTACCGTCTCATACCGGAAAAATTCAACACCGTTTCCTGTCACCACTGAACGGTCATTTACAAAAAAAAAAAAAGAAGAAAACCCCAACAAATGTATCCCTTCATTATCCTTAAGAAAAAACTCCAACAAACAACCGTCGACAACAAAAAAAAATACTAAAGTGTAACAAACTCCTTAAAGCGAATTTCATAATTCATGATTCATGTCGTAATTAGTTATGCGTGAGTCAATGTCATGCATAAATTATGCTTCGAAAACACGACGAGTAATACCTCTAATTTGTGGGTATTCTAGTTTTCAAGTTACAGGATTTTCCAGGGGTCCGCCAACCCGCCACAACTTACACTGTATATACCCAACATCCCTTGTGCACGAAACGTAGTTATAGCGCTGCCATCCTTAAAACAGCGCGCGCTCGAATCCCGTTTTTAATAATGCAGTTGAAATTGCATATCACACTATGCATATTGTAGTCCTTTCCACACTCGCACACACAGGCACTCACAGAGCGAGAAAGAGAGAGCGAGCGGGTTTCACAACCCTTTGTTGTGTTCATAGTGGTTGCGAGACGGAAGGAAGTAAACAAAAGTTCATCCCCTTTGGAATAAAGTCGAGTGGATGGTGTCGAACCAGGGGTGTACTCTGCATGGCGACTCTCGTTTTGTTTTCTTGTTTTTCTTTGGCCCACATTGCCACATTGAATTCAATTGTGATTCGAAAGGATTGAGGCATTTTATTTCTCCTTTCTGTTTTTTTTTTTTTTTTTTTAATTGATGGTGTACACATGGAAACTGAGTTTTTCCGGAAAAAGTTCGAAATTTTAAGTTGCAACAACAAACAACAACAAATATCCGTTTCTATGTCGTCGTCGTCGTCGCCGCCGCCATCGCCCACTTTATGTTGGTGTGTGGTGCTGGTGAGTGGTGAGGTTTGGCTTCGTCCGTCCCACACAATGCAATGAACCCTGAGAGAGGAGTGTGTCGCTGTCTGTTGTTGCTGTTGCTGCTGCACGATGATGAATGGGAATGTGGAGCGAAGTGTGCTATCTACCTTTGGGCACACGGGACTGATTTATCGAATTTGGATATGAGTCTCTTTGGGGCCGGCCTGCTTTTCATAAATCAAAGATATACCCAATTTGGAGGAAACTCTTCAAAAAAAAAAACCTAGAGCCACTCACATGGTCCGACTGGTTGAATGGGCATGTGTGGAGGGGAGCTAGGTAATTTGCGTGATAATTAAAGAAACAACGGAAAACGGTTAATAAATTTGCCAATTTTGTGCGAAAAACTAATTAACTAATTGATTTTTGCCAATGGCACCGACGACGGAGAGAGTGGGAGGAGGTGAGACTGTGCCAACGGGCATACGATACTATCATCATCATCATCATTATCGACGACGGGAAATCGAAGAACCGTGTTGACGACTTGATGGGTCAGGTTGATGGCGGTGGTGCGGGTTGATTTATTGTTGTAGTAGAGAATATTTTATGTTGTACGGCGGGAGATAAAAGTGGGCACACGTGTCTGGTTGTGTGCTTGTGTCGTCGGAAAGGCCTTTTAACGTGGCATGGCATCTCTGTGTGGTTCAGGGGACATTCAAGATTTGTAGAGAAGTGTACCCCTACTCACATGTGTCGGTGGTAGAATTTGTTGTTGAACAGAGCAATAAAAAGACATCATTGCTATAAATCTTGTACAGGGTCCAGGGACTAAGTAATAGCTGACAATCATAATTAAAGTGGACCGTAATTTGACCCAGAGATGGTCGGTCGACGGAGGGAGTGTGTTTGGATTATATTCGTTTTGTATGCATAGAGGAGGTATCATTTTCGGCAACGACATCAACGTGGTGGTCATTGGAAATTCTTGGTATATAGTGAGGCTTGACTGAACTTTTTGTAGGAACCATGATGTTTTTTGAAATGGTCTGTGTCACTGGGCATGATGTGTGCTCTAACTGGTGGCAATGGTGTAGTGGATAGTGGGTTTGCTTGTGACCCCTTCGAGCCCGGGCTGGGAACAGCAACACAGCCACCAGACCATGTGATGGAAATGAATAAAATCAAAAGTTTTTTCGAACCACTGCTGCAAAAAAGGGAATCTGCCTGAAAGGACAATGGACTGAATCGGTGTCTAAGTGCATTTCCAACTTGGATTTTCCTTAAAAAAAAGTAAAGTGTGCTCGTGTCACAAGTGAGTTACAGGTCCCATCTATTTTCAGTTGTTAGGCTGCCAATCTCTTCAGCATCTACCACATGGAATCCATTAATTCCCCCTTGATACTGCAGGCAATAAATTCGCAAACAGGAGCGGAACAACGTACAGATCTGTACAAGAAGAAAACTGATTTGTTGTAGCACGAAAAGGTGTTAAGCTACTCATTTTATTGGAGCCCTTTCAGGTCATTGTCTCGTAGGTAGACATGACAGAATAATGGGCTCTCCCGAAAAGATGAGATGAGAAAATGAGTATTATTAAGGTAATGAGGAGGAAAACCTGTGTACTTCTTCAAAGATTTGAGTGATCTAGCCAGACTCGAGGTACATATGTATGTGTATCGTATGGAACAAGACTTGACACCGGCTAAGGTTACTTACTTACATACTTAACGGCCTCCCGATCCGTGAAGAGTCTGTGATTCGAGGATCCTGGAGCATTATTGTCCATTCGCTCGATGTGGCCGAGCCAGTTTAGTCGACATGTTTTGGCTTATTAAACTACATCCACATCTTGGTGCAGCTCATAGGGTTCGCGGTTGTATCTTCTCCTTTCGCCCTATTCGCATACGGGACCGAATATTTCTGTAGAAATTGCTCAATATCTGCTCTGGTTTCCTGCTTATCGTTCAGCATACGGTTCCATATAGCAAAACTGGCAGGGTTAGAAGTTCCAAAACCATTTGTTTCGCCAAACCGAAGTAACAGCGGTTTCTATTACAATTCGGTCTGCCAGTAGCGTTGAAGGATAGAATAGGTGGTGCAACGAATTTTTTTTAAACGATGTTCTCCCAAAAATTCTCAAGATTTCGAGTAAATTCGTTTGTGGCTGCAAAATGTTGTGAAACCCTATGCTGTGCATAGTGCAAACCGGGATGGGCTTCGGCCTCGACTTACTTATTTGTTCTGAGCACCAAGTTGACTAAGATATTGGCCTCCTCCTACTGAATCATTCCTATAAGCGTACTTGAACATTCAGCACAGGTTGGTGTTAGTATAAATCCCATACAGATTGTCATCAGTCAATGCAGACAGAACAAAGTATTGCTTACTTATAAGGTACATGCCTATAGGTTTCAACTATATTCCTCATCAGCTGCAATAGCAAGTTTTTGTGGGTGCACCCTACTCATCAGCCATATGCCATTTAAGGTCATGCACATCTTGGAAGAATCTGAGGCACCCCAGTTCTAGCTTCAAAAATATAAGCTAATCTCTGCCTAGCATTGACAACTGAGGTGGTATTAGCTGAAGACATCTTTCCTCCGCATGTACGTATGAAGTAGAAGGTCATCGATAAATTTTATAAACAGAATCCGGTAGAGAATTGAACCCTGCGGTACACCAGTTTTTGTCTAGAGAGGGTTCGAAGCATGTCCCTTTTACACAATCAGCTTTCATTGATTAGGTTTCCTCCTGGATATCTCATAAAAAGATTCTTGGTCATACTCTTCATGATCCTAGAAAGAACTGACATTAGGGAGTATAGGAGATTAAACGAGAGGGTATGGGAAGATGACAAGCACATAGACTTGATTGTCTATTCTACTTCAGCAGAGTCACCTGATCGTTGCTAATTAAGGAGTGTTCATCCTGGCAAAAATTCTTCATTGACTAGACGGACTGGACGGACTATCAGACTCCGAATGCTAGTAAGAACAGCAGCCTATGAGGTACAGAATGTGGAAGCTTGTGGGCCAATAAACGCGGTTCTTTAGTTCTTCTTGGCAAGATCATAAGTTTTTTAATTTCTCTGAATGCCTGCCTAATGATAGTCTGTCCTTAATCAATACCACAGAACATGCTTTTATGGCGGCTTTCACCCTTTTTCTTAAACGAATGTAGTGGTGATGACCTGTCTCTCAAAGACACTATTCTATCCAAGGCTTTTGATTCTTGAAGTAAACACAAGGTCCAAAAAGTTTTTAATGACTTAAAACCGAATTGAATCCTCACTGCTTCATTTCGTACAACCCGAAAGAAGATCCCGAAATTCGAATGACAAGACGCTCGGATTTAGGCTCCGAAGACTCTCGCTGACATTGATCTGCCGAAATGTCAGTTTGCCATGACTTCCCTGATCTTAAGCATGTCTATGATCTTTCCACTTAAGTAAGGTGCCCTCTGAAGCCAACGCCTCTGAAGCCAAGACCCTCTGATAGGCGTACTCGCTGTCAAAAATACCTAGCGGTGGCAAAATGGGTTTTCACACCAATCTTCAGTAGAAATGATGATAACCGGATAGTCCAAGGACTTTTTGTAAGGTTTTATTCAGCTTTTCTTGGTTTAATGATGATGACCGCTTTAGTCTTCTTCCAGGTATGAGGAATATATCGTATCGTCGTATATCAATGCACAATAGCACAAATATTATGTCCATCTATAGAAAATTTGTAATGGAAGTACGAAAGAAAGATTCTTGATGCCGCAGCACTGAAGGTTTGATCCTTTACTCTTTAAGTTTACCCAAGTAGAGCAAACAAAGCTTCTAAATTGTTTGGTAGGTCAGGTAGGACTGTAGAGTCTTTTGTATAGAGACTAGTTCTGCATTTGATGCAGTAGCGGATCCAAGAGCAACTTGAAGCTAATTTTTTACTTTCTCAATCGCAACATTTTCTTGCGGGTCATAGGTATTTGCTTCAGGACTTCCTTCCACAAGGAAGACTCGTGGAATTTCTCGGTAAATCCCAACACTTCCTTTTCAAATCCATTTTCAAACTATCACTCAATAAAGCTTGTCTCTCTTTGTAAGCGATTTACCAGTAATGTTTGTACACAACTTCGGGCCTAAATCCGAATCTATTCGCTTATTTCTAGCTGTTGTACCTGGCTGTTAAGTTGAGTGGAATGATTTGGATTTCTCTTGATTTTAGCAGCTGTCTAGAGGATCTTGGTTAGGCTGGAAAGATAGCATCTCTATTCGAGCTCTTCACTTATATTGAATTTGAAGACGAAAATATTTTCTAGATGCTCTTTGGTTTCTGGTATTACACTCAACTGCCCTCTCACATAAATTGTCTTTCACAGTTTCGTCCTCTTGTACACGCATTTGGGATTCAAAATCTGAATCTAATTACGGCCTATATGGAAATCACGGAAAAGGATAATCAATCCTGCGACCCCAATTGAAAGGTTCTGGTAAACGTCGTTCCTGTCCCCTAATTTTAGCTGTGGATACTCAGTCAGACAGTCTCCACTGTCTTCTTAGAAGAATATAATTTTAAGATCAATATGTAGTCAAACATAGAACAAAAACAATAGGAAGTACTTTCAAGTCCGACCTCGAATCGTGGGCACCTTCACTACTAAATAGCAGATATCAGCATTCATTTCTTGATTTCAACAATTATTGTCCTTCGAAAGGTTCTCACAATTATTTCATTTTCATTTAACAGAATATTCATTTCAGAATAAGTTTGTAGCTACATATGTATATAGTCGTAATAACAGCGCGACAAATAGTATTTAATGTATCTTCCGTGCGGAAAAATTACTCGAGTGGAACAGTTCCCGTAAGTATCTGCTTTTACATTTGTGCATGGAATTCATTGAAATTCGGTTGCTGTTGGGAATATCTATTTGTAGTTAGTGACTCGCAACTGCGCTGCACTGTACAATCGCATCATCGGAAATGATGTGATTACAAAACTGTGTTTCAAAAATGACGTAGTTGACCTGTAAAAATCATGTGGATAGGATTGGAATGCATTTGATGGCAAGAATTACACAGGTACACTGTTATTTTGTGTGTATTATGGACAGTTTCCTGAAATATGCCTTAACGTTTGTAGTATCACTTTGAAAAACCTTTAAAATGTGAATTGATTTTGTTTAGTGTAAGGAAAACGCTATGGATTTCAGTCCGAACCTTGTAAACTCCCCTTGAGACTTTTACCATGGGCTGTACTATCAAATCAATCTATCGTCTCAGATGGGGTTGATTATGTTATTATGCATCGTCGACCGGAGTTTTGGTGATCCTACGACCCTAGTTCCATAAATATGCCGCTTGAAGCAATGACACCAGAACTTCTGCTTCTGTGCAAATTTAGATTCGACTTTCCTTGTGTGGAGGACTGACTTCAGATAGAGTCTGATCCTGGACTGGGTTGTAGTCGATGGATGACCTCAAAACTAGTCAATGGTCCGGTTGTACTGTCTTCGTGGAGACCGACAACACTAGACTTCACTAGTTGTTAGGCAAGCATGCCTTTGTTCTTCAAGCGGAGAACTATGCTATCCTAATGGCAGTCGATATTGTTAAGAATAGGTGGCGGATCGGAGTATTTGCGTCTGTAGCGACAGTCAAGCTGCGCTTAAAGCCTTGCTTAACCCTGTAATCCGTTCTCGGGAATGAAATCGGTCGCAAGCTTGAATTCTTTGATTCTTGTCTGAGATCAGGTGGCAGATCTTCGATGCTGATTTGGTGAGTGCTGATACTGTAAGCTCCTGCTCGCCGAAGCACATTCTGGGCTTTCTTTGAAAGTCGAAGAAATGGGTTGTACTGGATTTTGCTTCCTGGTAGCACATTGGACCAGTTGGGTCTGTGTGCTCCAGTAGAGTGTTTTCTAACCCGACAAAAAAATTGTCTTAGACAAGTACTTTCATATCAGTTTGGAACTGATTTTATGCGAGCGTAATACCTTCATGGCGGCCTGACTTTTTATCAAGCGCCTCCGATATATACAATGAAATTCGATTTCAATCGCATAGGCCACTTATTGGAAGATACTGATGGAAGTTTGCGGAGCATCCGCGTATTTGATTCGTCCGTGTACCATTTGATAACCGTTTGCTTACTCGTTTTGTTCCAAAGCAGTGTACTTGCACCATATCATGGTTGTTCTTTTCTAGGACTAGGATTACTTTCGATAGTTCTTTGGCTTTCTTGTTTCTACCGCGTTCTTACCACGCCTCTGTTTAGTCTCTTCGGTCATGTTCTAGTATGTATGTGGAATGGTTTGAATCCCAGGATCCCCAGAGATCCGAGCCACTCTCTGTACTTTTTGAAGGGTTTTCCTTGTAGTTCTGTGCCTGGTTCAGGCTAATGATTCGTATCTGACAACAGGTTCTATTCATTATGTTCTGAAGCCATCTCAGTTGCTCTGGCTACAAAAGTTTCTCTGTTGTACAGAGAAGACTAATCTCTAGTGTTATGTAGACATACTCCTACTGTTTTAGATTGACTCTGTTACCATTTAGCAGAATTGGTTGCGCATTAAAGACTAAAGACTGTCTAAAGACTGTTCCATGGAACTACCGTCTCGTCGTGAGCTAAAACTCGGATTAACTAATTTAGAAGTAACTATCTACTTAGCATTTGTTTGCCATTCGGACTACTTTTGCTTTCTAGGCTATGTTTTGACCTTATTATACTTTCACTATAGGCCTGTATTACTTACTTACTTATGTAGGTGGTGCTACAGTTCGGGGTGAACCTGGGCCTCCACAGATTTGCGTTAAGTCAACTTGTCCGATACAACTGCTGCATTGTTAGTATATCCAAGGATTGTGACTTAAAATTACATTCAGAAACTCACTCATTACGTATTACGTTAAACAATACAGGCCTTAGGATAGAACCCTGTGGGACTCCGCATGGAATCAGATATTCCTGCATTCAGTCATTGATTTCATATTTAAGAACTCGCCGTGACTCAGTTCGAGATTCGTTTCCCAGACATCATCAAAGTTCTTCCACGGTTCTACCTCTCGCGAACATCCAACTGTATAACTGTCATGAAAAAGTTTCTCAAAAAAAAAATGAAGTTCTAAGTAAAGGATGTGCTTCCTGGTAGTATCATTGGCAAGTTGCGACTGAGTGATCCAATGGAGTATTTTCTAATGCTAGGAACTTCTTTCGACTTCGTAATGACTACTCTGTTGACACCATCTGTTCACGTAGCTCCTTAAAGCTGCAGAATTCCTTTGGACGCTAAATTAGAGTTCTGTTGGCAGCTCATTACTATGGTTCTCTGGAATAATGCTCGGAATTACGTATTTAGGGCGGGTTGAGCTCCCAGTAGTAGACTCGTTAATCACTACTCCTTGTGGATCCAATTTGTGGATTTTGCTTCGAAAACTAATATCAAGGTCTGACCGGACTGTAAGCAGCAAGATAAATCGTTTATAGAGATTCTTAATTGCGAGCCGCATGTATGTGGTTTCAAAGACATCTTCTAAAAATTTGGGACCTTAGGATGCGAACTAAACTACGCCGTGGGATGAATGTCCCCACTCGAAGTGAAAATAAAAATTGACGCAAATGTTTACCACTTACTACGTGCGATGTTAACCATATCGGAGACGAAAATATACTATGCATGGATCGTTTGGAAACCTGAAAGTTTCATTCTGAGTCCCTTCTGTGGCGTAATATCATACATGCAACGATTTGTTGTCACCTCAAACTTTGCCCTTTCACGTCCTTTGTTTTCCAAATGTCCTTGCTTTTAGATTTAAAATTCATTCTAAAGCCATTGGCAAGTCAAAAGTGGTTAGATCTGACACCTCAGCATAAAAGAAATATGTCTACCCCAATCCTTAACACCACACGTATTTACTGCAAAATTCTTCTGTCAGCCAATCCTCATGACAGACACCCCAACGACAACCCACACATGTGACATATGACACTTTGCCGCATTTTAAATTCATTTCCAAAACTTTTCAGCTGAAACGGTACAAAAGTTTTTTGAGTTCATTGTCCGCTCCTTTGTGTCATTTCATGGCGACGAAAAAGAAATAAAAAAGTAAAAATGTCCTTTCCACATAGTGCGGCATCCATCATTGTCTCTCCGTCTCCTTCTTCTTTTTACTTTTACTTTCACTCAACCGTGCATTATCTAATTTCTCCTTAGAGACGGTATAAATTTTCGAGTGACATTTAGATTCCTATCCTGACAGTCGCACATACTCGCACGGGACTGCAATAACTTTTAATTGCTTAACTTCCAAGAGTGTATGTCGCTTTTTCGTTTCCATTAAATTCGCATAAAATTCAGAATTCAAAATTTACATACATGTCGTCCTTAGTGCCCACTACTACTACCCGCAACCTCATATCTATTGCAATGACCTTTGCGGTAAGGTGATGCATTGAACCTCTCTCCGGTCCAAAAATAAAAGTAAAGGAACTTTGGGGCTTGTAGCATTCTGTAGTCATTTTCTCTCTTCGGAGGATAGCAAAGCAATCCTTGCCGAAACACAAGTGTACTCTTAACCGTACTCGTGTATGACTTCAATTGAATGCCCTCTGCATTGGTTGGGCTGTGACCGCTGTGCTCTTCGAATGTACAAACAATGGGTGGTAAGACAGGGAAAATCCTTACCGATCGGTCTTGGTCATAATATCCTTGGTGGTGGTAGTGTGGGATTTATGCATAACTGTCATCGTCGTCGTTGTCGTTGTCGTTGTTTGGTAAAATATTTTATTTTAGCATTTTGTTGTGCTTACACAGTATTTTCTTGTGGAATTGTAATAGAATACATAGATGAGTGTATGCATGTGTGGGGTAATCCTTACCACTTTGCTTTGCTTTCGGAAAATCGTTTGATGATATTTAGATACAAACATTGCTTGTGGTGACAGTGGTGTGGAATTGTTTTCGGAAGGACTGGAGAATGTCGTACACCTTCTCCAGGGAGCAGGGATTTAGATTGAAGTATTGTGTAAGAGCAGAATTATCAATACAAATCCTCCTACCGCAAGGAGGTGTTCTATCTCCCCTTCTTTTCAGTCTGGTGCCGAATGAGCCATTGTTTCTCTAAGAACCGAAAGGCTGTGGAGTGACTGGATATGCAAATGATGCTACTAATCTCAGGGTAAACCATCAGAAAATAGAATGGGTCCTATTCGTCCTTATAGAATAAATGTATGGAACCAGCTTCTTGTCTTTTTTGAACAGAAATCTAAGCTCGCAACCATGAATTCAAAAGCCCGTGAAAAAATAAAACAATAACCTCTGTTAATTTCTGTAAGTAAGTCACTGAATGGCGGTTCACCAAGCCTTCCATTTCAAGTCTGTAAGCAAAGTCTAAAGATCAACGTTCTCATCTATCTATCCCACTAGACTTCTGGTCAATAAATGAACAGTACTAAGACTACAAGGAATATGTTTTACTTTTGAAGACTGAATCGTTCTTCCAAATCCTTGTAGTGTATACCAAGCGTTAAAGAAACTCTGTCGTTCTCCTCCAAATTGAATGTTACTCTGGTTTGTTACTTAAAGTCTTTTGACCAGATGTCTGTCCGAAGTCAGTTTGAAGGTCTTTCACCAACTCTTTTTAAAAAAGAGAATCCTGCCATGCTCTTTGCTACATAAAATAAATTAAACAAGATTGATGTAACCATGCATCCAAAGATGTTTGATTAGTAGGAACTCTAAAATATTAGCCTTTATTTGAAGGTCTTCTGTGAATCTCTAGCTTCAATATTCAAGCGTTGAATAGAATCTTATGGCGCTACCGCACGTAAACTTCTGACGAACATTGTAGGGTATAATTGGCCTGTTGTGCCAAATATTTAATGGAAACATTCAGCACTTCACTAGAATCTACATTTCGTTTCGGGATAAAGGTTCATAAAGAATCTAGTCTGGCTTAAGTGGGACACCGGGTCTAGTTTCTCACAACTATTCGCGTTTTGCCTGCTATATTTGTCACTCGAAGGGAAGGGGCCTACTGTATAATCGCAATTTTCTTTTGAGAATCTTTTTTATGGCAAGTTTACCCTCGGATGTTTGTCAGAAGTTCGCGAGAGGTAGGTGCGTAAAAAAACTTTGGAACCTCGAACATTAAACTAAGTAGTCTGACAGACTGAGCCACGGCACTTACAACTGATAGTAGACTCTTAAAAACCTACAACAGACCTGTTTGAGCCTTTGTGCTCACTGATGAGAGGTAGAGACGAAAGTTCAAAGGAAGATGCACTATATCCTGTACAGTTGACCCTACAACTTAACCTAAGATTATACAGTTCTAGCAATGAGGCCCAGGTTCACCCTGGACAATAGCGCCACCTAAGTATGTAAGTAGTAGCAATGTGTTCACATGGTATTCGCGAGTATTCAGCTTTGTATATGTAGTACTGAATCGCTTGATGTTTCAAAGACTGAGTTTGGCACCAAGGTTCTTGGTACCCTTCTAGCGGTACTGACGTGAATTGTGCAATCGAACAACTCAGTAGGGAAATACCTTACCTTAGATGGACTTCATTCCAAGTTGAGTGCGAAAAAATTTGTTGATTAAGCTCGAAAGTTTTCAGGCTACCCTAGGTATTGGCTAGGAATTTTCTTACAGAATTTTCTACAGTGTCCTTTTGAGAAAGGTTTCGACTTGTCTAGAATGACCATGTGTCTTACAGCTGCAATAAAAGGCAGTGACTTGACAGTCATCCGGTACTGTTTGGATGAAAAACTCATTTAAAATTCTCCAGATATGCCACCGCTACTGAAGTTTCTGAATCAGCCTTTTCCAACTTACACCAAGAAAAACTTCTGGTTAGTTACTTTCCAGAATTTTAATCCTTTTGGTTGTTGTCCGAGGTTGTTGTCCTTAGCTTCAACTGCCGTTTTAGAGATTCTACTGCGAACACTGCCCGCAAAATGTTTTTTCGAAGAGTTTCATTTTATGAAGACGGTATGTGAGGGACTAGCATCCCGTAAGATATCCCATTATAAGTTTCGTGTCGTTCTGAATCCTTGTCCCTGAATCCCTGTCCTTTTGAATTGGTCTATTATTTGAAAAGATTATCATCTTTCGAGACTTATATTGTAGAACCCCAGGGTCGTTTAATGTCATCAAAACCTTCGTGATTCAAACTTATGTGATCATATTACTTTTGCCCTGTTTATCCAGTAGGATGAGGTTAGCTTTGACTGTATAGTATAAGGCTTTATGACTATCCGAAAGAGACTTATTCTCAATGGCCCTGCTTTGAAACTTGATATCTTAGGCGGTTTGGGAGCCCTAAGAGCCGTTTATCCACATATGTATGTGTGTATGCCGATGTTCATACATACATATATCCGTATCGAAATTTGGAAGATTAAGTACAACTCCTAGAGCCGCCTTTGGACAGACCTTGATCTTTCTCGTGAAACATATTCAAGTCAAATGATAAATCTTGGAGGACTTAGCAACTAAGCTATTATACCTTAGATGGGTAGATACTATGATTTTGGCGAATACTAAGGTAGCTTATGGACCACTAAAATAGGTAGAATCAAACAAAAGGTCTTGTCCTCAACGATCAAAGTATCACTGACTCCCAGGAGAAAGCCAATCTGCTAGCAGCTATGTATGTTTTCTACCTTGCCAGATGCTTCTCTTCCACCATCAATACTGAATCCGGTTCAATATATGTACATTAGGACTAATATTTTTCCGAACCCAGTACCTCAGTAGCTCAAGTCCTAAAAGATCTTAACAGTAACAAATCTTCAAGTCCAGATGGGATACCTCCGCTTGTTTTGAAGAGGTGTTCTTCTACCCTGGCTAAATCTCTACGTAAGATGTTCCACTTGTCATACTCTTCAGGCATCTTTCCGGATAGGTGGAAAATTGCACACGTCCAGCCGATCCCTAAAAAGGGCGATAAAATCTCCCCTTCAAACTACCGACCCATTGCCCTAACATTAGTGTTCTCTAAGGTCATGGAAAACAGTAAATGTAAATCTCATGAGATATCTCGAAAAAAAACCATTTTCTCAATGACCGCCAGTACGGTTTCCGTCAAATACGTTCCACAGGGGACCTAACCTAACAGAAAAATGGAACCAAAGTATCACGGTGATAGAGTGGGGCACAGTGTCCTCTTAAGAAAATCCCAGCCTATGGTGTCGGTAGCATCTTCTCATCATGGATAGCAAGCTTTTTGAGTAATTGGTCAATACAAGTTGTATTGAACGGATATACTTTTACCTCATTCTCAACCAATGCTGGTGTACCCCAGGGTTCAGTCCTCTCTCCGACACTGTTTTATTTACTAGTGACCTTCTGTCTCTTACTGTCAATCCAATCCATTCCTTTGCGGATGATAGTACTCTTGACTTCGCTTATTCTTTGGCAACTCCACGGCTGAGATCCAAAGCTGTGGAGTCTAAAAATGAATGGAGCTGATATCGAGGAATCTAATGGCTTGTCAATGCTTGGCATGCAAGTTACCCCAGATCTTCGCTGGAAACACCAGATTTTCGAAGGTGCGAAAAATGGCGCTAGATGCTTAGGATTCCTCAAGAGGTGTAAACGTTTTTTCAGTCCAGTCCTGTAGACTTGGCTAGTATTTATAAAGTATACCCTTTCCTTTCGCTCCATCACTGGGTTTATAACTTCAAAACACTTTAGTCCTGAGTGATGAAGAACATTAAAAAAAAGTTAGTATCTTTGCGAAATTCTAGGATCACGCACGCTGTAGTTTCCGTCTGGTATGTTAAAGTAACTAGTCATATTCAGAGATTTCGACAACATTTTCCACATCCGACAGGAGGCTAAATATTCACTTTAACAGGCAACAGACTGACAGACACTTACCCATTCAAACTAAACAATCTACCAGCTATTTTTTATGAATGCCTATCGGCAGCCACACCAAATGTGTTTCCATACACCAGAAACAAGATGCGGTGTCTCCTTTCAACCTTGTGGGACCCCACTGAAATACATTTTCTCTTCTGCTGCTGCAAAACTTTTCGCCTTCAGTGTGTATAGTGCAATATGTTTGTCATGCAGACATATTAGTGCACACATGGATGAACAATTTAATTTCACATTGGTTAGTAGGGGTTGTGTAGCAAAACAGGGGGGCAAACTCAGTATCTAAAAAAAAAAAACAGAAAGAAAAACAAAGAACCGACAAAGCACAAGTCTTTTAAAGACACAACTCTTCCTCGCCTGTCTGTCTGCTTGCGTCTATTGGTCTATATGGTATCCCGGTTGCCCGCATAATCCTGCTGTTGCATCAAAAACTAAACCCAAACGGGGCTTTAAACCACTCGTCAACGACAGATAAATATATCCCGAACCACAGGGAGTCGCAGAAAGTGTAGATTTACCATAAAATCACTTGACACAAAAATTATTATGCAAATTAATTCTACGGATCATTTCGTTGTCCCTATCCCTGGTCTTCGTTGTCGTCGTTGTGTCTTATTAATTCTTTTTCTACATTTTGTCCTTCTCTTTGTTTTTTTTTTTTTAGATTTTTTCATTGTTTTTTTTTTTGTGGGCATAAGATTAATGCCGGTTAGTTTCCTGTGTCCCTCTCCTGCTGTGTGTGTGTCTGGAGGAGAGGATATCAATCGATAAGCGATATTGAGGTGTGTTTCCGTTTCTCTGTGTATCTATTTCTTTTCTTTTAAATACTTAAGTCAACACGAACGGGGCTGATTGGAATAAAGTGAAATAAATTACATTTGCTGATACTATTCCTTTTTGTGCTATTTCCTTTTGGAACCCGCCAACCACCACCCTCTTGTGTTCACATTCACTCCTTTGGTTGGTGGAAATTAAGTTTGACTAAGATGGAACCGGTATTCCTACGGGAAAGGCGATATCACTGTCATATGGGGAATGAGATTGAAAGGATGAACATATTGAATCGTATTTAGATTGATCACAGAGAAATAATCTATGTAGCTACGTGAGTTTCATAATAACACGAAAAAGTTTGCAAAAATCGATTGGAAGAGTGCCTGACGATGCGTGAAATGAAGCTGAGGTTGAGGTAGTTCTAGGGAATAGATACTACATGTCATACATAGAAAATGAAAGGAACAAGGTTTTGTTTTTTTGTCGTTTAATGAAAAAAAGGTTTTTCCAAAGAAAGGATGTTTTGTCATTCGAGGAAGATGTCTAGTTGGTCGCAACTAACACGACTTCTTACATCAATTGTCTGGAATTTAAAATGCCAACTTGATTAGGGTTCTTATTCAGGATGTTTGTATCTTACTGAAGCTGGATTTGTCATACACCCTATGGAACATATTCAGTATATGAAACTTTTCTTCATCAGATCGGTGCCAGGAAGTCTTTCTGTGTTATTGGCAGGTGAATTCTCTGAGGACGACTTTGTTGTCGAATGCGACAAAGAGGCTTCCCTCTGGAAAAGGGAGAGAGATTTGGGTACTCCAAGCATAGACTAAAATTTTATCCAAATTGTGAAGGCGGTTATGGCTTCTTTAAGCTGATGCCGGACTCCAAGGGATTGAATTAAGTTTTGATGTCAAAGAATGCCAGAAGGCTGATTTCTTTGCACCGAATGGAAGTGAATGAATTTTTCAGTTTTAGTTTTCCGAATTGATTTCAAGGCGACAGCTCGTAGCCAAAGTAGAGACTAAATCCAGAGCGATCCCCATTATTTGTCTTATCACGGAGAGAAATTAGGATAACCAGATCAGCCACATACGCAACTTCCTTCAATTCCTTCCTGTCCAGTAGCGCCAAGAATTTATATATGGTACTACGAGTACTGTGGGCGCTGCTAAGGAGGTTGGCTCTTTGACGGTTTCCTCGGCTTACAATTTTAGTTGTTAGAGTTCCTAGCATGGATACTATCCATTTACTAGTATGCTCCTCTATATCTAGCTCGGCGAGAGATTTTTGAATAGCTTCAGGGTGAATCTTGTTAAAAGCAGCCTCTGCTGAACTCCTGTTCTATACTGCTGTCACTACAGCCTGGGAAGTGTTTGTTCATAAAAAGCTCCAAGGATTCAGCAGCAGAAGCTGTACTGCTTCCATCGATCTTTCTCAGAAAAGAAGGATTGTTATGACCTTTGGATTCTTGCGTATTCCTTGAGGGTTGCGAAAGATTGACAGTATTCTGTCCAGATTTTTTCCAAAGAGGGATCTGCGAATGTTGGTTAGTTGTGTGCTTTAGGTTGCTTTAGGTGCGTCGGTTAGATTGAGTTTATTGAACTTTCCTTACGCTAGTGAGGACATTAAAAAGACACGTTTTCCGCATATTCTATGCAGTTCGGGCTTCGAGCCATGAGGACTTACTTACGAACTTATGTAACCAATAACTAACGAGGCTCTTCAGTTAGCGTGATCTTTGGCTAACTGCCTCCATTTGCTCAATCTGGTTGAGGTCCCGATTTACTTTTGCGCGCCACCTTAGTCGAGGTCTTCCTCTATTGCGTTAACTCTTCGGGTTGGATTCGAAGGCTCTACTTACCGAAGATTACTGCTCATAGGTTTCGCTATTCAATCTCCTCTTCCAAAGGCCGTCAACGCAAACTGAGCCATAGAACAGTACTGGGATGATGACGGTCCTATATAGAGTCTCCTTAGTAGTTCTTGACAAGGCCTTGCTAGTCAATAGCAAAATTCTTTGCCTTTTTAGAGTCAAAGGAGCAGCAATTGCGAGTTTCGCTCAATTTTCTTAAGTATGATGTTGAAGAAGTCATTTCACAGTACATCATCTTGTCTGAATCCTTTTTTCGAACATCAAAGGTCATCTTAAAATCGATAAACAGATGGTTAGCATCGATCTGGACTTCTTGGGTTTTCTCCAAAAGCTGCCGTAGTGTGAATATTCGGTTGTTTGTGGACTTACCGGGCCTAAGACCGGATGCTAAGAAGACTGATAGCTAGCCATTGGGCTTTAAATAGGTCGAAGCAGGTCTTAAATGGATAACACAGTGGACGCCATCGTTGACTTCATCTAGGGAATTTTGCTGCTGGCGCCTGAAGCAAGAGGAAGTGCCTTAGTGAGGAGATATTCCTCCCTTTCTCTCGTCTGCTGCCACCAACGAACTCCCAAAAGTGATAAGTTTTCTAATCTCCAGTCGAGATACTAGGCATCCAGCATAAGTATATTCGTACCAGTACCTTTTGACCATAACCTGCATTTCTTAGAAAGATTCTAGCGTTCTTGTAATTTTCCTAAAACCATCTTAAAATGGTGAGCATTTCTCTCTGCTCACTGTTCTTTATACGAACGGAAGGCAGTTTAAAGACAAAACGATGTCAAGCCATCTCCTCCGCTGTATTAAAAAATACCGTCTTAAACAATATTCAACAGCAGTGGATCTAATATAGAACCCTGTGGGACTCCATTTGTAACATTGTGTGACATTGAAGTTCTGTGATCAAAATTGCTGTCCCTGTAAGGTCTGTAGTAAGTACCAGAGTTGTAAAAGAAAGCATTCTTTTGGGAATGCATTCGCAGAATTCAAAAAAAAAAATTCAAATTTTTGATTGGAACAAACAAGTTCAAAAAAGACTGCGATTTAAAGAAGTTTAATTCATTATTCTTTTCAAGTCAGTGAATAATGCATTCAATTTTTAGCAATCACTGAATTGAAATCGTTTCGGAAGTCAATTGAATTCACTAGATGCGAGTTGAAGTCAGTAGTGATTTCAAATCAGTTAAAGTCAGTGAATTCAACTGCAATCATTTTAATTCGCTTGATTGCAGGGGTGGATTATGTTGATGTTGATGTCTGATTATAAGACGTTTGAAGAAGAGGGTTAAATTGTTCAACCAAGCTCAACATCGTTTAATGATTTACATAACAAAAACTTTATTCTTTGTAAAAAATGTTTCAAAATTTTGAAACAGACGCGTTCGTACATACTATAAATGAATTCAAATAATTTCAATTGAATTCACTGACTTCAACTGATTTCAAGTGAATTCACTACTGACTTCAATGAAATATGTGAATTCTGACTTCAAAAAGATGGTGAATTACGTTTTTTAAATCTTTGACAACTCTGGTAAGTAGCGCTGAGGTTATTGTAAAACTTATCCTTTAACTACAACAATTCAACCCCAAAAGTTGAATAAATTTATTCCTTTCTCTGCGATTTATCACTAAGTAGTCATATCCATCTGGCATCCTGAGGATGATAACTTGTTTTTTTTTGGTGTCTGTACCACGTTTTCTGTTCCCTTATTAGTCTCATGTAGCGTGTATAAAAAAAAAAAAGTTGGTAATTTGTCAAGGACTTCTACAGCAAAGTAAAAGAAGAAACCTGACGTCTGGGTCTGACACTTAGCAGGCATTTTTCTCTTTCATCTTTCATGTGAACTACACTTTGTAACCATAATAGGCATCGGAAGGCCAAAGAAATCCAAGATACGACCACACGAACCTTCGAAGGAAGGAGCGCAAAAGAGCGATGCAAACAAAAAGGTACACATCATCTTGTGTTTGACTGATTTTTTTTTGCATCACATCGCAGCAGCATAGCGTCGGTCGGCACCAACAACGAAAATGCCCAGAAGCAGTCTTGTGGAACTCGATCTATTTGTAAAGTGACCTCTCGTCCGATAAACGATTTGGATAAATCGCATGCAACACCATATGTCAACGCCATGGGCGATGTGTGTTGTTTTCGATATAAGACTCCAATATTGTGCTCCTCTTCCTTCGGTCCTTCTGAATGCTTTCAATGGTTTGAATGGTTTTTCAATCTCTCAGTCTGGTTCACCTTTTTGTCGCAACGTCTGACGTTTCGGTATAATTTACCGGCAAACTGTGGCTCTTCATTCAAATTCAAATTACGGGGAAGTTGCTTTCTGAAGAGGTCTTGAAATTCATTTACAATCGCGCAACGAGAGAGAGAGGCAGCAGGCTCCACTGTGGCCTTCATGTCTTGTTGTATCGATTTTTTTTATTTTTTTATTTTTTTACTGTCGGCTGTTGTATATTGCATGACGCCCCCCTTTTTTTGTACTAAAATCCATTGGAGAATTATGGCTACGTTCCGATGCGTGTGTGTATATTAAGGGCGTATTCCTGACGCGCTATGACGTAAGTTTTGCATGACAGCGCGCTATGTTTTTATTTTGTTTTAACGCAACGAACGATTAACAAGTTTTCAGCTTTTATGCTTTTGGCAATGAAACTCGTAATTTGTCTGTGTGAGCAGCGACACGAGTTGTTGAGGTAGACCATAAACTGTCATTATATTTGGAAATTTTGTGACTTTTCATTTTGCAGGAGGAGGAGGTACGAGTAGTAATTGTGACGGCAGACAGGTGACATTGTGACGTTTTTAGTGAAAGCGTTTACGTAAGGATTTTGAATTATGTTTTTGTAGGAAGAGAGTTGGGCGATAAGGAAACCAAAAGTACCTACATTACTTGTCAAAGGTAGGTTGTAAAGTTGTCACCGATATAAAGGGCAAAAGTGGGTGTGATTGACACTTTGGTTTGGGAAACTATTTCCTGATATGGAATGGTTGGAATGGTTAAAATATTAATCAGCCGAGAATACTGTAACTACTCGTAGGAAGCTAATTTTTATTTCTGGTATAACAATTCTGTTCTTCGAGTGGTATTTGAAGGTACTAACCTGTGCTCTTGATGATAATGGCTGGAGAGTGGAACTTGTACGAGCCTTACTCATTAGTAGGTACCTACAATCGTGTAGAAGAAGATCTCGCCTTAGGTGGCGCACACAAACAGGCGTAGGCTAGAGTATCTTTTCTGAACTCCTGGGCATGGCCAAGTTCCTGAGCTCCTCTAATATCGTTGGCTTGCTACCGTAAGCCAATGACTTAACGTAACCCCACAAAAAGAAATCCAAGGGCGTTAAATCGCATGAGCGAAATGGCCAATTTCTTGAGATTACACGATTACCGATCTTCCCCTTCAATAGATCCATTAGTTGACCAGCTGTGTGGCATGTGGCACCATCTTGTTGGAACCACATATCACTGATGTCAAGTACATCCAATTCTAGCCAAATAAGTCTTTCAACATGGCACGATAGCGAATACCATCTCTTGAAGCACATGTGGGTTTGTTGTTGTCCAATAACGCATATTTCGCCATTAAGCCAAAAACGAACTTCATCGCTGAAGATGATTTTTCGATGAAATTCAGTATTTTCTTCAAAGAGGCTTCAGTTCTTGAATTAATTTGATCTTGTAAGGGTGTAGGGCAAGATCTTTATGCAAAATTCGCCAAAATGTGGACTGAGAGGTTCCTAATTCCTGTGAACGGCGTGGAATCGACTAATTTGGCTCATTTTAAACTGAAGGACTAACGGCTGCGATATTTGCGGTACTATAACCGGTGCGTTGTCTCACTGTCACAGGAATATTCAATAGTGAATATGTTGACTTGAATTTATAGACTAAAGCACGTATAGCCTGTCTGGTGGCACGATTATTACGAGTAAGCGCTGTTAAACTTGCGACCAAGTACAACAAATGTAGCTCGTTCATGATAAAAATGTGAAGCCAGTTGGAACTCCGGCCAGACAAAGTGCCGAACACCTAGGATCACTTCCATTGGTTTCATTCGTATTACTATCTGACTGCTTCTTTATGGTTTTCTGGTCGGCTTTGTGCCACTCAGAAACCCATATGTGATAATCGGTCTAACTATCATCGTAAACATCCAGTATGCTGACCACCTTTGTCCACATTAGTAGCCTTTTCCACTGATGAAACACCCTTTTCGCCTTTCTAATCTTCTCTTCCACATGGTAGTTCCAAGTTAGTTCAGCATCTAGGTATACCCAGATAATTAACCTTCCTGGTCACATGTAGCTCCGATCCAAAAAGTGTCAACGGCTGAAATTCCAGATCTTCCTTGTGAAGATGATTAGATCTGTCTTTTCTGCATTAATGGAGAGCTCTTGTTCCTGACACCACCGCTCTACCACTCATAGTATCTGCTGCGACTTTCATAAATTTGCCTCTTGCTATTAATGCTATGTCAGTCTCTTCAAGTCTTCTCAGGAGAGAGTTCACAGTTATGTTCCACAAAGTAGCTGATAAAACTCTTTCCCACGGGCAACCTCTGCTAAACTTTCCTCTAAATCTTGGAATTCCCGTCTGAATATTTATCGCCCTATTTTGCAGCATATTGTCCACCCATCGTACCACCAATGGGTGCAGGATTAGCGTTCTTCTAAGTCTACTCTTAGACTTTCGAAGCATATCTTATCGAAGGCACCTTCAATGTAATGCAATGCCTTCGGTACGGACCATGTTTTGCATGTTTTCTACTACTCAAAGGACATGCTTTCAGCGCCGTGCTCTCCATATGGTTCACCACAATTCTTTCCATTGTTCTTAACAGAAATGATGTAAGGACTTCGCTGCGGTGTAGTCCTTTTTTCCCGGTTTTGGAAGAAACACCACATTTGTTTCTCTTCATATTGCCGGTATGTAGACTATTGCTAGGCATGTCACGTATATACCCCTAGGCCTTGGTACAATGAGGTCTGCACCCCATTGCATTAAAGTTGGGAAAATACCATCCGGTCCTGCGGTCTTGTAGGGGGAAAACGTTGCTATCCCCCCACTGACCGCTTCTGAAGTTACCATCCGTTCCAGAAAACATATGTGGAATGTGGTCAATGAGGATACAACCCACTTTTTCTGTCCCTTTCCAGGTCTTATCCACCTTAAATTTGAATTTCTAGGGCGACACTTTTTTCGTGAATTTGAAGACATTGACTCGCCCACGTACCTAACCTAATCTACTATCCGTTCCGCTTCTGCCCTATCCATCCTGTTTGCTTCTTCTTTCTTTAAAGCCCAGGGCTGATCTGACTTAAGGCTTCCCGGAAAGTGTATTTCGATGAGTACCTCATTTGAACGATCCAGTGTCTCAACAATCTCCCTCCCCCGTTCTATCACGAATGAGCCCGACTTTCAAAACTGGATCCTTGGAGACAATTTTCCGAAGTCTATTGACCTCAGTTGTGCTCCTCATATTCGAGGAAGATTCCCAAAAGAGAGTCCTCTTTTATGTCGTCGCAGCCTTGCTTTTAGCTCATTCTTCTTTGCCTTATACTGATCCCATGATTCAGGATCATCCCTTCTCATGGCATGATGAAAGGCTTTCCTCATTTCATTCTTTAGAGTTTCCAGTTCACTACACTACCAAGCCGTGGGGTCCTTTTCATCTACCAAAGTAGGTATACACAGCTCTTGGTATGCATTTTCAACAGCTGATTGTAAGTCCTTCAACTTCGGTATTTTGGGTACCCTTCCAATTAGTTTATCCCGTAACAATTCCTGGTATTTGACTATGTCCGTGTTCCTGGAAATCCTGACATATTTTTGAACTTTCTTCCTTTTAGATTCGTAAAGAACATCAAATAAGATGGCTCTGTAGCCCGACATCATCGTCTGATCCAGTACCTTCCAATTTAATATTCTAGAGTCACGTCAGTAACTTTCCTTCGTCTTGCATCCACAAAAGTCGGTTCTGTTCTTCTGGTGACTATAGTTAGCTCAAGCTCGAATAAAGCTTCTCCTCTGTAGTTATCGTTGGTGCTTCCCCACACTGTACAGTGTGCATTAGCATCGCAACCAATCATTAGATCTTTGCTCCTATCCCTGGAGACATTCACCAGAGACTCGACCTCTTTTGTTGGCGGAGGCTCTAGGGAGTCATACGGCAGGTAGAAGTCATGATAAAACTGCCTGCACCTGTTACTACTTGCACAGCGACAAGGTCAGGGGTACATAGTTGCAGCAGCATACTACGAGTACTTCGTGCATCACCAGTACACAAGATCTAACTCTTTCGCCAGATCCCACATAGTGTAAAGTGGCAATACTTTCAGGTAGCCCTCTAATTCTTCCTTTAAAGATCCAAGGCCCCTGCAGCAAGGCAATATTAATCGAGTCTTCCACAAAATATCTGCTGATGCAGCAAATCCAATCTTAAAGCGATTTTTCATTACCTCTGGGCGTATAGAGGAATTTATTAAGGGTAATATGGAGGATGAGTTCCAGGACGAAGTTTAAATCCAGGTAAAGAATGGTTCGTTTTATATCTATATGTAAGAACAGAGCAACTCTTTTTGAAATCATGAATCATGATATGGGACAATGCAGTTCCTATTCCTAGGCTATAGATACTAAAAGTTCCTCCTCCAAGTTTTGAACTGAAACCCTTAAAACCAGTTTACACCATTCGATGACCTTGTTTCCCTATCGATATTGGCTTGGATTGACTCAGATTTAAGTACGTCAATTCAGTTTGGACTCGACCTACATCTTGGTAATCTAAGCCTCCCTTGCGCACGACTTGAACTTTTTGCACTGAAACCAAACCAACTTAATTGACCGAAATACTTAATACAAAACCAGGCCATTCGTGTGACTATAGTCTGACCAAAACAATTCCAAAGCCAGAAAGAAACCTTACACCTATTGTTTACAAATTTCATTTGAAGGCACTTTCAAGTCCCCTCCCCCTGCTACGGATAAAATAGCCTAGAACGTGTAGGCAATTGTTTATGTTTGCCTGGTAACGTTCGATTTATTAAATTTATTATAAAAAAAAACTTTTGCTTTCTACGTTATTAAGTTATTAAAACTTAATTCTGTACACAGCTCTGCAGTAGTGTGAGCAAGAAGACGAACCTAAAGAAGAATAAATGAAAGAAGAAAGGAAGAGGAAGAGGAAATAAAATCGCACATAGCACATCGGGGGGCGCACAGTGAAAAGTGAAAGAAACTTTCGGTGAGAAAAAGTTTTAATTAGAAATCTCCAATCCATGCCGCGATGTGATGATGATGATGGCAGGCAGTTGGCTGGCTATTGATTAAATCGCTCATAGTGAAATCTAAACCGTTCCAAGTTTTGTAATAAAAATAAGGCAAACGACAATGAAACCTTTTAAATTGACTCTGTTTGGCGGAAAAGTACCGATTTTGATAATTAGAATGTAACTAAGTGCCAGTTCGGTTCGGTATTGAGTTACCAATTAGAAATTTCCATTGACCTTGCTTGGAGTCTATGGAGTCTATCAGAATTAAATTCCAAGGGACAGTGACTACATACTAGGGTGTGACGCATGATTTGGTTAACACTATAGCGCCACACATGTCCACTGACGACTTTTAATGACTTAAAAATTAATGCTAACTGCTCTCATCTACTCTCAAGTCATGCTTTTCCTTTGTGGGGATGAATTTAAAAATTTCACTTTTCCGTTCCAGCATTTAGGTCAGTGGATTACTTAAAAACCGCATGTTCTCTAAATTCTGCCATGTTATTACTCTTAACTCGTACAGTTATGATTTTTAAAAAAAGAGGTCAAAAGTCACAGAAAACACAGAAAACAACCATATACCATCCCTTGCGCGAAGTTCAGACAAAAGTACTAGCAACTGATTGCAGTTGCATCCGGGAAACAATAGTACAAGTATAGTGTGGGTGACTATAGTGGTGTACCATCATAGGCCCAACTCGACCTACATTTTTTCAGTTGCATCCTAATCAGCGTGAAAGAAAAAAAAAAAAACAAGACTGTTTCATTTTATGGAAATGAGACTAATTTGGGGAGTGGAATTCGGGCAAAGTTCTGAGTAAAATCTGGGCCATGGTTCTTGCATATAAATTTGAAAGCCAAACAGAATACAATACAACTGCAATTGGGTGCTGTTCCATATTAAAGATACATACGTTTTTGCATTCCACTTAGAAGTGCGGAATTTATGATTTTATTTAACTAGAGTGGTGTGCCACTAGGGATGAGGACATCTCTTGAAAGAAATTCACACTTGATTCTTAAAATTCAAGTTAATACTTCATTTCATTAATTAATTCAATTGAGCAGGTCAGTTCAAGCTCAGGAAGATGACTAGAGCGTCCTTTAACATTTGCTACTATCACTAATACTGGTAGCCCCACAAAGACTTTTTGAAATTGGCAAAAAACAAACCTGAATGGACTACTGTCAATCTATCAAAACTGTCAAGGAAACCCGCCAGGCTAAGTACAATTCTGTCAAAAGGACACACAAACCCGTTTCTCTTCAAAAAGTCAGATGGAAACTATGCAGCTTCTGCCGCGAAATCCTTCGAGTTCCTAATGAACATCCACTTCCCAGACTGTAGCATCAGCACGGGCTAGTATTTCTATAATTATTACGCAGGCGAAAATCTCTTTGACCATCAACAGCTCTTCCACATACAATTCCCCGGGATTTCGATATTATTCATCCCATAGTGTTGCAGAATGCTAGTCCGTGGCTAGTAATGATGTACAGCATCTGCTTACGTTTAAATTATATTCCTCAATCCTGGTGACGTATCCATGTGGCTTTCATTTTGAAATGATAAATCATCGAAGTATATTAGACCTATTAGGCTAACCCATTTCGTGTTAAAAACTTTGGAACGTATCCTTGAAATTCATGTACGAAAAATCTTAGATGAATCACCTCTATCCAAGTCCCAGAACTACTACGTCAAAGGTAGATCCAGAGAGATGACCATACTTGAGGTGGTGCGTATGGTACAAAAACCTTTTGGTACAAAGAATATACTCTTACCACCTTTTTAAACATAGAAGGTGAATTGTTAAACAATTCAAGTGTAAAAGGATATATAAGCCAATGGATAGTACCAATGCTAAGTAATAGAATAAGTAGCCTAACTAAGATCGTAAATTCAGACGGGAACTTCAAGACTTAGAGTTAGCAGAGGTTGCCCACAAGGAGGAGTTTTGCCACTGAATATACATAACTGAGAAAACTTGAAGAGACTGACATCCACACTGTGGGATATGCCGATGATATAGCAATAATGGCAAGAGGTAAATTTATGAACATCACAACAGATACCATGAGAAATGCTCTCCGAGTGGTAGTGCATTGGTGTCAGGAACAAGGGCTCTCCATTAATGCGGAAAAAACAGATCTAATCAGCTTCACAAGGAAGAGGAGAGATCTGGAATTTTAGACCTTGACACTTTTCGGATCAGAACTACATGTGACCAGGAAGGTTAAGTATCTGGGTGTATACCTAGATGCTGGACTAACTTGGAACTTCCATGTGGAAGAGAAGATCAGAAAGACAAAAAGGGTGCATCATCAGTGCAAACGGGTATGTGGACTTAAGTGTGGAATCTCGCCGAGGTCAGCATACTGGATGTATACGATGACAGTTAGTTAGTTAGACAACAGTGTTGGGTCCCTCTAGGTTTCTACCTAGTGGCTCCTCAGGACCTCCCTTCTTCTGCTAGCTAGCGCCAGACATTGACACAATGTATGTGCTGCTGTCCCGACTTCCTCGAGGCATACTTCACGAGTGTCATTCTCCAGAAGATCCATCTTCTTCAGGTGATACCCGAAATTTCCCGAAAAAACTAAGTTGGAAACCTATTATTCAAGATCGTGCTATGAAGGTCTCGATCGCCTTCTATTTACATATGTAGAAAGGCCTTAGGCCCAAAGTAGGGTTCCCCACCGTGGATTGTTCATTGGATATACACGGCAGTCGCCAGATCCATCCTAGTCTGATGGTCGGCACTGACAAGAAAAGCAACATTACAATACTTTACTTAACAAGGTTCAAAGATTATCCTTCGTCGGGCGTCCTTAGAACCACTCCTACAGCTAGCTTAGAAACTATGCTCCATCATCTTCCTGCTAATATCTTTGAAAAGCTGATGGCAAATAAAGCAGCATTACGGCTTAGAGAATTTTTGGAACTGGCTTGTGGAAACATGAGCCGTGCAAGTATCCTAAACGCCCATAGCACTTTTCCTAGTAATTCGGACTAGATTGTCCCCTATTTGGACTTTAACGTCAAGTACTTATATAAGCAGGATTCCTAGCAGAAGTGCTTGGAAATCGGGAGAAATTTTAAACGAATCTGTGACAGAGATTTACACTGGCGGATCCAAGACAATGTCTGGAACAAGTGTAAGAGTTTACTATTTGTATCACCACATGACTGCCGGACCACTGTAGTGTATTTCAAACAAAGATCACAGCAGTCCGTGAAGCCTCAACCCAGCTCTTTTATAGTCGTGGAGTGGACTTTTGTCCGATTCGATATTCGTCCTTTAACAATGCCTATAATAGGTCCAACGAATCTATCGAATAGTCGATCGAGCTGTTAACTTTCAAATTGTGAAGTCCAGACGCTATAGATTTTGTTTCGACATTGTTGAAGGTTCCTTCGATATCAATGAAGATTGACTTATTCGCATATATTTCTAATCTCAAGAGATCTCCTCATGATGTCTTCACATAGAGGGCGGTCTGAAAGCACCTTCAATTAAGCATAGACAGACCCTGAATCTGAAGACTGACCACTGCCAACTCGCTTCTTAGGAACTAGAGATTGGCATGAGTTTTTCACCGATTTTTCTCTTCCCTCTTCCACGCCTTCTGGTATGAGTATCTCAGTAGGAATCCAGTCCATAGATGAACCGAAAATTGTTCGTAATGAGGATATCAATAGTTTCAGGGTTTAATAGTAATGAAATCATTATCCGATCGTTAGTTGGCTTTTCAGCTTTTGTTTCCATCAGAAGATCTAGTTTTCAAAAGCTAGTCTCCTATGAGACGAATATTTTTTCGGATTATTTTGGCCTTTTGGAATCTTCACTGTTTGACTCTATGCCGCAATGGGATAGTTTACTTGTGGATGTCCTTAAATTTGCCATCAGATCACACTGCACTAACTTTTGTTATTATCGACTATAGGCTAACAGCTTGAGACCAGTCTTCTGATACCGACCACAATCCCTAAAAGAAGAAGACAATTTCGCCTGCACAAGTCTCCAATTTTCTGCTCAGATCAAATATGAGATGATCATTCGTCCAGAAACCAGATTCTTGCGATCTTCTTTGGGATTTTAGAAGAATTTTTTTGTGACCCGGTTGGATTAGTTTTGGCTTTACCATTAGCTAATGGACTTCCAGGTCATGCTAACATTTCCATTTTGTAATAAATTATGGCATTCCTGAATCAAGCGCCGTGGCTCAAGTGGTTAGTGCGTTGGACTACGGAGCGAGGGGTTCCAGGTTCAATTCCCAAACAGCACCTAAAATTTCTTTCACGGGCCCACCTCTCGCGAGCGTCTGACAAACATCCGAGAGTAAATCTGTCATGAAAAAGCTTCTTATGCAATGCTCTCGGCTATCGAACAGTAGTATACTTCTCTGCATCCCAATTGGTTTCCCCTTTTTTTACGAGACGCCAGAGGACCCTCTCGCACTCTGATACAGCAGTTAACCTTTTGAAACAGATGTATATATCGAATCCGAATCAATGTCAACAACGACGTAGCTCAGTTTATATGAATTCTTCTCCACCGTCTTCGTCTTCAACATGCCTCGTTGTCGTCTGGGTTTGGGTTTATTGGGTACTCTTTAGCCTAGACCCTCTTCCCACAAAATCATTAGGTCATACTGAACATCTCCCTCACTTTATGGGTTTTATTTACGTTAGCTCTTTCGACTTATTAGTGGGGCATAGTTGTGATTGAGCTCTCGAATATACGGATTGAGAATGTCGCAAGAGTACTGTACTTCTAGGTAGAATTCTCTAAAAATGGATGCAGAACAATTTCAGGACTTACTCCTTCTTATCACAGCCACCTACAAGTTTCTTTAACTTCATCATCATCGAACAACGTCCCTCTTAGATCTGCTGCTACCTCTCACAGTTAAATTCACCAGACTAAACTGAGTAGCTTAGTCCGATCTTTCGCTTCCCTTTTCTCTTTGTTCATTGCACAAGGATTTTTCCCGCATTTGTGGAATAGACTCTTACATAACCTTATCCATAAAAAAGGCTGCAAGAGGGGAATTTGTAACTAACTATTCTATTGTAATGCTCCCATGCATAGTTAATCCTTTAAAAGCATTGCTTATGACACAATATCTTTCCATTGTAAGCCAAACTTTTCAGTTTTGAACACATTCTGGAATCATTCCATTCAAAATAGACTCCCAACTCAATATCATTTGGTGGATTAAATAATTCGTAAATAATCGCAAATGCAGAGTACTTTTCAGATCCTCAGTATCCGCCCCAGTAACTCTACTTCTGGAGTACCCCAAGAGAGACATCTGGGACCGCTACTATTTATTTTTATCAAATTGGCATTTTTGTATTTTAAATTGGTAGATGACATGAGAATTTTCAAGCTTTTATCATCCCCCTTTCGATTCCTAACGATTAGAAGATGACTTATTTCGTTTTTGCATTTGTTTTCCTAAAAATCTTCCTGAAAATCTTGCTGACAACTGTTAAGTCCTTTACAAAACTCACTGACTTCTGTCCTTGCCTCACCCAAAAAATTAGTGATTTACATAAATGTTTCGATATTTGTTCAATACCGCACTGCTCCTGCATGATTTTGCCATTATTATCACTCATTTGCATTACGTTAGTGTGTTCATAACCTTCAAGGACTTTCGTTTGTTTTATGAACCACATCACGTATCCCTTCCATTTCTGATAGTACAGAACGCTTCTTTATGAGGCCTTGACCTGCTGCATGGATAGTACCTACTTTTTCGCGGAAAATCTTCTCTTCAAGGTTTATACGTATCTGTGTATGTATGTCCTTAAGCGCTTTTAGCATCCTTTTCAAATGGATTTAGAAGTTTCCACTTTTTTTTTTGTTCCGCGTTTCTGCCAGAATCTCGTTAAGTACCTTGAATAGTTTATTTTCGCAATCAGCACTTCCCCACAAAGTAAGTGTCCTTTTACATTTACAAACAAGAAATGCGATATTTCCCAAATCCGAAGTAAATTTATACTTCCTTCCGAAGTAAACTCCCGATGACTTTCAACTCCTTTGTTGTGGAGAGAGTATCTTTTCACATTGCCAGCCATTCAATTAAAAAAAAAAGAAGAAAAACTCAGGATTAATCTTAATCCACAAATATCCATCCGTTGGTCGACCCCAAACGAATTCCCTTTATGTCCTTATGAATCGGTGTACTTTTGTGGATGGATTTTCTCCTCAAAAGAAAGGGAATAATTTTTTTCTTCCCATTTTGGTTATCCCTCTCTCTCCCCCTCTGTCTGTTGTTCCGTTTCTTTTGGAAGCCCGACACGATAAAATAGATACATACTCGTACGTACGTATGTAGATAGAACATGGATAATACACGTCCTCGTTGAGTCGTGTACATTACTCCAAAGTGCAATATGTCTTATTTTCTTTTTGTGTTGCCAGGACAAAGGCTCGCGCACACATGCTTAACACATCCGAGAGTGTATGTACATGTGTACGAGTGGAGATATTTTTAGAGAAAAAAGATACAAAAACAGGAGCGCAAATAAAAAAAACGAACATGTTCACACGCTTAGCATGAAATGATGTTTTTTTTTTGTTCCTTCCCGTTGCTCCTTCGTCTTTTGTTGTGTCGTCATCCTTGTGTATGATACCTACCGCTTTTGTTTGTTTGCGTGTATGTGTGTGTCGGGGCAACAGAATCAATTGTGAAATTTTGAAAGTTTAAATTTTGCAATTTAATGCTGCAGCTTGTGATTAAATATGAAGGAACAAAAAAAAAGGGAATTCAAGGATTGTTAGTCCTTTTGTGTTGGGAACTTTTCTCTCTCGCTCACAGTCGTCTTTTTACGGTTGTAAAAGTTTTTGTAGAACAAAACACGGAACACGGAAACTTTTATGCATTCCTCGAACACGTTTCATATGCGCACTATACTGTGAAAAGGGAAAATCTCTACTATTATCCCGAAGGACACCCTGTGGAGTGCATGTGGATTACAAACTGACTTTTTAAATTGTTTTTTTCTTTTTCTGTTTACTGTTCTGTTTTAGTGGCACCCAATGTATACAAGTCGATGCGGTAGGTACTTGCTCTAGAAATCCTTTTTATTCCTGGCACCAAGAAAGGAAATCAATAATTTATTGGATTAGAAAGGGGCGGCGGTTTGATTTCCGTTTTCGGTTTGGTTTTTCCTTTTATTTTTAGATTTCAGCTGGTATAGTGGTAGGTACCTGCGGAACACATGTAAATCTGTTTGGGATTCATTCACGTCTCTAATTGCCGGCAAACACAGATGTAGCTCCCGGTCCCGAGGAAATGGGGTGAGAGTGAAGGAAATGTAACCAGGAAATGCACATGAGTTCGATTTAACTTCAAAGTACACTCAACTACGACCTATTTTTTCGAGGACTTCGAGTAGTTCGTGTTCAATCAATTCATCAGCAGGATGGGTGTTGAGTGAGTGTAAGGGAATGCACAGGGTGGAGCAGATTGCGAAATGGAATAACTATCTGGTTAAGTTAGTTGTTTTTATATCCTTTGCCTGTTTCAAGGAAAATGTGTTATTTGATGTTTTTCTTTATTGCAAAGTAATGTGTGTCAGCAAATGCATAGGGTTTCAGCATAACTTATCTGAACATGAACTACATGCATATGTACATACATATTAATAATCATGTGCTACGCATGTGTATGTGAATCTTTTTGACATTTTATGTGACATCTCGACCTGAATTTGAGTTGAGTTGAGTTCAATAGTCTCTGGCTTGTTGGTTTAGACCTTTCTTTGAAAAAAAGCCCACGAAAACCTTTCCAAGGAATCAATACTCGTGACTTTGAAGGCCAGTCGTTGTGGCAAACTATCTAAACCTTATTGTATTATAATGACTACCATGAGACATTCCAGTGAGACCGCCTCCTCTACTCCGCTTTGATAAACCAGAATATTTAAAGTGTTCATGCGGGTACATCGCACTTCTAACCACTTGATGCTGGCTCACTGAATGGAAGTTATTTTAATTTAGCTATCTCATTCCACAGCTTAGCTGGTTTGTTCTCATCTTCTTCCTTTATCGATTTTTCTAGTATTTCGTCCTAAAAATGTCTGGAGAAGCCATGTATGCTTAGTGGGACATAGCGTCGTAAACCGGATCTCGTATGAGTTCAGGGCCTTGATTGTGACCTGGCTAATGTGATATTTTACTAACGTTAGGTCCCGTCGATGTTGAATTGGTTGCATCTTCTGAGGATATGAGCATCTGTTTGAAAAAAGGTGCAAGTTTCTCTGGTAGATACTGTGTTCGTACACGCTTATCCATATTCCCGTGGATGATGTGTTGCTTAGATTGGTACACACTTTAAAAATGGTCTTAACCTACATACCTACTGTCTTCGAACGTCTCTCTCTTGACAATTATACTCTCTGATGTTTGTCGTATGTTCGCAAGAAATAGGACAATGAAAAACTATTTTTTCTGCGTTCAGTATTCTCCACCTGCTGAAGTTTTTGTCAGACGTTCTTGCGAAGTGGTGATTCTTGAACATATTGTCTCTAGGCCGGTCCATAAACGGGACCTATACGAATAGGCTTTCTTGCTATTGGGATGCATTTTTCTTTCTGACGGCAGTTTCGACTATTTTCGATTCTTAGCAATTTTCTTAGAGCTGTGTGGACCTATAGGACTTTTGTCACTCAAGCGTGGCTTTAGGTGTACCTCTGTAGTGCACCACACCTACTGTCTACAGCCAATTATGTAAGTCATGGCTTCTCATATACCTCTCTTATAGGTTAAACTAGGTAAGCGGGCTTGGAGAAGATGAAAAAGATAAATTTTTGCCACATTCATGTCTGATCCAGTTCTAGCTAATTCGACAGTCTTCTAAGTCTTCATAGGCAGTGACCCAGAACTGTCTTACTCCAAGCTGTGTTCCAAGAATCTCTTCTCTACAGCACTTGTCAAGCTTCGATATAATTTTTGTAGCAGATATCGCCTTTAGTGCTGCCTGACTGTCGATCAGAAAGGTTATATCCTTTCGTGGTTTTGCTTCATCGCGAATAGCTACTGTTCGAAGTTCTGACTGATTTGGATAATCACAACGTAAACTGCTAAAAATTAAAATACACTGAAAGTTTGTGATGTGGAACTTAACCTATTAAAACTGTCTTCACATCTAGGCCATAGTCGTGTACCATGTTTCCATCGATGTCTATGCAGCACTGCACAATACGGACATACTATGTAGCCCTATTTACTTATTAAGGTAGCGCTACAGTCCAGGGTGGACCTGGACCTGGACCTCAACCAACAAGCCTCTCCAATTAGCACCATCTTTGGCTAACTGCCTCCAGTTCCGCACTCCAAGTCGGTTGAGGTCCACTTAAGGCGAGGTCTTCCTCTACTGCGTTGTCCCTCTGGGTTTTTTTTTTCGAAGCCTCTACGGGCCAAAGCGCTACATGTCCTAGCCATCTCAAACGACTGATATGCAGTTTTTGACTAGGTCGATGTCGCTCTATAGCTCGTATAGTTCGTCGTTGAATCTCCTCCTTCAAAGCCCGTCAATGCAAACGGGACTCAAAAATCATACGAAGAATTTTGTGTTCAAAACGACCAAGGATATCTTCATCCTGGGGATGACGAGGGTCTTATATAGAGTCTCGTTAGTGTTTCTTGACAATGCCTTGTTACTCAATTGCCTTCTCAGACCAAAGAAATAGCCATTGGCAAGTGTAACTCTTCGTTGTATTCTGATGTGATGTCAGAGTTTATAGCAGATTCAAGGTAGGCAAAGTCCCTAACTACCTCAAAGTTGTAGCTGACTGTGACGTTCTGTCCGATTCGTCGATATTGTGTGTCCCTTCTTGTTGACAGCATAAACATACTTGAATTTGCCCCTTTTCACAACTAAACCGATTATTGCCGCTTCTGTTCCAATAGTTAGAAACGCACCAGTGTGACAGCTCGCTGTGTTCTGCCAATTATGTCAATGTCAACAGCGTATGGAAGTAACTGGACAGACTTTTGGAAACTTGTGGCTGTGGTGTTGGCTTGTTTGATGTTGAAGAAGAACATGAAAGCGCATCATCTTGTCTGAATCCGTTTTTGACATCAAAGGCCTCCGTGAGGTCTTTACCGACCGAGATGGAGCAGCGAGCTTACTCCATCACTCGGCAAAATCTGACGAGTTTGACAGAGATTCCAAAACTAGACATGGCTTCATATACAGTGGGTGATCAAATTATTACGGCCACCAACAAAAATGTTGCCACAAACTGCGGAATGGTTCCCAAACGGCAACTTTGTGTTTTTGCACGACTCTGCACCATGTCATAAAGCCAAAAAAGTGAATGCCTTTCTGAAGGAAAAGGTATTGGAATGGCCGGACCGGAATCCCATAGAAAATCTTTAGGAGCTTATGAAGAGGGAAATAGGGAAGGAAATCACTAATAAGCGGGCTTTAATAGAACGCCTAATAGAAGTGTGGCATAGAAGTGGAACAATACAAAACAACTGCTTAAAATGCATCCAAAGTATGCCAGAAAGGGTTAAGGCTGTTATATCCGCCAGAGGAGGTGTAACAAAATATTAATTTTTTTAAAAACTTGGTCTCCTTTCTTATTGGTCGGGCAAACGACGCTGAGGTACCATTCATCAGGCATACTTTCCTCCGACTAAATCTTGGAAATGAGTTGGTGTATGCTCTCCATCAAGTCTTAAATAGCTCGTCTGGTAGGCCGTTCGGTCCAACAGCTCGGATATTGCTATCCTTATTTCATTCTGGTCGGGTGAACGGAATTCTTGGTTTTCGTCATCCAGGTTGAACGGCTCGTTCTGCCTGACAGCGAAATTCCGGTCGTCGCCGTTTAACAGTCTGCAGAAGTCGTTTTTCCATATCCTCAGTACCGCCTATGATTCTTCTACAAGGTTTCCTTCTTCATCTCTACAGGTCTGTATTCGGATCTCGTTGCCTTGATACGTTCTCCTTGCCTCTTGGTAAAACGTTTGAGCATTGTTCCTCGATTAGAACCTCTCTAATACCTCGATCGCGCACTTCTCATGATCTTTTTTTTTTCCTCAGGAGAAGCCGATGTTCTTCTCTTCCCTTTTTGTTCATAGAGCCCCAAAACCGCTCTCGTCCTCCTGTGCACCGCGAGTTTTGCTGCATGTGCTTGCCGGCATTTTTCATCAAGCCAGGGGTTTCATGGAGGTGGTTAAGTGAAACCCACCACATCAGTTGAGTCGTTTCTGATGGTATCTTGGCAGCGATGCCACTGGGCTTCAGCACTTGATGCTGGCTGCAAAGGACTTCTTGAGAGGTTGAGTGATACGCGATCGGCAAATATTCTGGCAGTTTGTTGCGATTGCAGCCGTTCAACATTACCTCTCTTATAAGTATTTTTCCGCTGTGAGTTATCCGTCGACGTACCTTGGCTCCAACTAGGTAGTGGTCCGAGTCTATTTTGGCCGCACGGAATGTTCGGACATGTAGAATACTGGAGGAGTGCCCTACGTCGATCGCTACATGATCAATTTGGTTGACGGTTTGATGATCTGGTGACCGTCAGGTTCCCTTATGAATGTTGAGGTGAGGAAACCGTGTGCTAGCTATAGTAACATTATGTCCCGCAGTAAAGTCAATTAGCCTAAGTCGATTTTCAGACGTGTTGCCGTGTAGGCTATGCTTTCCAGTGCATAGCCAATGGACCAAATATGTCCTCCTTTCCTATTTTGGCGTTGAAATCACCTAAGACGATTTTAACGTCATACTTAGGACATTGCCTATATGTCTTGGAATTTGTAGAAACAGATTTTTTTGTTTTGCAGGGTCATCAGCAGTTAATCCATTCTTTTCCAAGGTTTGCAAGTTTTTCGTAATTAGGGTGTTTTTCCGTGTTAGTGTAGTTACCTCGACACGCAACCCCCAACTTGGAAGACCAGTTCCCTTTTTCGACCCAAGGACGAGGGGCCTGATCTTCCGGAGTCAGTAACCCACTTTGGGGATATGAGCGCTGCTATTCGTTCATTAATCCTTCCTCACTATCTCTTTTCCAACACCCTGGCTCAGTATTGGAGGTTCCTATAGACCTGGGATTCAACATCTTATATAGGGATGACACTATATAATTCGGCTTGACTGGAACTGTAGACGGCACCGTTGATTTCATTAGAGAGTTCGGCCGCTGCCGCCTGACGGACATACCCATGGCCTGATAATATTTGCTTTAAGTAGAAGTCTACTGCGGACCAAGCAGCCCTTGTAAGAAGTAATTTTTGACTGTACATCGACCTCTAACTGGCATGACTTGTGAGAGTCTACTATACAATGTGAGTGCTGTGGGTCAGTGGTTTGTATATCGGATTACTAAGCGAAAGTTCAAAGTTCGACTCCCAAAGAAAATTTGATTCTCAAACCAAAATTGTTTACGATCCTTCCATTGCGAACGTCTAACAAACATTCGAGAGTATAATTGTCAAATTATGTAACTTGCACTATAGCGAATAGTATATGTAATATGCACAACACGAATGGTTGTTAGAAGATAGAACCTGGGGTCCTGTATGTACCAGTTTCTATTCCTTAAAGGTCGGGTTCGAATCGAGTTTTTGTTCCAAATGTTGAATTCTATCGCTTTTGCTCATTGAATTTTGTATGAATTCCAATCAATGGCGGAATACATGTGTGGTCTCATCGGTACAACCTCTTCTACTAGTTTACTTTGGCTTCTTTTGATGTTCTACAGAAGAGGGCTTAGGACTGAACCTTGTGGTAAACCTTTGGTTTTCATCGAGCAATACTACAACAGATCTCATGGTGCAGTCTTTTAATTTTCTTAGGAATTAACACCCATTATTGCTTTTTTCCATTGATATTCTGATTTCGCTCAAGTACCATTTGGGTTCCTAAGGACATTTAGCATAACGCAGTCTAAATGGTTCTGTGGTGCTGTGGTCTTACAGAATCTGGGAGTATTAGGCTTGACTTGTACGTTGCCCATTCCGTGACCAGCCTCGTATCTTTGACTAAATTATATTCTTTTCTGCCTTTCTAGCTACGAAAATAGGAGAGGCCGCCATTCCATTAATGGAACGAACACCACAATTTTAACTGAATTAGGATACTTGATATTGATTTTTCAAAATCATGCCGGAGGTTCAAACACCTCTTGAGTGAATAAAACCCTAAGATTAGGATGGACTATTTATTTTCTTTACATTGATTATCATAAGATACATAAACCCATTATTTCCTTTCGAAATACCATCCACCTAAGGTCTTAAGTCCCATTTAGGTCATAAGTATCTTTTGCTTGTAACATTTAGACAAAAACACATTTTCTCGACATGAAATCATAATAAAATCGATACAATCTCTGACGAATACAAATGAAGATCTACGACAGTATGTGCGTGATCTATGCCTCCGGGCAAGAAGCAACACAAAAGCGTTAGAGGTGACTAACCCATCGAACTCGACGCATGAATATTTAAAAAAAAAAAAAATCAAACTTAGAGTCTTTCCAGTCATAAAACAGTGACTTTCGTTTGAAAACGAAATAAAACCCCCTCAACTCGAGTTAATCTCGATCGATACTTCAAGTGAATGCCCAACAAAATATAACTTTTCGCAAACAATCGACGACACATATTGGGCGTCATATCTTGCACACTCGGTCGGAATCGATATCGGAATCGGAATCGGACAAACGTAAACAAGGCGTTTCGTTTTCGATTTCACCGCCCACCACCGTCCATCTGGGTGTCTGGCACATAAATTTATAGCCCATAAGCACCGTACAAACGATGTCAATTAAAATTACAATCCAATTGGCCGCCTCCCCTGTCCCTGTCGCCAATCCATCCATCGAGACACAAACGGCGGGGACTGGGGTGTGCTGTGGCAGTGGCAACATTATTGAATTCTGTAATCAGACCGAAAGTGTTGGACTCGTTTCGGATTGAATTGTTCGCACAAATCCCCCGGCAGCGGAATGACTTCATTTCGCAGTACAGTGCATCGCGCTGTTATCGATAACCTTTCGAGTGTTTATAGTAATTGAATGCGCAGCAGTGTGGAAAAGGGTACGAATCCCCGCTTATCTCTAAATCAATATTAGCTCCGGGGAAAAAGTTCATGGACACTCCTGCCTGCAGTCGATTGACCCAACTCTCTCTGTGAAAAGGCTAATGAGTGCGGATGACTTTTATTTTTGTTTAAGTATCCATCATCGGTGGCCTGCCCCACATCGCAATGTAGTCTGACATATCATTTTCGATGAATTTCATATTCAAGTCACATAATAAGGTTGACAGGCAAAGAACACAAAATGACAACAGAGTTGTTAGCGCACTTAATAGGGGGTTAATGAGAGAGACCTTTACGTCCTAGTCTGGGTGGATTAAATATTTCGAGTGGCATAAGCGATACGAATTACGGTTGTAATGTGGATCCGGAAATTAATATTAATATGACGTGTGCTTAAATATTAGCATAAGTGTTGTTTTATTCAAGTGCGTTAGCAGAATCTGGTTGGTATTGCGGAAACGCCCACATAAATTTCGTTTTACTTCCTCTGTTCGTTACCGGCATACACTTTGTTTGCCATAAAAAAAATAAATTTAGTAAAAATTGTAAAGCACTAAAAAAAAATGTCACACAAATGTTAAGTATGCTAATTTATTTGAAATCGTTTTTTTATTATTATCTTTTGTTTTGTTTTATGAAAATTTACAATTTTAATTAAGACTAATCGATTTTGCTTTTGACGTCATTAATATTCCGCTATCTTGTCATACGACCCGGGGTATAAAATTATGCAGACAGTTGGAAGTTATCTGCAATGGATTGTGCGATACCCTATCGTTCGTTTTACAACTCATTCCTACTGTAGTAGGCATTCAGCGGAACCACCGGATTGTGGTGTTTCAGACATTGGAGAACCCTTCGCCTATCAATATTCATATTGGGAAGCCCGATGCGGGATAAGCTTGAACTTCAAGCCTTCCCAGGCGTCACTAACCTTAGAGACACACTCGTTGAGGAAATCATTGGAAAACTGGTCCTCGAATTTCATTACCTGATAACCCCTGCCCAACTCGGCTGAGTCGAAACATGGCAGAGGTACCCCAGGATTTTCCAAAATATATATAGTCCATGACCATCTCCGACAGTCTAACCTAGAAACATACTACCCCACGCTTTACTGACCGTCTTTCCATCTGAAAAAGCGCTCGTCCACTAGGGCCACGTGCAAATGCTCTCTAGCCACCTCTAAAAAGTACCGCGTCGTCTGGGTAGTGCAGGGCGAGTATGTTCCGGTTTATTGTTTTGTCGAGATCAGGGTCTTGCGATCTTGAACTTCTTTGCCTCGTGGTTGGTCTTATCCAAGGTCATGTTCCGCTTATTCGCCTTACTACGTCTGTTGTTTTTGTTACTTCTCTTTACGTGGGCGATGATGTACTCGTCGACCACTGCTTGATACTTAATCTTGTCCTCTGCGTCCTTATGAAGGGTACCAGCTGCTTCGGTTTTGAGGGAGTACTATGATCTGTATTTGCTGCGGCTGAGGGTAAGAATGGAGACTCCTGACTGGAGGTTAGCAGCTCGTCTTCCGATAAGGAATCAATGTCGAGTATCCCCTCTTTTCATATCGTTTAATTTTTTTTTTTATTTTTATGTTTTACGTTTTCTATTTTCGTTTTTCTTTTAAATTTTGGCCCCACGAGTAGGTCCAGAATGGAGAGTCCGTCCTAGCAGAGCCGATAAATTAGGATAAGGCATTTATACTACCGACCTCGCCTGGGCATTGATTGGGATCCTTGGCGACCAGCACTGTTTTATCAGCAGCTGGAGTACCTACAAATCACGCCTTAAGTGAGATTTTAGGGTTTTACATTCCACCTGCGTCTTAATGAACCACAGCGCATGATTGAGTACATGCGTGTAAATTCTTAGCTGACACTAAACACCTAAAGGGGTGAATAGCCATATCCGACCGGCACCCACGGGAGGACAAAAGACGTGGATTTGTATTCGCCAAGTTGAGCAAACGAACCAAATCTTTTTCCAAAAGATAATTTTTATGGCATTCATGATGAAAAATGATTTCGGGAATATGGCCATCACGGAAGCGTCTAGGAACTGCATCCTGAAGCTATAATTTTCGACCACTTTATTGAATGGTGCCTTCGAAAGCTGGAATCGTTGCTGAGTCCAGCGTCGTCAAATTACGCGATCTTAGAGGCCAGACTGCAGTTCAATTTATGGAGATAATGTTCTCATTGAATAGTTCCTTCAATAACTCGATGGTTTCGCCGGCAGTATGGCATGTGGCCTTTTGAAACCAAGTGTCCTGTAGACTACACGCACTTTTGGCAACAAAAACTAGTTGACCATGGCTCTGTTGATGGCGACTTCTTATAAACCAGCTCATGAACCTCACCAAATCCAATTTTTCGGGGGATTTTCTCCCTCCAAGTTTTGCTTATTAACAAAGCCACTGAGGCAGGAGTGAGCTTCATCACTGAACAAGATTTGGCGGATTAAACATTTTGCACTGAACACTGATTTTGGAACTCAGGTTGTGTTGCCATATTGAAAAAAACAAACACCCTTAATGCGAATATGTTGAACTTTTATCAGATGTCCCTCAACATCAGGCGCCAAATATATCGGCAGAACTACTCTCGATCATATTTAGAGGAGTATTCTAAAACGAAAAATACATACTTCTATCTGAGTTTTCTGCGCATATCCAATATAGTAGCTAGGATAGCTCTGGACAGAATCTAAGAACACTTAGATATCGAATCAGACAGGTTTGCTTGCCGGATTACCCGGCTTGGGCGTCAGAAACGCCTGTTATTGTAGAACAATATCCCATATCTAGGTGTCCTCTACAACAACTGCTGATTCTCTTCGGAGGGTCAGACTGCCTCCAAGAGCTTGAATAGGAACGTTAATTAGAAGGCTTTAAAGAAGAGGTAAACCATATTTTAATCAAGGCAATATGTTGTAGAATTTTGACATGCTTTCAAGAATGCATATTAGCTTGTTTGGATTGATGGAAACCAAGCAATAAATTGCACAATTACATCTAGGTCATTTAGAAATACTAATGAGGGGTGTCTGCTTTGATAAAAGACTTATTCATAATGGTCCACAACTTGGAGCAAAGTTAAACATAGCGCGGCTTAAGTTGAAAACATTGAATACAAAAGCTTGGAGCATTGTCAACTCCACCACTCAAATTTACTTGCTTGCCTACGGATCGAGTTAGTTGACAACATTCTATATTTAGAAAGCTTGGGCCGAATCAGATGTGATGATGAAAAACTAAAGCTTGGTTTGGAATGCTATTAGGAATATGGAGAAACAGTGTATACACCGCAAGAACCGAGCTGCGATTATTAAAATTTTTAGTAGGTACTTGGAAGGTTACTGTCATTTTCAAGTGCAAGCTGCAAACATTCGTGAACTCTCGTCTTCACATCATCTTAAAGATTTTTTAGTTAAAACGTAGTTCAAATGAACATCTTTACTAGAGAACCTACAGGAACGAAGCGGACAGTAGCAATTGGTCGGCCACACACTACAGTACGAAAAAGACTTGCAAGATAAGCCATGCAGTATAGTCCTGCGACCTAATGAAGCAAAAAATGTGGTAATTACTAAGCAAATGTTGCGCACAATAGTCTAACAGGAATCAAAAACTTGTTCCTTTCGGTGTTATAGGGTTTAGTACACAAGATCTGGTTATTTGTAAAAGAAAGCAAGAGTGTAATAAAATAATTCTCGATCCTGAAAACATGGAGACAGTAAAAAGCATTTCGTGTACCTAGAAGGGATGGGGAATTAGGACGAGATTCAAATATGTACAAAACAGTTTTGAAAGCTAAAAGTGTCAATTCTATGACAAGACAAACAAGCGAATCTTATCACTCACAGCTCTAGGATTCTTCGTAGATCATTTTAAGGCACAACTTAATGGTGGCATAACATTTCATCTTCCCAGAAGAAGATCCAAACTGTCAACAAACAAAGTTGGACAGGGAACAACAAACATAGTCACCAAGATATGAGAAAGAAATGAATAAAATCTATGTTTCTCGAACCACTGCACAAAAAAAAGAAATCTGTTTCGCAGTGAAATGGACTAAATTGGAGTCTGAGAGCTTCTAGGATTTGGATCTAATTAAAAAAAAAAACGCTTGCAATGCTGATAGAAGAAAGAATCGGCATTTTCGCGCACCTCAGACCAAACATGGAATATAGGATCGACTGGTACCAAATATATTTCTGGGGACATTTTTTAAGAGAATACGTCTTCTGAACTCCAAATCCCAATGGATACTCAAGCAGACTATGCGTCTGTCATAATCAACTCTGTAGTAACAGGGTATCTACGAAATCTGCAAAAAGATATTTTTCTCGGCGTTGTTACTCCTCTCATGCAAAGCGAACTTAAGACAGCCGACATCCAACCTCGAAACACAAGTCCATCGAAGGCGGGAGGCTGGCTAATGAATACTTATGATACTCGTTAGAGGATGATTTGCATCCCGAGCACTCAGACACTTAATCGGTCCATTGTACTCTTTCCCCATGGAATATCCTAGCCAAATTTCTTGGTTTCTATAATAAACCGAAGAAACTCTGAACCGTGTTCATTCTCATAACATCGCAACTCGTAAGCGAAGTTTTAGTCGACCAAAAGAAGGACACTGACAGAGGTAGATATGCTTCGCACGTAGGATCTTCGGTGATACCTATGTTTCTCATGTGATAGCACCAGACGTTGTCTCAAGCCCGATTAAGTCACTTTATCTGGCCTATTTAGGAAGCACTTAAGGGTTTTGCACGAAGTTAAACTAGACCATCTCCCCCTATGAATTGACTCCATATGGGAGTTAATCCAATGCATAAGTTCCCACAAACTCTCACCAATAGCTCAGCGGGATAGATTCCGAGGCCAGATTCGCTAGTTTGTCAGCGAACTCGTTGCCCGGTATTCCCGTGTGACCCGGAACCCATGTAAGACAGACACGGTTTCTTTTGAAAAGCGCTTTAAGTCTGTACCTACATTCCAGGCTCTGGGTGCAGTCAGGCTTTCATTACCAGATGCCAGTTAAAAACTCCAGTTAAAAAATCCTAGTATTACGAAGACTTCTGAATGATACAGACTCTACGATAGGAAATATAATGGAAGCATTGATCCCTGACAATATACATATGTAGGTGCAATAATTGCAATTGCACGACCATCTCTGTGCCAAAATTCATTTTGTTACATAACGAGCAAAGTCTGGAATTCATTAAAGGAAGACCTATTTCTAAAAGGTTTTAATCTTCAATTATTCCTTATTAGAATCATCAGTCATTTCCTACCGTCTCGCGGAGCAGAAAATTTTGTAGATATCTGATATTAGGAGGTGTTACAGAGGACTAGGCACTAGGACCTATATTGTTGATTGTTATTTTGAAGTCTCGAATTCCTGACTAAGCTTCAGTCATAGGTTGTGTTATCTTGGAGTTGACGCTGTTGTGTTGTACCCAAAAAAAAAAAAAGGGCTTAGGACCAAACAGGGGAAGACAAGTGCCTCTTCTCGCGAGGCAGTCAGCCCATTCATTATCCACAAATCCTTTACTTAGCTGATGGTTCCAAAATTTTCAAGCAGATTGCGGCAGTCCCAAATCAGATTACCCCTACCTACCTCATAGAATTTAAGACCAAATATCTCAAATCATGTTTTCTTTTAGATTTATAAATTTTTCATCAGTTCAGATGTGGTGTCATTGATTTTGCCCAATCTTTAACGACAACATCGTCTTCATAACCTTGTACTCTATGACCAGTTTTTGTTCGTTATTCTAGGAGTTCTTCTATGACCAAAGTCCAAAGCAGGAGGGAGGGCACACCCCCTTGCGGGCATAAACGACTTATTAACTAGACTCTTTAAATAAACTGAAAAGCTTAATACATTACGACATCCAACAAAACATAGAAGTATGTTTCCAGCGTGCATTATATTAATAGCATCCAATGTGATTCATGTAAAGAACCCGAAGTCAAAAATCGGTTATTATTAGTAAGCAGCATCAGAGTCCTAAAATGCTAGAAATATCTACAACGTTGAAGTATCTGTCTGTATTTCTATGACTTTCCCTGATGGCGAGGGCAGTTTTAATTTGGGAAAGAGCAAGTATTCCATAAAGAAGTTTTTTTCACTTTAAAATGATGAATCTGTTGAATCATTCTCAGTGACGATTGTCAAATGATTCTGAAAATATTACTTTATGCTTATCACTACTGTTTCAATATAAATAAGTCATCCATTCGTTTCATCAAAGAAGATATTGATTTTACTTTATTTAGTTTTCACTTTGGATGATCACTATGGATGAAATGCACTTTTTAATTCAGTCATCCAAGATGAACATCCAAGTTTAAAAAAGTAAATATGAATACGCTATATCAACATGATTTTATTTTAAACCTGCGAGGGCATGAGTATGTGATGAAAGATATTATCCTTTGGGTTGCAGATGCATTAGACAAAAATTTAAAATTTTTTATTTCCGAAACCAGAGTACAGAATTTTGACTGGATGCATAGGGATATTATCGACATCAATCCAGGAACCACATTTAGCTGGAAGCGTATCGAATGTCATACGTAAAGATGTCAATAGGAAGATGGTGATAAATTTCATAGTTAGCGTATTAGGCTTCACAGGAACTAACACTAAGAACAGGGAGTTTAGGAAAGAGGGACATAACCCAGTTCTCTCGCTGGGACTTTTTATTCTAATTTTATCTATGGATCCAATTATGGTTAAAATTCTCACCATGTCTCTAAAGGATCCCAAAGAACTGGCCAGAATTTACAAGATAATTTGGCTAACAATACACCGAGAAAGAACTGCTGCTGATAAACAAAGTCGTGCTTAAACCTTGAAATTTCCACTTTCCCTAGTAAAAGTTTAACTTTCTATCATAACCTTTGTATCTAATCCACCACCCAATATATATATAAATCTGATAAAAGTTTTTCATTACAAGAATAGGTAACGTGACCCTGAAAGTTAAAGTTTCATAACAGAGACACTAATATATCTTTTGCGTTCGTTTATGAACTTCATATCAACCAGCGATACTACCCACCCTTTCTTCCCTTTTGCTTGATATCTTCTTATGCCATGTTGCTGTGAAAAAGAAAAATCCAAATCATTATGCGTCATACAGTTGGATTTTCTTATGTGTTTGACCTTTGAAATGACAAAATTTAGCTAAAGCCTACGGAAACCCCGAAGTCAAACGTCACTGTCACTCAACTATCACTAATTCGTAGTGGTTATTCATTTAGAAGTAATAACATGTACAGTCGACATTATTTTGAAACCATTTGGGATCAGGAGCCATTAAAGATACTCAAAAGGGAAAAGGGAAAGTGTATGATGTAATCAGTTTTGTTGAAAATTTGTTTGATGAAGTTGTCAACGACACCCATGACAACGCTACACTAGAAGAGAACTTTAAGGTTACATATCGCATCTCAAGTTTTAAAGGGCAGTTGGGACAAGAAACGTATATGCATACAAATGTCAATCATGAATTTGAAAAATTGTGAAACCCATTATGAAAAATGTTCTTAAAATCATTTCGACTTGTAGTCGATAGTCTGTTCTCATATATCGATTTTCGTTAAACGCTGGAGTTCCTCAAGGGTGTATTCTTTCACCAATTCTTTTTTACAGTCAAAAAATGATTTTATATGAGAACAGTCTTGCTGTATTTCCCATCGTCTTTGTGTCTCAATGAGAACTATAGAATGACATGTTTCGCATCGGAATGCGTTGTATCTTACAGGCATCGTAGACAGATTAATGTACCGAAAGCAAAAGGAATTCCAAGCAGAACGTGTATCTCAAACAAGACATAGTTTGCATTGAAACTTTTCAAATTCATTCATTCCAAAGATACGATGTTGACTGAGTCCTTCATCTGGGTTATTCCATTTTTTTAATCAACTCTCCGAACTGGATTATAAACAAGGTCAGCCTATGCAAACATTTCAGAATTCTGATAATTTCCCAAAAAACCCTTTCGATTAACGATTCTCAGAAAAGTGAATCCCCCAATAGTCCTTGTCAAAACCAGTTTCTCTATGTAGCCGGCAGCATTTCATCGGAATCGAAATTTAATTAAATCACTCGGCACTCGGAATCAGTGATTAGTGATTTTGTTGTGTGAACGATAAAGGTACTTTTGCGTTCCAGTTTATTAGTTATTTTGATTAGATACGACTTGTATGAGTGTGTGTGTGTGTGTGTGTAGCGAAGGGATATACACTATTCCATTTAAATGAATTGACAATGATAAATGTTTAATGATTGCGCTCCGATTCGACTACAAATGTGTAATTAATATTTGTTTACGAAAAAGTCTAACATTGTAGAGCAAAACAATCTTTATGCTTCACCTAATGGCTATTCATTGTATCTTCATTTTTTTTTTTGTTTATTCCAGGAATGTCAAATGCAATGAAGAGAAATGAGTAGCGGATAAGCATTGATTGATTATGTTGGTGAAATCTGTTGGATATTTACATATTACTTAACAGGTAAGCAAATGAAGAAGATTGATTGATTTTACATGACTGAAAGATATGAACTTGTTATATAATGAAATTGTATTTGTAAAGATATGATACACCTACACATGGTAAGAAATCTGATTGAATGGAGGTCAAAAGATACTCATATCCATATGTATCTAATAAAAGTGTTATGAAACTGATAGAAAGCTGGTTATGCAAATTTTTGATAATACGTAATGCCATGTGTTAAGTGGCCAATTAGTACCGTTTGTTTGGGTTTTTGTCTAGCACTTTGAACTTGAACTCAACGATAGCGCCTAGCCATGGAATGGAACTTGTTGGTCTGGTTTAACTGACGCTGTATTCTCTTTCAACTGTTCAGATACTGTGCAAGATTTTGTGTCATATGTGGGATGTTATCTCCCTAATTATGTTGCCGACAGTTACAGAGTTACTTCCTGATCTACATCCATCTTCTATCTATATTGCGATCTTGAGCATTATTTGTTCCAAACCAGTTGATGCTTGGAACGAAGCCTTGGTCTGTCTTGAGTCTGTGGGCTAGGATTCAATGATTTATTTTCTTTCTGTAACGAGACGGCTCTAATCATCCGTAGCATCCGTATTCCGCTAGTGCCTCAGCATTCAGTTCCCTGACAGCCGTCATGAGTATATTTCGGACGTGAACTTCATCTGCTCCCAAAACTCGAACATAGAGCGTCCAGTTTTGGTCTATATCCGAGCTTAATCGGAGTCAGTGCGACTGCATTTTCGGACTCTAGGCTTAAACTCTGGTTTTTCATCAAGGAATGGACTCGTCTAAGTACTTGGGTGAGACTTCTTTGGGCTTCAGGGGTATCCCGTGGTGTAATAATCACCACCATGCCGTCTACGTACCCTACAAGAAATGTGTGTTTCGGTTATCTCTATTCGTAGGAACTATTCTATAGTTCGGGTCCCAGGACTGAACCTTGTGGGACCCCTCTGTGATATCATAGATCAACACCCAGTCTTTGGGGTACTACTCAATTATTCATAGCCAATACTTTGGATCGCTAAAAGAGTTGTCTGAGAGCGGTAAAGGCTGGAATTGAGTAAAATGTAGCCTCATAGTAGATCTTATTAAGGTTCTACTATTGAAGACTGTCCACTTATCAATCCACGTTGCTTTGGCGGATAGGTCACCTATTACAGCACAATCTTCAAAATTCGTCCTTCATACAAAGATGTTTATCCGCCAAAGGGGGTATCCACCAGACGTTGTCATCTGTTGTACATGTTGAGCAGGAAGCTTTCAAAATTTGCAGTGGTACGGTTGCTACAGCTTCTTTGATGCACTAAGGACTTAGAATTCTGCCTTTCACCTTCCGCTAGTAGTTTTCACTGTCCACCAATAAACAAGTTGCTTCGATCCATTTGTCTTACTTAGCGCAAGGGACACCCAAAGAAAGTTCGGTTTATACCGTCGAAGGCTTTCTCTAAGCCAATAAAAATAAATGGCGGATGCTCTGCTGCTCTATGATGTTGGTCATTGTGGTCATTGCAAGACGATCCCGAGCAGAGGTCTATTTGCTCGACATAGAGATTGGAATCAAAATTATCTTTGATGAATCGTGAAGCATGCAAATAACTCTTTAGTTAGGTGTTCCTTCTTTGGATGTGCCATGTAATGACCATTCCCTTTCCAACTTTTTTCAATCTGAGGTCGGTAATGAACCATTCAGACGCCACACAGGGTGGTTCTTCGAACTCTGTTGCCTAACTAGTTCCTTTGTGATAATATGAACGGTCCTGGCATCTATTGGTTGATTCCTAACCCTGTGCAGCAAGAACTTCTGCGAATTGAGCCTTCAATGGAATACGCCCTTTGATCCGTTTCCAGATCTCTGCTAATAGCCATGTGCTGTGGTGTTTTTGCCTTATACTGGCAAACTGTTCTGCTCTAGCTTTTAAATGTTTATGTTCGGGTGACCTGCTGTACTACTGAATGATTCGACTTCTTAATTTTGGGATGCCGAAGTCTGTCATCGTCAAGATAATATCCTTCCATATCCGAGGCAGTTGCGTTTCATTTAGTTGGGTCGTCGATATTGTTCCTTCTGAGTGAGACATGTACTATTGACGGTCCAGGATAGGTAGCTTATCGATATATTCAAACACCATGATATCAGTCCATTTGGCTGAATAGCAGTCGAAGAAATGGTCACGGAATGCTGCTCTCCTTAGTCGTGCTGTACCATCATTGCTGTGATGATATTTCGCTCTAATGGTGGTCATCACATTTTTGTCAGACCGTTGTGTAAAAGCATCGATAAAACGAACTATTCGTCGAATGAATTCCTTGCGGAAAAATATTCCTTCCAGCAGATCCTACCTCGAGGATAGTAACAAACCGTCTAGTCTGATTCTGCAGGCGGTTCTGTTGTTGCATTTTGTGATATAGATCCTCCAGTTCAGATGTGTATCGATCTATGGATCTATGGATAGCCATCTGTTTTCAACCCTAGCTTCAAAAACATACATAGTTAGCTGCCTATGTATATGTCAACTAATCAACTAATTCATTTCGTCTGTCACCTGTCGTCTATGTATACGTCAACAACTTTGTAAGTGTCGTCCAGAACACCTTATATGGGTCATTAGTGCCTTAGCCTTGAACGACTTCCTCCACTTCTTGGTAAAACTCATAGAATCACTCACCTCGCCTGCCATGTATTTTGAAATTCTTTGAACACCCCAGAATCTTGTTTCGAAGCTGAATGTTCGAAATCCTGTCATGAGGACCTGAATTATCCTAACCGAACCTTCTGCCTTTATGAAATCGATGAACCTCCAGCTTGACACTACACTACGACAACAGAGTGACAAACAGGAGGTAGTCTAGTATGAATGTATGACTATCGTCTGAACAAATCTGACCAAGCCTGGATTTGTGCAAACTTAGGTTTAAACTATTTAATTAGCGACCTTGCGGGGTAATGGTAGTTTTATCTCTGGGTTAACGCCGCAATTGATAATCCTCTCCTTTTCTCACAAAAGCGCAACTCTGAAAGCAGGTTCCTGCTGGTAGTTCGATTTTGTACTCTCACAATGGCCCTTCATCTTAGTCTGATTGCGTCTTTGCTTGGGGGTGACATCCACCTAACCTTCATTATCGTAGCGGCTGGCCAGACTTATAAAAGATATTGCCTTCCGTGCCTTTCACAGTAAGTTCAGAATAGTTTGCTCGCAAACTGACTGTTTCCAAATTGTTTGAACACGATCCTGATGAGACCATTGTGAGTTTCGGCTTGAAGTTGACCGGTCTTTATTGCCTCAATGATTGCGATGTTCATACGATCGTTGCAAAGGTTGTTATATGGGACATTTAAGCAAGTGTATGCCTTGGCAATTCTGGAATTTTGTCATATTTTCCAGTTTCTGCCGAGGGTTTACCTTTGGATAGAGTTTCGTTTGATCCACTGTTTTGATTCTAACTTGATTCCAGCTAAGCTTGATTCTACGTTTAAGCTCAGCTTAAACGGGGAGTTTCAGTGGCGTTATGCCTTAAAGGCTTGAATGTATTGTGAGAAGGAGTTTGAATCTTTTGATTCCAACGAAGCCTTCAATAGACCTTAGTTCCTAGGTTTAAGCTCATCTTTGGCGGGAGTTTCAGTGACGTTTTATTATGTCTAAAGGGCTTGAATTTATTGTGAGTCGGGATTTGGATCTGTTTTGATTTCAGCTGAGCTTTGAATGGATGTTAGTTCCTAGGTTTAAGCTCAGGTTCAACGGGGAGGCTTGAATTTATTGAGAGTAGGTATTTAAATCAGGTTCGGTCGTTTCCGAGTCGCCATAAGTTCGATTTTTTGTGGACAAGAGGAGTAAATTCCATAAGATTGTTTGTCCTGTCTTAGAACGAAAGGAGCAGATATTATGACCTAAGACTGTTTCCGGTTGAGTGGACAGATTTTCTTGCTTTGGGAACAGTCTTATAAGGTGTATCTAACTGACTAGTGTGTATGTTAGCTTCAGTCTTTTTTTATCCGTAGAAGGTGCGTGGCAAGAATGAAATCGTATGTGGGTGCAATATAATAGCCTACACGCTTTTACTGCCCAAACTACTAAGTGTTCCTAGTTTATGAGAACTAGGTGCTCTCCAGACCCTGGAATGTGGGTATCCATTAAAGTTATAAGCTGGATCCCATCCTGAATCGTGAAAACCTTATTGACATCGAACGAATATACTTTTTTTCTGTAAGCATCCATAGCCGTGGATAGCATAGATGCTGTTTGGTAAACAGATCATAGTCTATCTAGTAGCTTGTAGTGGAGAGCGACAACGTTGAAGAGGAGTATTTGACAGTTGAACTGCAATCAGAATTAAGTACAAAATCCCCTGGTATCTCAAGCTACAATTCAATCAATATCAGTGCGTCTTGTACCAAATTAAAATATCCCCCCCACACATCAGACATAGCGCCATGAAAGTATCTCACGCACGAATCACTATTTATTTCCTCACATTCAACAAGTAGTGATGTACTATTTGACTGGTTCCACCCTTCATTGCGTACATCACTCATACAAAGTGTATCTTATGTCTATAGTAGTAGCCAGCCGTCTGCACATTTGACATTTTAGAAACCTCAAAACGCCTTCGGTAAATATTTACTCCAATAATGTCACACATGTTTGCCCATCATTTAATCTCAAGACCGTGTAAATATGTATAGTATCTTCGCTTCGGAGCTGCCACGTATGTACATCACAACGCCACAGATTCAGATACAACACACACCCATTGAATAGTGAATTATTCAAAATTCCATTAGAGTCGCTGATTTAATTTGCTTTCAAGTTCAAACGTTCTCTTCCTGTATCTACAATATCTTTGGCGTCAGATGCTGTTGTTAACCATGCATGCACCAGCAGCTGATGCTGTTTTTGTACTCGTGTGTGTGTGTGTAGCGCTACAAACTGCGAATATGCACATTGAATGCATCTACGCATGCTGCTGCTGACTCCTCCAGATAACAGCTCATAGCTGTTGGTTGGCCTCCACTCTAGTCGTGTATCTAGATAGGTTTCCAGTTCAAGAGATCTAGTGCAGATAGCAGCATGAGGCTGTAGTGTACTTGAATATCATCAAATTCAATTCATACCGGTTCTCTGTCTCTGATTCTGTTGGCTATAGATACTTGTACAGCAATAGTTAGCTTCATCAAACGAAAATTTGCAGATTGCTGTTTTTTTTTTTTTTTTTTTTTTTTTTTCGTTTTCGTGTGGTTGGTTGGACTATGTAGTGGTGATGCTGATGCTGATGATGATGCTTGGATGTTCATCACATTCTAGTTTAGCGGATGAGTTGATTGAACTGTAAACAACGTGTTCAATTTTTAGACGGCAACATTGGTTGGGTATGTTTCAAGAGATAGATACTTTTTGTTGCTGTTGCATGATTAGTTTTCGTAGTTGTTGTTGTTGTTGCAAAAACGGTTGTCTTTCGAGTGATGGGTATATATTTGAAATTATCCGAAAGCTGTGGAGGGGAGGTAGCCAATCTAAACGGTAATAAATTATTTTAATTATGAAGGATTGTGCGCAGAATGATAGGAATTAATGTCAGTGGGATAAATATTTCAGTAGATAGTCCGTTCATATGTATCTTTGGATGGAGTGATGGCAATGGCGATAGGAGGTCAGAGTGTGACTGGTGTTGTTAGGGTGCGGCGAACAGAGTTAAATATGGATTATGCGGAGGCTAGAGTCTAATGGGCGGTTATCTTAAAATGGGGGGGTTGATTGATGTATGCCCCGTCGAGTAGATAAATCACTAGACGATGCAAAGATGTTGCTGTTAACATTGAGAACTGAATAGTGTTAAATTTAGACGCTGAAGTTTCTTCAGTAGTACTCCGCAGTAGGTTGATCTAGATAGATGTCGTCAATGTTGTACAAAGTTTTAGGGTGATGTTCTGTGCTATGGTGTTCATTCGGGAGTCGACACAATTATGTTTGAATAGACTCCGAATGCGTTTGTTGGATAAACTGATTTTCCTACGACAATAGTATGACGATCTGTATTCGCATGCAGCCTACAAAGTCTTCATCATTGCCTTTCATCAACTCTGTATAGCATTTGGAATTTTCTATTGATTGTGCTAAGTGCTTCCCTCTATTCATGTCTGAGAATGCATCTCCTTCATATCGAATTTTCAAAACCATCTGCATCTGTAGGTAATGTATCTAAAGAGATAGTATCCATACCAAGATTAGAATAATTTAGGGAACACTGGGAATCACATTTCACTTTATTAAAACTGATAAAAGTTAGCTATTCCCCCATTATCTGCAAGTGGAGTTTGATGATCATTTGGTCAAGTTTTTCATCAGAGAACAGGCTCTGACTTCCTCATTGAGTTGAGTTGCTTGATCAGCAGCAGAAGTCGGTGGCGGGATCAGTTGCTCTATTGTATGTTGTGTCTTAAGGAAAGTCTAGTTACGGAATCTGCAAGATTAAGGAAGATTCTTTGCAGAAAACCCACAGCTCTAGGATCACTTAAAGATTCCGATGTTAATTGGAATGAATCTTGATCAAATTCAATGAAAGTAATGCTTAGCTCGCACTTCTTAGGGAGCGGGATCTACTCTGCCGCGAACACTAGAATGAGTAGAAAGACTAGAACATCTAACCTACACGAAATCTATTTTCTGTAGGAAGGTGAGAATCTTTTAAAGACGAAACTGAGCCGGTACTCAGTAATAGTGGGGATTTTCACCTACTAAACCCACCTCCCCTTCTACTCCTGGTCCTCGCGGCGCTGCCGTCAAGTATTTCATCGCGAGAGGTAGCTTCAGCCGTATGTACTCGGCACATTTGTGATGGCAGCCTGCTGTGCTGCGTTTCCCTCATGATGTCGTGGAGAATGGAACAAAATGTGTTCCGTATTCTTCCATGCACGTTGTACAATAGGTGTTGTCGTCGTGTTGAAACCTATGCAGGTAAGCCCTAAAGCATCCTTGGTCAGTAAGCTTCTAGGTTAGTTAAAAATTCAGTTCCCCATGCTTCCTATAAACTCGGGCATCTATATATATTGGGTATTGATCTCTGTGTCCACCTATTTTATCAGAGTGACACCATCTCTCCTGCCATTCTTCCAGACTTGTTCTTGGTGGTACTAGTAGTATTACTTCGACTCGTCGTTGTTGCTGTTGTCCTGCGAAAGGCGCTGAATACTCTCAACGCGTTGGTTCTGTAAGCTGTCTTAGTGTTCTTTCCGTATGTCTTCATGACACCAGAGAGCATTATTGATACGGCAACTCTCGCTAAGAGTAATCTTGTCTTTTTTTTCGGTCCCCCGATAGGTGACATAATTTTTGCCAGTGGAGCTGTTGCCTTTGCAGCCTAAGACTGCTTGTCGATGCAGCCGTACTTGCCTGGTTCCCTCATGCAAAACCTAAAACTTGAGTTTGTGTTCTCATCCCAAGGCTCTCTAGTGCTTTGAGGGCCGCAGACCGCAACATCTCTTGCGGATAGTTTGCTGCTGCAACACAGTTTCTGATAGTCAAGGTAACACTAACTTTCGTAGGCATTCCTCAGGGTTCCTCAATAGCCTTAACAATAACTTGCAGTGAGCGTAAATGTACTGTTGCCGGTTGCCCTCTCCCTGGTTCCTCGCTATTTTTAGTACAAAGTTCTTTTCGAGGTGGCAAAGGTACAAAAGAGAGTTCATCACACTGAATCCCCTTCTCAAGGGGTCATTCTTGCCCTTTCTTTGAGGATTCATGTTACTTTTGGTACGAACTGCAAGAGATTGTGATGTGCCGAGTGCTGAAGCAGTGCTCAATTATTTACAAATACAAATATTGGCGCGACAGGTCCGTTTGGGATCCAGGACCTAGGTTCTCAGAACCATTTGTGTTGTGTTTGTTATATTCCACATCCCATTCATGCATAATTCCGCTGCTGGTGTTAATGCTTTGAGGTTGGTGGAACATGCGTTGGAGTAATGGCAGTTCCTTGTTTGGTGCTGGGTTGCATTCGCTTAGAGTTTCGCTTTCAACTAGTTCCTGAATGATTTTGCACAATTCGTCACGGAGATCGTGCCATATCCCGTATCAATCAGGACATGTCTGTACTTTTTTCCTCGTTTGCTACTATCTTGGCTATGCTTTGGTGTTCTCTAAGTTTCGACGTAAGGATCTCCGCCGGTATACAGCCAGCAATAAGAGAAAAATGGCATCAGATACTGTATTGTAGACTAACAAATTGTTACCCAGAGTTAGTAATCGTCGCTCGATATTTTACTTTTATCGCGTTGGCTCAGGCTGCTGGACATATCTTGACTCATGGGCGTCCTTCTATATTTGACATTATACTTTATACTTGATAGGCCGTTGAATGTACTTCTGAGAGTCCAGTAACTATTATTATTTCCGAGAATTTTATAGCCATTTGTGAGACAATGAAGCGGTTTTCGTCTCTTAATGTGACTACTTCTCCAGTTTTCCTGATATTTAACAACACTGCTTCGGCAAGGTCTAAGACAGTAGATCTCAGTTTGGTTTACTTCACTTCATCTAAGAATTTTGGCACTACTTTAATTGCTATACGAGTACTCCCTGCCTTCGATACAACCTCTACATCGTTGGGGATTGGCAGTCTCCTAATCTCGTTTTACTCTATGTACATAACGAAGACAGCACCTAGCATCAAACCTTGTGGAACTCCTTCGGTTATCAGATATTCCTGGACACATGTATCAAAAAATTGTGTCTTTCAACACATCGTAATACATCCATGCACTTAACTTGAATCCTTAATGAAAAAAAAAAATCAACCAGGACTTCCCTAAACATGTTCCTGTCTTGCATTTCAAACAATCTCTGTTTTGAAAATTGCATTCATTCCCAATTGACCTACAAAGTATCATTGCTTTGCACAGTGTTCCCAATAATCAAATCACATTCACATTTACACTGTAATAGTGTCCTTTTAAAGGATACATTGTTGTAACAATAAATCTAAATGATTTGCACGATTTATTGGAATATTCAACAATAAATTCAATCAACCAAAGCCCAAGGATATATCAGAAGAAAACTATCTAAGGCATACACAAATGAAATTCAATTATTCCCAGGACGAGTGTCAAAAGTCTAACACACACAGCATACAACATGTGCTCCTTACCTTTATCTGAATGCCAAGCTCTCGTTCCCTACTTGCAATTGCAAACCAGACAAAATTTATACATAAAATCAAATATTTACCTTTATTTAAACTAGAGCCACCCTCTCATACGAATCCTCATCATCATCATCATCATCCCCTGCCAGAATCCTACACACACACACACACACTTTACCCCTCTTACTGCAGTTGAATGCACAAAAAATTAAAGGAAAGTGCCTGTGAAAATGGGAAAATATGCTCATGGTGATGGAAAAACAAAAGTAAAAACTGAAGAGGACCAAAAACAAGAAAAAAAAAAAAACAGAAAGGATACGTATACGCCACCACATCTGCCCAGTTGGAATACAATCAGTGTTTCCTTTTCAGATTCATTTCGAAGCATACACACACACAGTAGAGTCCTGTCTGTTGATACTGTTGATGATGTTGCGATGCTGCTTCTGCTTCTGCTGATGATGATGAGTGAATTGACATACCAAAGGAGTCATCAACACAGTCCCATGGAGTTTTTATCATATTTACCTTTGGTACTTCATGGACACGCCGGGATATGGGTATATCAAAAGAGCTTTTACAAACACAAAGAGACAACAGCGAAACAATGAAACTATGTAGATCCTGCTGCTGCTGGTGGCTGGTGACGAATGGGTGAATAATTTTCTTTTTCTGTTTTTTTTTTTTTTTAAAAAAAGAAACGAAAAATGAAAAGTGTTTGCCGGTAATGAGTCTAATGATGTGCACAGCATTTGGCCAGACAACTTTCAATGCACGGGGGGCGACAAAGAAAAGTGAAATGAATTGCAATTGTGACGTGTTTGCAGGAAGATGCATCTACTTAAGGGGAGGTTGCCATTCTAGCGTTTTGATAATGGACAGTGAAGGTGGTTACGGTTACAGTTAGATGGGAGACGTTTGACAATATCTGGGGTGTGATGGAAAGAAATTGTTTAAATGCCATTTAGTCACTCTTAAGTCTGGTTAAAGTGGTTGGAAACGCTTAGAGTATCACCAGTTAGACTTTCAGACTAGAAAGACAGAAGAGGGATGCGGATATTTTGAAATGGATGAGGAACTATCGAATTACTAAGTCGATTATTTTAAGAATAGTGCTATTGTTCAATACCGACGAGAATGTTCAGGAATGCCTGATAACCGGTGAAGTTCCACAAGGTTCTGTACTAGATCCTGTCTTTGTTATATATGTTCAATGACATTTTAAGGCATTTTGTAGTGGTGGCAAAGATTTTTTAAGTGAAGTAGAACAAATATGCAACTCCAGTTCTTCTGCAATACTGGCAACACAGCTTTTCCTTCTTACTGAGGATGCAATCTGGTGACAAGCAGGGGCTTAAAAGGGGCTCTAGAACTAAGAGAATACTAAGAGAATTGAGTAGTCAACGTACATACAAGCAATTAGCGTATCCTGGTGAACTTAATAATAGGTTGAGGTAGATGTGTATGTACATATATACAGAAGGATCTAAGACGTCGAATGGTACGATGTCGACTTTCTCAAGGGGAAGTTACTGTAGTTAAAAATCAGTTTGGCTCCAAATGTACATACACAATAGAAGGAAAAGGTTATAGTCCTTTGCATAAAAAGTCAGGTCTTAGACACTTCGATCCACATTGGTAAAGTAATACTGCAGATCTTTGAATGAGATTGCTGCTAGAAGGGTTTTTTATGTGTTCCTAGGACGTTTCTATGTATATCCCTAATGTGGGTCTAAGACATCTAAGCACTATCGTGTGCGATTTCTAGAAATACATCTCATGTCTGTCCAATTTCTTCCTAGCTGCTGTGACTTTTCTTCGACTGTTCGACGCCAAGTGGGTTTTGGTCGATCCATTCTTGTTTCCTCCTGGGTTAGCGGGTTGTATTGCATCGCATGAAAAGCAGGGAATGTGTCCACTCTCACATTCATCCCTAAATGGTGATGTCTATAGGTTCTAGAGCCGTTCCGTGTTAGAAATGTAACTAGGCCAGAAGATCCGTAAAATGTTTCATAGATACCGATTCAGCAACGTTTGCAATGCTATCTTCTGTCGTTCAACTTAAATTTTTGGCCGTCGTACTCCTCTCAATAAACGAGGAATTGAACGTCTGTTGGAGAAATGTGATTGCTATCAGAAAAGGAAACGGAAAAAGTAAGTGAGATCCCAAATTTGCCGATTCCGTGGCGATGTCAGAAATTCAGCATGTCTTACCAGTTTGTGGCTTGAACTTGGGGCTGTATTCCTATAAGATCGCTTTGATCCAAAAACTGAAGCCTTACGACCATTTAGTGATTGTGCCCTAAACATGCCGATATTCATTGAAAAGTCATTCTCAGCGATTAGGCCCATTTCTATTTCAACATACCATTCACGAAATCCCACACAAATTGACTGTTTGCTGCTGGTTTTATGCTGGACGGGTCATTGGTCCATACTTCTTCAATAATGCTAGACTGTCTGGATAGTGACTGCACAGTCACAGTCAATATAGATCGCTACCGGATCGTGTTGACTGTCGAAGTTCGATGACCGAGTTATCTCCAAAAATGGAGCTAGGGCTAGGTTTTGTAACTTAGTACAAATGAAACGAAGCCTAAACCTAGGAAACCGCTGCTACTTTCGTAATATCATCCAAAATCCATATCTGGAAAGACTGATCTCAAACCTGGTAGAATGTTTATCCTTTCAGTTCTATTATATAGCGTTCAGTATTGGGCGACGGTAGATTCGAAGTTTTGAACAGTTTGTTCTGTTATTTGTTTAATTGTTTATTAAGCTTTTCGAAGATACTTCTGTATTCTAGTACTTCAAACAGTGTGAATATTGTTGCGATGATCAAAGTGGCCAATGGATACCTATGAAATAATTTCGACGGCGTGAGATGAATTTTGTTACGAGCACAAGATGTTGTAAAATTTTGTATGCAACTTTAATCTATAGAAGTGGTCATAACACTCCTCCTTGAGGTAGGCCTTTAAGAGCCTGTCAAAGCAAGGACCCTACCCTTTCCGATGTATGTCATGTTGTCTAAAGGTTAGGTTATAAATATTATGGTTTCACTTCCCTATTATTGTAGAATTTGATAATAGACAGGGAGCCTGTAAGAGTGGCACCTTTTAATAAAGGGTCACCAGAGGCAGTTGCCGGTGTACTGCCAAACTTTGCTAGGCATACTGATAAACGAATTACGAACATAAATGTCAATACAAATCTGGGCTGCAGTTTTATTTCTTAAGCAGACGAAGACGTAGTGACTATTGTTTGGGGCAAGCGCCTGAATGATTTAAAGAAACTCATACAAAAGGACTAAGAGACAACCTTTATAAACCTGAATTAGTCCTATTTACGAGGAATACACACGATTCACCAAGAAAACCCTCCTAAACTGCAAAAAAACAGTCTCGTATTTGACAAAATATCTGGGCTCCCAACCCTACATCGAAGAGCTTACCAAAATGCTACAATAGCTCACTACTCCTGCTCACTTCTTCTCCTTCGATAGAAGTGGTGATTTTTAGTAGCCTCATGCAACTTACTGATTCTATATTTCTGTAGCTAGGGCTATACTTACGTATGAATATATGGCGTGGCTAATGGACCATCTTCTCTTAAGGTGTCCACCTCCTATCGTGTCTGTGCGTTAGGTTCGTACTCCGACTACTCCTATTTCACCTGATATTCCTTGACCTCTTTGGTAAAGAAATACCAGCTATGTAGTTCAGTACCTCACAGAGGTTCTATACACATACAGTCCACTACAGAATTTTAAAAGATTTAGGGCTCATTCCATAGCACATCGTCTTCACTTTAACCAGAATTCCAATCTACTATCCCATTCTGATGAAAATTGGGATGGAGGACTGTCTCCACATAACGAGTCCATACACATCTGGACGGACTTCTCGAAGATTTATGATAATCTTATCACTTACATACACATGTGTATATATCGCTTCATTAGAACGTTCAACTGATTCTAAGGCTCGAATCCTGTGGTATTGCAATGGAGTAATATGACTAAAAACTAACTCTAAGTGTGTCTGTCTTAAAGACACAGCCAGCCATTTGAAACTAACCGAACTTGGCCGAACCTGAATTGAAAACATGTGACGAATTTTCCCTTGACAGCACTCAGCCTAGACTAGATTTGAATCCTAGCCTAGAAGTGGGAATCTTTTAAAGACGAAGCTGAGCCCCGTACTCAGTGTGGAATTTTCATCCACTAAACCCACCGCCTTTTCCTTGTCCCTTATTCCCCATGGGACCGCCGACTTGGTATCACATCGTGGGGTAGGGGTCAGTATCAGCTCTTCGCTATATTATTTCGGAGATTTCGTCCATCATTCTCCTTTCTCTTTGCAGGTATAGTTCCGTAAGGATTTACTTTGCAAAATTACTTATTACATTCCACTTCTCTTGTGATTGGATCATGTGTTTGACTATATTATCTGGAGTTGGAGTTTGACCAACTTCACTTCGTAGAGCGCGTTGTCCCATTTAAATCTATAAAGATACACGCGGAAACATCCATGCCCATTTATGAATCCATGTTTCGATGAGAGGGTATAAGGCGATATCAGAGTTGTGAAAGAATGCATTTTTTTGGGAATGCATTCGCAGAATTCATAAAAAAGATTTCAATTTTTTGATTGGAGCAACCAAGTTGAAGAAAGAATGTAATTTAAAAACCTCTAATTCACCATTCTTTTGAAGTCAGTCATTAATGTATTTAATTAAATTTTTAGCAATCACTGATTTGAACTCATCTTTAAAGTCAATTGAATTCAACTGATTTCAAGTGAATTCACTACTGACTTCCACTTACTTCAAGTGAATTCAATTGACTTCCGATATGATTTCAATTCAATGATTGCTAAAAATTTAATGCATTAATCACTGACTTCAAAAGAATGGTGTATTAAAGTTTTTAAATCCCAATATTTTTTAGAAAAAAAAAGACTTCAAATCATTTTTAGACAAATTCAATTCTACTGAACCCAAAGATTTGATTCTTTTACAACTCTGGTCGATATGTCCACCGTCCCTTACTTGAAGTATTCCATCGCTGTTGACATATTCCCGTACTATTAGCTCTTTTTAAGGAGCCATCGCTGCGGTTTAAGTCTGTTTGTTGAGTCCTCTTTTTGGAAAATGTTTGCATTTCACTGGCCGCAATATCTATCCGAACCAGCCCCGCGATAAACCCTACAGCGCATATTAGTATACTTGCCAAAAGCCGCCTTCGGCTTGGTCCCCCATGATTTGATATGAGTGCATAATTTCTCAAGCCTCATATCAATCTTTTTCTGCTACTGATTAGGACCACTTTGGTCTTATTTCAGCTAATTTTAAACCCATGGAGTCGAGCCATCTTTGGGCCATTGCGATGGTATCGTTGCTGATTTGCACAACTTCTACCAGGAGTTTGGCAATCACAAGAATTGTAATATCGTCTGTAAAACCTACGATCTTAGCTTCTTCTGGAATAGGCATCAAGAGAATTCCATCATACATAATATTCCATAGCTGCGGTCCCAAGACCGAACCTTGGGGTACCCCTCTCGTGAGATTATACTCCTTCGCACGCACATCCTTGTGATAGTTTAGGGTTCTTCTTCGAAAATAGCCGCTCACTATCCTAATTATGTATATTGACACCCTCATTCTTTGCAGGGTGTTCAGAATGTGCATCCAATTAGCCGAGTTGGATGCGTTTTGGACATCCAGCGTGATGACCGAACAGTACAGTTTTGCACCATCTATCCATCTTCTGACTTTTATGGATTTTTTTGTATCCGTTGTTGATCGCGATTTCTTATCACCGAATCTGCTGCTTGGTGTTAAGACTTCTGTCGCTGAAACAGACAACAGCGAATAGATCATCCTGTCCGGATTCTTGTCTGAGAGCATGGCGGCTTCTTAGTATATTGGCAGCATACTTCGGCTGTTCAGATGCCCTGCAACCATACTTGATGGAACACCTTACTTCGGCTGCCTCTGACCGGCGGCGGTCGTGTCACGGAACTGCGGCAGTTGCCTGACAAATCTTCGAAAAACCGCACGTTGTGGAGGAAGAAAAAACGTACCAAGCGTCGAAGAGGTAACCGCCGTCTCAGCTGGACGATCAGCTCGGCGTCAAATTTATCGTCTTCCTGGTGGATCTGGGAGAGTTGTCAACACATGTTGTTCTACAGTTGTTGCCGACGTTATATCAGAACTTTGTGCACTATTAGGTGTTGACTCTGAAGCGGAACAACAAGAGTTCTCTCTATACTGCATTGTTCAAGGCGACGACGCCTTTACAATGCCATTTGCGGCTGATGAATACATCTTGGATGTGACCACAGAACTTCTTAAATCTGGTCAACCATTTTATTTAATTTTCTGTTGATCTGTATGGCATTTCCCTTTGAAACACGACCCCGCACCAACTCCGCTATACATTAAAGTTCTGTTCAATCAAGTTGCTCCTGATTATTTGGAAGGGCTTGCTTGAACTCCCAGGCAAGGGAGGTCCTATTCCAGAAGTAGTCCGTGACATGGCAAGAATAGCAGCTCTACTTCACCGCGCTGCCGATCTTAATCACGTTCCTGCGATGAAAGAGATCGAATTTCTTTTGCCCAAACCAGCATTGGGCATCGGCGAAATTCGTCCAGCTCAATGGGTTAGTTTAGTGCAATCTGCTTGGGCGGCCATTGCCAATTTGAGTCCTGGTCAAGTAAATGTGCAGTTCTTGAACGTGCTCTCAGCGTGGCCTCTGTTCGGCAGTATTTTCTTTGCTGTGAAACGTATTTGGGCCGAGGAGGGACCACATGTTGAAGACAGCAATCCAATGTGGTGTGATTTGATCTTGGCCCTCAATATACGAGGTGTGCTATTCTTTGATCCAAATACAGATGAAACGCTACAACACTGGCCATTCATGGAGGTCATATCAACAAAAAAGATTAGTGGTGATGGATTGGCTGTGACAGTTCCGATGGCTGATTTTCAACTAAACTTTCGCGTTGTTTTGGGAAAAGCTCATTTGCGATGTTTTCTAGCAACCTCGGGTTTGTATGGTTCCTCATTACGACCTTGTACGCCATACCCCAAGGGTTTTGCTCAGCCTCGTTACACAGTTCATTAAAACTCCTTCGTTGTCATCTTTGAATTGCGGTTTCGACTGAAATTAGGGAGCAGTCTATCTTTGTCTATGACTTTAGGGTATTCGCAGACCTTAAACGATCGCATCCATTTGCATTCGAGAACAGTATGCATTCAGTGGAATGAAGTCCCTAAAAAACTGTGTGCCCTACAGCCTTTACATTCTTTTCGAAGTTTCTAGTTTGGTCTACAATCTTGTATTTTTTTGTTTGGAAATGAAAACCTCTGTCTACCACTTTGTTAAGAGTCCTTTTCGACAGCACACAAGTCACCTATCAAATCGCCACCCTCGTTTAAGTAAATAATCGACCGGAAAGCATACACATGTATCTCCCCTAATCTTGCTCTAATCCCATTAAGATAAAGTCATACAGCCAATGGTCTCTTTCTCTAATTAATATCGCCCCCATATGATGTGCCATCAAATCCTTAGATGTGCGTACCACTTTAATGCACGATGTCGTCATAATTATTCGCTTCCCTACCTTAGAGCACACACACACTTATGCGGAGTGCGTCGCATGACACATTGAGCAACTCTTGACGGCGCACCCCTGTCGGCAATTGCATATTTGTGCTGTTTTATACCGTGTCGCGTCGCCAACAACAACCACTGCCATGGTGGTTATATGCATGTCCTTCCGTCGTTTCCCTTCATTTGCAACTCTTCTCACACGCGGAACACGTGCATACATTCCCACCAAAAACCTCTTAAGATACCATATAAGCGAGCTATTTACCTGTCGCGAAGGAATGACAGGTCCTGCCCCGTCTATTGACATCTCAGCAAAAAAAAAAAAAAAAATAGAGAAACGATTTGAGTTCCTTTTTATGGTGTTAAATAACACACGACCATCAAAAGGACCAGGTAACTACGTGTTAAGTGCGCTAGACCGGCCCGGGTAGGTATGCATGCTTTCGTGTCATTAAAAATGTATCATTGCACACTTTTGGCCCCTCCTGTGTCACACAGGAATCTGGCTGACGCGACGATAAGGAAGTGGCGTTCGTTTCAAGTCATGCAGCAGAGCAGTGTTCATTCGCCGGGCAATGCAGGACCGGTCTCGGTGTCGAAAAGTGCAAAAGCTTGTAGGTGATTTAATATTTGATTGATTGAGGATGTATGTGTGCGTGTAGGTTTGTGTTTGGATGGATGGAAAACCTACAAATTTCAATCGGCAAGGCAAGGGGAGTGGTCGTTTAATGTGCTTTTCCATGGTTGTGGTGGAAATTTACATATAAAATGGTTTGGGCAGTTGCCATGGTGCTTAACCTAATTTACTTATGGTTCGCTGTAGCAGACGGATCAATCAATCACCACCGGAGCACAGCGGAAGTGGGGCAGCATTGCGCACATGGGTGCTGATTTATTAATCATTTAATTTATAGACTACATACATGTGGGTAAATGGGGAATTACCATTTTTTTATTAGAGTGTCGTTATACGCTAGGCGTTAATTTGATTTAACTGCTGTCACATACTCGTATATTAGGTTCTTCGTTAGTGGACTGTTATACTAACCCATAAATGTTCAGTGAAAGTGAGTTGAGTGAATCTGCACGTCCATCGAAAGTTGTTTCACTTTTGATTCCGTGGTTAGGGTGTAGGGTTGATCGTTTAGGATGAAAGTTAGTCCTGGTTTCATCAGGAAAGAGTTGTAAGTATTGACTATTTGCCACGCCCCGTTATGGTTACGGAGAAGGTGTGACTATTTAGAGAAGATTTCTTTTGTGCATTTAACCAGGCATCACCATAATACTTGACATTACTTAGAGCATTTTTGCTACGTTCGTAGTCTGAAAACAAAACTTATCAAAATTTTGGATAAGTTCTTGTTTCCCGAAAGTAGACCTCAAAGTGATGAGCAGCTCAGTATAAGTGAGCAGTGTACTATAAGAGAGAAGGAATCTGTGAGATAAAAGGTTTTATTTTAATTTTCATTTTGAAATTTTTCCGTTGAGTGTACTTATCAGTAGAATTGATAAGTAGGCCGGTTTTGATTACCCGATAGTTAAATCGCATAGTTGAGATAATTTTTTGAATAAATAAATGCAAAGCTGTGCAAGAGAGGTTAAACGGATCTGGTTTCGATTCTGTACATTGTCATTGCTCACCGGATTCTATGAACTACAGTCTATAAGTGTTTTAAGCTGACTTTGTCGATTTCTGACCCCAAAGATCGCCTCGTTGAGGTGTCTTTTTTAAAGTCGTTTCTACTTGCAGCAAACACTATCTCGGCGTATGATTATCTACATTTCTTCAGGTAGTAGTGCAGGATTCGTTGAACTATGAATTTAGAGCGGAACACAGAACAATGTTAAGCTCATTTAACTCCAGCTGTTGGATAATTTAGCAAAGAGGATCAGTTTTGCCGTGACTGCGAAGGTGATTCTAGACAGATTCATTTAGTGTCGGCACTACCCCATAAGCCTACGTGTAGGTATTATATCTCTTCTCTGCTATTTTTACTGCTTGGTAGGTAGAAAGGGTGGCTGCAGAAACAGTCAGCACTGGATCCACTGTGAATCCCTGTTGGGAATAACCAAAAAAAAAAACGAACCAACCCGATATTGTTATAAATTTCAGAATGGCTAGTGGTGACTTTACTAACAGGTCGCGCAGGTCATTAAAGAGGTAATAATCCCCGTGAAGAGCGCTAAGTTGGGTCTGTCAAGCGCTAAAATTTGCTAAATCCTGCCTTAGTTTTGGCATTGTCATGTTTCGTTCAAAAATTTCTGGAGGCACAATAAGATAAGAGTGCACTCCATCTCTCATTAGCTAGTCTCGCGAAGGCTTGCTCTATATTCAATTTAACAAGAGCTGGAGGCGATAGAACAGAGGTAACGACCATTGTCAGGTCCACCCCAGTCCGCCCGTTCTTTTTCCTAAATGCGCGTTCTGTGTCCTGGAACCCAAAGGAGTGTAACTTTGTGGTTTGCTGTGAGTGGTGTTAGTTCTTCACGGCATCGTTTCACAAGTTTTTATTTGACGAGAGTGGATGAGATGGGCTTTATAGCGGCTTGATTGACGATGTATATGTCGATCCTCTTTCTTGAGTACAGTTTCGTGGATAGTTGTCGTGCCGCTTCCATGATTGCTTATACTTCCGCTTGGAACACACTGCCGTGGTTTTGAAGTCTCAAAGAACGAGCAATTTCGGGTTCCGATGAATATATGCCAGAGGCTACTCCTTCGTCAGTTTTCGACCTGTCAGTGTTTTACTGCTTCTTCTTCTAACCAAAGACCGGGGTAGTCATTGGATAGGCAACCTGATATCTGCCAGACGCTGCTGCTATTGAGATTAAACAGTGTCACTGGTAGGTTCTAACTGCTGTGGTTTGAAGGAAAAGCTTCTTGAATGAAGTCGATGTCGAAGTCTCTTTCGTAGATTTAGTTTCATCTGCACCAGTTTGAGCACGTTGGTTTTCTGGCAGACCAACTTCTTAAGAGTTCATAGTATATTATCAGAAGGAGTGGCGCGGTTTCAGACGATTGAGAGGGAGTTGAATCTCCCGTCTATTTTCCTGAGGCCATAGTGGATTGTGTGGTTCTTAGCCAGTAGGGAAGAAAGAGTCTCAGAGATAAAGGTGGTTTTCATTTCCTTTGGGATTCTGGTTGTGAAATTTGTTTGAAACTGAATGGCTTCCAGGCTAGCTTCCACTTTATGACCGGGAAATCGAAGTGCTTGTGGTTAATCATTTTCAGAACCATTCGCCTCAAGAGAAATCCAGATACTGGCTCCATAGCAGTGAGGAATCTGAGTTTAATGGACAGCTATGAGTTCGACACCTGTGAAGATTTTACTAGTGCTGTTAAGTTTTTGAAAAAAATCATCACAATTCTTGAAAGTGAGTCAAGAGTAGGTTGGTTATCTTTCATACATAAGTCACCATATCACGGTTTGAAATGAGTGGCGGTTGCCACTGTATAGCTTCCGTTCTCTGCTCTGCTAGTTCCAGATACGTGTGATAGCCATTTCTGCGCGATCTTAATAGACTCATTACTATCGTGGTTTGTGATTTTGCTAATTCTTCTCGTTCTATGTCTTCTGCAAAGCCAATTATATGTGAGGGCCAACTTAAGAATTACATCAAACATTCTACAATATTGTTCACACAATAGGGGAGCTAATACGGAGCCTTGGGGAATACCACCTGTAGTCTTGTATTGGTTCGCTCCGTCTTCAGTTTTGAAGATGTGAGTAAGTCGGTAACCTTTGATTTGGTTGTAGTCTTCTGTTATTCTTTTACTCGCTCCAATTTGAGACGTAGACCATTCCGAAGGGCTTGTATGAATTTAGACTGCGAACCAGCGCCATTTTCGTCTACCTTCCACAAGTTCATATTACAATGTTGATGAGGAAAAGTCTACCCTTAATGAAATACAGAACTTCGAATAGGGATCGAGATAGGACTAAATTTCTTCCCATGACATCTAGGTCCTTGAAGTATAAACTCACAACGGACAGGGACAGTTTTCCATCGTATCCTCACTTTTGAAATAAGACTCACAAATAGGATCCACAATGATTCTTATGTTGGTTTGGAGACGGAATCTTGCAGGGATTTTACAACGCCCTTTCTCAGAAGTTGTTCCGGAAGAGTTCAAACTAGGTCCCTCGTTATGTTTACGACACTATTTAAGAATCGATTCAGTACTAGATTCTGGCTAAGCTGCCACTAAATATTATCTGTCCGGGACTTAAAGTAGTAGTTTGCCTTTCTTATGAAATCACCAGTATTCTCGTTCTTCATGGAGACACTGGAGACATTCATTACTACTTTTGGAGCTATGGTAAAACTTTGACCACGATTCACATTCGCCGAAGTCAGTCCTAGTTGCTTTTAAATTTGCGGAGCAACCAAATAAATACGAGAGTTAGAGCTTAGCGTTTTCCTACTTTAGAATATTCGATGACCAACGTATGGCTGTCAGTATGCTTCTTCAATGCCTCCTTGCTGAATGTTGAACAGTGTAAACGTGTGTATTTAAGTACCATCCTCTTAGGGTTCTGTGCAATTCGTCCAGGTGGGCGTGTTACGAACTGTGTCATACCTCGAGGCCTTTTAAGTCTTTCTGCTATCTCTAGATGAGGTTCCTAGTATCCTGAGTTTTGATGTTGGCTTCATCTTTGGCTTTGTCAGACTATAGCAATAAAGCTTCTGTAAAAAGCTTCCAAAAATTGCTAACCTTGGTGTTACAGGCCTTTAGTAAAGATAGATGTATTTGCACCTAAAACTCGAAGATATTGTCCTTGATAGGGTAATTAAAAAATATTGTTGAATATTGAATATTGGATTTTGTAGATTTCCCGAACGGGCGATCACTACAGGACACAAGAAAATGGGTGTCAAGGGCGATGGAATTCTCTTCATCTTCTGCATATGTCCCAAAACTTTGACTTCAAATCGGTCACGTTTTCGTTTCGTATCAGTACAACCTTTTATCAGACCTAATAAGGCCGGGTGTCTAATTAACAAGGTTGGCATGTAATAAGTCTGCGGTTGAACTGGCTAGGGCCGAGTCATTCTGTGGACCAGAGCGTGGCATTAACTTGTTAAAATGCTTATTTGGGCTTTCATACAAAGATTAAACTGTTTGCAGAGACATCGACCTCCTAGCTCAATTTTCGTGAATGTTCCGCATTACATACTGTTACAAAAGCCAGGGGGTCGATGCTGTGCTGACCTGAGGATTAGAATGGAAACGATTAAAAGATCTGGTTCTGGTTCATGAGAGGTTTTTAAATAAATTTTTTTTTTTTTTTTTTACAACTTAACTCATCAAACTCTGAGCAAAAAATGTTTGACTCGCTGTCAACACTCTGGAAATTGTCATCTGTCCATTATCTTTGCCAAACCGCTCAGGAACATTTACTGATCACTTGTCTAGGCGGCGTATCTTTTGTATTGGGAGAGTTCAATAATTGTCTTATAAAGACATAATCACTTTCATAATTCTTCAAGGTTTCCGATTAGATCTTTCAAGTTGCAGCTCAGCATCACCGATTTTAGGAATATCCTCATGCTCTGTCATGCTGTCCTCCAGTGTTGAACAGCACAGATTTTATCTTTTGGTGAAGCCCGACTGATCACAACCACTCACTCCACAAAAACACAAAAAATAGTCAATTATAATTGAAGAACGGTATTACACATTATGTTTAACAAGATGGGCCCTAGCTCCTATCCTTGTGGAACCTCATCAGATATGCGGTATTCTTGTACCCATTTGAATCAATTCAATACAAATTTGAATAAGAACCTTAGGAACATACTTGTCCTAAAGGAATATAACTATATGTGGCCCTAATGTGTAAAATTGAAATCGTTTTTGAAGAAGGGGTCTTCATTTGTTGGTATCACATCACAGTTTTACCCTGGATTGGTTCTAGTTGGCTGTTACCTTCTTGGTGTACCATCTAATTCAACTCCCCAGGCTGTTGACATACTTCGAGGAGCAATGGACCGCATATTTCCCGAAAACTGCTGTGAGTGCTAATTTACTGCAGTTCATATTGGGATTTGTATCTTTGGCTTTGAAATTTCATCTTTTCGCCATTATACCAGTGTTCCACATGTTCCGTAGATGCTTAACATCCTGATTGGAATGTTTGCTTATGGTGTATAGCAGTTTTGTAATGATGAGCAGGAAATTGTCCTTTTCATTGCCAGTAGAACGTCATTCTCTGACTCTGATTCGTTGGACAGATACCAGCAGTACATTCGATAGCCAAATTTTCTGATTTCCAGCCATCTGATTCTTAAATACCAAATACCTTCCAAAGATTTCTTCACTCGTTTTCGTCTTTCTATTGTTCTTGTCGTTTTACATAATTACCTTCCCATTATGCCTAACGATCAAAAAGTCAGTCTTGTCATCATGTTCCCCGCCCTACCCTCCCTATCCAGTGGGGCCTAAAGGAAATTTTAAAATTCCAAACGCATCGTCGAATCACGTGCGTGCACGTTTTACACACTTTCAATTCAATCCACAAGCGGATACGTGTACAAATATGGCCTCCATCCGAGCCGAACATGTGTTTTGAGTTTCCGCTAACAAATTTTCAAGTGACAAAATCATTTTTTGTTTTATTGATCCCCATCAGGGCAGTGCCCAATCGACACAGAGACAGATTTAAATGCAAATGGGCTCTCGTCAATAATCCATTACCAGCACGCCCGAATCCCAAACAAATGACCCAGCGTTAATCACTCGTTGGCCGTGATTGGGATTCCAGACATACGCGCCGCAAAGAAGGAGCCACCCGACCGACCGAACGACCGCCCGTCCGACCACAAAACCTGCGAGACTAATCGTCCTCAATCGTGGTTGTTATAATTAACTGGTCACCCGCAAAATGGCAAAGGCATTGTCTGAATGGGGAATTTCGATGGTTCTACGACAAATTGTCGTCGTCTCTGGTGTGTAGAGCACTTGTCATTCCGATATCAAGATTAACCTAGAAATCTAATTACGGGACAAACTCATAAAACTGGGGAGCAGTGGGTAATGTTATGTGGATATGCGTGCGTTCCAGGGCACGTACATAAATCCATTTGCACCCCATGGAGGAGGGTTGAGTCGGTCTCTCATAACCCGCCCCCGGGCGAAGCGAAGTAAAAAGGAACAGCAATCATTAAGTAAAACCGACAGCCCTTAACTCTTAACGAACGGCGCCGTCTCGGGGCGAAAGCTACATGTTGTACATGTTGAAACGCTACACCCCACACTGGAGGAGTCGTATAAATTCCCCTCTAGAGTAATGGGTGGAACGTCGAGATAGTTAGCAGTTGTGTGTAAGGATATTTTGTGAATAGTTTTGCTCGGGAAGTAAGTCCTCGGACTATGATGACTGTTGTGCTGGGGTCGCTCGCTCTCCTTGTATGTTAGAAGTTTCCTTAGATTACTTCCTGCAAAAGGAGGAATATGGAAATTGGTTTTAATTGGAAAAGTAGCATTTGCGTTTTTATTTGTATGCGGCCGGCGGCGGCGGTGGAGGAATGGGTATTATAAAGTTTTGGGTTTTGACCTGCTGATGACTTTTCGAATGAGATGGTCTGTGGAGCAAGAAAGGATATGCTTTGAAATATTTTTAATTTAGAAAAATCTACTGCTAGTTGTTTATGGGTGAATCAAATGAACTTTCTACTTGTTTTGACATTAATTGGAATTCATCATATCCTTGCCAATCCTTGCGCAATTGAGCAAGTCCGGGTTAAGCAAAAGACGAGCATTTAAACATGGATTTAAAGATTTGCTTAATGGAAGCATCTGATGAAGAGATGCTCTCTATCGTGTTCGCACTCTGTATCGATCATCTCAGGGTCAATGCCTTCCTTTTGCAATTCCCATCATCAGTCACAAAACAGTAGCTTCTTTGTATGAAGCCATCTCTTCGGACTCCTTAGATTTGCGTGGTTCCTAATCAATGACTTTACTAGTTTCAGCCAATTTCTATCCCTTGTTGATTTCTTTAGGCGTTGTAGTATCCATGTTCAGCTCCTTTTGTGAACAAACATCGTCACCAGATAGAATCATTTAATCAGAAGGCTGCGTAAACGTCAAGAAGGACCTATGGAGGTCACAGTACCCGCTTTTGCTCCACAAGGGCTCTCAGCAAAGGGGCACGCATCAGATACAGTCACGACTCCTTCAATATGGGAAAGGTACAAAGTCCGCTTTGAGTTTGAAAAATAGTACGCATTTCAAGAAGTTCGAGAAGTTAGTCAAAAGTGTCAGAGATCGGGCTACAAGGGTCTTCGGAAACGAACGATGTACTTAGTCCTGCATTAACACCTGAAATAAGAGTATCCGTAATGGTTGCACTTTCGGTTTCGTGACTACTAGAGTATTTAAAGGTTTTGATGACATACTGCTCTGTTAAGTTCCATATTCTCATTGGGAACCTTTGCAGAACTTGATTCTACCCGACTCGTCAAGGCAACGGGAAAGGCCTTTAAAAAAAAAAAAAAGAAAATCCAAATCCCAGATTAGAGGAGTTTCTAACGAGTCCGTTGTACTACCAGATAGAAAACCTTATTTTGGAATGCCCAGAGAAGCTTATATTTAGTTTTTTTCTCATTTTGGGCTTGACCTTCCCAAATAAAAAAAAAAAAAAGAAAATCCAAATCCCAGATTAGAGGAGTTTCTAACGAGTCCGTTGTACTACCAGATAGAAAACCTTATTTTGGAATGCCCAGAGAAGCTTATATTTAGTTTTTTTCTCATTTTGGGCTTGACCTTCCCCAAACTAAGGTCACAAGGAAAGAGACTACCAACTTCACCATCGCCACCTCTCTTCTGCTCACATTCGTCCTACCATCAATCGATATAAAACTTTCTGGATAATCAAAAAGTTACAAATTTGTTCAACCCCCTGTCCAGTGATGTTAAATTAAGCGTTAAAGGATCAAGGCTTTTGTTTTGTGAGCTATTTGGAGTATCTGTAAAATCCCATTGAAGGTAGACAGATAGTAGTCATAATCTATTCCTCATATCTTAGATTGTACTCTTTCAGGTTTTCAGCTGCCCGAATAACATCAGTGATGACCAGAAATAGTAGTGGTGAAAGTATGGAACCCTGTCGTATCCCTTTTTTGACTTCAAAGTGTTTTAAGACCTCACTGTTGAATTTGATTGGAGTAGTTACATTCTTGTAGGTTAAAGCCACTTGTATAAGGAGAGTCTTATTTAATTCGACGCATTGGATGCATATATTGACAATTGTGGTGACTTCTTTTTATAAAGAGTGGGGAACTGTACTTGAGACTTTTTTTAAACGATGTTGCGGAGTGGTAGACATTGATTTGCCCGACGAAGGACTTTGACCTTATTAAAATCTTTTGTGCTCTCCCCCTGAGAAGGTGTTAGGATTGTTTGAGTTGATAAGAAAAATACGTCGGATGGCGAAGTAAAACCTCCCTGAACGTTCTTGAATCTGATTCGAGCAATGGCGGGACATTAACGACATAAGGTGTCCTCAAGGCACAGTCTAGAGACGTCCGGTTTACTGATTCAAGAACGGCTGTTTCATACCAGCTTAGGCTCACTGACAAAGGACTTGATAGCAATAGGGGCTGCTTGGGTATCTGATAAAATGTTTACGTCTATGCAGTACCATAAATCTCTGCTTTGAAAATAGAAGGTCCTAATAGTGCAGATATAGGAGCTGAGGTTTTAGGACGCTTGCAGCCTTAGTCTTTACAACACTTATGTATGGTTGAGAGTTTTAAAAACACTTCCAGCGCAGCGGTCGGACAGGTATGCATTACATTCACTCGTAATACCTACACATGCCTGTCTTTCCACCTTTTGAAGAGCGGACTAGCTGTGGACTAGCATTTTCCAAAATTGATTTATAAAAGGGTTTCGTAAGTTGTTCGCGAACTCGTCAGAACGTTGTCATATTTCTTAATCTGTTGAAATGACGGTCACTGTACGGGATAAGGCTTTTGCTCTCCTTAACTATTTATCTTTATATAGTTGTGCCAAAAATACTTTGGTGATAAAAATCAGGAACAATAGTGGTGAAAGCATACAACCCTGATGTACCCCACTTCGAGCTTTGAAGTTCTCTGCCATTTTGTGGGCGCCGTGGCTTAAGTGGCTAGTGCGTTGGATTACGGAAAGAGCAGTTCAAGGTTCAATCCCCAGACAACACATTAAATTTCTTTCACGGTCCCATCACGATGACAACGTCGCCCGCATAGTCTAAGATTTCTATTATTTTTTCTGTAAAGCTTTTCAACTCTTTGATCTGCTAAGAGCAAGCAGACAAAGTAGAGGTGAAACTAGGATTCCCTGCGGTGTTCTTGTATTTAGGCATTTTCCACACACGACCGGAGTCTTCCCGAGCTTCCAGAGAATTTTCTGTAACTCTTTGACCTCGTTTGGCTGGCAAGCTGGTAGTATTCTTTTCTTCATATTGAGGACTTTCTGTTCTGGAGTGGCTGGTATCCTAGAGGGATACCTATTAGCATGGTGCGGTATTAACTTCTTAATTCAAAAGGTAAGCTAGCACTTTCTTTTAATAAGTAGACGAGCTCTAGAGTGTGCCACTATCAAGCAGTGTGTATCTAGTTTGTGCTCGATTTGGATGACAATGATCATTTATAGAAAGCCAAGTTGTTGCGCCGATACGATATGAAGTCTATTAGTCGAAAGGCAGTATCGTCGTCATCTCATCGAATGTGTCTTCCTTGTCAATTTTGGGATTTACATAAATCGTTGAGTATGGTTTTAGTATAGCACCCAGAACAAGGTCCGTAGACTCCAAGAGGGCATAGAGTTCCAAATTGATGGGCTCCTCTTCTTGATCGGTAGAGGCATGTGCACATATTAAGCAATATGTAGTTGAATCAGGGAAGCAGATCATCGCCAGTCGACGTTTTACTTACTTACTTTCATATGCGGCGCGACCTGGGCCTCAACAAGCAAGTCTTTCAGGATCGTCAGCCAGTTGCTTCCAATTACGTACACTAAGTTTATTGAGGTCCCATTCCACTTGTGGACGCTATCTTAGGTGAGGTTTTCGTTTACTATATCGTCCTCTCAGGGTGGATTTAAAGACTCCCGACCCGGAAGGTTGTTCTCCATCTGATCTACATACATGGGTCCCAACCATCTTAGTCGCTGTATTCGAACTCTTCTGACTAGGTTGATGTCACTATATTCCTCGTGCAGCTCATGAGCTTAAAGTTGAGGCTGCTACCAGTCTGTTAATGCCAAAACGGGAGTAGGTATTGCATTTGCAGCATCCACATTTGAAGTCGATTCCATCGCGTATACGACTGTTACGACGCATTATAACTTTCGCTGTATCTCTAGTGCCTCCTAGGATTAGTGAGTCCTTGGTAGATTAGCTGCCAGATCTACTCTGTTGATCGCGTCATTTGGAGATGTATGTATGTATGTACACTGTGGACATTTGAGCAGTAGAAGCACCCACAGCACTCGTATCCGACTGAGTAGTGTCTGCACGCTCGACTTTTTGGAATGTCCTGCATTCTCTGGTCGGTTCAGCCCCACTTTTCCTAGGTTTCTTGATACGTTCTATCGCTTTCAGTTCATTTTCTCAACTTCGACTTGGGGAAATCGGCCATTGTAACGCGATGTAGCGCTTATTTTCGATTAAAATTTATTTATACACTCACAACACCCACACGAGATTTTTCGATTAAATATAACCACACTCTCGGACGAGTAGAATAGGTTCATTTACCGAACTAATACCATTTACTGCATCTACAATAAATCGGGCAACGCGTGTAATCAAAGCGCCTTCTTGTATCCCACTATGCATCCGAGATTGACCTTCAAATATCCGTGTGCTTCCCCCAGCCCTGCGCGAGACATCTCACCCAACTAACATACCAAGATGCGCAGGGATAGATATCCCCCATACATTGATACCTAAATGAACGAAATCCATCTTAAACTTTCTGTCCTACGAAGGCTTCAAACTTCTCCGAATTTCGTTACATCAACTTTTCGTATAAGTCCTTATTATGATACTTTAAAACTATAATTACTTGGTGTATGTTCTTCTCCGGCATAGTGTTGTCCTGTGTTTTTATGTTTTGAATACCTTCGTACTATGTCTGTGTCCTTTGGCACTGTCATTTTGTTTTTTTGCTACGGAAGCAGACGACCAGAAAACTTTCAACTTCCTCTCCAAAAACACGAGTTGTTCGTACTTTGTAAACCCTTGCCAAGTTTTTACTCCTCCTGATGGACTTTTTTTTTTGCTTCTGCCAAAAAAAAGGCAAAAAAAAACATTCAACTCCAAACAACCACTTGAAATTAGTCATCGAGAGTTTTGAGTTACTCAATCCTCGAGCAGCCACCCGTTGTGTCGCCTCATTCATAAGTAGTCACGTTCATGTGGCCAATATGCTTTGCTTTTATGCGGTGTGTATCATCATCCCTATCGCAGGAATCACATGAACGCGGAGGTAGTATAGTATCTGGGAAATCTTTATCCTCATTTGTGTGTGTTTGCATATTATTCGTGGTCCCGTATCCGTCTTCGACGACACAAAATATCTGTGCGTAAATAATATGCCTTTAACCCTCCAAAAAGAATGCCGGGTATGGGACGTGACCGTAATAACTTAAGGCAGAGCGCGACCATTATTCCGTTGACTTCGTCATCATGCTTGAGTCGTCTTTGTATTCATCCTCCTTACTCGTCGTCGTCGTCGTCGTCGTAGTTGTAGTCATCGTCATCATCATTGTCAGAAGCAGTGCGTGTATATAATTCGTTTGAGGAAATTAAAGTCACAGATGCAAAAGCAAATGATAAATGGCGGTGGAGTGGTGGTAGCTTGAAAGAAAAAAAAAAAGAAACTTCCATGTGAACGTAAATAAGCAATAAAGTGGGGTTGCCCCAGAAACAATCTCCGGCACAATTGTGCCACGTGAAGGAACCAGAAAAATCCCAGTAGATACACTTTATCCGTAACACGCCAATCCTCTGCAAACTCATTCGTCTGCAATTTGTTTTATTCAGTATCTGTGTATGCGCGTCGTATCTCGAAGACAAAACAAATGCAAAAAAAGAACGAATCGAATAATGATTGAACTCCAAGGAGACAACAAGGATGATAGCACTTCTTCAGTCCTTAAGTGGTCGCCTGGGGGGTTGGGAGAAGGAAAAAAAAAAAAAAAACACAACGGAAGTAGGATGTTCTCCCATCCCCCATCTGACTGATGTTTGTTTTTCCATCTAAACTGTGTGAGGAAGCCTCGTAACGCAATCAATCGTTTCAGGGATGATGGGTCAGATACGAGTGCGGGTGATGCAGCTTTTTGTCGCCTACTGGTCCTTGAACTTTGAGTATATAAAACGCCTGTCAGAGTTATTGGCGACTAGATACAAAAAACAAAAGGTTGTGTACTAATCTGTATAGTTTTGAAAGTCATAAATTTTAGCAAAAGACCCTAAAACCCCGTGACATCACACTGACCTTCTATAGAAAAGGTCAAGGGTATTGTAATAAAAAAAAAAAAACGGAGAGAAGAATAAAACGAAACAAACAAACAAACACAAATAATTCAAATAAACTCATGTAGCCGCACGCAATTGAATCGGACAGTTAATCATTTGTTGGTTCAGATTAGACGCGCTACGCGAAGGGTGACGGAATTGTTTGACTAAGACCGTCCACTTCTCATCCGTTTCTCTCTAGTCGATTCGAACACGCAATGTAATTAAAGTCATATTTGTTGTTAGCTATAAATTGATATCTCGTAATTGGTGGGTGAAATTGAATTATCGCAAAATATAGTGAGGTTACTGCAGCGGGTGGGAAATGGGTGGCAGACAACTATCGAGCTCGTGTCTCCTTGAAGTGTTCAATTATTATTATTATTATTTTGTCATGAATTCGTGACTGACTTTTGGATAAATAGTGAGCACTTTCTAATGTCCCATGTACGACGAGTTCCATATGAGTCAGCTCTTCCGAATATATCCATAAATCGGTCGACTCGACTATTGCATCTGCAATAAAGTCTCTTAAGGATCCTTGGGACTCATGGTCATGGCAAACTTCTGCTGTTAAATTAAAGTACTCCACTCAGGATTTCCTACAGCAAACCTAGTGTTGTTCAGAGCGTATTAAGCCTTTTGGTAAGAGGACCTCATTCAAGGGGCATATTCAGAAAAAGATTCTTCTTCTGAACATGTCTCTCTAAGCTTCAGACTTCTCCACACTTATAGTATCAAGGGCTGGAAATTATGACTCTTTCTACTCAGTATTAAGTATATGGTTAGACGTCCAACTATTGTATATAACCACATCACAATTGGTTGTATATAACCACATCCATCCTCAGTTATCCTCGGTAGCCATCTATAGAAAGGTCAGTATCCTAAAAAAAATCCTCTTATATCGAGTAAATTCAATGCGTATGTACCAGGCCAGTGACACTTTGCACAACTAGTATCTATTTCAATAAAATCGGTTCCTAACTCCAGAAAATATCTTCCAAGCCGAAACTCTAGCCATTGCGAAGGAATCTCGAGAACTATCTCTGTTCTATCTATCTGTACAAGGTATCTACATTTGAATAAATAACCAAGGAGGATTTAAAGGCATTTCATCCAAAGTACTTTGTCAGTTCAAGGCTAGTTCAAAGCAGTTCAAGTGATGTTTAGTCAAACTAAAGAGACTCACTGTAAGCCACAGTTTATTACTTTGCTTGTTACCGGGATATGGGAGTATGGGAGTCAAGAGTTGTCCGTCGAGTTAGCAAGATAGAGCTTAGAAGTAGATCCATGAAAGCCCTGAATTTTAAAAAACCTAGAGAGCACTTCTTTCGTGACAACAAAAACACCCTGGACACTATATACAGTACCTGAATACCACCAAAAATTGTTAGGCTCAGTGGGTTATACCTAACCCCTCTGTTGGCAGTCGCCTAAGGAAAGTTATAGTAATTGTAATAGTCTATGGAGATGTGAACAGAGCCTGGAGACGTGGATGGCTTCGTGAGTTCTCTAAGTGAATTCGTAATCCCAGGTGAAATCAGTCTTTAGACAGTATTTCTTCCTGGCCATTGAAACATTTCAAGCTTAGCTCGAAATGGTTCCCAAAGGTGGACTACTCAACAGAATTAAATTGTACTTAACCTGTTGAGTGTTACCTAAACATTGAACTCTTCGCTTTTCCTCCATTAATACTGTACGGAACACAATACTGATGACTACAGAGAACAGAAAGTAAGCAACCCTGCCGTACTCCGCTTCGGGTTCTAATGTAGTTTGAAAACGGTTTGTATTTGTCTTGAGTGTTCTTGTTAAGAGATCCTGCATTTATGTTCTTATGTTTTCTCCCTCTTTTGCGTTAATCGAGCAGAGTGCCATATACTTAGACTTTTTACAATGTGTTCGAAAACTGGGCTATCTCTCAGGTTCTTGGTGATACTGCACACAGTCTTTGCTGGTGTTTTCAAGGCTTTCAGGTGTCTAGAAATAAATTTGTAAAGCGTTTGCTTTCTGTCAATTTGGTCGTTTTGCGAACTGTAAGCTGAGACCCAATTGAACTTCTGGTAGGAGTCTGACAGGAGCCGTGTCTAGTTATTCCAAATTAAGTGGGGATTGAGGTTTTTTTTTTCTGCCTGTACTTTTCTATCTGTAGGATGCACATTTAGGAGCTATTAGGAATGCTCGCTAAATACATGTACCATTCCATTTCCATACCATTTGTCTTGTACGCTTGCATATTCTTTCCATCGATCAAGCGTTTTCCTGCGTATAGTCCAAATCAATGCTCGCCAGGATGTTCGCAGGAGAGACTCGCGCCAATCATAATGTGATCAATCTGGTAGACGATTGATTAATGAGGTTTCCTTCACTATTGAGCTATAAGGATCGATACGATAGGTTAGGTTAGGTACGTGGGTAGGCGAGTGAAAGAATCATGAATGCCACACGCAGGTCAATACAGATCCATTGTGATACCCATAGGGAAGAGATGTCCTTGCCCATTGGTTAACCCTAGTACTACAAATATGGTTCCTATGAACTTGCAAACCATCCAGTTGAGTTGATTTAGTTCAAGATGTCATTGGCTGGTCTGCTGGATAATTCTTCTAGTTTACGGAAGATGTGTCGTCGGAGAAATTTAAATCTAAGTGTAAGTAATCCACGACTAGGTCTTCTTCTATTAGTCTTAGTTTTTTCATGTAGTACCGCAGAGTGATGTGCCCCTTGATGATAGAAGGAGAAAAGTGATTTCTTATCCTTTTGCATAATTCTGTCGGTTCTACTTTTATTTCGATAAAAGTCCATATACTTCATATGATGACACAAGCTTCTAGGGAAGGCCATCTGATGTTAGCCTCCATACGGGCCTTAATCCCTGCATCGAGCTTCATTGTGCAAGGCGGGATGAGAACCGAGGTATCGACCTGTTCTGATCTAGATTCTGAACCTCTTCTAGCCAATTCGTCGGTCTTCTCATTACCCGGTATATTTTCATGTCCAGAGACCCAGAAGAGGGCAACCTTTGCTTTAAGCTCTTCACGACACCACTTCACAAGCTCGGATTATATTTTGATAGCAGAAATCGCTTTTATTGCTGTCTGGCTGTCGACAAAAAAGATGATACATCCTCTTGTGGTATTGCCTTCAAAGCAGTCTCACGAACGGCTACTGTCACTACTAGGACCACCGCTTGGAAAACACTGCTATGATTCCGGAGGAGGACTGATTTGGATATTCCCAGTGGTTCAGAAAAGATACCCGAACCTATGCTTACATCCATCTTTGATCTCTATGTGAACACAGATGGTACGTGTAATGGTATGCTGACCGCTTTTCCATTTTTCTCTGCTCGGGTACGAGCTTGTGAAGGGTCTCTTAAAATCTTGGTACGCAGTCAGGTTATCCGAGGTGGGAATATTTCGTAGACCCATTGTATGTATTTTGTCTCCAACTATTTGACTGACTTATTCTTAGGGCACTTAAAGCTGCGAGGCTTGAGCGAAGATATCCAGCTGAAGTGGATTAAGGATAGCCTCCAGTCATGAAAGAGGTGTGGTTCTCATGGCATGGCGTCCGTAGCAAATGATCCAAATCAGTCAATTCCAACGGCGTTCTCAAGAATTGGGCATCGCTCAGACCACATTATGGCGTATTTTGCCATGATCACCGATTATTTTTGGTCCGAATTGGAAAATATGGACTTAGACGACATGTGGTTTCAACAGGCTTGTGGCACAGCCACACAGCACGCGTTACAATCGATTTATTGAAGAGTAAGTATGGTGAGCGTGTATTTCCGCTTGACTATTTTCTGTGGGGCTACGTTAAGTCATTGGTTTATGCCAACAAGCCGACGACGTTGGAAGAGGTCAGAGCCAACATTGAACGCGAAATAGCGAACGTTTCGGCCGAAATGTGTGGCCGAGTCGTTGAAAATTGGGTCCAACGAATCGACCGCTGCAAACGTGCCTGCGGTGGCCATATGAACGAAGTCGAGTTCCATTCACAAATGTTTTGATTAATCTTCAAAGTTTTTGAAATATCTCAAATGGTTTGCGTTTTATTTAAAAAAAAAGTTGTCAAGTCCTTATTGGAAAACCCTTTACAAGGCAATTTTTGTATTCTCGTGAGAGTCGCTAAGTTGATGGTCTTGCTGGCGGACTGCCACCATACAAGACAGGTCTTACTATAGCCCTATGCATCCATAGTGTGATATAATTTTGGGTTTTGTTCCCCAGATTTTCCCAAAGATTCTACTGTCTGTATAGAACGCAATAGTGGCTTTCTGGATTTCTTTCAGGCATCCAGTTCAGTTTTTCAAGTACGAGGCCTAGATATCTGGCGCTGTCCGAGATTCTAAGGCGCGTGCCCCCTATGGAAGGCAATGTAACCTCAGGAATTTTCCTTTTGTTAATAAATAATACCAGCTCGATCTTCTGGGGATTGATCGGTAGTCCACATTTTTTGGTCCAGGTGTCTAGGGTCCTCAGTGTACTTTTCAATTGTTCACTAAGCATAGCGAGGTATTTGTCCGTAGCCATCAATGTGTCTTCATTCGAATGAGCAATAGTCTTGACACCACTATACCTAGGTTGTAGAAGTACTTCATTTAGTGCAATGACCCATAGTAGTGGGAAGATTACTCCGATTTGGGAGGTATCTCTAGAGGCGTATGCTTCCAACTTCGTAGCCCCGTGCCTCGTTATAATGTGTCTTTCCGCAAGAATTTCCACAATTCAATTGGTCAGGGTATTGTGGATATTGAGATTTGTGAGTGTTCTACCCACCGCGTCCGTTCTGACATTGTAAATGCTCCTTCAATGTCTAAGAATGTAGCTAAAGTGTATTCTTCACCTTTCAAGGATTTTTCGATTGAGCTAACCACACAGTGCAGAGCTGTCTCGACACTTTTTCCGTTGGTGTAGGCATGTTGGGCCTTGGATATATCCTCAGGGCGTAGTTTACTGCGAATGTGAATGTCGGCTAGTTCTCACAGTATAAAGGAGGTAAGGCTAATTGGCCTGAAGTTTTTTGCGATGGAATGACCTGCTTTGCCGGCATTAACCTCTCTCCATATTCGTAGGATATCTCTTCGTATGAGACTACTAGTAAATAGTTCCTTGAGTACCGGCATAATCATGCTCACAGTAGCATGATTGGGATGATACCGTCCAGTCCTGGCGACTTGTAAGGGGAGAACGATCTAACTGGCCACTCGATTTTCTCTTCTGAGATCAAATCCACTGGTAATTCATATTCCGTGCTCGAACTTATTCTGCTGCTGTCGACAGATTGGGTTACAATTCCTTGGAATTGCGTACTTATCAATAACCTCAGTGAATCTGAGCAAGATTCAGACCAATTTCCGTTGGTATCTTTGAATGGTCCTATAGCCGTAGTTTGTCTGGAGAGGATCTTCCTAAATCTCGCAGATTCTTCTTGTTCTCTTAATGGCGTCGCAAAATCTCATTTTTGAACTTCCTCTGACTGGCTTTATACTGATCCCAGTCTATGTCTGTCTTAGTCCTCTTGGCCACATTAAGGATGTTTCTTGTTACTATCCTAATGTCTGCCAGCTCTTTACTCCGCCATGGAGGTGATTTTTTGTTCTTCCTTTTGGTCTCCGGATATGCTAGGTTGAAATCCTCTTTGAAGACAGTAGTGATTTCCTCGGCTTTGCTGTAGTTATCCGAGGGACTTTGCAAGTCACATTCTTGAAGGCGTCCCCAACTCTTACTCACTTCTTTACTGAAGACATCCCAATTAGCCTTCCTGGGATTTCTATATGGCTTAGGAAAATCACAGGTAGGTACTGTTTAAGAAAAATTCAATAATTTTATGATCAGAGTACGATTCGAACCGCAAAACTTTCCATTCTCTATGTTAAGAGTACTTATACTACTTGCTAGGGTTATGTCTATATCTTCTTACCTATTTCTAACCACGAAAGTAGGTTTGCTACCCCTTATATGTATGTAGCTACAATGATGTTATTTTTGATGACAAACTCAAATAAGGACACGCTGCGGGGGTTTGTATCGCTGCTTCCCCATTGTGTGTGGTGTGAATTTGCGTTGCATTCCAAGAGCAGATCCCATCCTTCTTGCTTAGCCTTTTTTTAATAAGGAGCAGGTGATTGTGGATGGCGGTCTGTCACTGAAGTCGTAAGGCATATAGACGGCTGATAAAATAAGTAGGCAAGGCCCCTTTCGCTCAAGCGCTACCACCATGGGATCCAACTTGCTGTAGGTAAACGGAAGATTTATGATATGATAGGTCCAGCAATATCTACGCTACGGGGTTTGTTGTCAAAAGATGCGTGCTGCTTTCTGTCGTTCCCTGTACATGCATTTCGATTCAGCACTAGTCAGTTAGCAACTTTTTGAATTAGCCATGAAATCTTTTCTGTCGACATAAAATTTTAGGACATGCGAGAAGGAAAAGATCCCGCTGAGTAGTCTACGTACTCTTGGCTGTGTGGTGATGTGTTTGTCAGTTTCAGTAGGTTTCAGTACGTTTCCTCAATTTTGTCTTGAGTAAATCGGATTGTAACTTTAAACTTGAAATTTGTTACATTCTTGATTAAATATCATAAACAGTAAGGAGTTACATAAATAGTAACGAGAAATAAGGTTTAGCAAGCGTATGCCGTTTATTTCATCTAAATCGGCAGTCCGTGTAACCACAATGCCTTCTTGAAGTACATGAAACTTTCAGTCCCACAATTTACACGATTCTCCTAAAACCCTGTTTGACACAGCTCCCATCCGGCATACCTAGTCTTGTAGTGTGGTTAATGTCCCATACGCTGATACTTAATTCAACAAAATCCATCAATAACTTCCTATCGTACGAGGGTTTAAAAATCCTCCCGAATTTCGTTACATCATCTATCGGCAGACCATAGCATATGATCTTGCCATTGGAAAACATCCTCTTTACGCTGAAATTTTGTCTACAATTAGGTCTAACGAATCTCCTGTTCAGTCCCCCATAAATGTTTCTGTAAATGCCAAGTTTTATGGTATGGACCAGGGTATGGTGGTTGAGATTTGGCACATGAAACCTCTGAAATTCGATCAAGCACCTGGGTCCCGTCCTGTCTTAAGTAACACTAGACGAATTTTTTTTCACCAGACCTCCCGTCCAAGAATATAGAACACTTTCTTACTTAGGTGGCGCTACAATTCGGGATGAATCTGGGCCTCAACCAACAAGCCTCTCCAATTAGCCCGCGGTCCTTTTCTAACTGCGCCAGTTGCGCACTCCAAGTGGGATGAGGTCCCCTTCTACATGTGCGTGCCACCTAAGGCGAGGTCTTCCTCTACTTCGTTGTCTATATCTAGAATATATAATAGCTAATAGAATATGGTCTCTCTCTTCATTCTCCTCCTAAACAATGGGGATGGAGAGTACCAAATTTGTTTTTCTATGTCCAAGAGGGACTCTTACCACCCTATACCGTCACCCTGCTTTTAAAATCGCCAAAAAAAATTATAGCATTCACCACATCGCATAAGTTTACCATAAAACAAAAAAAAAAAAGAAAATTTTGAAAACCAACCCCTTGTGACAAATAGTCTTCACCGAGAAAGACGTGTTTTGATTCCTCGACGAGAGAGAGGGTAATACCAGGACGATAAATCTTCTTTAGGTCATCGCTCAAAGCACACACTAGGGGATCAAATCAAAACACATAATTCGCATACATGAGTTATGTATCTGTTCTCGGTGAAAAAATAAAAACAAAAATCCTCCGCCCCTTTCCACCTTATTTGAACACAGCACTCTCATCCAGCACAGCACATCCATATGGCTTTTCTCAGTGAAGCCCGTCTTCATTGGTTATCTCTTTGTTTTAGCATTCAGTCGAATATGCAGGATATACAGTCCGTAAACAACCACCTTAAGTCACGTGTTATCGATTATTGCTTGCGAAAATCCTTGGAAAAGATTCTCCCCATACACATGGGGTGGGGTGAGTATTCTGTAACTGTATACCTTCCTTCCTGCAGGATGTTCGTCGACCCCAATTTTTTTTTGTTCGACTGCATTCAAGCAATGTTTTGTATCTACAAATGGGGGTTGGAATATCTTTTACTACACGCAGTGTATACATACATATGTATGTACATCCGAAGGAGAGGGAGTGAAATATCCTTTGTCTATGACTGCGATAACATAACTTTTACTTGCGAATATCCTGCAGGATATGCCCGCTTCAAGGGGGGGTGGGAATGGTTGTCGTTCCTTTTTCTTTTCACTTTCCCTTATATGTTTGAATTCCTTTATATGTGGTGTGTTCATGTTTAAGGGTGTACTTAAAGTATTTTTACCGCATTGATACATCAAGAGGACCGGGGATGATGGGGCTGGTGCCCGACTTGACTTGGCGTGTCGTGTCGTTACGTATAGTTTCGAGTAATCCCACTCGTAATGTGAATTTAATTGATTCTAAAATAAATAATAATTTTTGACGAGCACGGGCGGGGGGTTCTGTGTCTTAATTCGCGATAAGCCTTGTAATTGCTTGACTAATTATTATTTTAATTGACCTCGGCGATTTGTTGTGCCCATGTCATCACGACTACTTGTGTGTTTCTTCAATTGTTCTCGGTTCTCGGTATGTGAAACTATTGATGTGACAAATGATTGTACGCCGAACTATGGGGTCTGCCGGATGTCAATTATTGTCGGTGTGTTATTAGTCTGTCTATCTTGCAAGACAATGTATCTATTATAATTATTTGTTTATCGACCGTGTGTACATACTTATTTGATTGTAAACTTCGTGAATGAGCTGTGTATTCTAAATGTGTGTTATGACATTTAGAAAGGTACGTTTACATGGTAATCACTCCATTGAGAGCTCGAAAGGTCGGTTTTAATTTTGATTGTTTTATTATCACGTATATGTACGTGTTCGTGTTGGGGGTGGTTGTTTGTTTTTTTTTTTTTCCTTTTTTACATGTGCCACTGCAGGGTATAAAGTTTTATCGTGCCTAGGTAGGTACATATTAATAGAAACAATAGTTTCCTCATGTTTAACGTTTCTATTTCTACATTTGTGACTGAAAATAAACTCGGGTTCGTGATTCCGATTGGACTAGTTACGACGAACCTTTTACCAAGTGTTAGAAACAGAAACATCCGGTTCGTAATCGTAAGTTATGATCTAACTTTTGTTCAACATATGTACGAGTGTAGTTCATTTCTATTTTCGGATTGAAAAGGTGTTACTATTTTGGAAAGGCTGCGAGTACTTATTTTTATTCTAACCTAAGACTATTAGTTAGGAAGTATTCATCACACCTTAGGCTTGATTTAGGAATGCAACTTCTTTACTTTTCACATCTTTGTGTGATACCTGCCTCATCTATTTTCCTAAAAAGTTAAAATTTGATGTTCAATAAGGTAGAACCTACAATGGGCAACAAAAACATTCAAAAAATCTATTTGCTATGGTTTGTTGTATTCACTATTATGTGATCATATGATTGTTCCATAGTCTAGAGCAACTAAATCACCGAACCCATCAGCGTCAAGTGGACGGAATGTATGTAGTCCAGCTTCCATTTCAGCAAGGAATACGTCCGGTGTTAGGTCTCTCCCATAACTCAGCCCTCGGCATATCAGCTCGTTTTATGGAGAGATTCTGAGTGGGGAAATATCAAAACATACCGTCTGAATACAGTCACCTTTGGCACCGCCGTAGCGCCATATTTAGCGACTCGTACCCTTCAACAACTTGCTGCCGATGAAAGAGATGACTATCCAATTGCTTCAACCATCGCAAGCAAAAATTTCTACGTTGAGGACATTATTCATGGGGCATACTCAGAAGTAGAGGCCATGGAGATGCAATACCAACTCACTACAATGTTGAGACGTGGAGGTTTTCCATTACGAAAGTGGGCCAGTAACAGCGAGAAGCTACTAGCCGCAGTTACAGAAGAGGATAGAAGGGTACAGCTACCCCTCGTAGTGGCATCCGGGAAGGGATACATTTAAATTCAAAATCAGTCTTCAGGAATCAAAGAGGACTATAAAAAGAACAATCCTCTCAGACATTGCTAGGCTATACGATCCGATTGGATGTATCTCTCCGTGTGTCGTCCTTGGCAAGATTCTAATGCATGATATATGGAAAGAACATACAACTTGGGACGACGAACTCCCACCAAAAATGGTCTCCACCTGGCATTCCTTAAAAATGGAGCTTAAGGTGCTTAAAGACATCGAAATCCCTCGTTGGATTAATTTCACCAAGGAATCGCAGATCGAAATCCATGGTTTTTGTGATGCGTCCGAAAAGGCGTACGCGGCAGCCTTATACATATGTACGAGTTATTAATCAAAATACAACCCACATAAACCTTCTTGTATCAAAAACCAGGGTTGCACCGCTAAAAAATAAATCACTCGCACGCTTGGAGTTATGTGGAGGTGATGGTCTGATAAACTTGATGGCGTTACAGCTCGGGGTGAACCTAGGCCTCAACCAACAAGCCTCTCCAGTTAAAGCGAGGTCGTCTTCCTCTACTGCGTTGTTCCTCCGGGTTTGATTCGAAGACTCTGTGGGCCGGAGCACTGGTGTCCATTCGCTCTACATGTCCTAGCCATGCGCAATTTTTTTTACTAGATCGATTACTAGTTCGTCGTTGAATCTACTCCTCCAACACCCGTCAACGCAAACGGGACAGAATATTTTACGAAGAATCTTTCTCTCGAAGCAACAGAGGATATCTTCATTCGCTTTCACTAAAGTCCATTCTTCAGCGCCATAAAGAAGGACTGGGATGATCAAGGTCTTATATAGCGTCTCCAAAAGTCCATTAGAACAGGTCCATTGTGATACCACTATGGAAAATTGGATTACCAGCACCTGAGACCTATACATTGGAACTTCCCAGATGGGTCAGAAGGCAGGGCACCCATTTTCGGTGTAGACCCTTGCCGAAGATGTGTGGTTCGTTGTTTAAACCAGTTTGACCCGGTGACAAAGATCCTAATCTTGCCTAAGTCCAACCTGACTAGATCGATCAGATCTTCGAGGAAGTATTCACCTAAGGTTTTCCTTCTCAAAACCGATAGAGCAGGACAGGTGCACAGAAGATGTGTCATGGTTTCCTCCTCTTCCTCGTTTCTACAGTTTCTACAGAAATCGTTGAAGGAGGCACCAAGTCTTCTAGCATGTCTGCCTACCAGATAGTGTCCTGTGAGGACGCCAACTATCTTTCTAAGATGTATCCTATTGCTGGAAATAAGTATACTGGTTTTCCTACAATCCAGTTCTGGACAGATTTGTTTAGGAGTGAGACACGTGCTGAGATTCTTCCACCTACTGTTTGCCATACTCATGGCTGCGGTATCTAATTAGAATTTTATCGATTTTATAGGTGCTGACGGTACCTCCCTATTATCAGAGAGGTCCGCTCTGCAATTGCCTGGAATATCCCTATGGCCTGGAACCCAGCACAGGGATACGACGCAACTGACAGCGATCGCGTTAAGAGATCTGCGGCATTGCTTTACCGACTTGGATCGAATTATTAACGATTCCAAGGCTTTGATCGCAGCTTGACTTTCTATATAGACAACAATTGCGCTGCTATATCGATTTAATCGAAAGCCAGGTCGCGGCTTCACGGACTGCTGAGACTTCTGCTTGAAAAACCCTGGAGTGGTCCGGCAGTCGAGTGGCGATACGTATGTCGAATACACTGGAGTATACTCTTGCACCTGTGCCAGACGCTGTCTTGGATCCGTCTGTGTAAATCTCTGTTGTAGTTTCGATTAAAATTTTTTTCGATTCCCAAGCACTTCTTCTAGGAATCCTGGTTCTATATTTGACGTTGAAGTCCAGATAGGGGACTAGTCTGAATTACTAGGAATAGTATTATGGCCATTTAGGATGCTTGCGTGGCCCATATTTGCACGAGTCAGTTGCAAGGATTCCCTAAGCCGTAATGCTGCTTTAGCCGCCATCAGCCTCTCAAAAATATCAACAGGAAGAAGTTTCTAGTGCAGCTGTAAGAGTAGTCCTAAGGGCGCCTGTTATGCAGACACCTTTGAACTTTCTCGAGTATTGAGGTATCATGGTGTTTTCAACGTGATACCATTTGCTGGATGTACGTGTCTGTTATTAGGCCTATACAATATATGAAGTGTTCGTCTGATGGCCGGCTTTTAATAATGCTACTCACCTCAATCTCCTGTCTAAGGTGCAAAGATCTGCATGTATATGCATCGATGGTGCACGGAGAACTTCTCCCTCAGCGGCGCTAGAGATTAAACTCCACCTGCTCCCCTTAGATATTCTTGACAAGTAATTGGCTGCGAGTGCGGCTATCCGACTCAAATCCTCCTCACAGTGGTCTAGCTATGATAAAGGCCATTCCTTAATCTTACCCCAAAAGGCACGAAGTACACCCTGCAGACTCTGTTATTTGACGAAGCATCAAAGTACACCCCGAGCATCCTGACCTCTCCTGAGGACCTTCACTGTATGAGTCGAGGAATATCTTCACCTTCCAGAAACCAATCTTTATCTGGGTACAATAGTTAAAAGTCGTCAACGTGTTGTCATTGCTTATTCGAGGCATTGTGTTGGTTTCGATAGCACCTGTCATTTCAGTAACGCGGAATCCTATCCCAGGTTACCTAGTCTAGAGTTATGCCTCTAAACAACCCCCAATTGTAATTTTAGCCTGCATGTACATATAAGGACAGTTGCCTAGGGACCATCACGAGAAGGTAAAGCAAGCACTACATTACGAACTTGTTTGCGCTAGTGGCGACCAGTAGTATCTCGATCAATCGCCATGCAGATCCTCAACTATCTCGGACTTGATTTCAGTAGCAAAAGTGATATTGCCATCATTGATACCATACTTGAAAGCCACTGTCAAGCGGATGTCATGGCAAGTAACAAAGGTGATAGTCAGGAAGTCTGATTGAGCTGTATATGTTCAGTTCCTCGGAGAATATACCGGCCCCTGTTTCTGTATCTATCTTTGACCTGTCCGTGTAGATAGATACAGACTTGTCCTTTATTGGTTTCTTGGTTTGCCCTTATTCCCTACTTGGAAAAGTGCATTAGATTGGTTTTTCAACGTTGAGGTATAGTGACTTGCAGTCGCTGTTTAAGTCTTTATCTATGAGTTTCTGTAGCATCTGTGCATGCCCTTCTGCATGTTCAGATCCAGGGGAAGTATGTTGAGAATTGTATGCAGCTCAGCTGCACATCGCGCTGATTGTGGCTACATTCTAGTCTCTGTACTTTTGTCTGTACATCTCCAACTCGCCACTAGACTACGTTCCCATACGTATGTAAGTATTGGTCTTACAATTGCCGTAGATTCATTCTGCTTAAGATTCCTTTGTAAGTGTAGAACGCGATCGCTGCCTTTTTAACATTATCATTGACATTAAGTTTCCAGTTAAGCAGTTAGAAACCATTTCCATTTCTAACTCCATCTCTGCTTCAAGTTGGCTTTCAAATACCATGACGATATCATGGTACATGGTGCTGTATTTTTTTCAAAAATTCATAACAAGTTTGAAAAGAAACGGCCCAAACGCTCAACCCTGGTGCACGCCAACATTACCTCCAAAGAAAGACTAAAATTCCCAAGCACTACGGATGCACGTTTGAGTAGGTACTCGTGTGTATATCTTGCTATAATCTTGCTATAATACTGACTCGTAGAAGTGAGACTTATTCAAATTTTTACATTTCACAAAATTGTTACAAAACTGCAGTAGCCAAGTACAAGTCCGGACGTTTCTCTAGCTTGCCTAGACAACTGTTGGACCTAGTGGATTTTCTACATTTTAAATGACTGCTTTCGTAGCCCATAAGGAATGGTTGTCCGTACTAAACTGGCGATGGCTTGGTCGTGCCTTAAACTATTTGGAAACTCTAGCTTGGAGACCATTTTAAGAGCCGATTGAGTAAGACAACTTGAGGACGTGCACTTTTAACTGGATGGCTTTGTGAATCCTTCAGTGATCCGTGATAGACCGATGGAACAATATTTATTGTACTCGGATTATACGCATCGTGCTCAAGTCAAGTGGTAAAATCTATCATCTCAACCGCTTTGATGATCCAACTTATTTTATTAACTGTTTCTCAAAGTGGGAAAGGTTATAAGAAATGCAATCATTAATGAATGCCATGAGGGTAGAGGTGAACCTTAGCAAGTGCTACATTGATAAGAATATGACACTTGGAGTCATTCAGGATCCATGGTTGATTTAGCAAATAAATCCTAACGCACCCATGGGGACCAAGATATAACAGCTGCGGAGATGTCGTATGAAGGAGAAGACTCAACTTCAAAGTCCATGAATTGTAACTGAAGGTGGATGTAGTCCACAGACTATATTGACTTGGCCATTTCGAAGAATTTTTAGACCGAACCCCAAGGTTTGATACGGCAAGGTAAAACAAAATAAAAGGCTACTCCAGGGGCCTATTTCATAAAACTACAAGTGTTGTACTTGTAAACTTGTAACTACAAGCACAAATAAAGTATGGAATTGTAATTTTGTGTTCCATAAACATTTTTCAGCACTTGTAGCGCGGCAAATTCAAATTATAAGTTTACCGATCAAAATGCAACAAGCCTACAAGTCTGTAACTACAAGTTAAAAATTATTTGCGAAGAACTACGATTCTGCGGCTATATTTCACAGTTAACCGATCTAAGCATTTTCCGTTCTTCTTGTTTCTTTCTTTCTTTCTTTCTTTCTTTCTTTCTTTGTAACATTCAAGTCTCTCTCCTCTTGTAAGAAATTCACTTGTAGTTACAAGTCCGTCGCTAATAATTTGCGCAAATACTTTTATGAAACAGAAAAGCTCGCCGCAGTGGTAAATTCACTTGTAGTTACAGGTCTGGCATACTTGTAGTTATTAATGAATTTTATGAAACAAAAATTTGCACATAATTTACAAGTTACAAGTGAATTCACAAATAATTATTAGTGTTGTAGTTTTATGAAATAGGCCCCAGGTCATCGAGAATAGAACCCTATGGTAGCTAAGACCGTAAAGTAAAATAAGTAAACAATCAGGTAAACAGGAGCTGCACGTAATTAGCAAAGTTAAGAATGACTAGACGAACAAAACTAAATGAAAACAATACACATTTTCGCCAACCCTTACACCTTTACACCATTCGTCATTCCCTTCACTCAAGAATTAACTTGAATTCCAAAGAAACTATAGAAATCCTATAGTTTCACCCTTTTTATTGTTTCCCTCATATTAGCTGTCTTAACACTTTGTCTCGAGTGTCAGAGCATAATTAATGTTTTCTTTCAAAAAAAACATCATTCGGGACACGTGTGCAATTAACGACAAACTTATCAAATTGTTTGTTAAAGTCTGGGGGGGTTTTGTGTGTGCTTAGAGGGACAACAATTCAAAACAAAACAAGAGCAAAACATCATCTCGTCCCTCCACTCCCACTTCAATCAAAAAGTTTTAGAGCCAGAGAACCCGTATATATCCAAGTGACATCAAGAATTCACTTATGCTTCGTCACTCAATTATTTTTTATAGAACGGAGAAGGAGGAGAGAGAGATCCCATTCCCTGATTCGTTGAGTTTCGAAAAACAATTTTTTTTTTATTTTTTTATTTGTTTCAAGAGGTCTAAAATAAAAACTGTCCTTGTTTCTGTTTCTTTTTTTTTTTCGAAATCTTGATAAAGGTTGACACACCTCCTTCCGGTTTCCTTTAAATGTGTCAACTGTATCTGATCTGTTCAGAAAAAAAAAAAAAAAACGAAAAAAACGAGAAAAAGATACAATTTCAGTTCAATGTTGTAATGTAGGTGTACTTCAGTCATTCACATCATTGCTAGGTGTATTCAGTTCCATTGAAAGGAAAATCCAGAGTATCTGTGACGTTTAACGATTTTTTTTTTGTATTTTTCTTTACCCTCCTCCCACCCCCCACCAACTCCAATGGAGGGAATATAAAAGCAAAAGTCATTTCGGTCACTTTCACTTAAGGAGAGGAGTGTTTCCCTTTCATTATAACATGGAGGGTAAGTGGATAAAAGTACCTGTGACGACGACGACGACTAAAAGATATTCTTTCCATTTAAGGGCGGCAACACACAGAAGGAATAAGAAATTCTTTTGCAGTCAAAGAAAAGTTAGTAGGGTGCAAATGAATTGCAATTAAGAAACAAAGGATGGGGGAGGCTTTTGTATGATGTCTTCTGACATATGTATGTATCCATATATACATATGTACATACGTTCGAAGGTGAACAAATAAGCTTCATTTATTGCGACCAAGTGCTGTTGGCATGTGAGGACAGAGTTTTGAATGACAAACTTTGAATAAAGGGGAAGAATTTAATGACTGTCATTGCATGGGTCACACCTACAAATCACTTGCGAGTCAATTATTATTGTCGAGACATAGTATGTCATTAAGTTTTTGTTCCTTAAATGTTGTTCTTGGATCATTTAGTCATTATTTATTGATGCAATCATTTTGATGTAGTTGTACACATAGTGTGGCCAAAAATTCGATTACAAATGCCAAGGTTAGGCGCATATGACTGTTTCTATTTATAGTTGGCCGATTAATCGATTGGATTTATATAGAAAAGATTGTAGTTGTACACTAGAATGCATGAATATATGATAACGAAACAGACCAAGTTTAAGGTACTTCCATTTCACTAAGAAGAAAAGCGGTGGCCTAGTGAGTTCAACCACCGAATGTTTAGTCAGCCGCTGAGAAATGAAGATAGAAAAGCAAATGGTTGGTTGCACCAGTGTGTAGATACACTTAGACCCATAAAGATTCATTGTGATCCTGTGGATGGCACCATTTAACTACCCCAAACTAAAACAGTCTTTAAGCATAACGCCTACTGACGCCAGTTCGCCTAGGTTGTCAAAGAAGTTGGCTTCTAGATGGAGTAGTCTTTTTGGGGACATAGTTGGGCACGTACATAGGAGGTGGAGAACAGTTTCTTCCTCTTCCTCGTCCCTACAGCTTCTGCAAAAATCGTGTGAAAAGAAACCCAAGGTTAGATTAGGTTAGGTAAATGGGTGTCTTGTGACACTGTCACTGCTCACTTAAACCACAGTTCGGGTCCATTGTGCCCAATCATTTAACCCTGGAAACCTATAAAGTCCGCTATTGGAACCACCCAGATAATGATATGAATCTCAGGAGGTCCGTCAGCTCTACGTTACTCAAGTCCTCCAAATCCGAGAAGAAGTAACTGCCAAGAGTCCTCATTCTTCTGACGGATAGGGCAGGACAGTCGCACTCAATTTCTTCTTCGTCCCTGCAACTTTATATAGTACACCGAGTCGCTCCGCGTGGACGCCAATGGCAGAATGACCAGTAATTATCCCTGAAACGACCCGTGATTTATAACGACTCAGTTTCACCAGAGAAGTTGATCTCTTCTTGCTGATGCCCGGCCATAGGGCCCTGGCTATTGCGCATGATGAACCAGATGAACCCAGCGACTATTTGCTCGACCGATGGCTTCATCCTCTATTTTCTTCCGTGAGGAACTGATTGGGGTTACTACAACAGAGAGGGCCCGCGATAAGTGCAGCGCCGACCCTTTCCTAGCAAGTTCGTCAGCCCTTTCGTTTCCTACGATATCCATATGCCCTGGCACCCAACAGATGGTCACCGCATGAGCTCTAGATATCTCATTCAAGAGCGATTTGCAGATCTTCACAAGCCTTGATCTGATTATAGCGGAGTCCAGAGCCTTAACGGATGCCTGGCTGTCTACATACACAGTAATCGTTCTGCCAACGATATTGCTCTCAATTATAATCTTAGCAGCCTGTATGATGGCTGTGACTTCGGCCTGAAAGACGCTGCAATCATCATTTATTCTAAAGGAGTTGTTTATCCCTAGGGCCTCGCAATAAACTCCGGCTCCCGTGCCAACGTTCATCTTAGAACCGTCGGTATAGAACGCCAACTCCTTCTTCTTCATGGTTCTTCGGCACTTCCAGTACATTCTGTCATGAATTCTTATAGAGAATCTCCTTTCAAAAACTAGCGTGGGGGTCATGTGATCAGTTTCAGACAAACAGTTGGTGGATCCCCATCGGGACAAAATTGAGGCATGGCCGTACAGGCTCGATGACCACATTCGGCCTTCTCTCAGTCTTACAGCGGTTTTAGCCGCCAGACTGCCACAGTATATGTCAAGCGGAATGAAACTGAGCATGGTTTCCATTGCCGCTGTTGGTGTTGTCTTCATTGATCCTATGACTCCAATACACGCTGCCTTCTGGATTTTGGTGAGGTTAGAAAGCTGGTATTGCTTCTCCAGTACCGTCCACCATACCAGTGAACCATATGTAAGAATGGGTCTTACGACCGCCGTGTATATCCAGTACACCACAGCTGGCTTAAAACCCCACGTGTTACTGAATGCCTTTTTGCAAGAATAGAAAGCTACGCTTGCTTTTTTGACGCGTTCAGCAGTGTTATCCTTCCAATTTAGTATGGAATCTAGGATTACACCCAGGTATCGGACTGAACCTGATATACTTAGTTCAGTATCACTGATGCTTGGGGATCTTAAGGCAGGAATTGATTTCCTCCTAGTGAAGAGAACTACCTCCGTCTTTGAAGGGTTCACTCCTAGCCCTTTCCTGCTAACCCAATTCTCCACTAGTTGTAGTGCGAGATTGAGTCTTTCGCTTAGGACTGAAGGGAATTTCCCCGAGACCAGGATAACCACGTCGTCGGCATAGGCCGTCACGTTGAAGCCGTTTTCCTTCAATATTACCAAGATCTCATCCACTACAAGGAGCCATATTAAAGGGGATAAGACTCCTCCTTGGGGGGTTCCTCTGCAGACGCTTCTCCTGATAGTTACATCTCCTTGCGATGAAGATATAACTATCGATTGAAGCATCTGAGCAATCCAATTGGAAAAAAAGACCAAACCATTTGGCATGTTGGCCTGTCAGACAATATCCAGTAAGAACACCGATAACGTGGCTGATCTGTGATCGCTTCAACAGGACCAACTCACCACTACGTTTCAGATCAAGCCTGGGCCAGATCTGTTTTGAAATGTTGCAAGTAGAGACATTTTCCCATCTACAGTTGGTTTTGCTGAGAGCGTTGGTCATAAATGCACATGTCGCAGAACAGTAGAGAAGGGAGAGTTGAGCCACATTACCAGAAACCGCACACGATAGAGTCTAGACATTGTGGATGCCCTAGGATCCACAGGGGGATACAGGACATAAGTAAGAAGTAGTTGGAACCTGTCGCGAAGATCTTAAGGTTTCTAGGCCGCTGAATAATATTGCTCTGCAGGGTCTCGAGGATATAGGATCCACAAGGCGATACAGGACATACATAAGTAAGTAAAGTAGTTGGACCCTTTCGCGAAGAACTTAAGATTCTTAGGCCGCTGAACAATATTGCTCTGCAGGGTCTCGTTACGAGGATATAACTGGCAATGAGATACATAGCTGACGAACTTGCAAGAAAAGGTCTGCAATGTACCATAATCGAGCACTTTAATGGATTAAGCCTCCACTCTATACCGTCAGGGTATATCCTGTGATATATCAAGGAAGCTCTGGCCACGATACGATAAAGCCTGAAACTCCTACACACTAGGATGTAGGATATCGCTATCCTTGTTGATCGGTGCACTTACTGGCCATATATTTGTACAGAACCACATAATGGAACTTAAGGTCAATGATGACAATATTATGTAGAAGAAGCTGCGGCGACGAAAAGGTTCGCCTTTCACTACCTCTGCCACTGCCTTAGCCTATGTCATTTGAGCTACAGACCACTTTATTTATTTTATTATCCTGGAGCGAATCAAAGAACACATCGAAGACACACTCGATGCTGAACAAGCAGATTTTCGTTCTGGATCCTCCTGTGTCGACCACATCACCACCCTGCGGATTATCATCGAGCAATTAGTTGAATATCGATCACCACTACACCTGCGGTTCATCGATTTCGAAAAGGCGTTTGACAGCAATTTCCTGATAAATAAATAGCTATTATCAAGGCTACATACGAAGGATCCACATGTCACGTTTTGCCTTTCAGAGGAAGGCTGTCTGAGGAATTCGAAGTCCAAAGTGGGGTTTGGCAAGTTTGCATTCTTTCACCAATATTGTTCCTCTTGGTGATAAGCGATGTGCTAAATGCGGCTTTATCGACAGGAAATGGAGGAATTGGATGGACTCTTACATCCGAACTCAAACACCTCGACTACGCCGACGATGTATGCCTACTGTCTCACAGAATAATGGAGCTTCACCAAATGACAGCAAATGTGGAGAGGGAAGCTGACATCGTTGGGCTGAAAATTAACTCGGCAAAAACAAAAATGATTAGCCTAGGACCGAACTCATCAACTCATATATGCATTGCTGGAGAAACAGTTGAAAGAGTAGATTTTCCAATACCTTGGGAGTATTGTCACAACTGATGGCGGAACCGAACTGGATATAGCCAGCCGAATAGGGAAAGCAAAATCTGCGTTTGGAATGCTATCCACAATTTGGCGTAGTAATGCAATTAGCTTAAACACCAAGCTACGACTGTTCCGTTCCAACGTTGAATCCGTGCTGCTATATGGATGTGGTACTTGGAGAGTGACCGGTACTATCACGAGGAAGCTGCAAACGTTCGTTAATAGATGCCTACGCAACATTTTAAGGATTTTCTGGCCACACCGCATCTCTGACGAACAGCTTTATCAGAGAACGGGTCATGGACCTATAGGCACTACTATACAACGACGAAAGTGCCAGTCGATTGGTCACACTCTCCGAAAAGGTGACAGGTTCATAGTTAACCACGCGATGCAATGGAACTCGCTTACTCAGGATGGCAGAATACGCGGCGGTCCCAGAAGTACATGGCGCAGAACAGTCGAGAAGGAAGCACGGCAATTGGAAAAGAGTTGGGGAGAGCTGAGGCACATTGCTAGAAACCGCACACGATGGCGCGTAGGCGTTGTAGAGGCCCAGGACTAGGGGATACAGGACATGAGTAAGTAAAGTACAGACCACTAGGATGATATGAGGACGTCACAATGGCTTTAGACTCTATTCATCAACAAGTAGTAAGGAAAAAACTCAGTACGACTCTTTGACTGAATTGAATGTCATGACACGATCCTACGGTTGTCAAATCCTTGATTTTTACTTCATATTTCCACTGTTGGTTTGAAAGCGACAGTGCAAAGTTAATTTTTGAAACTTTAAGAGGACATCAAGGACATCATGAACCTCATAGCTCTAACGTTCCCATCAAATGTTAAGGATACTCTCAGACAACATCTCAAGTGTGTATGTCTCCAAAGTATACGACTCCCTTAAACTAAAACAAATCAATCTTGTTCACCCCATTTGTTCCGTTGCCAAGTTATCTCTTTAAATGCCAACACTTTCGTTTCGACTCCTTTCGAATGAAAAAAACAAAATATCACTTCAATTATACGAAGATCCTTGTGATTTCCTAATTTATACCGTTTTCAATTTTAAATTTCTTTCGAAACATTAACACACCAATCGTTCTGTCATTAGGCATTCAAATTTATTCATTATTCGTCGTTTATTCATTCAAGGAAAGCAGCGGTATATCCTTTTTCTATCTTCACGCAGTAGAAGGACGTCTTTTTTTGTGTCGCGGCGGCTGTTAGTATAAGATGCCCAACCCTCCTCCATTGTGAATGTTTCCATTTCGTGTGTCGGTCGTCTGTATCCCGTTTGATGTACTATATCCTCTCGGAAGGAGTGTATCGATTTTCTATTTGAAAATTTCAATATCATTTGAAGTTGCGAGTTGGTTTGGTGCTCATTCAGTGTGGAATCCTTTTTAGAATGGAGGAACACTGTTTTGTATTTTTTCGGGAAGCTCTTTCATCTTGCTTAGGAAAAAGTCAAAGTCTTCCGGTTGTATCTATGTATCTGAACTGCAATACAGTTAAAAAATCTATATATCTATAAAATCACATCTAATAATGCTCTCGTACTATGTGTATAGCCTGCAATCCTTGTTGTATATTGGTGGGGTGGGTTTTTCTCTCCCCCCATCGTGTGTGTGGGGGGTTTGAGTTATTTACTTGAAAAACTTTAAGAACAACTTTTAGTGCAAGATCGATAGTAATTTGTTTGTTTTTTGTATCTCGTTTCAGAATTTCCCTAGCACAGCTTGCTAGCACAAATCGGTAAGAGAAAAAATTGAATTTTGTTTGGTTTTGGGATTCTTAATAGTTGTTTGGTATTTATTTGCTTGTTTTTCAGCTATGAAGTGGTTTTTGTTGTATCTTATGCAGGAAATCTGTACTATCGATGGTTATGCAGCAAAACATTCTTCTGCTTCAAGTTTTTACCTCAAATGAGTGCGTATTTCTGTGTGGTTTTGCGATAACTACAGAAAATAATTGTTTCTATACACTTGAAGGTGTTGTTTTTATTAAACATTTGATTCAAGGATGTGGCCATACAATGTCGAGTGATTTATATGAGTTATTTGAATGCCTTAGCTCTTTCCATAACAGTGCAAATAACCAAACAGTTTTTACACCACAAGGAAACGTTTCTTCTGAAACTGAACGTCACTTACTATGATCCCTTAGAATGGGAACTACACAACCAACAACAGATGGCAGCAACATAGTTAAATTTGTCATTAGAGGAGTGCCTCAGGGTGGCGTTATCGGCCCTATAGTGTAGCTTATGGTCAGAAACTTGAAAACTAAGAACATCTTGGTGTAAGTTTAGGTTAGGGTGACTGTCTGTATAAGAATGCACACTAAGATGAGAAGAGGGCCTTTGTGATACCATGGATCATAGACATGTGACTAATGAAACCAAGCGAAGCTTTGTTTTTAAACACGAAGAAGACTCATGATATCGAAGTTTGCTAGTTTACTGACTTTGTCAAAGAGTATAACTCCCAGATGGGGTAGTCTCCTTTGGTCCAGGGTTGGACAGTTAGCAGCCGCTGCAGAAGTAATTTTCAGCATCGATTTAGAATAACATAACCAACTCGAGACAACGTTTGTGATCCAGAACAGGTCAGGTACATGCATATGTATGTCTCAAGATATGACACAGAGAGGAAAGTCAGGCTAGTGCTCTGATGTAGATGGACATCAATCAGTTGTTGCAGCGTTTTCAGCTGAAAGAGGGATATACTGATAGGTCGCAGACCCGTCAGTTTCACATGTGATCTTTTTCCTGCTTTAGTTATGAAAATAACGACGAGATTCAGGCAACCCAACATGATGGTCATATGACATGGGAGTACTATGTCTTCAGATTACTCAGCCTCGGCAGGTAGTATACCGTCAGGTCCTGAGGCCTTAAAGGGTTTATTCAGAGCTTTTGCTACACGGTGTAGAAGAGGTACTCTTAATGGGAGAGATGGTGTTTTCCCTTCGTTTTTTTGCTTACGAAGATAAGTTCGTATTTGGGAGTCCTGAGACCACAAACCAGGTTGCTAACTACCCATGGTTCCTGGATGAGGAATACGCCTTTTCAAAAAAAAAAAAAAAGCGCGATAGGTCCATGGGGCCCAGGGCCTAGCTTCTCATGAAGCTTTTTCATGACAGTTTTATCCTTGGATGTTTGTCAGACGTTCGCGAGAGGTGGGACCGTGAAAGAAAGTTTCGGTGTTGTCTAGAGATTGAACCTGGAACCCCTCGCTCCATAGTCCAATGCACTAATCACTTGAGTCACGGCGCCCACGTATATCTTTTCCGTCTTTTATAATCAAAGAACAATGCGGGTAAATCCGTTTTTTAGTGGTGCGGGTTAATATGAATGAATAGAAGGATTTGAGGCACATTCAGGGTTAGATATCACTATGATGGCATTGCTGTTGACAGAAGATCATCCTCAAAGGAAAATAGAATTAGTAAAGCTGATCCCCAAAAGAGACAGAACAGGAGAAGAGATATTACTAAGGTCGGTTTCCTCAGAAACTCTTCATTACTTGGCAATAAGTCTGGTCCTCCAGAGGCCAGTGCATGAAAAATCTTTCCCCGGGTGCCAAGCAGAATTATATACATAAATCTATGAATGTATGAATCAATGATTCACTGGACTTTGTCACCTGCGCAGTGATTTTTTATGTGATCACTGGTGATTCACTGGCCTCTGGGGTGTGAATTTTGTTGTGATCACCGGTATACACTGATAGCCAACGTGTTAAGGACCACCCGATTGGAAATAGTTGTCGTCCGATGGAAATGGCTGAACATTGATCCTTTATCAGTGTATTTCAGTTTAGTCGTCGGACGTCAAACTTCTCCACATTATTTTGGTGTCTGCCATGTTATGGATATTCGCATCCATACCTTGGTCTATAGTGCTCCAAGTTGATGTTCGTTCCTCGGAATGTTTGGACATCCATCTTCTTCTGTCAATAGTTATGCAATCAATCTGTTTTATGGTCGATTGAACAGGAGACCTCCATATCCTCCTATTAGCATTGAGATGTGGAACAATATTGTGTCTCACTGCGAACAAGATTAGTCTGAAGCTGTTATCGGAGGAGGTGTCGTGCAAAGTATATTTTCCGACAGTGCTGCCAAAGTTGTCTATCTTTCTTTTCGTCAGTCTTAACATCTTAGTTGATAGCTTACCAGATGTCAGTTACCCTCTTCAGATATGCGGGCCCAACGCTCCGCCAAGATTTGTTTTTCAATACCTTGCCTGACGAAATAGCTCATATGAGGCATCTGTCATCGTTGGTTTCATCGAGGGAACTCCTCCGCTGAAACTCCTCTTTATGAGGATCTCTTGCTAGACATCTGAGACGCACGCTAATGTCAACAAGAGATTCCTCACTTAGCACATGGGTGCTGTAGTTAACCTCGCGGTGCTTGCGCAAGTCCGAGTGTTCGGCTCGACTTGTACGCTCGGACTCAGCATATGGCACCATTTTTTCGAATGTGGTCGAAGATGGCCTTGGTCATGGCTTTCTTGATCAACTTCCCTATGTGAGGGCTTATTGTCCGTTGGACTTGGCAGTATCCAATATAGGAAGCAGTCTTACCGATGATGGATGTTTTCCTCGGATTATATGCCAAGATTTGCGTTTCTTATACGCGGTACGTGCTTTGTATCCTCTGGCATATCTTCTTGGGATCTAGACTCAACGGGTGTTTTACGTTGGTTTTGGTTTGGATAGGCAGCATCCTTGTGATATTCCCCTTGTATACTCCGACCTTTTAATCTATTTCTTGAAATATACCTCTTGGCCATTAGTGCTGCATAGGTCTTCCCTTAAAAGTCAGATTATACATATGTGCGCACCGAATAGTAAAATTTATTGTCACCAGTATCTGTGAAGATTGGACTACAATTCATGTTTTGCTTAGATTAGTATCAAGGAAGGATGAATCCAACAAAGCCCCAGAAGGCGATCAGATATTTACGCTACAGCTACCTCTATCAATAAACCATCCGTCAAGCTAGGAATAGGCTTATCATAGCCGTATAGATTCAGAGGACTTGCAGACTTGAGAAAACTCACTTTCTACGTGAGTGAGATCGGTCATGACAGATGTCAAGCTCGCATTCAGTTCTAGTGACTACGGTTTTCTGGTTATCAAACCCCCAGTCTTCCCAAAAGCATCCTTACTCTAACAGAAAACTTACAGCAGTCTTTAGGATCTCTTGCGATATATTTAAGCGTCGTCCAATACTGTGTGGAGCGCATAACTTATTCTTAATCCGCTGAGTTGTCATACCAGGTTAGTTTTTCACTTTTTTGTAATCACCTCTAGTTCTCTCGCCCAAAGTAGCGATGCTTTCCAAGCTATGGATCGGCCTGGTCTTGCTTGGAGTAGTTTGGTCATAATATCGTAAAATTCCACATGAGCTCTGTTGAAATTCTTTGTATGACAACCTCCCATCTCTAAGTACCAAGTATTTACTACTGCTCATGATTGTAATGCCTCTCTAACTGTTATACTGCTGACTAAAACCACTTCAGACAGATCTGCTCCGGAAGGTTTTTACCACGTTTTGACAATGTGTAGTCAAGATATGCGGCTTCATTAGACATTCGGAACTTGAGAATGTAATTCTTTATTACATGTTACAATAGTGGTCCTAGGACATATCCTTGTGGAACTCCATCCGCAACTAACTATTCTGCCATACATTAGTCGGTATAGACAGTAGAATGCTGTAGGTACTTGCATTTTTTTTAAATGTTCTAGATTGTAGCTCCAGTTTACGGAGCAAAACGGATTCTGAATGTCTTATGTGCATTATCCATCAATAGATCCACTGTGAGCTCCTATTGTGGATAACTTAAAACGAAGACAAAAGTTGGTTGGAACGAACCCGATATTGTTATAAATTACAGGATGGTTAATGGTGGCTTTCCTGACAGGTCGCCTTCGGACTTCGAAGTGGCATTTGCCAAAGGCCGTTTTCCTAGTTCTGCACAGGCTTGGTCATTCCATAGGAAGTGAGTGCTATCTTCTTCGTCCATGTCACCACAGCCTCGACAGAGGCCATCAGTATCTAGTCGCATTCCGTGTAGAGCGCTAAGTTGGATCTGTTAAGCGCTAAAATTTGCTTGGTTGTGGCATTGTCATATTTTGTCCACGGTTTTCTGAATCGAATCTTTGAACGAAATATTGAATAATTGTACTCTCTCTGTGTTGGATTCCTCGTCACTCAGATATCCCAGAAAAATGTGTTGCAGACGAACTAACCAAAAGTGGTGCTAGTCTAAACTGGAGCTCTTGACTACTGAAGGGGGTTTCACGTACCCATTGAAAGGGCAAGATACAATATCTCTATATTCTGTCGCAGATGTTTACATGTATAGATGAAGGATAGGAAGAATCACAAGTTAACCTAGTCGCACCCCTACAGATTCTGGGTGAACACTTCATCGAAGAACTTGAAGATATTGCCGAATCGGATATCAGTAAAATCTGGAATTTAGTCCAAAAATCAATATCCTTCCGTCTCTCCTAATACAAGTGTATTTTACTGTGAGCGGAGGATAGCCACCTAACCTAAACCGAGTACTTAGTTCCATCAGGTCATGTACGAGTATAACTTGTGAGTTGGAGCTCTTTTCTCCATTAGGCTGAAAGAGCTTAACAGCAGACTAGGTTCCACAACATCTCTGTTGGCACATCTCAGTTGGCAGAGAATTAATTTGTAATCGAGTATATGGCCAAAGAACCACTACAAGCCCTGACGAAGTTTTTTTTAACTTGCGTCGACTAAACTTCATCAAAAGCCTTGGACTTCCTTTATCTATTCTCTCTCAAAGATCCTAAGATTCTTCTATTAGTCCGGTCCTTAGGTGATAGCTGGCTCAGAAAGTGTGCTATCGAAGAAGAGTGTATTGTCAATAAATGTCACTCGTCTTTCTGAGGAAGCCAACTAGGTCCTCCACAAGTCCTTGTGTAATAACCTCTTACCAAAAAACTAATTCCTATTCCACCAAAGATAAAACGTTATACTAGCAAAGGTACATAGATAGGTATGATGAGGCTTCCAACTGGAATCAGGCAGACATTCTTCTCTGTTAAAAGTAGTTAAGATGATTGAGGAAGGACTAAAATCATCCCTATTTCCCACAGAGGTACACTCTTCTAGAGATCCGATCAATTTTAAAGGTCAGTTTGACACAAATTGAAAGGAAATAACCTCTAAACCTAGTCATCTGTAAAACTATCGCCCAGAATAGACATGTCCCTGCGTGAAAACCAGACAAGGCTACATCCTCTTAATCGTTGCTGGTTAAATGTCTCTGTGACCCTGAAAACCGGCCATTAAAGACTATAGCCGAGATAACAAAAAAAAAAAAATAATTAACACACGCTAACCACTAGACTACTTAATGAACCCGACACAAACGTGCTAAATGCCTTAAAACTCCCCAAACGATGGTCCAATGGTCTCCCCTATGTCCAGGTATTAATAGTCACCTTACACACACCCACTTGGCTGGGTTAATAAAATTAATGAAATTACATTGGTGCCTCCAGTGGTAAACACAACTCTAGTGATAATGAAGAATTAATTTGTGTGCCATCCTGGTGCAAAAATACCACAACCCCCTCGCAAAGTGCACACTCAATCGTACACCTAAATTTACCTAGGATTAAAAATAGGGTTGGCAAATAATTGGGGCATAAGACGATGCTGCCTCGCGCGCTGGTTTACACGTCCCCTCTACTATTGCTCTATCCCGGGCGGTTCGGCGGTGCGGCGGTGGTGCTCATTAAAGTCAATATAATCATCAAACTCATTTACCAGCACCGGGCCCAGACCGCTTTACCACAAATAAAATATGGGACAAATGATTTATTTATAGGCTCGAGCTCGAACTCGAGGGAGAGACATACCGTCAGAGATACTCTTCCATTTGGGTCACCGGAGAAGGACGTTATCCTGTGCGCGCATAGTAAATTATGAAATAGCTTTGCCGCATATCCACCCACCGCCTCGTTCCGTTAATTACTGCGAGGATTGCTTTTTCCTTTAAAAAGGATTCCATTCCGTCGCTAATTTTACGGCGCTGCTTTGTGTAAATATTTGTATTTCGGTTAAGAGGAGGAGGAGGAGGAGGAGGAGGAGGAGGGGGAGGAGGGATGACGGCTGGATGTCATAGCTCCTGGCGATGATTTTCGTTTCATTCAAATTTTATTTTCAACAAATCCTTGTGTTGTCATCGCTGTCACCACTGTACGCCATAGGGGTGCCTGCATCATATAATTTGCTTCTCGTACATATGCTGCAATGCCACCCTTCTGGTTGTGTTATCCCGCCGCCTCCCATTCCCGTTTTCGTGTCATATACGTTTGCAGCTATGAAAATTTATGAATTTTGACGTGACAATTTGAGCTGAGTGTTCTATCCACCATGTCATGCATATTCGTGCTAAGGGGGTTGGTGCGATTCACCAACGAATTTGTTTGTATCTGGGCGTTCTGAGCACTTTGACGTCTTGGGGTTGTCCTATTTCGGTTAAGGTGGTGAGTTTTTTCTTTTTTTTTCATTTAATTTGATGCGATTCCATCATTTTTATCCATCAACCGGTGAAAATTGTAATCCGGGTTTGACGCGGCGCGGCGGAAGTGATTACACCGCCGTTTATCCGCCGCGAAAGGTGTGTTCTGTGTGTGTGTGTGGGGGCGGCTTATTGCCTCTGTAGGCGTTTGGAAAACACCGAAAATTTTCTACAAAAACGCCTAACAGGGTGAAAACCAATTTTTCGATTAAGGATTTTATTGGATTTTCATGGAGGTGGGAAAAAAGGATCCCGGGAGGCTTTGTAAATTAAAACGTGTTTCATTACCAGGATGTAATATTTATGGGTCCCCCGGGGGGTAGATTATAACTCTAAACAGCATTTACACAAGCACTTTGGGTGTAAGGAGGAGTTTTAGCTATATGTGTGGTTACTTTCATCGCTAATTCCTGGTCACGTTCAAGTGGCTTGTAGTCTTCAAAGGATAATTCGGCTATGAACTTGATTTACATTCAAGAAAGTAGCCTTCTGAAGTTTTGGATTGTTAGTTACATTTAGGTTGACACGGCATGGAACTTGAGGTCCTTTAACTTCTGAATTCGTTCAGATGTGTCAGTATCGGTCGATAAATACTTCGGTCTTATGTTCACATTGAATTCGGAGCAAGCTGAATTCTCGGTAAATATCTCGTCTTAGACGTTCAGACTTAAGGTGTGTATTAATAGATGCTTACAATAGATGACGCTATTTAAACACTTTTAGAGAGGGTCCAAGTTAGGCCTAATACTCATGCGTACTTGGTGAGATAAAGTATCCATTCGATCCTCCGGAGGGAACTATCTAAGCCAATACGACAAGCAAATAATCTACAAAATACGAGGATAAACACGTTCATTTCGAAGTCAAATTGATTTCCCTGACTTAATTCTACAGTGTTAGAATATCGGGCTTCAACAAGTAAACTGTGTCCATCAGTGTCCATTTGGAAGAAATGAGAGCTCATTTTACTTGTGCGCGCCATCTTCTACTGCATTGTCCTTCCGGGTTAGATATGACGGCTGGAACGCTGGTGTCCATTCGCTTTACATGTCCTAGCCATCTCAAACGACTGATGACCAGTTTTTTAACTAGGTCGAAGTCACTGTTCAGTTTGTACAGTTCATGGTTGAATCTTATCCTGCAAAACCCTTCAACGTAAACGAGATCGAATACCTGATGAAAAATGTTTCTCTCGAGACAAACGAGAATATTTTCTCTCGATTTTGAACAATGTTCTTTGTATAACATGTGGAGTACCTCAGGGTTCCATTCTTATCTCAGCTCCATTCATTCAATTTAAAAAATCTCTGGTTTATACAATATACTCATATTTTTGGTACAGGTTCTTTCGCGACATGATTCGAAGAACTAAATGAAATAATTTCTAGAAATTTGACTATTTGGACGTCCAAACAGATACCCAACTAGAGTCCATTGTCTTTATGTCAAACAGGCAGCTTCACAGCTCTTGAAGAGATCATGTCTTCTAGGAGTGCATTCAAAACTAACTTCACTTGATACGAACTGTGGACTTGTTTTCATTTTAAGAGTGGCCCTTGTACCCAGATCAGACTTAGGCTCTATTGAGCTCGGTCTGCTGATGCCAGATGTCATTCGATGACTGGAGCATTTATTAGACAAAGTCGATTTTCTAGGTTAAGTTAGGTAAATGGGTGCCTTTGTTGACAAGATTAAAAACCTATTTACAGTCTTTGTCGGCTGATCTAAACCACTCTGATACGTGATTATGAATCTCAAGCGTTTGTCCAGATTAATATTTCCTAGATCGTCCCGTTCCGCAAGGAAATGGCTCCCAAGAATGTCTTTCCTTTTGGTGGCTAGTGCTAAAGCATCACATAGCAAGTGACTATTCGATTTTATTTCCTCTTTGTCCCGTCGTTAAGGGGTAGTTCTAGCCGTGCTGCATGATTGCCTATCATGACTGAGTTTCATGGGATCTGCGAATATCTTTTTGTCATAGACTGGCCATAACGATTTGGCTGTAGGACATGTATGTAAATATGTATTAGATACAATCGCATGTTAGCCTCCTCGTTGGATACGATGTCTATTTCTCTGTTCAAAGTGCTAAGCGGTGTAATATCCTGAGGAAGAGCCTGTGAAGAGTAAGTCGATTTTCTGAGTAACGTAACGTGATGCGAAAATAATCGTTATCGAACCTCTGTCATCACTCTTCCCTTTCTGAATCTATCCGCCTCTGCTAAGTGGTGATCATGAGGACTCAGTCTGTTTCTGATTCTATCCGCCTCTGCTAAGGTGATCATGAGGACTCAGTCTAAGCAATCGTACAACTGCGTACTATATCCTTTTGCTGGAAGTGAGCTTCATTTCTACACTTTGTGTTACTAAGTTAATCAGTTCGGTAGAAGGGGACTTTAACCGACTTGGGGCGCGCAACTGAAGGCAGTCATCTAAGGACCAGGCTAACTGGTAGGGACTTGTTAGTTGAGTCCCAGATCCACACCGAACTATAGCGCCACCTAAGTAAGTAAGTATATCATCAGTTCGACACTGCGGGCTTAGTGGATAGTTTAGTACTTTCAACAAGAAATATTCACCTTCGCACCTTAATAAGGATGTCGCAAAGATTATCTTAAAATTCTGTGCTACAAAAAAATTTGGAGCAAAAATTCCAGTCCCTGTTAAGTGACTAGCTATATAAAGGAAGGCGTCCTCTTGAACTAATTTCTTGATGTCCATCTCGAGGTTGTATATATAAAATCACTTAGACAAAGCCTCAATTAAGGAGTTACATGAACTTCTAGATGATACGTTTCCGGATACGTTCTTACAAACTTCTTGAATAAGAACATTTTTTTTAGAAGTTCCATGACATTTGAAGGAGACAACTTCCCTAAGGTTTGTGTTGGCAATTTCTTGGTCAAACCATTTTGTCTTTACCGAAAGGTGTCAACCCTTAAAGTATTGCCTTATGGTGGATGAGTAATCCTCTTGAAGAATCTGAACTATCTATCTCTCTGCATGATGAAACATCGACTTCTAAGCCCCAAAAGAGGTTCAGCTTTACTTCAACTTTAAATTCATTAGTCCTGAAATTGAAATGGTATTTCCTGTCATGAAGAAGGTAACAGTGAACAGTCATGGTATGCCCTATCTTGATTGGTCTATCAGGTTAGACATCGCTGCATGTCATTCCGTTGCTGTCGACCAGACTAAGGACCCGTAGGAGATGATGGGTCTGATAATAATTTGCTTTGTACATCCAGTGAATGATGCGCGGTTTTAATCCCCACCTTCTCCCAAAGGTCCTCTTACAGGTATAGAGAACTTTCATTCCTTTCTTCGCCCTTTCTTCAACATTTCTTTTCCGGGACAACTTGGAGTCTAGAATGACGCCGAGATATTACGCCTCAGATGAAAGGTTTTGATAGTGTGAAGTCGGGTATCCTTTCTTTTCCTAGTTAACAGAACAAGTTTTGTTTTCTGAGGATTGACCTCCAAACCGTCCTGCCAAAGCAGCTGAAAGAGGGCTGCTCTTTGTGGTGTGCCTCTTGTTGTCATGTTTCTTACAGAACTAGGCTCGATAGCTGAGTTGATGAGGCTGTAGTTAAGCATGTTTTCCACCCAGTTTATGACGGGCCTGTTTACTGTCTATAGAAAGCGCCTTCAATGACAAGGAACGCTGCCATAGTGTATTCTTTCGCATCCAGAGAATGTTCAATTTCCCTGATCACACTATGGTGAGCGCTTTCCACCGATTTACCTTTAAGGTAGACGTGTTGCGCTTCACAAAGATTTTGGAAGTTGATCATTCCTCTGATACGAAGGTCAATGAGTCGCTCTCGGGTTTTTATTTTTCCAAAAACGATGAGAAACTAATTGACTTATAGTCTTTAGCGGTAGAGTGGTTAGATTTTTCTGCTTTAGGAATGAAAACTACCCTTACCTCTCCTCCATTTACTAGGTATGTATTCCGTGCGCATATAGCTTGAAAAGAGAAACAAGGTGGGGTACCACCTTGCTCAGAGACTGTTGCAGCATAGCTGGTATAATTTCGTCAGGTCCTGCAGATTTGAAGGGTTTGAACGAATTTATAGTCTTTATTTATAATGTTGGATATCACTTCCTCTTCTCCATATTCTAGAGGAACTGCAGTCCTGCAAGGGGTGGCAGTTTCAATTTCTATACAGCCGGGAAAGTGAGTATCCATTAGCAGTTCCAAAGATTCCTGGCTGGATTCTGCCCATTGGATATATCGGGGGACTCAGGGGTCTTTGGATAGTATCTTTCGGAACCTCGCGGCCTCGTTTTCGTCCTTTATGGATTCACAGAATTTTTGCCATCATCTTAGTTTAGCTGCTCTAATACGGTATTTATATTCGTTAAAACTGGATCTGTAAAAATTCCAGTCTTTGCTATTCTTACTCGTTTTGGCCCTATTGAAAAGTTTCCTAGTTTTTATTTTAAGTTGTCGACGCTCTGTGGTCCACCAGACCGCATTGGTTTTCCTTCGAAGTCGACTGATAGGACACGAACTTTCACGTATATACCAAGCTGTCTACCGCATTCTCAATGTTAGTCGTGTTTTAAGAAGCTATGGCTGACGGCGGGATTTGCTTGGTTGTGACTAGATTTGAAAAATTTTCCTACTTGATTTTTTGGTGATTTACGAAAGGTTTGAACCTATCTTTAATCAAGTTGAGGGTGAAGAGAACTCGGCATCTCTGTTAAAGTGGGTCGATGATAGACAAATCCCTATTTCATCAACGTCCGTAATGACTTTATTGGAACCTTTGAAGTCTACAAATGAGACCAGCAGTATAAATCTTTAGCACCATCCGGTCCTAGTTTATTTCGCTTTCTAAGTACTATTGTTTCTTGTCTCAAGGACTCTGAATAGCATGCTGTCCACTTGTCAGATTGTGTCCAGGATTTTCCTCAATCTCGCAGATTCTAATTTCATTATAGTAATGCTGACATTTGCTTCGATTTATCTTTTTTTTAAATTTCTCTGACTGGCTTTGTATAGTCGCCAATGGATGGACACCAGGAAATCTTTAGTCCATCATGGAGACTTCTAATATAATTTCGGTCTTGCGATTTATGTCGGTGAAACTTTAGTTTTTTCCCTACTTCCTGGGTATAAAGATCCTAGTTGTTTATTCTAGAATGTCTATGTGGTTTGGGACGGTCACAATTAGGTTTTATGTGGAATTTTATGATTTTATGTCAGCAAACTTGTCGCAAATAATTGTTAATAATAGATAAATTGCTTGATCCTTGTTACAAATATAATTACCATTCATTACCACTATTAGCTACAATAAGGTTGTTCTCAAATATGAATTCAATCCAAGACTCACCCCGAAGGTTGGTATCTCCGCTTCACCCTATTGCATGTAATGTAGATTGGCATCACTTCTCATCTTTCCTGTGCCCACGCACACTGGTCGTCGTATTACTTTATAAACTTTATCTTCCTGACTGCCTACCACTGCTTGGAATCTAAAAATGTCGCCACTTACAAAAGTCCTCAATGTATACCTAACCTAGTTCAGACTTTTTAAGGTTAATTGAAATTTTTGGTGACGCATTGCAAAATTGATGACACTATTTACTTTCACTTGAAATCCATCTCGAAAAGTGTCTCACAAATTGAAATATTTCTCAAACTCACTCTCTCTCTTTCTCTCTCTTTGGGCATCTGTCTGGGAGGCAGAGATAAGATATTCCTGACCTTAATAACTTACAAGTATCTGGTGATGTTATTCCAAATAAAAAGTCAAATAGGATTCGTCGTCTTCTTCGAATTGTATGCTCCATCGAATCCATTTTGTGTCCCATTTGTCTGATTGTATAGTGTACCCTTTCTCATCGCTCTGGAATGGCAAAATGGAAACGCTTCAAGGGGTTGCTCTGTTGTCTACTACTTAGTCGTTTTCTCAATTTAAATGTTTTATCAGAAGTATTGTGTCCCACTGAACTGCTTCTTGATGTATTGTCGTTCACTTTGTGTGTGCCTTGTCTTTTGTTGAGTTATACAAATGGCCATTGGCGACTTGTTTTTTATTCTCCATGTTTGTCATAATCTTGAATGCGTTCTTGCATGCTCGGTTATACTTAGTCTTTAATCGAATATGAGTCGCCCCCTCTGCTTTCATTTGAGGGCATGATGATAGTGGGTTCGATGTACTATCATGAAGAATATAAAAAAAATCCACTTAAACGTTAGAAAATGTATTTTGTGTTTTTGAGATACGTACTATGTGGGTTGTATGTTTGAAGATGATACAGGGCCCTTTGTAGTGTCTTTTAAAATTCCCTGTGCGGATGTTAATTAGTGTTTCGATTGGCTTCAATTAGATACTTTATATATTTTTTCGGTTTGGATGAACTTTCTGTGCGTGACCTAATTTAGTTTAAAATTTGTGTGTCTAGGGGGAACGACGACTAGGGCTATTTTAAGTTCAGTGACAACACAAGTCAGCTGCATTATTTGTTTTCGTTGTAAACATGCCTCGCTTCATTGAATCTTTTATGTGAGTAATAAGCTTGATAAGGGCGAAAGTATGTTAGGGCGTACTGAATGTGGTCTATAATATATTACCGGAACAAATTGATTTTACGTTTCATTATGTAATGGACTTCATTCTTTTATGTATAGATACTCTTTCACCTCGAGTGTAACATTGGACATCAACTATCCTATCGTGGTCGAAGTTTTCAACATGCTCCTACTCAATTTTGAATCTTCGTCTTCTATTTTGGGTTATTTTGTGCTTTGGAGGATGTAGTTTTCTGCCAGATGATGTTTGGAGATACCTCCAAAACAATGCTGTTAGCTTAAGATACTATTCGGTTGGAAGATCCTTATGATATGCAGTATGATTGCGCAGACGATAGTTTCAGTAGCCTATCAAGCTTGATGGATTGGTTTGCAGTAATCCTCGATGAGTATCTATAGTATAAATCGGTGATAGTGTGATAGTGTAGCACCATTAACTGTGTTTTCTTCATTGTGATCGGTAAGATCGTTTCAAAGGTATTTGTCTAATTTCAATTTTAACGAGTAAGGTCCATGTGGCAATGGTGTAGTGGAAAGTGCGTTTGCTTGTGACCCGAACTGTGCAGGTTTGAACTACAAATGCAGCACCCAAACCATATGAGAGAAACTGCTCCAAAAAAGGGATCCTACCTGGAAGTACAATGAACCGAATTGGAATCCTTTTCCGATAAAAAAAATAAAATAAAATGAAGGCCATGTGCATAAGAAATATGTAAAATCTTTCCCTTAGCCTCAAAAGAGTCATAGTTATCCCTTTTTACTTTCTTTACAAAACATTGGAATTCTTTATAAAATATTGGGTAGAAATCACATAGTGTCAGCACCCTCTAAGGTGATACAATGAGCCACTCTAAACTTTTTTGCAAAAACGACGAGATACTAATTGGTCTATAGTCTTTAGCGGTAGAGTGATTAGATTTTCCTGCTTTAGGAATGAAAACCACCCTTACAGGTCAGGTCATGCAGATTTGAAGGGTTTGAACGAATTTATAGCTCATCCCACTTTGTCTTCATTCATAGCTATACATAGCTCTTTGTACCTGTTGCTGTCCACCAGACTATGGACCCATAGGAGATGACAGATGAGATTAGTCTGGTAATTGCTTTGTATGTACATCCAGTGAATGATGCGCGGTTGCAATCCTCACCTTCTCCCAAAGGCCCTCTTTCAGGTATAGAGAACTTTCATTCCTTTCTTTGTTCTTTCTTCGACATTTCTTTTTCCAGAGTGTAGAATGATGCCGAAATATTTCACCTTAGATGAGAGATCTATTGTGTTGCCATCTAGTTTTGGTAATGTGAAATCGGGTATCTTTCTTCCCTAGTGAACAGAACAAGTTCAGTTTTCTGAGGATATACAGAACTACCATACCATACAGAACTAAGTAGATAGTTGAGTTGATGATCCTGCAGTGAAGCATGTTTGAAAGCGCCCCCAATGTCAAGGAACGCTGTCATTCTGTATTCTTTCGCATTCAGAGAATGTTCAATTTCCCTGATCACACTATGGTGAGCGCTTTCCACCGATTTACCTTTAAGGTAGGCACTATGTAGGTTTTGGGAATTGATCATTCCTCTGATATGAAGGTCAATGAGTCGCTCTAAGGTTTTTTGCAAAAAAGGCGAGAGACTAATTGGCCTTAAGTCTTTAGCGGTCGAGTGGTTAAATTTTCCTGCTTTAGGAATGAAAACCACCCTTACCCCTCTTTTTACTCGGTATGTATCCCGTACGCATACAGCTTGAAAATATGTATACGACGGGTACGGGTACCACCGTGTTTAAAGACTGTTGCAGCATTACTGATATAATTTCGCGAAAGGTCCTGCAGATTGAAAGGGTTTGAACGAATTTATAGCACATACCACTTTGTATTTATTTATACTGTTGGATATCACTTCCTTTTTTGCGTATTCTACAGGAACTGCATTCCTGCAAGGGATGCAAGTTTCAAGTTCTATACAGCCGAAAAAGTAAGTTTCCATTAGCAGTTCCACAGATTCTGCCCATGTGTCGTCAATCCTTTGTATATATTCGTGGACGCAGGGGTCTTTGGAGAGTACATTCTGGCCTCGTTTTCGTCCTCTATGGATTTGCTGAGTTTCGCTCATGATCTTAGTTTAGCTTACGTTCGTTAAAACTGGATCTGTATAAATTCCAGTCTTCAGGGTTCTTACTCGTTTTGGTCCTTAGTTTTTATTCTAAATTATCAAAGCTCTGTGGTCCACCAGAACGCATAATGACTTCGAGGTCAACTGATAGTTCGTGTCCTATTAAACGATTCTTTCAGAGTACAAGAGTATATACCAAGATGTCTACCGCACTCTCAATGTTAGTCGCGTTTGACGGAGCTGTGACTGTGGCCTAGTCATTTCGACTGGGTTTGAAAATGATTCCCAATTGACTTTTTGGGGGTTTCTGAAGGGTTTGTGACTATGTTTAAGCTAGTTAAGGGTGAATAGAACTCGGCATCTCTGCTAAAGTGGGTCTATGATGGACAAAAACCGCTGTTTCATTAACGTCCGTAATGACTTCATTGGAACCTTTGATGTCTACAAATGATACTAGTAGGGTATACATCTTTAGTACCATCCGGTCCTTGTTCATCTCCTTTGAAACAAATTGTTTCTTGTGTTAAGGACTCTGAATAGTATTCTGTCCACTTTATATCAGATATGTCCAGAATTTTACGCAATATCGCAGATTCTATATTCATTATAGTAATGTTGTCATGGGTTACATTTGTCTCGATCTGTCGCTTTTTTTTAAAAAAAAAGTTCTCTGATTGGCTTTTTATAGTCACCAATGGATGGATTCCAGGAATTCTTTAGTCCATCATGGAGGCTTTTAAGAGGCCTCCACCCAAAAAATACGAAAAAAGCGAACAATGAGCAATCGGTTTACAATGCCATTCAGCGAATCGGAAATCGATTTAAATGGTAGTTATCACATATTAAAGAATAGAGTTCAATCTGCAATGTGATCGACCAGATTTTTGAAAAACGTTTTTGTTGCTGTAATATTTGAAAAATTCGGACACAACTTTCGCTTTTTTGCATAAAATTGTAAATCGGTTTACAGTTTTACGATAAGAAAACGCTATTGGCATAATATGATATTGGGCTCTTTGGAAAGGTAATGAATAGATCTCCAATGTGATCGACCAGAATTTGGAAATTTTCTTTCTTTTCCGAGATATTTGTGTTTGAAAATTGATAAATTTAGTCAAATTAAACAATGATTTTCATGTAATATTTTCAATATTTTCAAACTAAATTTTCGGTAAAATGATAAAGGGACATTCCATGTACCCCATAAAGGAGAGATATGTAACATTCGTCCCATAATTACTAAGAACCACTGCATTTCATATGACTCCATTTTAAGACAAATTCCATTTTTAGCGAGTACAATTCAGTTTTTAATTCAAATTTTTGTCGCTAAAGCGTTTATTTCAAAAAAAATATTAGTTTCGATTTCGAAAATATTTTATTAGTGTTTAGTTGATTGTGCAAAATATGAGTACGGTGTCGGTGTGCCATGATGTGAATGGATTTGAATACTTCATTATTATGTGTCTACATACATTCATTGAAAATTATTTTTGAACTCTTAAAGAAATGTGTTTTTTCATATGAATGAATATTGGATATAAATTTGATACAATATTTCTAATGAATTGTTTGCAATATAAAAGTGACTTGATGTATTTATCCTTCTTTGCATGAGTTGACAAAGTTAAAGTTAACTTGGTAAATAGACAGTTTCAGTATCGTCAAAGTTTGCGTACTTTGGGGAAAGTGATTTCCCTGGGCCTTCGAAAGAAATACTGTGTTACATACTTATGGACTGTATAAAAGCCCAGATAACATATGTAACATAAACTACAACGGACCTTCAACATAAATGGATTCCGATTTGCTTCTTGAGGGTTTCAAAATCATTGTCAAAGAAAATAGCAGCTCTTACCAAAAATGGTTAAAAACAATCCATATGACGGACGACTAATAGCAAAAATTGAGTGCTGTAATCAGTTGATGCTAAATTTTCGTAACAAATTGGAAGCTGTGACTAATTGCTGCAAAACAGGGCTCAGAGGCACTTTGAATGCAAAATTAGAAAGGATTAGGAGGGATATCTTAAGCGCTATTGAGTTCAGAAGATACATATGAACGTTTATTAGAAGCTAAAGCTACAAAGGCGATTAAAGAAGATATGTACTATGTCATCAATCATATTTTTGTCGACCATGATAGCTGTCCATCTTGTGATATCAATTTAATTCCAATTATGAAAAATGACGGCATTTATGAGATAATTATTTTTACCTACTAGAAGAGTCGTTATGAATACAAGATGTCTTTTGATGGTTACTCAAACAACCTGGCTGAACATCATGATTCAATCGTTGCCAAGCTTTTTAGAAGGAAACGTATCAACTCTTAGTAATGGATATTCAAATAGATAGTGTCATTATTGTGATGATTATTCCTGAACAACAGATAAATATAGTTCAAGGTTGCATAGAGAAAACTTTTACGAATAATTGAGGCGGTTAAAAACGAATGACTTATTAATAAAAAGAACAATTTTGAAAATATACCAAAAGGGCAGAATTTTTTTTAGATTAAATTGGGCTAATACCAGAAAAGATGTTGAGTTTCAATCAGCCAAATATGACTTCCGACGAAATTATTAAAAAAAAAAAATGACATGGTAGACAAATTAAAAGAAAATCAGTCAAATCGCCAAATTATAGAAAGACCGACTGTAGGACAGTCAAAAAACAGAACGTGGATGGAAATTCGCAAAAATATATTGACTGCATCCATTTTTGGCCTAGTGTGCAAATCTAAAAAGTTTGAGAGACATATGAAAAGGATACTTATTTTAATTTTATGTATATAAAGGTAATTTGATGTAAGAAAAAAAAGCAAAACCAAACTAATTCCCTGCATTAATCTATTTTGATAACAGCGATCGGATCAACTGAATTAAAAGAAAGTTAAAGCTTATTACTTATATTTCTTACTTGTTTGAAGAACAAAAAATACGTTACAAACGGAAAACGTTACTACTGTAGTATGTGTTGAGAATTGGGTTCTTTTACCCAAACTGAATTAAAAGTCTTAGGCACATAAACCTAGACTTGGTTGAGTGTATAAGTCGATTCTTGTATCGATTATACTATTTAGTCGAACAGTCCCTCAAGCAGACTCACTTGAGGAAAATGAAAAGTCTTGGATAACTGTTCACAAAAAACTCACTTTGACTTTATTTGGTCTCCGTATTTATACTAATTTGACATGCAATACTTAAGGCTAAAAATGCTTATTCTACAAAAATACGCAAACATTGCTGGATTTATTAAAGAACAAAAATTCGTAAAACAAACTGCTGAGTTTACATTTTCGCATGAGGCCGTCGTAGACCTGAACTGGCGGAATCAGAGTTGATGCTGGAGTTGGAATTAGGACGTCAGTGAGATTACTTAGTGGTATATATGATGCTCTTGTGATAGAAATATATATATTGTGTCCTTGAATGGTGAGGAATTCCTGTTTTATTATGCAGTCCTTCTGTAACCTCGCAATACCTGTTCCACGAATCGTTAGATGTGTGGTATTTTGACCGCATACAACGTTCAAAGTACTCTCTCGTGCCAAGGCGTAGATCCATTCGTTTGGATTGTGTAATTGGATCCAATGAGGACCTTCTCCCAACCCTTGTATTTGGCATTTCTTCATGTCAGGCGTATGGTTAAACAGGGAAATCTCACATGCATTGGTGACTGACCCCTTGCAATGAAGTGGGCCACTTAGTTTACACAAGTATTCTCCGGTGTTCAATGATAAACAATTTTTCATACTCTTGTCGGTAAGTGCGTAGTACTTGTCTCGATGTAAATTTATTATTAAGAAAGGCGTGGAAGGTTGAATGGAGTCGAATGTTCCATTTACGAGTACTGGTACTGGTATTACATGGAATAATTCGAAGTCTTCAGATGATATTAATGGTATCTTGATTTCAAATATCGCGTGTTTTGGTAGAATTTTTCCCCTTATGGTCATCAAATTGTAGAGATTTGTCAGGTCTAGATCAAGTACAGGAACCCTTAGTGATGATGGTAGGTGCTCCTTTATATCCCGTAACCTTAGGCGAAGTTGTGCTGGCGGTATTAAGAGTGGGCTAATTTTCCCGTGTTGACTGTGGGTTATGACATCTAACAAGGAGCTTTGAATGCGTTGAAAATTTGATATAGTGGTGAGGGTTTGTATTGCAAGTGATATAAATCCTTGTGATAGCTCTTCTTGATACAGCTCCCGAGATATATTGTTCGTTTGTTTGGTTAATTCGTTCATGTGAGATGACATAGCATTAAATTGGTTTACTACTGCCTCTTGGTTGCTGTTCATGATATTTACGGTAGTTGCGATGAAGGATGTCTGGTTTTGGATGTGACTTAGTAACAATTCTTCATTGTTTTGTATCCCGTCAATAGTTTTGGATAATTTGTCTGCGTATTCTGAGTCTAGTACTCCAAATAGTGCATTTGCCACGTTTCCCACGAAATTTAAGGCACCTCGTTTAACGGTCGAAATATGTAAATAGCCAAAATATGAAATTATTCATAAAATACGAAAATTAAATTTTTCAGGTATTGCTGTGAGGCAAAATCAAAAACATTTTTGTTGTTTCATTCAAACATTTTAATTTCGAAAAAAAAAAAATTGTCTAGTTTATATTTTAACCCACTGGTTGTTCTTTAAACTACGTGTATGTTCGACTCTGAGTTCGAACTTTTGGGTGGAGGCCTCTTAACATAATTTCGGTCTTGCGATCTTTCAACCGACATATCCCTTTTTACTTTCTTTACAAAACGTTGGAATTCTGGGCAAAATATTGGGCAGAAATCACACAGTGTCAGCACCCGTTAAGGTGATCAGGATGTTTTCAGTAGACAATCGGATTATCTAAGCAGTTTTGGCAGAAATTAATGAGGAGGTGCCCAGTTTAAAATTTTTATTAACCTACTGGCCACGGTTTGCTGTGTTTAATACATTTGGATACGAAAATAGCGCTTTGATGCCAGCATAGTCGTTTGTACAGGGTCACCCAACAAGAGGTGTCATTTCAGATTAAATTCTGCTTCATTATCCTTGTTTGTCATTATCATTCTATTAAATTTGAGAAATAATTCCTCATTCATTGATTAGGTACAGTACAGTCCCAAAACACCCCACTTCTCGACCATTAACTTGTTTCTCTCATCATCGTTACTGTGTGGGATTATGGCTTTTACTAATTGAGGACATTTTATCGGCAAATATTAACGAAATATTAATAAAGCTGCTGACTATTCCAAAACCTCGTCGTAACATTTATTTTCTATTTAATGTCACATATCCACAGTAAGGTCATAAAGTGTCTCCACTTTCTGGAGAAGAAAACAAAAACTGTCAGAAATCGATCACGCGTAGGAGTCGTCACCGTCGCGTCGTCCTTAATGCACTACAAGCCACAAATACAGAACGAGTGTGTAACCGAAACTGAGTTCCTTATGACTTCCTACGCTGACCCGAAATAAATTTAACAATTGATTCAATTGCTGTCGTTGGCATAAATTTGAAGGCAAATCTTCTGCCACGTCCATGGGGCAAACTAATAAATTTCCTCCTTACCAGAGCCAATACCGAAAGGAAAAAGTCGTTATCGGTAATCTTGGCCCCAAGCACAGTTTTATTGCTTTCTTTCACTTTCCCTCTAACGACAGATAAAAGTTTATTTATTTTCCTTTTTTCTTTTTTTTTTTTTTTGTCTCGAATTTCGTCCATAAAACAGGATTTAAGTCTATCGATTCTAATGACATTGACAATGAATGCTCGATTGTGTATACCTTTAAGTAGCAATCCTGTGTTGTCAGGTCTAGAATTTGGGAACGAAGACACCCCAAGGGAATTTAATTTAAAACCTCCCTCCAATCTCGTTCGACAAGTATGTCAATAATCAGTCTTAGTTTACCAGTTTAACCAGAAAGTGCTAATTGCCAGCACATGTTTCCAATTCAAGATACACCGCCACCTCCACTTCTAGGATAACAGAGTGGGGGGCGGTGGGAGTGGAGGAAAACTTTAGTTTTGATGTATAACACTTGATGAAATTCACTTGTGTGTATCTTACATATACGCCCTCGGCAGATTGTTCTCCATTTGTATCTAGGGTAATTGACAAACTTACAACGGATGTTGTGCATCCTATAGGTGGTACGACGACGTGCCATCTGTGTATGTGTGTGCATAGCATTTGAGTGTGCACTCTTAAGGCATCATCCTTCCTAAAAAACATATGCAAAGGAGTCCACCCCAGCAAGCAGCCAGGACCTGTTGAAATGTTAAGTTAAATCCCAGCGTCCATGTTACATCACTTGAGATACATAAACTGCGCTGCGATGATGCTTCGAAATCCCTCCAACCATAACCATCTGCTGTATGTATGTAGCTGGCTCAACACTTTGCAGCAAAACCTCTTCTGAGGTTGACCCAGTTTATATTTATGAAATTATACTTTTCTTCTAATCAAATATTTATGGCTGAGGAAAATAGAGAGATGGAAAAATAAAGAAAAAAAATCTAGGAAAGGAAGCAGAAAATGTTTTCCAACACCACTGGTGCTGGGAGAAGCCCATGAACAAGATATGACACGGGTCGATATAGCAATTTCACTCTTGGGATAGATTCATGCAGTTTCATTTAATGGCATTAAGAGGGTTTCACTCCTCTACGGGTGAACGTTCATATGTATCTACGTATCTATGAGTATGGAAATGCTTTTAAGTGAAGAGCGCATACAACACCGCAGTGATACTCATAGATACATGCATGGAATATGGAACCGGATTCCTTTTTTTGTTTTTTTTTTTTTTTCTTTCTTCTTTTAAAGGCTGGTGGAGGGTTGTTAATGATTCATTCTTAGTGCAGCCGGGGAATTAATGTAATTTGATGATTATAGTTATGGATTGTTGTTATTGTTTGTAGTACATGCATGTTGGTTGGCCAGGCACGCAGATAAGACGGAAGGTAAATGACACGGTTTGGGATTATTGTTGTTGTGTTTGCGCGCCCAATTCAGAGGTCTGCTAGAGCGGATAATTGATGGAATTACACCGGTGGACAACGAAGACGATTGTGGTTTTTGTAATTTGTGTTCTATTGTGGCATTAGTGGGCTTAATCAGTGCTCTAATGCTGTGCTGGTGATGGGCCACAACTTAATTGCTTATTCATGGCTTTGTTTCCTACAAAAAAAAAAAAGTCACAAAGAGCTTGGAGATTTCAAAATTAATAACCATGAGAACGGTTGACTTTGTCAGCGCGGACTTAATCAGAACTTTATGTCTTCCTTAGAAAGGTGGGGGGGTTTTTATTTTTATGTTCGGCTTGTATCTAGTAGCATAAATGCACTTTAAAGGCTTTTGGAACGGCTTACAGGCGATAAGGGAACACCCAACGGTGAGGATTACTCATGTCTTAGTCACTTATTATACGAGATAGTAGCTGCAAATGGCATGTAACGACGTGCGAGCTAATAGAGTCTAAGGGCTTGCTGGCTTTGAAAACTGTGCGTAGTTACGAAACACCTGCTTCTAGTACTCTATACCAAATCTTTTGGTATTTGTGACCACTTGCCTTAGGCTCCAACCTTAAACTCTATTTTTTTTAAGATGTGCGTTAAGATTGAACAGTTTGCTGAGACTTTCCAGTTTGTAGTGACAGTGATGCAGAACAAGCTGATTCCATTAATGAACGCCGATAGCGTGGAATAGCATTACAAACATTATCACGAAGAATAAAATCTCTTGGTCGATAAATAGCTTCTCCCCTTATACATAAGTCATCTAGCCTTAATAGTAGCATGCCTATTAAGAAATAGGAAGACAGCAATTCCCTGGCTACTATGAATTTATAGGAGCAACTTACATTTAAATCATGACCATCAGTCCTGAAGACGTGTCAAAGTTGTTTTCAGTCCGAAAGTGTTCCAACGAGGTCATGAATCCGCGAAGGAATTCAGGCCTATTAGCCTATTCTCTTTTGTATAGAAAACTTTAGAACGTCTGCTAGATCTTAACATAGGCGAGACTTTGAAGAGCCATTCATGCCAGCATGCTTACCTCAAAGGTCGGTCTAGTGAGACGACTCTTCATGAGCTGGTGAGTACGATGGAAAGGCTCTCCACTATAAGGCTCTTGCTACGTTTCTGGACGTAAAATGAGCTTTTAACAACATCCATACTGAAGCTATTCAAGAGACTCACACAGAGCTATGTTTAGAAGGTTGTCTTAGTCAATGGATTGTATCCATGCTAAAAACTAGAATAATTCAGGGAACATTAGCCAACAGCATTCTAACTAAGACGGTCAGTAGAGGCACTCTGCAAGGAGGTGTTACCTCTCCTTTGCTATGGGTCATGACAACAAAATTTGGTGTGACGTGTTAAACTGGTTGCGCACGTAGATAACGTGGTTATACTGGTGTCAAGAAAGTTTTTATCCGCGATAATTCTGTTAAGATATAAGGTATGCACGGAGTAAATCCAGAAAAGACTGAAAAGATGCTTTTTATCATTAAAGCTAAAGTACCAGAGTTCACTCCTCCTAAACTAAATACTCAGCCACTCTCATTATGTCTATGGTTCGAAATTAATCAAATAAGTGTCTACTGAACAATTACACTAATCTGGGTCCCAGGGCACAGTAATGAGCGGGCTGACGAGTGGCTACGCGAGGATCGACCCTTAACGGCTCACTAGCAAAAAGAGTCCATATTCCGCTAGGTTCTGTTAAAGGTAATATACATCTTCAATTCCTGCAGCTTGCCAATGACAGGTGGAACAGCCTGATACGTCAAGAATGACATGGCCTGATTACAACAAACCTAAGTCAAAGTTAGTTAGTGAGTTGGACTACGGAGCGAGGGGTTGCAAATTCAATCCCCAGATAACATCTAAAATTTCTTTCACGGTCCCAACTCTCGCGAGTGTCTGACAAACAACGGAGAGTAAAACTGTCATGAAAACCTTCTCAAAAAAATTACATTTCGGATACTGTATCAAATAGAAGGTCCCTTCCATTCGTGTAAAGAATAGAACACGCACAACACGAGTGGTTGTGAGAAGCTAGGCTCTAGGTCCCATGAACCTGCCGCGCCAAAAATTTGTATTTAAATGTTTGTAAGTCAAACAAGTTATTTGGTAAATCAAGACCAGATATTGCCAGAATTGTAGGCATTATCACACTACACTGGCCAATCGGGGACCATGCGGCAAAGTTTGGTATCACTCATACTACTTTTTGCAGAAGCTGCAAGGATACTAATGAGAAAGAATCTTTACATCACTTCCTTTGCAGATGTCCGGCCTAGTGAGGACCAGGCAACACACCCTAGAAAAACCCTTCTTCGTGAACCTCGGCAATATAGCTGAAAAAAGCTTAAAGTATTTAAGGAGCTCATGGTTAGTGTAAGCTCACTTTTCCTCATTTGTTCCAATCAATCATCTAATGTGACCTCATCACTATCGAACAACTCGAGCGTGAATATCTTTGGACAATACATAAATACATTTATACTCTTCAAGTCGACGGACTCTGCTGTGATTCCTGCTGAAATGGTTAACAGCTGTCTTTAAGAGATGTTTGAATTTAGCCCATATATCCAGAAAAATAAAGTCTTCATATCTTAAGCAGGAGAAACCTCTCACTTTTGTACCAAAGCACAGCGCAGTTTCAAACCATGCAAGTACTCAGGGCCAGATGGTATCATTCCGGCTGAGCTTCGGCAATCAGAAGATATAGTGCTTCTTTGGTTTAAAGCCATCATGTCTGGTTGTCTGAATCTGGTCTACATTCCCAAACTGTGGACCGAGGTTGAAGGTGCCTGAAGTAGGAAAATGAATACCAAACGATCTCCAACCTATCAGCCTACCGTCCTTTCTATTGAAAACACTAGAAAGACTGATTGATATCCACCTACGCCAGAGCATCAGCCCATCTATGCTCTCTGCGTTCCAATCTTGCAGTTGTTAGTGCGCATCATTGAAAAATCGGTGATAATCAAGGAATTTACCATAGTCCCGTTTCTGGACATCGAGTTGGCCTTTAACAATGTCAGATATACGTCAATCATAGATGCACTTGCAAGCCTGACAGTAGATTCTTCGATTGGAATATTGATCAATCAATTGCTCACACGTAGGATTATTAATTTGGAACTGGAAGGCGCATCGGTTAGAAGACTTGACAGTTGTGGAACTCCTCAGGGTGGCGTTCTGTCCCCACTTCTGTGGAATCTGGTAGTTAATAGGCTGCTATTGGACATACATAGAAAGGACTGGATGCAGAGTGGTTGCCTATGCAGATGATATTGATATCGCCTCCTTTAGAAAACGCCCTGTTACTCTCACGAAAATCCTCCAATGTGCTCTCCCCGCAAGTGGGCGCCGTGGCTCAAGTGGTTAGTGCGTTGGACTACGGAGCGAGGGGTTCCAGGTTCAATCCCCAGACAACACCTAAAATTTCTTTCACGGCCCCACCTCTCGCGAGCGTCTGACAAACATCCAAGAGTAAAACTGTCATGAAAAAGCTTCTCAAAATTGCCGTTCGGATCCGGCATTAAACAGTAGACCTCTTCCATTCATGTGAAGAATATAACACGCACAACACGAATGGTTGTGAGAAGCTAGGCCCTGGGTCCCATGGACCTGTCGTATTTATATTTTTGCTCTCCCCGCAAAACAGAACTTGTCCTCTTCACGAGAAAATATAAAGTTCTCCTTATTGACCCTTCCACGATTAATGTCACCGATCTCTCCTTTAAAGATAATGCAAAGTACTTGGGTCTCATTTTAGGTAGGAAGCTAAGCTGGAAAGACAATCTACTTGAACGCGTAAAGAAAGCAACTGTGGCTCTATACTCTTGTAAAAAGACCATGGATGGTGTTTACAACCTCATTCGTATCCGTGTCAGACCCATACTTCTGTATGACGTGATTGTCTGGTGGTCGGCTCTTAATAGGGCTACTCACCTCAATCTCCTATCTAAGGTGCAAAGATCTGCATGTATGTATATACATCAGTGGTGCACTGAAAACTTCTCCCTCAGCGGCGTTGGATATTATGCTCCATCTGCTACCTTTAGATATTCTTGACAAGCAATTGGCTGCGAGTGCGGCTATCAGACTTAAGGTTTCCTCAGAGTGGTCTAACTATCTTAAGGCACCTCGATCATTGATCCTCTCAATTTTACCCCAGAAGACACCGACTACACCCCGCCAACTCTGGTTTTTGCATCCCTGACCGAAGTGAATGGGTCACTGCTCCCTCTCTTGAGGACTGTTCAGTCCACTTCTAAACGAACGGCTCCAAGATTGACGATGGGATGGGTTGTGGTGTCTTCTCCGATAAGCTCAATCTGATTATCTTTTTCCGCCACCCAGATCATTGTAGCGTTTTTCAGGCGGAAATCATTACGATCAAGGAAGCCTTGTCCTGGCTGAAATGTAATGCAATATCTGTCAGGGATATCGAAATCGTGAAATCGTGCTCCTTCACTACAAAGGCCGCTTTAAACTGTCGTTTGTATCTTCTGGAGATGATTGAGCGGTTCAACATTCACCTTTGCTGAGTGTCAGGCTACAGAGACATTGTAGGAAATTGCAAGTCTGACGAGCTTGCCAGCCAGGGTATGATTCATAAGATCCTGCCGAAGTGGCGGAACCTGGGTATGCCTCTCGCTACTTGTAAATTCTTACTAAACCTGGACGCGTTCAGAAAAACCAACTGTAGATGGGACAATCTCTGCAACATTCCAAGAGAGATCTAGCCCAGCCTTGATCTGAAACGTAGTGCTGAGTTGGTCCTGTTGAAGCGATCCCAGATGGATGGATGGTGTTATTACTGAACACTGCCTAATAGGCCAACATACCAAAATGCTGGGTCTTTTTTCATACGACTTCTGCAGAAGTTGTAGGGACGAAACCGTTCTCCTTCTCCTATATATGTACGTGCCCAACTCTGACCCAAAAAAGACTACTCCATCTAAGAGCCCACTTCTCCGTCAGTAGGCGTCACAAGGCTCCTTCGCTTTATCAAAAGCTCCGGCAAACGATGAAATTTCCCAATGGCATATGCATTACAGAAGAATTTCTCTTTTTCTACGAACTTTACGAACTCTGCTTCTATGAGCCTGGTTGCTACGCCTTGATGTAGTTTTCTTTTGACACAAGTTGTATGCTAAGATGCGTTGGGTTTGGTGGAAGTCCCTACTTACTCGTACATCCAAAAGATGGTCCATTGTGATATTAGAAAAGAAAGAACCTGATTCTCATACAGATTTAGAGGGCAGGGTAACCAGTTTCGGTGTGAACTCATCCCGCAAGATGTTTTGGCGTTTAGGTTTGAAATCATTTCCACAGAAGGATGGGTTTGACGACTGCCATATATGTATATCCAGTGGACAATCCGGTGCTGAAGACCCCAGTTTGGGCAGATTGCCTTCCTAGAATCCATGGATTCCAGCCGCTATAGTAATGCAATTTGCATAGGTTGTGATACTAATCCCTCCCTCTTTACCCAAGATTAGGAGTATCTCATTCACTACCATAAGCCACAACAGTGGTGATAGTATTCCACCCTGGGGTGTATCGCTATGCACCAACCTTTTTGTTAGATAGCACCCCAACTCAGTCTGCTTTTAAGCATAGTTGTGAACTTTCAAATTAAGAAGTGCAGCAGATGTAGGTTCTGGTTTGACATTGCAATATCAAGGAAGGGCACCAAAGATTTCTCAAAGTGTGCAGAGCAGTCTATAGATTTTTCCTTGTGTTACGCCTGTTGGGATACCGATAGGAGTCTATAATACTATCCAAATTTAAAAGTTAGGAGATGTGTGGGAGGTCTTACCACCTTTCAGTATGAAAACTACTTTGAACCTTCTTTAGGATCTAATGATGTAGCCAAAGTTTTCACAACTCCTTAAGATAATGTAGAGCCGGGGATTTATTGTATTGTATGAGACCAGGAGATATGCACGGAAGGAACCCACTATAGTTTCTTGGGGTTGAGAACATCCTCTGGTTATCTTATGGGTTTCTACAGAATGGTCTGTCTCTGTTTTGTTACCAGGAACATGGATGTCCATAGGAAATTACGTTTTAGGTATTTTCAATAAGCCAGATGCGATACTTTCTCTGCTCCAGAGATAACCACATTACACTAATGGTTTTGAACGGTCATGAGTAATGAGTTGCTGATTGTCTCCTTGTGAGAGACCGACTCCTAAACTGTCGATGTGAAACCTAGGCCTTCTGATTGCTTATAACAAGTTCTCGAACGGATTAAATATGTGGAGGTTGAAGCTGAACTGCCAGGTCCTTAGTTAAAGGATTTACCTACCACCATATTTTTTGCAACACCCTGACTCAGTTCAAAGTATTTTTTAGTGACCTGATTTCCGAATATGTGGAAGTATCTATAGACCAATGAAAACAAAACTTCTCCTTAAAGGTATACGCATAACTTCAAGCCCCATTACTTACTTACTCTGAATAGAATTTTTGAACGTCTTCACATCGAATCTGATTGAGTTGTGTGTTGGTAAGTTAAGTGCCTCTTTGGATGGTGTAAAGCTATACTGACCCAGTTTGGTCTGAATTAAAAGTGAGGTAGATGTGGTGTTGTATCTTTCCAAACCAAATCCTGTATTCCCTTTCAAATTATCTGGCCACTCGACCTCATTGGAATGAAGTGAGTGATATTAAAAAATTCAGTGGCCAACATGGACCGAAAATAAATCCTTCTCCGTTCACAAGTACATTAATTACCCAGAATCGTGCATCCACTCCTGTGAAAACCTATAAGGCGTATCTGTCTTCCTCGAAAAAAAAAAAGTTCAAAACATAAAACTTTTCTTCAAACACAAAAACCCATCTAAGTTCAACAACATGCGAATGACTTTTGAAAAATAAAAGAAAAATCTTGCTGCGTGCCCTAGCACACGAAAATTATCCACATAGACGACGACGACGATGAGGACGACGAAATGAAAGCAACGATGAATAACCATGCAAACGATGACTTTAAAAAGCGACGACGAAGAAGAGGTCCTTATTCCCGAGAACAGTTTAAATGCGCGCAACGGCCCGATAAGGATGTGCATTCGTATGTAATTGTGGATGCGATGCAACGTAGCGTGTATTCGGAAAATTGTTGTTTACGTCAAATGATGTGCTTTTCTACTTTCCAAGTGGCAACAGCAAGTAGTGCGACATGCCAGTTGTGAGCGGGTGGAATGACGAGTAGTAATCCTCGCGAAGGCGTTTGTGTCCTCGACGGAAACCGGAAATATTACTACATGTACATACATACATGTGCGCAAGGAGATTTCTCTCCGAATATGTGTGTGCAAGACAAAAGAATTACTTGACTGTGAGAGTTTTTCTTTCAAATATTCCGTTCCGTCTTAAATGGAACTAATTTGTGCGATGATGTCGAAAGGAACCTTCGTATACAATGGACAAATGAGTGCGTCAGTAATATGGCGTCTTAATTAGTTGCGATTTTTTTATTTTTTTTATTCAAGTAGAAAAATCCAAAAGTTTGGATTTTCATTCACAAAATGTTGAGTTTTTAGTTCCGAAAAGGATTACAATTGCTACACCACACCACACAGTTCAAGTTGCACTAATGACCGGTACACACCGAGAAATGAGCTGTGCTCGAAGGTTCCATTGAGTTCCGTCACTTCTTGTCCATATCACTAATCACCATCAAAACGAGTAGTGGTGATAATATGGAACCGTGTCGAAAGCCGTTTTGGAACTGAAATTCTTCCGGTAATCTACCACAATGCCACCAGTTTGTTCCTTTCCTCCATTCTTTAGGAAAAGTTTTGCTTGAAGGTCGCGCCATTGATTCTATCCTTACTGGGAGGCATGCTGAGACATATAGAGTTTCGAAAATGCGACAACTTGTCATGATTTTCGGGCAAACCTTCGTCCACTGACAGAAAAGTGATCCTCTTCAAAAATCAGCAAGAAACCGTCCAAACTCTTCACACAAGCTGTGACCACCTATCTGCTATTTGGTGATTCTATACACGATTGGTTGGTTGGTTGAAACCGGTCTTCGATGAGTATGCACCTAGACCGTCGTCCCTACAGCTTCTACAGAAGTCGTTGTAGGGAATGCCAAATCTTTGAGCAAGTCTTCCTATAGAACAGTGTCCGATGAGGGTGTTAACATTCTTGGAGAGGGTTCCTCTCTTATGTTTTAGGAGTCCGCTGGACTGGTCTTATTTAGAGTCGGCCAAATCAACCTAGCAATTTTGCATTGGTCGCGTTGATGGGAGATTAAAGTCCAGTTTTTCTATTTGCAGAAGGACTTCCTTCAGCACTTCGTTGAGCACTTCCTTCCATAGTAGTGGATGCGGTGTTTCTGAAGGATGCGGTGATTACCCTGCTTTTACGCATCCTTGGGAGGGATTTTTCGATGGGTTGGACGATAGAGTGAAGGGGCATTTCGACAGATTTACCTTTTTTGATAGACATGTTATGGCGTGGATAGTAGAGTGCTATCAATAGTGGCCTTAATGTGGAGATCTAGAATTCTTTCCAGAATCTTGAGTAGAAAACGTAGAAAACGACGTTGGGCTGATTGGTCTAAGGTCTTTCGGAAGGGTATGGTATGATTTGCCTGATTTGAGTATAAAGACCACTAGACGGCTGGCATTGTTCCTAGCTCCAGACAACCCTCCATGATACAGAACAGGTTGTGAACTATTATGCTGAAGGCTGCTTCGATTTGCGCCGGAAAAATGTCGTCCGGCCCAGTGGACTTGAAAGGCTCGAAACTGGTCACCGTCCATTTCAGTTTATCCTCGCTGATAAGTTCGGGAGGTGGCGGTGGGTATGCAATATTTATCAGAGCAGGGCCGTCGCTAAGGATAGGCGTACAGCCGGAGAAGTGGGTGTCCATAAGCAGGTTAAGCTTTGCTTCAGATTCTGCACATGATCCATTGGAATTCATGAGGACACTCGGCACGGTTGGTGCTTTGGAAAGAACTTTGCGTAGTCAAGAGGATTGCAACGTATTGTCAATACTTTGATAAAAACTACCCCGGGATCTACGTTTGGTCTTCCGAACTCCGGCTTTGAAATTTTTCTGGCTTTCTTTGTAGATTTCCCAGTCTGTGGGTAGCCTTGTTACGCAGCGAAGGTTTTTAAGTTCTACATTCCACCAAGGCGGGCGATTGCCTACCTTTCTTGTTGTGATGGGACACGAGTCATTAAATGCTGAGTTTAGGGTGGAGGTTAAAACAGTGTTGTGTGGTTGGTATCATGTGTGCACTATTGGATAGTTTAGCGGAGAGAATGTTGTGCTGCTCCATAGGTCATGGTTCGCATTGGTGTCGCACCCTAGCAAAATTCCTTCCCCTTTCCTCCTTGCTTCTTCTACTACGGGTTTGACTTACTTTGTTGGGCGAATTCGGGGTCTTCGTAGGGTAGGTAACCCTAAGCCAATCAGATGTTGTTGCGTGGTGATTTTAGCAGTGTTACTGCACAGTCATTCGTGCTACGATGGGGAAGAAAGGTTAGGTTTAGTGTGGATTTAGAAAGAATACAGGCGCGGATGTTATTTATGTTCCTTGCGTTGTACAGCGTGTAGCTTAGAGCCTTCAGTCCCATGACGGTGTTATCTCTTATCCAAGGTTCTTGGATGAGGGCGATGTCGAAACCTCTTTCATAGAGGCGGAGCTTTAGATTAGCGGATGCTAAAGTGAAATGATAGTCGTCGGGAGATGATAATTTATCATCTATTGCCGAGATTTGGGGTGAGTCATGAATCAAGAGCCTCACCTCAACTTCCTTAAGACCGCACTTGATCCTAAAGCCGATAGCTTGGAATAGTGAGAGAGACTCAGTGGCACAACGAGATAACCAGCGAGCGGCCGGTTTTCTTTACTTCTTCCGGTTTCTTAGAGCTCGGTGTTTCTTTGATAAACTTCCAGCCTTTGGCTAGAAGGCCCGAATTTTGATAGGTCAGGAGACCATGAATTTTGATTGGTTTCATTAGGAACTTAAATTCTTACTTTTGACCTGTGGGTGCTTAGACTCCAGTTCATTACCTTAAGCTTAGCACCTGACCAGATTTCACCTGTATTACTGATAGCAGGTGGTGATGAAATGGAATTTTGGTCGTCGCAGGCTTTGAAGGTGGTTGGGGAGTTTGGATGAGTGGTAATTCGCTCGTAAAGGCAGTTCATCACTCTGCCTTTAATGAGCCTCCATTTCTCGTAGGAGATCCTTCCTTTGTCGTCCTACAGATCCAATATCGCGACGACGAGGCTACCCTTAACCGTCTCGGAGAGAGTTTTAGAGCTCGTTGAGTTCCAGTTCGACTCGATGAGTCTTTAGCATGGGGGCTACTCTTCCGATAAGAGGGATTAGCTCCGTGGATGGTTTGGTGACTGGTGGCACAAGTGGAGGTTTGGCGTGGGTCGCGTTTGGGTTGGTGGTTTGTGCCACGGGTCGACGATTAGAGTGCGCGATTGGTAGTGGTGCGGCTGGTTTTGAAGTACGGTGGAGGCTGTAGCTTCATCAGTTTGTTGAACTGGCTAACGAAGCCCAGATGTTGGATTCTTTTCCAATTTTTTGCCTAGTCGTTCTAGGATACGGAACGGCGCTGCAGTTTCACGACTTAGTGATTCCTTTTCCTGATCAGAGAGCTTGGGATTGGTTGGTGGAGCTGAGCAACTCGGGAAGAGTTGCGAGAGCAGAGCTGAAAGACAGTGCCATCCGATAGTAGCGAACACTCGCTCACGCCATAGTTAATGCAAAGGCTTTGCAAATGCTCTTTTGGGCTCTAACTAAGCCATCACACCACTGCAATGTGGGTAATCGTCGTAATGGTGCATTACAGAGACTCACACTTGTTTTTCCGTCTGCCTTGATTCTTCTCCAGGGATCGGTAGTTGTCGATTATACAACTCAAGTACCTTGCCTTAGTAGAGTATCGGATTGGCATAACATTGAGTCTTAAGGTGGTGGTATTATTCTCTTTTGTTAGTGAAGAGGACATCCTTTGTTTTTAGGGGTCTAAATCCTTTTCGCTCATTTGTATAGGATATTGAGGGAGATTCTAGTAGTTCGGTGATTGCAGGGAACTTGTTTGCCTCGTGGACTTACTGCAGTGTTGGGTTCCGTAAATCTGTAACTCTACATCATGAAAAGCGTGTTCTAAGGAAGAGTTCTTGGGTAGAATGTTGGAGCACGGTTCCGTTCAAGATCCATCAGGTTTTGCCTCAGTTGGTTGACGCGTTGGGCTATCGAAAGGCAAGCAGGTCGATAGGAAGACCATTGGCTTATCCTTGTGCCGTTCAAGCTTGACTGATGTTTAATCTGCGGTGCTGTAGAGGGTTAAGAGAAAGAGGTTAACATGTCGTCGTAGGATGCAAGTAAGATATTATGTAATTGTTAGATTGGGCCTTTTTTAAGATTAACTTATAATCTCTGGAGATCAGTTAACAGATCTTGTTGCCACTGTTTAATGGTTCCTGAACTAAACGTCTGTCTATATTATGGTATTTGAACTGGTTTAACAGCTTGAGCTTCTAGCGGAGGTAACCGTCGCACCTTGCTTTATCACCGGAGTTCTAATCCTGACCATATTGATACCAATACGTATCTTACAGCCTCTGACCAGGTGTATAGCCATTGTTTCATGGTTAAACATTATGATGGTCTCTTGCACCTTCCAATCATCACGTTCCAGACTGGCTTTTGGAAGTGCTCGGATCCGGGGTAATTATTTCGGGCTTGGGTCTAGTTGAAGGTCCCCTTTCGGGATGACCCTAAGCATGTCATCCGCTCTTAGTGCCTTAATTTTTTTTACTTTTTCCGTGATTTAAGATGAACTCGTCATGGCACCCCAGAATTCGGAAACTGCCCAAAAAGTAGTATCGCGTCAATGGAGTCGCTGGCTGGTTGTGTTGACCATATTGCTGATTAGCGACTCTTCCACTGTCGCCCATTGCTCGTCTATGAGTCTTTGCTTACGCTGTGCTTAAGCACGAGAAATGCGGTGCGTGCGTTGCGGTGCGTTTAATGCGGGCAGATTTCAAAATCAAATTGATGTTGGGATATGTAGATGTCCAACGTAAACACGATATTGCGGGGAACACGTGCGTTGCGACGTCCCCGCATCGTACGCAAATTATGAAAATCAAATTTGTTTGATTTTGCCCGCAATATCGTGCGGAAATTAAAGGATGAAGGTTCTTATTTCAGAAGTCCAAAAGCGAAATGTGGAACAAGATCGCATTATCGCGTTGAAATTGGACACCGCATTCCCCGCAAATAAATGCGATGCATGTGCGGAACGCATCGCACGCAAAACTCGTGCGCGTGCTTACGCTGGACACAGCGTTAGTTTATACAAGAGATCAGCGAGTGTGACTATAGATTCATGGTCCCATCCTTTTTGCTGGTTGATCTATTTTCGAGTTGTCAGCATCGGGTTCTTTAAAGCGTTACCATCTTTGATGCACCCTTCTTTGATGCTTATCAATCCCTTTGATTGTTGACCTGGATGCAGGTAATCTGGGAGTTAGCCAATGATGTTGATACGGTTTACCAATGGTGTTGATACAGGTTGTGACCTTGACCGCGTTAGGTGCTTTGAGATTTTGCTGGATGGGTTGTTTCACATCCTAGGTATGGGTTATTTCACAGTAGTGACGGGTTTCTTATCTTATTATCTCGTAGGGATACGAGTTTTTGAGTCCTTTGGAAGCGGTCAGACTTGTTTAACCGTCTTTTGGTACGCCTACCGCTCTCCAACCTCTTCTTTTCCTGGGACAGCTGTATACGATGATGATGTTTTTCCTGTCAAATGTTTAATGGAACGTCTGTTGGTGGTATGAAAAACCTCTTAAACTTTGGCTAACAGCAATATGGTCAATGAAATTGGCGGTTCTCTGACAATCGGTAGACACCTAACTGATAGCTCTTATAGTTTCATGACGGCATATCCAACATTCAGCAGAAATACATATTTGGTATCGGGTCTTTCCCCAAATCAAAGTTGAGTTTTAAACTCACGTCTTTGTAACGTCTATCTTGTATAGAGACGAGTATCTAATAAACGACCTTGCTCTGGTACCTAGTCTGTAAACTTTGATTAGGTGTGGTTCTGAAGTCCTCCTAGAAATACGTCACTGGGCATGGAAACTTTCTAGATTCGATCAAAATGTCTGAAGACAACTTTTAACAGTTTTTTTTTTTTGCGAAAAAAGGAATCAAGAAGGGGTATGCAGTATCCTTTCGATATTCAGTTATTTTACAGAAGAATCAGCAAACATTTGTAGGCATATCAAGGCCCTGTCTAAGCGTTGTAGATTCGACTCTCCTCAAAGAGGAATGCAAATGGTGTGGCATCGATGGTATCATCGATGAATTAACTTTCCTCGTATTACCAACCACTTATTGAAAGTTTCCCTTTCAAAATATTTAAAATCCGTATAAAGCAGGTTATGGTTGAATTGTCCTTGGCTTTGATATAACCACAAAGAAGCCACCTCCAATCGACACACAGACACAGCACAAAAGCAAACCAAAAAAGAAGAAAAGAAAAGCAAAGCAAAAAAAGTCCTTAATAGTTCGAATTGTGTTCGAAATGTATTAGACACTTATCGCAATTGTAGCACGCGTTCATAAAAGGTGTCTTAGTGGTCGTTAGTCAAGGCCGCACCGAGGAATCCTCTCCATTATCGTCTATAGCCACAAACTGTTTCCATGTGGAGTGGCAATCGTTGTTATTTGCCATTCCGTACACCACCACCTCCACCACCACCCCGGGTATCCTTTCGTTTTCATTTTACCCGTTGTGTGCACAGCCCTGTGATGAGGGTAAAGTGAATGTTCCTTTATCGGATTAGAGAGGGTTTTTTTTTTGCCCTTCCCCCAGTTGCGCGTTTCATTCATTTCCTCTTCCCGTGCTGCTGTTTTTTTCCCTCTAATGGTGGTAAATACTGGTTTATTTACAATACATACATATTTATTCCGAAAGATGAAAAAAAAAAATATTTTGTAAATGCCTGACTGGCAACGACAACTGGCATACAGGGTCCCGAGGGTATTTATGTACTGTTGCTCTGCATTTGAGTGTTTTTCTCTCTCTATAGGGTGCGCGGTGGTACTGTTTCACTACATCCTGACAGCTGAGGATATGTCGGTTGTGGTCGGTCCTAGTACAGTCTACCGGTATGGCTCTGCATGTCATCTTGTGTCATATTTGCTTTTGTTGCTCGGTTCAATCGATTTTGGCATGAGCCCATTCGAGGTGGGCGTGTGTGTGGGGGGAATGAGATATTAATTTGGAAATTGGTCGCATGTAAATTTTCCCCGATCCCTGTGCAATTTCCATGGAAGTCGTTGTTGTTTTTTTTTTTTTTGTGTCTTGTTTTCGTGCTCTTAGTGCCACGTGTGTTACGGGCAACACTTTGGGACAAAAAAACAAAAAACAAAAGCTAATTTCATTTGTCATTAGTCGGGGGGAAGGGGTAGGATTTGATGGCCCGCCCCACTCCAGAGATTACGTGGTTGACCTGAATTTGTAAACTCCTCACAGTGGATGTGTGTCTGTATTAATTAGATATCGGGCCGGGATATGGTTCAAATGGATTTTGGATTTGATTACGGATAACTAATTGGATTATTACTGGAGGTTACTGTTTGGGCGCCTAAACTTGAAGTAAATGAGTTTGGAACTGCATTTGAGTAAATTTAAATGGGATCTGAATACAAAGGACTTTATGCATAGATCAGCAGTTGGAGGAGAAATTTCCAAGGTACCTACATGTAAGCTGTGGGAGTGCTACCACCAGTGATAATTTCAATAACCGACTCAAGGGGAGGTGAACTTGTAAAGCTTAGGCAGTATACCGAGATCCCTTTAGGTTATTGAGGGCACCTCGATACAAACAAACATATGTCAACTTGTTTTTCGCATACTTATCAGGTAAACCTGAAAGTGATGATTCCTAGCAGATTGTCTAGTGTATTTCAGGGAACTTTTTCGTTGAGACCTTTGGAACCTCTGCCAGACTGAATGCAATATAGTACGTGGCGTGTCGGTAAAAGTCACGATGTTTCTGTGAAAACTAACTTGGATAGTAGTCAGGCGTGTAGATAAAACGAGTCGAATATTATCCCCATAAACTTTCAGAAAACGATGGTAGGTGGGTTGGCTAAGAGAAGAGAAACCCCTCTTTATCGAACTCAGGTCAGTATAGACCAATTGTGTTGCCCATAGGGGAAAAAGGTTAATATGGAATGTGTGCTACTTACTGCGTTTGGTATACAAACCATTCTGTCGATTTAATAAAGCTGCAGATGTTGTTCACCGATTTGTCGAACAGTTCTTCGATGTCCTGGAACAAGTATGCTCTCAGGAATTTCTTTCTTAGGTGACAGAGGCTTGGGCAATGACACAAGAAGTGGGTAGTATTTTCTTGGACATTTTTATCACCGCATGCTCTACAAAGATCTTCATTGGTTAATCGTAGTTTCTTCATGTGGTACCGCAAAGTGTTGTATCCCGTGATTACTCCTATGAGGGTAGATAGGTAGAGTAGAGAATTCCTTTCTTTTTGTGTCAGTTTGTCTTGTGCAAGGCGGGATGTTCACCGTGTGGTCGGCTTACTCGAACTCCAGTGCCAAGCCTTTCCCAGCCAGTTCATTAGCCCTTTCATTCATTGGTATACTTTCATGACCAAGGATCCAGCAGAGTCTTACCTTATGGTGTGTTCCAAGAACTTTAAGCTCTTCTCGATAGCACTTTACAAGCTTCAATTTAATTTCTGTAGCAGACATCGCTTTTATCGGTTCCTGGCTATCGATGAAAAAGATGATATTCTGGTATTGCCTTCATCGCAGTCTTGCGGGCAGCTTTTGCCACTGCTAGGATCTCCGCTTAGAAAACACTACGGTAGCTCGAGAATCTGACTGATCTAGATATGCCTAGTGGATCAGAAAATATACCTGCTCCTACACCGATGTCCACTTTGGACCCATCAGTATAAACTTCTGTAACTTCTAGGCTTGGTATTTCTGTTTTCTTCTCTACTTGGATAGAGGATTGTAAAAGGTCTGATAAAGTCAAGACAAGGTATCATGTAGTCTGTTACATTCCCTATATATTCCTGAAGGATCTTAGTGTGACCGGATGCGCTAGGCCTCCAGCTGTCCGATTGACTTATACTTAGGGCGCTTGTGGCTGCCGATTCTTGTATAAAAAGGTCTAGCGGGTTTAGGTTGAGGATGACCACAAGTCCTGCCATTGGTGTTCTCATTGCACTGGTAGTACCAATGCATGCTATCCTTTGTACTTTCGTGATGGCCTTTAGGTTGCTGGCCTTGCTGGCGGCTCGTCACTATTTAAGGTTCAGATGGATACGTATAGGCCTCACAATAGCCTTATATTCACAGGATGCTTTGGGGACTTGGTGCGCACGTTTTTCCGAATAGTCTACTTCTTGAGTAAAAGGCTATCGTGGCGTTCTTAATTCGTTCCTCGATATTCAGTTTCCAATTTAGTTTATTGTCGCGACATGTCGGAGCACTAGTAACAGATATTTAGCGCTGTCAGAGACTCTGAGGGGAATTCCTTCAACAGATGGAGTTTTAAACTGCGGTATTATCGTATTGTTAGTGAACAGTACCAATTCTGTTTTGTGGGGACTTACTTCCAATTCACATTTCCAGATGTCCAAGATCTTTAGGACTCCTTCAATCTGCTCACTAAGAGTTGGAAGAAATTTTTCTGTCGATAGCACTATTCATCATACACTTAGGCTGGGACTTTGGTTCCGCTGTTTCTAAGATTTAGGTGTGTTTCGTTGAGAACGAGAACCAATAGTAAAGGAGAGATAACTCCACCTTGAGCTGTTTTAATATGCCTTTGCTCTAGTATACTCACCATCCAGTTGATTAGAATATGGTCTACATTGCGATTTGTCAGGGTCCTACACACCGCATTTGACATTATTGAAGACTCCTTCAATGTCCAGGAAAGCGGCTAGTGTGTGTTCTTTGTCTTTCACAAAATCAGCATAAAGTCGTTGTCCCGATACTCATGGTTCCAGTATCACGAAACTAACTTTGTTTTTTTGTAAAAGGGGATCAGATCCTACTTTTTTTTTTACTAACAATAGGTGGGAACTCATTGATGTGACCTTTATCAAGAATTCCCCTAAGATTAGCGTCAAGGACTCGATGGCATCGAAAGATGTGTCGTTCTCTAACCGCCTGTACTGTACTGTATAACGAGATCGGTAATAACATTAGTACTAACCTCAAAATATGTTTCTAGGAATCCAAGGCAACGGATTGGGATATTTATAATACGAAGTTGAAAAGTCATCTCAACAGTTTTGCTTTAGTCCAACTGCATTCACCATCTGATGTATGTAGATCAGCTGGTGGACTCACTCAAAGCAGTCTTCATACTTAGAACCGGTAATACCTCCCACGCATGAGCTGGACCAGAAGGTCGGTGTACAGGGATACCCCCAGGGCGGGGAATTATCACCTTTATTGTGGCTCATGGTAGTGAATGAGATATTTCTAATTTTGGGTAAAAGGGGGTACATGGTCATAGCCTACGCGAACGACATTGCGATAGCCATATCAGAGAAGTTCCTTCTTACAGATAGAGATCTGATGTAGACTGCTCTAAATAAACTCGCAAAATGGACGGAGAGTGTGGGTCTCGGACTTAATCCGTCCAAGGCTGAACTAATATTTTTCATAAGAAGGTTTAAAATGCCATATCTTGGTGGTTATTCTCGATAAAAAACTTAGTTGGAAACTGAATATTCAATACCGTGCTAGGAAGGCCTCGATTGGCCTCTATTCATGTAGGAAGGCCTTAGGCCAGAACAGGGGTTTCCTGTCCCGGATTGTTCACTGGGTATACATGGCAGTTGTCAGACCCATCCTTATGTACTACTCTAGCGGACGGCACTGGACAAGAAAAGCAACATTGCAATGCTTGAGAAGGTTCAAAGGCTACGTCTGTATAAGGGGCGCACTTAGAACCGCTCCTACAGCTGCACTAGAAACTAAGGCTAAGGGAAGCATTAAGGCTAAGGGAATCCGTGGAACTGACTCGTAGAAATATGAGCCACGGAAGCATCCTAAACGGGCATAACACTATTCCTAGTTATTCCGACTACATTGTCCCGTATCTGACTCGTGGAAATATGAGCCACGGAAGCATCCTAAATGGGCATAACACTATTCCTAGTTATTCCGACTACATTGTCCCGTATCTGGACTTTAAAGTCAAGTATAAAAGCAGGACTCCTAGCAGAAGTGCTTGGGAATTTGGAGAAATTTTAAATGAATTTGTGATAGAGATTTACACAGACGGATCCAAGACAGCTTCTGTAACAGGTGCGGGAGTTGCACTGGATTTTTGTATCGCCACACGACTGTCGGACCACTGTAGTGTATTTCAAGCAGTAGTCATAGCTGTCCGTGAAGCCTCGACCTGGCTTTTGATTAACTCGATAGAGTGCAGCGCTATTGTTTTCTACATAGACAGTCAAGCCGCGATAAAATCCTTGGAATCGCCAATAACTCGATCCAAGTTGGTTAAGCAATGCTGTGGATCTCGATAGATCCAAGATCACTGTCAGATTCGACGTATGCCTGTGCTGAGTTCCAGGCCACAGGGATATTCTAGGCAATTGCAAAACGGACGAGCTAGCTACGGAGGATACAGGCCGGAACCTCCCTGACAATAGGGAATCTACAAAATTCCAATTAGATACCCCAGCTATTAGAATGGCAAACAGTAGGTGGAACAATATTAGCACATGTCTCTTCTAAACAAATTTGGTCAGAGTTGGATTGTAGGAAAACCAGTATACTTATTTTTGTCAATAGGATAAATCTATGAAAGATAGTCGGCGCCCTCACAGTGCACTATCTGGTAGACAGACATGCCAAAGTCTTGTTGCTTCTTTCAACGATTTCTGTAGAATCTGTAGAGACGAGGAAGAGCAGGATCTACCATGGCACATATTCTGTGTACCTGTCTTGCTCTATCGGTCTTGAGAAGGAAAACCCTAAGCGAGTACTTCTTCGACTTGGCTTATGCAAAACAAAAAAAGCTTTGTCACCGGGTCAAACTTTTTTAATGCCTATACGGCGAAATATACATATACTTCTTCGACACGGGTTTACACCGAAAGTGGTGTAATGGGAAGTCTCCATGTAGGTCTCCGGTGCTGCAAATCCAGTTTTTTCAATAGTGGCAACACAATGTACCTTCAGTTTGGTCTAAGTGTGTTCCTGGTGAGCGGGGACAACCACCCAACCCAAGGGTACCCCAAAATCCAAAACAGGTACACTCTTCTTTCTAGAAATGATTCTATCCCATCTTTTCAAAATATAAATCTCGAAACGAAATGTATACAACAGTAGCGATTTATCTCTGACTGACATGAGCTTGCCTTAATCCTTTCTTGACATCAAAGGTCTTGATGAGGGGTCTGTTCCGACCTTGATGGAGTAGAGTGCAGTCTCTATCGTCATCCTGCAGAATCGGATTAGGAATGCCAAAGCTAAACATTGATCTTTATGTGGATCGACCTTAGAGGTGCTCTCATTGGAGGCATTGATTCGAAGTTTCTGGGATTTTTCCAAAATCTGCCGTAGTGTGAAAATTTGGTCGATGGAGGAATTTCCTTTATTTTTATTTAGTTGGCATATAGTATCTAAACTCCAACTTGTATTAAAGATAAACTGGGTATACATTTGCTCTTGGAAAGCCCCTCAAACTGTAGGCATTAGTAGTGAACTTTGTATTCCTTACTCAATTCATTATACCTGCTCTCTAGTGTTTTAATCAATCGATACCTTGTCAAATCCAAAATTCATAACTGCATTGAATTGCATATAATTTATGAATTTTTTTATTACAATACTTTGCTCAATATTAAATGAAATTTCTACATAAGAGTGTGCAACCCAAATTAAATAACCACCATGTACCATACGAGTAGGTATGATACATTAATTTCGTTGTACAACTCTCGGTTGATTTCGTTTTAATAAATAATTTGAAACCCTTGAAACGAGTGAGTGTCTGGTTGCAAGTTGCACACCGCTACTATAGAGGAGTTTCGCACAAAATTAAATACTTTATCATATCACATTACCCCGAGTACAGTTGTTAATCGATGAGCCGCGCCCGCCAAACAATAAATTCTCGCGAAATCACTGTTACTCGTTAAAACCGCATAATCGTGATGCGGAAATAATAAATTGAATAAAGTTTAAATTGAAAAAAAAAAAAAAAAAAGTTCAATGCGACTATGGCCGCACAATGACCTCCAACATCGATTACATCCCGTGGCACGTCGCATTATAAATTCACGACTCCTGCCGCCGCCGGTCGGCCGTCTGTTTGCTCCAAAAGTGCAAAGCACTTTAATTAGGAATCTCCAAAAGTGCAATAAAAATGGCAATTTTTTTTTATTTAATTTTTTTTAAATGAGTCTCAACAATAGGTATCCGTGGTGTAGTTCGTCCTAGAGCAGCAGAGATCTACTACATTGGGCTCGGTCACATGTGCGTTTGTAATCGTCTTTGTTACCATCATCATCATCATCGTCATCATCATCATCGCCATGACTTCCATAGAAAAGGAGTGCTGTGATGCGCTGCTGCTACTGCCCCATGGCGTCGCACTATGACAGGGTTGTCTCTTTAGAATTCTGGCTCTCCGCCTTTGTGAATTGTGTGACATACACAAAGCAATGAGGCCACATGGAGTCCCAGTTTACTTTAGGTACGCGTTGTTATTTTTTCTTCTTTTTTTTTTTTTGCTCTCTCTCCTTCGTTTTAATTAATTTAATTCCATGAAATTAACGAACGAATGCCAGCCTAACGCAAGTCTTTTTCAATTTTGAGATGCGAACGCGAACGCGCACGCCCTTGTGTGTGCATGCGGGCAATGATGCGACTGCATTGTTGGGGTGGGGTGGTTACATTTGATTGTGTTTTTAAGATGACTTTTGAAAATATTTTCAAGGAATTTTAAGAGAGCTGCACGTCTGCCTCTTAGAGTGAAGGGTAGTACATCTGTCCGGCAGGTGCTTGAAACATCAAGAGGGGCAATGATGAGTTTCAATAAAGTGTGATTCACTTGCGGCGAGTTTTGAAAGTAATTTTGAGTTTTGGAATACTTTGGATTTACAATTACCATCGTACACTACTCAGATCTTTCATGATTTAACAACACTGACGGGTGTCTCCTATATTTACACTTTTAGTCTGCTGCTTTCTACTGTCTTAAGCATGAACAGGGTCTTCTGAGTGGTGACTCAAGTTTCTATTCATATCCAGAGGCGTCATCTTTCGTACACAATGCTGAAATGATTTAAAAATTTGCTATTTATACATAAGATTGCTCAAAATAGTACACAAAATGTAGCCATAAGCACCCTTAAATTAGGATACGTTTCCAAGCATTGCGGTAAGCTCGGCAATTTATTTCTTCATCCGACCAAGCGACTGCAATGGACTATTGCGTGGTCTATGTCTTTCTCTTGATGTTCCCAATCTGCCCAGAGAGATGAGCTATTTTGTCTAAATCTGTGGAAATATTTGCGATAGCCGCCATGACTCGATAGGAACTGTGTCAGGTGGTAGTTTCAGTCCCCATACACTCGTTTTATCCAGACCTCGATGATGGGGATCTACTTGTAGGTCCATTCGCACTGTTATCCCACCTGGGTTGCCGCATTGATATTGCCTTTTCCTCCTCTATTATTCATTTGACAATACCTGCTTCTTGATAGTTCAAGCTTCTTCTTTTGTGGATCCTTACCATCTCGTTCCCAAGGATGTCGATAGGGATCATTCCGGCTATGACACAGGCTGCACACCTTCGTCAGTTTCTGGTACCATAACTTGCTGTTGGTGAAGTTATATGGCTGCCAGAATAAATGCGCGTTCGATAGAAAAGAATAAGCCATGGGCTATTTCTTCGACATAGAGGGCGCTTTCGACAATGCGACTTTTGACTGCATGTGTGACTCTGCTAGACAACGCGGGGTAGATGAAACATTGGTCTTGTTGATCAGGACAATGCTGATGAATAGGACTCTGGTTTTAGATGCGGACTGTGGCCGCCATGTTATGGCAGGTGTTAACAGAGGCTGTCCGCAAGGTGGCGTTCTGGCTCCACTTTTATGAAGCCTTAGTTCAAACGTCTACGCTCAGGCATACGCGACTCATGTCCTACTTTCTGTCGGGCTATGCCTACAGACTGTCTGTGCTAACGCGCACATAGCCCTAGACATGGTCGATGAATGGTGCACTAGGAATGTGCTTTTGGTCATTCCTTTGAAAGCTGAGGTTGTTCTCTTTACGAGAAGGGGGATTGTGAGTGGTCTGACTCAGCCAATGGTAAAAGGCGTCACTATCCAGATCTCCGACGAAGTGAAATGTCTGGGAGTGATCCTGGATAAGAAACGTTTTTGGGTATTGTCAAGTCAAAGACGTTCAAAGACAGTCAAAGACTCAGTTTTCCTGGACTGTAAGGGTGCTTTGGGTCGGATTCAGTGATATCGGAACTTCGGCTGCTGTGCAAATTTAGAGTCGGCTTTCCTTGCGTTCAGGGCTGCCTTCGGCCAGAGTCTTAGCCTGGACTGGGCTGTAGTCGAATCTTTACGGATGGCTCCAAAACTGGTCAAGGGTCCGGTGTTTCTTCCGGGTCTTTGTGGAGACTGACAATACGAAACTTCACTGCAAGAATGCCTCTGTATTTCAAGCTTAGATCTATGCTACGCTAATGGCTGCCGACTATATTGTTAAGAATAGATGGCGGGGTCGGAGTATTTCGGTCTGGAGCGACAGTCAGACTGCGCTTAAGGCCTTGCTCAACCCTGTACTTAATTACTTAACGGGCTGAGACACGGCAGCGGAGTACTCTCTTCGATCCTGGGCACGCTGCTTCCAGTTATCTAGGCCAAGCGCTCTGGCATCCGCGATAGCTTGATCATTAAAACGGAGGTTCGGTCTTCCTTGTCATCTCGAACTTAAGGGCTGTGATTTGAAGATCCTCTTTGCTGGAGCATTATTGTCCATTCGCGCGATGTGGCCGAGCCAGTGTAGTCGATGTGTTTTGGCTTTTTGGACTACATCCACATCTTGGTACAGCTCATAGAGTTTGTGGTTGTATCTTCTCCTCCATTCGCCCTCCTCGCATACGGGACCGAATATCCGACGAAGAATTTTTCTCTCGAAAGTGTTCAATATCTGCTCTGCTTTCCTGCTTATCGTCCAACACTCGGCTCCATACAGCAGAACTGGCGGGATCAAAGTTTGGAGATCATACATTTCGTCTTCCGAGTTAGGAAGCTCAACCCTGTAATCCGTTTTAAAATAGTTCGAGAATGCAAGAACTCTTTGAATTCGGTCGCAAGGCTCAATTTTTTCACTCTTGTCTAAGTTCCAGGTCACACTGGATTTGCGGGAAATGAGATCCACGATGAGATTGCTAAGCAAAACTCAGAGGATGATTTCTCAGGACCTGAACCTGCGTTGGGTCTTCCCGCGTCCTTGGTCAGAGCAATTGGGTTTTCTACGAACAGGCTTAAGAGACACCACTGTCTGCGACGATCCTCCTTCGTTATTGTCCTCCCTTTGCTTCGATCAGGTGGCAGATCTTCGGTGCTGATGTAGTGAGTGCTGATACTGTAAGCTCCTAATCGCTGAAGTGCATTCTCGGTTTTCTCCGAAAGTCGAACAAATACCAGTGAAATCGGTAGTACTGCTTTATATTCATTGCTTTCTGGTAGTACAGTGGACCAGATGCGTCTTAGAGTAAGCTCAAGGTGAGTGCATCCTCGAGAAAAAAAAACCCATTTTGGTCAACGATCTCCTTATAAACGACCAATTTGCCGAATTAAAGACATTTTTAATGTCCAGAGTCACGCAGAGTATTGCGTCATCGAAAGGACGCGATTTTCTGAATCCGAACTGATGGTCTGACAGTACCTACTCGTTTCTCCTCTGCAACCATGAGCAGTCTGTTATATACTTTTCAATGGGCGATCTTTTCCAAAGTGTCGAGAAGACATATTGGGCAATATGCCAATGGTTCACCAGATGGCTTGTTTCTTTTGGTTCTAGTACAAAATTTTGAAGATTCCATCCATTGGATTCTTGGAAGACATGTCTTGATATCGAGAGTTTCATAAGGTTCACCAATCAATATGATGTCCGCTGCTTCCTCGTCCTTAAGCGTTTGTTTCAGAAGGTCCAGAACTGTCTTACAATGGTTCAGATTGATTTGTATTGTCTTAATGATGTCTTGCGTGTGATGGGTCTCCTGTAGACCGGGCTTATCTGGGTCTTCCTTTCTACAGAACATGTACATATGATGGCTCCTTGCCACAGATCTTTGCGATGTGGCTTCTTGTTCCACATTTTCTACATAGTTTGGAGCGGTCCTCTCTATTTTTACATTGCCCGGCAAACTTCTGGTGGAACAGGGTTTTAAGCGTCGTTATATCGAGAACAATATGACCCAGTTACAGTAAACCGAAATCAAATGAGCCACTAAGCAGAGCAAGACCATATGTTGCCAGAAGTGCAACTATAACTATGTACATGTGATTGATCTATTGGAAACCCTGCATCAATGCTTGGTATCCCGTATAACACTTTCCGACGTAGATGCCATCTTGTCAACCCAATTTTTCACTACATTTTCGATGATTGCGGTCCTTATTTCACATATAGCTTGACCAACATTGGTCTTTAATGCCTGAATCTCTGTCTCTAGATTGTTCGCATAACATCGCTCTTTAATGGCACCCCACCAAAACAAAAAGTCTAACGGCGTCAAATCGCAGCTTTGCGCCGACCAAGCAATATCACAAAAACGACTGATTACACTATCATTGAGCTTAGTGTGCAATAAGTGGATTGTTGGACGGCTTGTGTGGTACGTTACCCCATCACACTCTTTAGTTCTCCGGCTCTGGCGAGAACTCCGTTTTTGACGTTATAAAGGATATTAAATAAAAGGATTTGAAAAATCATCTTCTATCTGAACTCAACAGGCTGGGGTTAGCATATCTCTTTAAACAACCAAATAATACTCTCACTGAACCGGGTAACATGGGTTCATGGTATCAAAACGGTGAACAATAGATACATATAATTGGGATTTTCTTATTGACATATCTTGCCAAATAATTTATACAATTTCTACTTCATTCATTTTATTCTGTTACTTAAAATGTCTTTCCTTTTTTTTTGCAGAAAAATATCAGTCCCCAATCTTATAACCAAACGGCATCTACTGGAAACTAGTATTAAAAATGACCAAGTCAACTTTAAGGCAACTCCTCTCGCGCTATTCCATAAGTCATCGTTCATAACACGTGACTTGAGTGAGAGGCCACAAAGAGATCGAACAAAAATCAAACAAATAAAACGCAAGAAACACAGAACAAGAAGAGAGACCAGCCAAACCAACTAAGCGAACGTCTTACTAACGAAAAAACATCACACTACACATTCCTCTCCAGTTCAAAGGTTTTCATCCTCATCATCCCGTAAAACTAATTTAATTCCATATTTTTGATGACGGTTATCTTATGCTCTCACACAACACTCCACTCCAACGATAGTTCTTATGAAATAAAACCGAAAAAGGATCGTCGTCGTCATCATCATAAAATCATTTATCCTTCGAATGAAAACAACAACGCCATCTAGTGCATTGTATTATTATTATTGACTGATAGTTGTGTAAAAAAAAAAAAAAAAAAAACTCTAACAATTTTACCGGAAACAAATGATCTCCTTCTTCTCTCAATCATATACAAATTATCTTTCCCTCTCTCTCTCTATCTATCTCTCTCTGATAAATTATGCCAAATAAATTAATTTCAAAAGACAAAAAAAAGAAATAATTTAACTACGAATTAATAACAATACCAACTACAACGGATCAGCTAACAAGGATCAAACGCTGCGCTCACATTGGAATTTATTTATATATACAATAAAATAAAAACAGATATATATACATACATAGTCAAGGAAACTGCATTTATAAACAAATTTATAAAAAAAAAAAAAAAATTAATATAAAATAGTATTTAGCATTTTATACGTCACAAGAACAACGTCAAAGTGATAATAAACAAAGACAGCTAGCCAGTTGAGATTGGCACGGAAACAGAGAGATAGAATTAAAAACCATGGGCAACAAATGCTGTAGCAAGCGGCAGGACCAAGAGTTGGCCCTGGCATATCCCACGGGATATAAGAAGAGTGAGTACGCCTTTGGTAATACAAACATTACGAGTGGACAGAAACACAATAATGGTGGTTCGTTGGATTCACGATATACACCGGACCCGAATCGGGGACAGATAAAGATCGCTAGTAAAGGAGGCGTGGACATTATTCGACCGAGGACAACACCAAGTGAGTATGATTGAGATAAGATATATTTTTTTTTATTATTTTCGGTTTTATTGGTTTTGTTTTTTGGGTAATAAAGGGGAGAGACACTTCTGTGATAATTAGATTTCTCATTATTATGTGGACACGTGCATGATGTGATAAAGGTTGTAATTTTCCAGAACTAGATACTAATGATAAATGTTTTTAGCTTTATTCGTGGAAAATAGCCAGAAACATTGCTGAATCTGTTCCAGTTCTCGAAACCCATTACAATTATTCTTTCTCTGAACCTGTATTCTCGGAAGTTCCATCTGTACAACTTAATTTATTTTTTAGTTTTATTTGATTCGTATTAATGGTAATTCCTTCCAACAAAAGGTCTACACGGCAGTCATCAGACCAATCCTTATGTGCGCAGTACTAGTCTGGTGGACAGCACTGAAAAAAGAAGCAATATTGCAATACTTGAGAAAGTTCAAAGATTATCCTGCGTCTGTGAAACGGGCGCCCTTAGAACCACGCTTAGAGCTGCACTAGAAACTGTGCTCCATCTTCTTCCCGTTGATATGTTTGGGAAGTTGATGGTGGCTAACTTCCGCTTCCTCGATAGCTCCTACAGTTGAGTGGCTTTTTCTGAACCCGTACTGCTTCTCGGATAAGTTACCTGCGGTCTGTACTGGTGCTGAGTCGGGGCTTCAGCATCTTTTCAGGAAATTCCCTACCGTGTCAAGCATACACAATGGCCTATACGCCGATGGGGAGTCCGGGTCTTCTTTTCCTTTGCTGATGAGTTCCAGCTGTTGTACCTTCCAGCTCTTGTGGAAAATCCCACTTTGAAGGCAGCTGTTATATATATTCAGCAAAAGCTGAGGACAAGTATTGTTATCACCCTTAGCCCTTTTGCTGGTATACTAGTAGGTCCTGGAGCTTTTTTGTTCTTCATGGTTTTCGCAATGGGACGTCCTGTTGTGTTGGGCAGGGAAGTTGTCCATGGGTCGAACAGTATGGATGGGGAACAGTGTGTCCACTATCCAACCCATTTTTTCTGCGTACAGTATTGGGCTGACTGCTTCTGCGCCTAGCTTTCGCATCACCACTTTATATCCTAGTCCCCAGAGGTCATTCTTGACCCCTCGGCGGAAATCCTCCCACTTTTGTTTTTTGCCCGAATTGATGACCCTCTTGAGTTTAAGTCTAGCGGTTCTGAATTCCGCTAGCGGATCCTATGTGGTTTCTGAGTGTCTTCTTTTTTCAGTACATCGTTTTCCTACCTCTGTTCCCATTGATTGTTCGAGGCATCGCAGCGTCGCACGTCTAGTACATGAGTCGCATCGTATCTTCAACTTTTGATTCGGCATCGTCTGTCATTTCTAGGACTTCATCCTTCCATTCTTCGATCGCATTTACGAGGGGTTCTTCGTCGAGTCTGCCTACGTTCCACTTCGGAGCTCGATTATTTTCGCCTTTTCAAGTGCTTCTTTGAACACTTGACCTGTGACCGATCCTGGCACATGAGCCTGCATTTTTGGTGTCAGGTTAAGTTCTTCATCTTCTTCTGCATCTCGCAACAGCTTTAGACTCCTTTATTGTATGGCCTTTCTTTTCGCATTTAATGCACAGTCTTTGGTTTTTCCTATCTGGACATTATCTGAACCCGAATCATGTAGCAACGTGTGTCAACTACCCTTCGACGTACTCGGCAGCTAACCCATCCGATTTTGATTTTCAGCAGCTCACTTGCTCCTCGATGACTGCCTTCTGTACTCTGCTGTTAGCTTTTGTGACGTTTATCGTAAGATCCACCGCCCATTTTTTCAACTTTTCCTTTACCTCTTCTTCTACTTCTTTCGCAGTTCATTCAAGTCCCTTACCACCAAAGTTATTTTGGGTTTTAGGCTGTGGACGGTGGCCTTTTCTCCTAGAATAGGTTTCAGGGTTGTGCTGAAATCTTCCTTATTCTTTGAAGTCCTGAACTCGAGAACAATATCTCCTGCTCTTGTTTGGCAAACTATCTTCACCTCGGTTTCCGTATCCTCTGGTTTTGCCTTGCTGCGAATCTCTCTACGTCACACCTGTCCGAGGTTTAATGAAAATCGCCTCTGCTCTAGGTTTGGCCTGCCCCTTTTCTCTTTGGCAGCCTATCTCCGTCATTGCCTTTAACTTCTTTTCCCGTATCCGCGCATTTGGTTTTGGTACTTCTGCTTTTTTTTTCTCTCGATTCATTCCTCATTTCAGTCACGACGCCATGGTCGGTATCGGTATCCTCTCTTTGCTTCCTGTGATTGTTAACTCCATCTCTGTTCGTGGGCGTCTGGTTTTTCCTTTTTCCAAATCTCAGCCGCTATCGGGCTTGAGGCAGTCCTTTTCTTGAACTCCGGCTCGGCTCTGCTCCTTTTGTTGGGGTCAACCAGCCAATCTTTTGTTCCTTGTTGCTTGATCTGCGAGGTAGCCTTCCATGTCTTCTTTAACCACTTGACGATGTCGATGGATTCCTCCAATTCTGTGCGACCATTTTTAATGTCCATACTAATGTTCCTATGTTTTTCCGTTGCTATTCTTTCATCCTAGTGATAGTTGCCTTTCATTTCTGCAACTCTATCTCCACATTTCGTCTTGCCGCCTTAATAATATTTTTTTAATAGCCATGCTCCATCAAAACTATACGGAAGACGTTGATAGACTTGTGGAAAGAATACTTATCCCCTTATCCTTATTTTCTGAGAAACTTTTTTGGCACTTCACAAAAAGAGATCTTTAAAACAGCGACTCTATAGATGCATTCAGGAAGGTTTCCTGTTAAACCTTGGAACGCATCAAAATTACTACAATTTATCACCGAAGTTGCTATGAAAGAATTGCTATGAAATTTCTGATCATTATCGCTTCCAGTTAATCGAAGACAACCCCGCTGTTCGTGAAGTGTACCCGAAAGTTCAGTTCTTCCTCCCTTCTTCTTTTGTCATTTCCTAAGATTGGCAAAGGGTTAAGCCTCAAGTGTTATAATATTTAATTTGGACCCTTTAGCAGTTGGTAGCTGAAAATCGTCTACAGCAAGGAAGCCATTATCCGCATGAATCACTTCTACGACTTACTCTAAACTAATCTTAGCTGATTCCTTGAGAATCTCAAACCCCACCAACAGTATTGTTGATTCAATGCAATCGTCGGATGGAGGAGAATAGTCGATGTATAAAAAGTGCTATATCCAAGCATAAAATCGTCCAATTGCCCTCCAACTTACCTCCGCTCTAACTAACCCTCAAGTCTGCAATTGCCTCGTGCACCTAAATTAGGTCATTTCAAATGCAATTGCTCCGTTAGATTGGCACTTGCTAATCATATTTGTAACGACATTGTCCATCACACGACATTACCTGCATTACCAGCAGCAGACCATCAAACGACTTCTGCACCGTTAACCAGCTTCCATGAGAAAGTCCCCCTTTCGCGCTAACAAATCTACTTAGGTGTGGACTTAAAACCTACTCTGACTGCGCCCCGCCACCATTGCACATTCATACATATGTACATATGTGCCACTTTCGCTTTCTTCAGTTTTGCCCTTTCTGTTTGCTCTTTAGCCGATTAGGGAAGGCAGTATTTCACGGAAAAATAAAAATAAAAGTACTTAAGAGCCAACTTAAGAACGAAACACTACGCGGGGGTGCAATAAATTCATGCGAATCAATTGGATTTGCCATGTCAATGAGAGAACAAAGTGTTCCAGCCGGTTTCTGCTTAGTTGTGACTTTTCGCTGTGACATTGGCCTCGTTCCTCGTTCTTGTCAGGGCTGCGGCTGTTATTGAAGAAGAAAATTACTAGCTGATTGTGTAGGTACAGAAACAGTGTACTTTCAATGTGCTGCCAGAAGCCAAATCTGGCGAACGGGCTTATAGGAAGGAGAGAATTTGTTTTTTGTTTTTTTTTTCATGGCTCTTGGCTGAGCATTGATTTCATTTTCACAAAAAATTGGCAACGAAAGTGACTTTAAAAGGATTCTAATGGCAGGCAAGGGAAGGTTAGAATTAGTGGATTATGCGGAACATAGGTTTTATTATTGCAAAGGGAAGGTTATTGAGGCAGAAAAGTAGAGCACGGTGGTGGCTGGGAGGGATGCAATTTACATTATATGTTACGTTTAACCGATTCTCTTTTATCCACAGCAACTCAAGGCGGTGCACCCAAACGTCGAGTTGTTGTCGCACTGTACGACTACAAATCCCGCGATGAATCCGATCTTAGCTTTATGAAAGGCGATCGGATGGAAGTAATTGACGACACCGAATCGGACTGGTGGCGTGTAGTGAATTTAACTACGCGTCAGGAAGGCTTAATCCCATTGAATTTCGTCGCCGAGGAACGAAGCGTAAACAGTGAAGAGTAAGTAAATCCAAAGTACTCATTGTGTTCTTTTTTTAATAAACATGTTCTCCTTTTCATTCCAGTTGGTTCTTTGAAAATGTCCTGCGAAAAGAAGCCGACAAGCTGCTACTGGCAGAAGAGAATCCACGTGGTACATTCTTAGTTAGACCATCCGAACATAATCCAAATGGCTATTCGCTATCAGTGAAAGACTGGGAAGACGGCCGAGGATATCATGTGAAGCACTATCGAATCAAACCGCTGGACAATGGCGGCTATTACATTGCCACAAATCAGACTTTCCCCTCGTTGCAAGCTCTAGTGATGGCGTATAGTAGTATGTTGTTGTTTATTCTTAATTATTAGTTGAATGATTTGATATTAACCATTTTTATTTTTACTTTTAGAAAACGCCCTTGGTCTGTGTCATATATTGTCACGACCATGCCCTAAGCCACAGCCACAGATGTGGGATTTGGGACCGGAACTACGTGATAAATATGAAATTCCACGAGCGGAAATTCAGCTAATCCGAAAGCTGGGTCGTGGTAATTTCGGTGAAGTGTTCTATGGCAAATGGAGAAACAGCATCGATGTGGCTGTGAAAACATTGCGCGAGGGTACCATGTCAACGCAGGCATTCCTGCAAGAGGCTGCCATCATGAAGAAATTCCGTCACAATAGATTAGTAGCATTATACGCTGTTTGCTCTCAGGTTAGACAAGCAGATTTTTATTTTTATTTTATTGAAATCGATTTGCCAAATTATTTTTATTTTTTTATCTCCCGATTTCTTAACGTTCGATTCATGTCAGAAAATTTGTTTAAAGAACTTATCTGACGACGAATAATGTCTGAATGTAGTTTTGATGATTAGATTTAGGTTTGAGTGATGAAAATCCATGGTAATACCATACCACGGGATGTATGTATCTCTATTACTATTAATTGAACCACAAGGAGTTTTCCTTTAAGCGAAAGTAGTCAAAAAGAGAAGCCTTCTTCTTTTAGACAGTATAAGTTTTTCGAGAAGAGATAGGGTGTAAAACTATTGGTCAATATCCCACGAAAATTACGGTACTTTGAAAGCTCTAAGAAGACTACTGCATTGGAACATTTATGGTCTAGGTTAGGTTAGGTTAGCGTGACAGGCTGCGTTAGATGCAGGCACGCTTAAAGTCCATTTACACCTTAGCCACCTGCGAATGCCCGAATTCAAAACAAACCGTTTTTAGCACATACATATGTATATAAGCACGCCATTGAGGATATTACTATTCCAAAATAACAGAGCTTAAATCTATCGACTGATATAAATATAGTTGAATTTCAATTCGTTTTTGTGGAGAAATGAGCAATTAGCTGATTTTTCCATGAATAGGCGAATGTTTTTCATGAACTGTGGAATTTTATTCACATTCCACACATGTCGGACGCAATCCACATTCGCGAGATTTTGACCTAACAATTCTGTTGTTTTGTTCTTGGTGTTGCTCGTAAATGGCAAATAAAAAAGAAAAGTTGCATTGCAAGTTCGCATTTGCAGGTCGCTGAGCTGGGAATGAAGCCTTCGGCCAATATATGTCTATTATGATACCACAAACTTTGTTATAAAACGCTAGAGGCGCTTATGTTTCTCTTTGACAGTTTGGCGAAGAAGTAGGCTCCTAGATGTATTCTTCTTCGAGCGGAAAATGCTTGATATATGAGGTGAAATATAATTTCGTCCACTTCTCCGTCTATATAGCTTCTACAGAAGTCGCTTGCGACTGATTTCCCAATGATGCAATGCACTCTAAGGACTTCCATTGTAGGAGTGATGAATAAGTCAGTTGGATCGTTTTCGATCCAGTAATTGCCCTCTTACCCATCTCATTTTGAGATGAGCACTTATTGAGCTTATGAACACATTCCTATGCCAGTGATGTACTGATATCTGTTTGCTCCATGCGTCAAATCACTGATTGATTGTCCAGTGTTATAATAATGTTTTTACCCGCAACCTGACCATCTTTCAGGTGATCCAACGCAGGCAACAGATCAATCATCTCGACTTGATAGACTGAGGTACATATCCCCCCACTAATATGACAGGCTAGTTCTAGTTCTTCTGAAAATGTATCTGCCCCCGCTCTGCCATCCATGATGAACCCTTCCGTCAAGATGATTATATCACCAATCCTCTTTTCCGGAATTGTTCCATCCTCGATAAGAGCTTTGTGATACCATTCGGTAACACTCTTTATTCCATCTATAGGCATATTCAACTCCCTAGTCTCGTTTTTCACGAGATCCAGGATTTTCCTATGACCATAGATCCTAGATAGTACCGCGCCAGTTGCAATGCAGACGAAGTGCCATTGATGCCGCCGCTTTCTTAATAAATAAGTGCAGTGGCAAAATATCTAGGATCACTTCCATTGCGCATGTTGGTGTCGTTCGTATTGCACCATCGATCACTAAACGGGACGCTTTTGCTTTTTGATAATCGGTCTAACTATCATCGTGTACATCCAGTATGCTGACCTCGGCGAGATTCCGCACCTTAGTCCACATACCCGTTTGCACTGACAAAGCACCCTTTTCGCCTTTCTGATCTTCTCTTCCATATGAAAGTACTAAGTTAGTCCAGCATCTAGATATACACCCAAAAACTTAATCTTCCCGGTCACCCGTAGCTCCGTTCCGAATAGTGTCAAGGGCTGAAATTCTAGATCTCTTCTTCCTTGTGAAGATGATTAGATTTTTCGCATTAATGAAGAGCCCTTGTTGCTGACACCAAAGCTCCACCACTCCAAGAGTATTTCTCATGGTATCTGCCGTGATGTTCATGAATTTACCTCTTGCCATTATTGCTATGTCATCGAGATATCCCACAGTGTGGATGTCAGGATATTCAAGTCTTCTTAGAAGAGAGACCAGAGTTTTATTCCACAATAGGTAATAAAACTCCTCCCTGCGGGCAACCTCTGCTAACCCTTCCTCTAAGTCTTAAAGTTCCTGTCTGAATATTTATCGCCCTGTTTTTCAACATATTGTCCACCCATGTCATCATAAATGGGTTAACCCTGCGCTCTTCTTAGGCTACTTTCAGACTTTCGAAGCATATTTTATCGATGGCACCTTCAATGTCCATTTATATGGTCATTGCAATGCCTCAGGTATATATGACCACTTCCACAACGCGTACCACCTGGTGTATCCAAAGGACACGCTTTTAGCGCCGTGCTCTCCATTGTTTCAAGATGCAACATGTATTTGGGCGTGTTTATCGGCAATCGAAAAATGCGCTTTAGGAACTGAATTCTTCAACTCAATTCTTCTACAAAATCCTTAGCTGTATATTTACATTATCACGGTATGCTACTCGTATTTTATCCTTCCATATTAGTTCGGGTAATAGCCTTAGTTCCATCAAGTTCAGGTATTCTCTATTGTACATGTAATTTCTAGAAGCATATTGTCTGAGAACGTACACGAAAATCGTGCAGTAGATGATGCCAATCTCCGGAAATGAAACAGTAATTGATTACTGAGCAGGATAATTCCACAAATAAAATAAGCTTTCCGCTAGAATTTCCCTCACAACTTCTATTCAGAGCTCGACCGTCATATGCATCCAGTATATTGGCGCCCTTATTATCCCGAAATTCATCCTTCGACCTGCGAACCATATGCATATTTGGCGAATTGAGACCACTATTTTGAGATATACTAAACTGACCGTTAAAATCACCAATAAGCATTAGATCTGTTGCGTTTAGTCTTGTTGCCACTGGTTGCAATTTAAATAAATGCGGACTATGTAAAGAGGGTCTTGAGCATTTGTGTCCAACAAACCGTCAAACAAAGACTTTGCTTCGCCACACATGTCGATGCTGTTTTGAGCTGGCACATGTACCACCACATTAGACTCCATGTTCTTCTACGTGAGTTTATCTTCTTTAGGTAGTTTGTTACGTCTTTCTAGTTCGTTAACTCTGTCAGAGATGATCTCGTGGTGAACTTTCAACCCAGCTAACTCAGTACAGAGCACTTGGATGTCCTTCTTCGATGCTAATTCTTTGACAAGCTCTCTATTCTTCTTGTCCACGATTTCCTTCAATTGTTCGACAGTAATTCCAGTTATTTTCAACATTGTGCGTTCGGATAATTTCCACAGAGTTTTTCGTTATTGTAGAAATCCGGAGAGATTTACGATAGTGCTCTTTTGCTCATTTAGTGAGGTTAACTCTATATTAGGTCTTGAAATTGTCGAGATAGTATTTTAAAGGCTAGGACCTTCTCAGAGAATGCTTCTTTTTTGTGCAGTGTATTCTTAATAATCACTTTTTGCAAGACTTATCAATATTTGCACTTCTTTTAATCTTTTGTTGATCTTTTTTCGAGGAGATCTTTACTGCCTCATCGACTTTGTCCATCCCTCTTACAACAGTATGTAGCTGTAGTGGCATTCTTTACTCTACGATGTTGCGCTTGCAGCTAAGTTTCGTAACAGAAATGAGAACCAAAATTTGGCTTTATTTGTGTGCATCAGTCTGATGCCACTTAGTTTTGGAGGGTCGAAATGGGGACACCGAACACAGAGTTATTTGCCCTTATGGAGAGCTTGGAGTGAGCATTCTACATTCTCTGAGCAACATCATCCGTATAGGCAATTTATTGAAAGTATTATAGTTCCATCACGACGGGATTCCAAAGAATGGAAGAGAATACACCACCTTCCTAGTCCCTCCAGGACGTCACCCAGTCTAGAGTTGATAACCCTGTTCAGCTAATTTATCAAAGCACCAATCGGCATCACAACTCCGAGGTTTGAAACTGGACCTACAATTGTCGTAGGTTCAACGTTTCCGGTGATTTCCCTTTAGTGTACCTATTTTGGGCGTCTTACAGAAAGTTTGAATTGACGTTGCATCGAATATGGGTGCCTATAGATTTAAACGTCTGAGCTTTTCACCTCCCTTTGGTATGAAAACCACATTGAAATCTGTCCAAGATTTAGGGATGTGAACCAAATTTAGGCAACTTCTAAAGATTCTAAAAATGATCCACAGTTTGTTGGGTTCCGGCTGGAATTCCACATTTTGATTCTGTCGATTTAAATCATTTGAAGCTGTGTATTGCCCACAGAATTTGGCTTTAATGAGATTAGTTGATCTGCTTATGGGCGTTGTGGCTCAAGTGGTTAGTGCCTTGGACTACGGATCGAGGGATTCCAGGTTCAATCCCCAGACAACACCTAAAATTTCTTTCACGGCCCCACCTCTTGCGACCGTCTGACAAACATTCGAGAGTAAAACTGTCATGAAAAAGCTTCTCAAAACAAAAATTGCCCTTCGGATACGGCATTAAACGGTAGGCCTCTTCCATTCGTGTGAAGAATGTAACATGCACAATACGTTTGATTGTAAGTAGCTAGCCCATGGACCTGTTGCGTCAAAAATTTGTATTTTTTTTTTTAGTTGATCTGATTGGCACTAATACTGCACGGATTTCTTTAAGTCACGCTATATCTTTGTATTGAGGCAGCGATTAGAAAAGTGAGAATCCATTAGTAGGCGAAGGGATTCGGCATTGGACTCCAAGTCCAAGTGCCATAAGTTATTTACGGATCTTTTTGAACATGGATGTCTTAGAGATCTCTTCTAATTTCCTTTTGGCTTTTCTTAGGTTGGTCTTATATATACATATATGACGTGTATAACGTACACGTTTGTTCGAAAAATATGGTGAGAATGTTAGTCAGATTTTGAGCAGCATCCTCAACCATCCATGTCGTTTTTAATTTACTTAGGATAACATATGACAGTCTTGTCTAGCTCGCCTCTAAAGCGTTTCCAGTTGTTTTTCTGTGGATTCCTTCTCTCCTGCAAGATAATAGGTTCATGAATATACGTCAAGTCAATTATGTACTTATGCAACTAGTTAAGATGTCTTTATCTGCCAACAAATTACCAAGTTGTAGTGAATCGCCAGCTCTACCTACTTACCCACTACTTTCAGACTGAGGTGATGCTTATTACTGCCTTCACATCATCATATCGACCAATTACTTGCTTATCATTCGGCATTCGATATCAGTGCAATTGTATTGGTTGAGGCCCAGGTCCACCCCGGACTGTAGCGCCACCTAAGTAGTAAGTAAGTAGCAATTCGATATCAAAGTTCAACTAGAAGTTAAACATAAAACAGCGCGTATAGGAGGTATTCATACCGCCTTCTACACTTGCCCAGAATCATTGAATGCATTCTAGGAAATAACTTGCAATAACCAACATGTATTCAATAGTTAAGCATAACTCTTTCAATCCCTTAGTGAATGTCCCGTATCGACATGGCACGCCGAAATGTCAATTGATGAACCTAAGATCTACTTTGCCTTCTTTTTCAGACTAATTACACAGGCAACGTGATTTGTAGAATTCAAAATGCTGATGAATCAGAACTAGGTTCCAGTTACCAGATCAAGTGGAGTATACGAATAAATTATTGATTGCAATAGGAATTTATCTGAAATTCCATCTGAATGGCAGAGAACAGTATAAAAAAACGTGCCCTAAAGTTGTTCAGCTCTAGTTTCTTGTAAGAGATATTATAAATCTTATCTGGGTCTACGCTGAAGGACAGCTACCCCAACGCATGAGCCCTAAGCTGGAGATTCAGCTGCTTGATTTAAGCTTCTAGGGCAAGGGCCGAATGAACCGGTGTTGGTACTCCATTTCGGTAATGAGCGCTGCTGTTGCCGCATCTCTACATAATCCTCGTCAACATACTCCGTCTGTGCCCCTAATAGGTCGAAATAGCCTATTTAAGTTATTCACTAAGTAGTTCAACCTGACTGAAACTTGAAACTCCACCGTTGATTCCATCTAGATAATTTCGCTGCCTCAACCTAGCTCGGTTGCCACCAGTGACCACCCTCTAATAAGAATTAGAATTCAATCTTCAGTTGAGGCACTAGGCCCCGTTGTTCACCGCATGGAGTATGTAGTAAATAATGTGTTGATGTCTTACATATGTGATAGGTCTTCCTAATATCGTCCAGCTTTAGTAAATTTTTCGCCATTTTGGCAGAATCCTTGAGAGTAGTAGCTTTTCTCATCGAGCTCATCACCTTTGCAGTTACCTACCACCCAGAATTTCTGGGCGCAGGCACCCTCAGTAGTTCTTTAACTTTTTTATTTTCGGTTGAATGGTAGAAATTTACCGACTAAAACACCTCCCACTTGTAATCGTTGCTCTCGTAGGCTATCACTAAGTATTTCATTGCAAGTTGGGCTCGTTCTTTGGTTCGCTCCAGTTTGCAGAGTTCTTTGCTGCGTTTCGTTGGCGTTCAGTGTTGTTTCTTCATGAGGGTTCCCATAGTTTCACTAATTATGTCCTAACTAATATCTGTGTTGCGCCTCTTGAACCATAATGTGCTCCCCATTTTTTCTTTTATTGTATCTGGACAGATTGGGCAGTAGGGGCTGAAGTCGTGACTATATCTGTTGAGATATGGTCTAAAACAGTCACTGGTCACTAAAACAGTGCTGCTGGTGATCCCATTCCTGAAAATATTTTGCCCTTAGTGGTGGTTGGGTATCGCTTCGTGTCGTTGTTAGTATTGCTGTTCGTCTGTATACGAGGTACTTCTCTTTCACAAGGAAGGTCGTCCGGCCACCTTTCTTTCGACTTTTAATTTTGTTCAAATAGGCTTCCTGGTTCGTTGATCGAAGTTGTCAGTTTGCTGCTTTACCGAGACTACTCTGGGGCATTTTGAATCGCTCTTGGAGTTTCCAATGATTGTTATGTGTCCTGGATCGTTGATGCAAACGCATTTGCGCAATAGCATACTGCAAGTAGTATTCCATTTCACCAGTCCACAGGTGGTTAATGTCGCTTTTGCTTCGTCGATGCGTCATAGGTTGTTTGTGTCATTCCTCTTGTGAATTTTTTTTAAGTTGTGTGTTTAATGTCTTCCGATTAAGATGAGGTTTCGTCCCATAATAGGGTAAGTACGAGGGTTAGTTGTAACAGCGGTGTTTTAGCTAGCACTTAGATCTCCGATGGATCTACTATGTACTCCTACCGTGGAGAAAAATTGAATGAAAAAAAGAAGAAAGACTCTGCGGTCGGTCTCCCTGAACCATCCCGAGATGGATAGTAAAGTTAATGGTGGCTTTTCTGACAGATCGTCCAAGTCATCTGTGTACTGGTCTCAAGATGTCCTCTTCCTTTTGAGACCAGTACAAATACTTGGCTGTCACTCAGTTCTTAGCTAATGTGGCTTTTCTTGATCATGCATGCAACCCAGTTTCAGATTAAGGGGCTTACTCTTTGTTGGTCTAATGATAGTTTTATAGAATCAGATTGCACTTTGTTGAATGCTTCTTCTATGTTTAGGAAGGCGGTTAATGGAGTAAAATTTCGATTGTTGCTTCCACTTCATGCGGGACGGTCTCAACAAAGCGGGCTTTTATATCAGCATCTTGGGCAGAGGACATGTCTCTATCTATTAGCCCTTCCAATGTCTTGAGTAAAAACGAGAAGAGTTATCCGTCTAAAGTCTTTGGGGCTCGTGTGTAAAGGTTTATCCGCTTTGGGTATGAAAATATTCTTGACTTCTCTCCAGGTTCCGAACCTGTATCATATCAGTAGTTAATGGTATGATACATTTTTTTTAGCTGTTTTTTTGCATCATGGGAAATACACCATTAGTGCCGGGTGCTTTGAATGGGGAGAAGAAACTGATTGGCCAGTTAACCTTCTGTTCGTCCACTATTTGGTTGCATACGAAGTGGTTTGTGTTAGCCGTTGTGTCTCATGGACTTATTGCAATGCTAGGTTAGGTATCCTATGATGGTGTGCCTAAAGAGGAGTTCTAGGGTTTCGGTGCACGGTTCCATCCAGGATTCGTCAGTTGTTTTTTATGAAGCCTGGGACTGCTGCCACTTTTGATAGGATCTTTAGGAGTCTAGCTGCGTTCTTAGCGGATTCTATTTCGCTGCATAACTTACTTTCTTTGCTTATATGTATATTCATTTTCTTGAAGTACCTTTCCTTTCCTTGTATCGGTATACAAAGTTGGCAGTAGCCTTTGTGCGCTTAGTCATTTTGTGTAGTTTCCTGGAATTTTGGCGCAATGTCGAATGCTTGGTTGACCTCCATATGGGGTTGGGCTTTATTTTTGGCACTAAGTAACGGCCAGACGGAGAGTTGAAATAAGAGTTTTCATCTCACGATCAATCTCAATGGTTGGTTAAGGTTCGAAATTTTGGACTCTTTGAACTGCCTAGATTGCTCCTGACGGAATTCCAATCCTTTCTTCTGGGATTGGAATAAGGTTTATGTACAAACGTAGTTTGAGACTCACAGCTAAGGTGAAACAGATCATTCTATGGTCCGAGATTGTAACAGTGTCGGACACTTTCCAGTGTTTGATTACCAGAGACCCAGAGTTTACCATCAAATTTAGATCTAAAACCCATTGTATGTTCCTAATAACTAAGTTAGGTTCTGACCCTATACGTAGTCCGTTTCTAGAAGTCCTGGCAGTACTGTTGTTGTCACCCACTTAATGGAATCAATTCCTGGTGGATTCAATCACTGCTTTTTAAATACTCCTCCGTTTTACTTTGAAAACTCAAACAGAATGTTGAAGAATCTTGACACCATGCAAGTTATTCACCCCTTGAAGGGGAGATTTGGTAAATCAATCACATGCCTACCGTTTTGAACGCACCCAATTGGTGAGCTTGTGAAATTCAAAATTAAACTTCCCGTTGGGACCCCTACCTACTTCTAATAGGAAAGAAGATTTATTCTGTACATTATTCATAAGTCACCTATCCCATTGTTTGATTCAACAAAATGCACAATTTACTTTTTTATCTAATTATCTAATTGTGTCCAATTATCCAATTGTCTTATCTCAAACATCTATAAGATACTTTGCTGCACAATTTCTCTCTCTCGCTTGCTGTCGCTGTCTTGGCAGTTGTCTTCCGGCAATCCCACATAAATTTGGATTTGTTTTATATGCATTTTTATGTATAAATTAGAAATTTAATAACACCTTTATCCGATTTACATTACACCGTCGCGGTCGTTCGTTGGTTCGTTGTAAATTGAATAGTTGTTCTGCCGCCCAAGCAATTCGTTCTATGTATCTACACCGGAGTTGAACGTCTACGAATGGTATCTGTGTGCGTGTTTGTTCTCTATTTGTTGTTATTGATGAGAAGTGTGTACTGAGATTCATCTCTCCATGAAGAGATACTTTGATTAATTGAATTAACTTTTGGCAGTTTATTCGTAGAAAGATGAAAGATAAAGCGTTGTACGAGTAGTCTCACTCTAGATACAAAAATTTCATAACAAGAGTGGCCGCCGGGGGTGTTCTATTAAGATTCTCTGCGTGAAAAATGCTTCGCGCGGTCAAAGTAACCAGGTCATCGGACAGGCTTTCTTTTCGATTACACCGTAATTTATGCAAATCAATCCATCAACAACAAAAACAACAACACCTGTATTCCGGAGAGTGCATACTATACATGAGGTTTTTGCCATTCCACCGGAGAGATTCCACATTTCCAAGCCACAGTTGTGGGTTACACTTTGTCGCGATTGGGTATACGCAACTTGAATTCTTGTCGCGCCGCCGCCGCCGATACCGCGGTTATAGTTCGTTATTTTTATCTGCTTTGTTGTGGTTTTCTTGGTCGCATAGTTCAAGTTTCTTTTTTTTTTTTTTTTGAGTTTCACGTCCGATAAGAGAAAGATATTCAGTTACAATCAGCGTTCTCGTGTATGAAAAGGGACTGAATTATGCTGAAATACATTTGCTTTGCGTTTGTTTCTATAATTCGCTTGCGAATCGGATTGACTAGTGGACAAGTGAATCGACCACATATCGTGTTCATCCTGGCAGACGATTTGGGATTTAACGATGTCGGATTCCATGGCTCAGCGCAGATACCCACACCGAATATTGACGCGATGGCGTACTCTGGTTTGATCCTGAACCGTTACTATGTGAATCCAATATGCACACCGTCTAGGTCGGCCCTGATGACGGGCAAGTATCCAATTCATACGGGAATGCAGCATGCTGTGCTGTATGGTGCCGAACCGCGAGGACTTCCACTCAGCGAGAAACTGCTGCCGGAATATCTTAATGACTTGGGATACTCGTCGCATATTGCTGGCAAGTGGCATCTGGGCCACTACAAGCGAGTATACACACCACTCTACAGGGGATTTCGGAGTCATGTGGGCTGCTATACCGGTCATCATGATTACTTTGACCACACAGCGGTAGAGAATCCCTCGTGGGGGCTAGACATGCGGAGTGACTTGGACGTGGCATACGATATGCATGGCCAGTACAGTACGGACATTATTACGGACGAAGCATTGCGGGTCATTAAGAGCCATAATACATCAGTGCCGTTGTTTATGTACGTCTCCCATGTCGCAGTACACTCAGCCAATCCGTACAACCCATTGCCGGTACCAGATGAGGCAGTGGAGAAGATCAAAAACATTCCCGACTTAAAGCGCCACAAGTTCGCTGCAATGGTCTCGAAATTGGACGACTCAGTAGGAGCGATTGTCAATCAACTCTACAAGCGAAACATGCTCAAGAATTCGATAATAATATTCAGTACCGACAATGGTGGACCAGCGGAGGGTTTCAATCTAAATCATGCTTCTAACTGGCCACTGCGTGGTGTGAAGAATACCCTCTGGGAAGGTGGCGTACGGGGTGCTGCACTGGTGTGGTCACCGCGATTGAGTAAAACGAAACGAGTTGCCGATCAAACAATGCAAATAGTCGATTGGCTGCCCACACTGCTGACAGCTATTGGTGCGCCTATGGACAACACCACCCGTGGTGCACTTGATGGTGTAAGCATCTGGAATGAGTTATCCTCGAATGAGGTGTCACAACGAAAGAGCGTACTGCATAATATCGACGACATCTGGGGTAGTGCGTCATTAACAATTGGTGATTGGAAAGTGCACAAGGGCACGAATTACAATGGTTCCTGGGATGGGTGGTACGGTCCAATGGGTGCGAGAAGCGAAAGTGCATACAACTATAGTGCAGTGTTTAATAGTCTAGCGGGCAAGGCGTTATTAGCATACAAAATGATGCCAACGAAACAGGAAATTGTCCAACTACGACGAGCTGCATCCGTGAATTGTGTCGTGAGTAATACGTACTTGAGAAATGGAACTTCCTGTGAGCCGTTGGTGGCACCGTGCTTGTTTAATATTAAAGATGATCCGTGTGAGAAATTCAATATGGCGCAACGGTTTCCGAATATTTTGAAGACACTTCTGATGGAACTGGATGCGTATAATGCCACTGCCGTGGCGCCGGGTAATAAGCCAATGGATAACCGAGCCAATCCTCGTTTCTGGGATAATACGTGGACGAATTTTGGAGATTTTGAGATTGAAGGAGCGATATAAACCTTAGTGTACCTTAAAGTTAAAATAAAGATGTATTTTAATGAAGTGTTTATCTTTAGCTTGTTTGGAATCCTTTGGTTATTACTTTTACTGCAGCCTCTGACCATTCATCGAGTAGATCTTTGCTGTACTTGGTTGGTTTGTAGTGCTTCCTTCCATAGGCCAGAAGTAGGTTCACTATCTTGTAGAGACGAGCAGCTTAAACCGCCTGGAACGTAATTCCTTTTTGAATATAGGTACTGATTTTAGCCCTGTCGACGTTGGTGGAATGTGTATACATATGTATGTATATGTCATCGGAGAAATCATCCACACTTCTGTCTCTGACCTTGCCACCATTCGGAAGATTGGCAACGATTTGTTGCAGAAGACATTGCAATATGTTTGCACTCTTAGTTTGCGCATGTCATTGACTTTTTACTATATACGCTGGAGTGATATGAGATAAGTTGCTACTCAGGGTTCTACAAGGTGTCTTAGCTATTGGCAGCTAGATATGGTTTGCATCCTTTTAGGTAAGTACAAGACTATGACGCTGAAACAGCCTCCAAGAAGTTTGAAGATGTCTGTTGGTTAAGCTCTTGAACAGCTCAATATTCAGGATATAAATTCTTACTCTGGTCTGTGCCACGTTTCGGTACTCCGAATTGGAGCCGGTAAATTGCCGTATTCCACTCTATAACTTGGTGCTTAATGGCTCTCCATTTGACTAAAAAGGCTTTAGAAAGTGAGGGCTTGCGAGTTAGAGTAGTTATCGCCTTTTGTGCACCGTATCCATAAATAAATGCTGATTCGTGGTTGCCGAACACAGTAATTTTCCAATTTTTTTATACCATTCCGAACTGATTCCCGATTTTGTTGGCCAAACCAGTTCGATGTACTAGGTTCCTAACAATTTTTTTCATACGTACACTAGGTTTGTTAAGAACCCTTTCTACTCATTCGCGATACATGCCTAAACCTATAGGATCTACCATATGTTTAGGTTAGGGTGGCTGTCTGTACCAACATACAGATACATTTAGAATAGAAGAGGTCCTTGTGGTACCAAGGATTGTGGATTTTTCCACTTTAGCTACACAGGGACTAATAAAACCAACCGGAGTTTCTTATGAAGCGATAGGATGCTCATGAGGTCTAAGGACGCATGTTCGCTGAGGTCATTGAAGAATAGAGCCCCTAAATGGAGTCGTCCTCTTTGAGACAGGAGGTGGACAGCTGGGTAGGAGGTGAAGGAAGGTTTCCTCTTTCGCTTCATCCCTGCAATTCCTACAGAAATCATTTTATAAGAGACCCAGTCTTGTAGCATTTTGGCCTATCAGACAGTTTCCCGTACTAAGACCGATTACATAGCTGATCTGTGATTGTTTAAGCATAATTAATCCGTCACTATGTTCGTGATCTAGCTTAGGCCAGATCCGTCTTGATATATGACACGTCAAGCCATTTTCTCATCTTTGGTCCAGTCGAATGGACTGTATTTCCTACAACCTTATTTCACGGCACCGTCCTAATGAAAGCGTTCAGCTTTAGTTGATATTTTGAAGTAGTGAGGTGTATGCCCAGGTTTCGCCAATTCGGCAGAATATACTTACGAAAGAATGAAACACAGCAGGACTTTTAAAAAATGTACTACTTAGGGTATCCCTCATTAAAGCTGAGACGCATCGTTCAACTCACTAAAGGACAAAGATTCCCAGATGAAAAGATTAAACTACAAATTTACAGTAAAGTCATGTTGTCACGAGTTGATTAACAATTGTTTCCAATGGCACTGGTGAGCTGTATATTGTTTATTATCGTAGTTAAAGAATTTTCCAATAACGAAGTTCTTACAAAGAACTATTATTGTTTCCATAACAAAAGGCATAATATCTTTTTAAGAGCTGGTTGACGTTGCACCAGCCAAACCTTAAAGCGATGTGCTACCAAGAAATGGTCCTAATTTATGGTCGCCTTGAACGCCTTTTGTTTGGATTAACGTGCGAAGATAAAATTTCTTTTGTGAAACACCTGAGATGGAAACTGTTGCCTATGATATCATGATATGATATCATGAGCGATTGAGTTGTAAACTTTAAACAATGAAATCTACTGATTTATCTCCAATGAGACGAGAGCTTTGTTAGCTTGAGATAACTGGATTGAATTCAGACAGTACCTAATAAAAACACTTAGTTCTGCGTCGATGTAGCTTCTCTAAGTGGACTAATGTACATATGGGTTGCATATTGGCTACATATGAGCGCGAATTGTAAACTTTATAGATGATATATTTATTTGCAAATCGATTATCAATAATTTAAACATTTTGAATATTAAAAAAAAACTTTACTAATACCATTTAATTTACAGGAAGAACCAATTTACATCGTCCAAGAGTACATGTCTAAGGGTAGTCTATTAGATTTTCTACGCGAAGGCGACGGTCGTTTCTTACACTTTGAAGATCTAATCTACATTGCCACCCAAGTAGCCTCAGGTATGGAATATCTCGAATCAAAACAGCTCATACATCGTGATTTGGCCGCCCGCAATGTGCTCATCGGTGAGAATAATGTTGCGAAAATCTGTGACTTTGGTCTTGCTCGTGTCATTGCCGATGATGAATATTGTCCGAAGCAAGGATCACGTTTCCCCGTCAAATGGACTGCCCCCGAAGCTATCATATATGGCAAATTCTCCATCAAATCTGATGTCTGGTCGTATGGTATACTTCTGATGGAATTATTCACCTACGGTCAAGTACCATACCCCGGTATGCATAGTCGAGAAGTAATCGAGAACATCGAACGAGGCTTCCGAATGCCAAAGCCAACAAATCACTACTTCCCGGATAATATCTATCATCTGCTGCTACAATGCTGGGATGCGGTGCCTGAAAAACGACCGACATTCGAATTTCTTAATCATTATTATGAATCGTTTTCGGTGACGTCAGAAGTACCTTATCGAGAAGTTCAGGATTAAGATTAAGAGATTATTTAAATCATTATTGTTTTTTTTTTTTTACTATTCGTTTCGTATTTGTGCTATTTTTTTTATAATCTTAATCAATTCTTTATCTTACTCTATCCCGCGTGTACTCAGTCAGTTTTATATATCGCATTTGAGTATGTACACATATAAAGTATGTGTAAACTAAGTTTTAGACCACAATTTATACCAATTAAGTTTGCAAGTTTTATTTTTATTTTATTTTTTGAATTACCCCTTATTTTGAGAGAATATTTATTTTTACGATGAAGGAGATGACAAGCAAAACAATCGATCATCACTCTCTTATATACATTTGTGTTCTTTATACACACACACATATTGATTTACTTATAACAAGTACATATGTATGAAATCAATTTTAAGTATTAATACCAAAACAACAAACAAATTTCTTCAAAAGACTTACTTTTTTTCCATTTTTTTACATACTAAACAAAAACACCATGCCACACACAATTTATTCTTCATATTGTGGGACTTTTACTGTAGAAGCGCCGGTGGTGCAGGGCAGCCCGACAAATTATGTTCATAATGTGAGAGTTCATCACTTCTCATGACATTTGTAGCGACGAGTACATAGCTTTTTATATATTTACAATGTCCCCCCATCCCATTGCAATAATAGCGCTGCCCTAACTCACCACCAAATCTTACGCTCTACAGTAAGTCCTTAAGAGAAATACTTTCCAAATATTTAATCTTGCATTTTTATTCTTTCTACTGATGAATATTTAAAAAATGAAAAAATCAAGGAGAGCAGCTGAAAAATAAAAATAAAAAAAAAAAACATAGTAAACGAAATATAAGTATATTTTAAATTATATAAAATAAAATCGTGAAGTTATATTAATTTAATATAATTATAACTATTCACTAAGAAAATATAAAACATGAATTACAAAAAAAAAATAAAAAATAAAGTTTAGCTGTAATCTAACGAGTTAAGGTAAAGTTAAATGAGAAAATCAAGACAAAAAGCAAATAAAGAAAACAAAACAAACAAAAAAAAATTAAAAAAAAAACTTCAAAAGAAAGTTTAAAATAAAACAAAAAAAAATATTTACCTACTTTTTACTATTTTAATTTGTTTCTTTTTGTATAAAAACAATTAAAAGAAGAAAGAAAAAAACAAGTACATTTAAGGAATCCATATACAATACAATCATTTAAGTATATATAAATAAAACTATATATACATAAATATGAATGAAAAGAAACTAAAACAAAATAAACCAAAAAATTAACTCTAAACGTATATTGATAATAATAATAAAAATAAATCATAAACCACAAAACTATACAAGAAAAATTAAAAAAACAAAAAAATCAATAAAATGAAAGAAAAAAATATGGAAAACGACGATGATACAGTTCAATAAAGAGTAACATTTTATCCATAAAGTTTGTTCGTCTCTTTATTTATTTTATTTTCAAGTGGGAAAAAACCAGAACAAGGCTTAAATTTTTATTATTCTCCTTCAGCTCAAAAAGTTATAGATACATTGATTGCTCTTTGCAAGAAGAAAGTACAAATATTTTTAAAAGAGACATCAACCAGAATAGTTTGTGAAGCTGGAGGCAGATATCTCCAGATTTACAGTAGCTACAGCAACTAGAACTCGTTTAAAAGTTTGTTCCTTAAAGTATCATCCATGTCGTAAATATGTAATTGGTTCAACTCACGTCACAACTTGTAGCCTGCACTAATCCATAATATTCTTGATGTGAAAGTTTTGTTTAAAAATTCGACATTTCCTAGTCAAATTTCATAAACAAATTCCAAATTAGAGTAATCTCATAAAAATTCCCTTTAATTTGACACCTAAATCATTAAAATCCATCGACAAACAAAAAAGTTATAGCGCAAACAAATTTAGTCCACAATCGACATGCAGCGGACAAAGCACAAGTGTACAGTTGTGGCAGCTCATAGAGGTTAGGTTTGCCTGCTGCTTTTCTGTAAATTTCTGTTGGCCTGGTATTTTGGAAAAATTCTTAGGGGAAATGTTTCGTTTGGAATTTTTGTGTGAGTGGGTGGGAGTAGATTTTGTGGAGTTGATATCAGCGATTGTAAGCGGGCTAGGGGAGTAAAATAAACACCAACAAATAGGTTAGAGGGTGCAGTTTACGTTAAGAATATATTTATGGACAGAGTGGTGCGTATTTTTATGGAAATTTTGTGAGATACATATGTGCATGCAAAATAAAATGAAGACAAACAACATGGAGTTGAGTTTATTTGTTACAGCATGGGTTATCTTGAACACTAAAGAAGAAGAGAATGGCTTGAAAATGTTCGAAATTTCTTGGTTGAATAAATGTCTCTCGTTGGATCTGTGCTGGCAGCAAATAAATATGCACTCAACGATGTACATATCTTGATCAGATGTGTAATGATCTTGTACTAAGAAACAAAGATTTGTCAGTAAAACAGTGAAATTTCGTTTAGATTTTACTTACCTCTGAAAACAAATGCTGGGTACTTCCTAATTGCAAGTTGGATTTACCAGGTCCAGTTGCACATGGCTGTACATATTTTGTGATGACAATGATGATCACTGGAAGCGCTGCACTATGATGAAACGGCGCTTCGACCTGCAGACAAAGTACGTAGAGTGTTCAATCAGGCCTAGAATAAAAACCATCCTCGTCATGTTGCATGGGGCAGCAGCGATACTAATTTTAGCGGTGAGTCTGTCTATTTGACAGACATTGGACAGTCAAGATTATCGTCAAGAACTGGACGATATCTAGATATGTGTCGTTTTCTATATCTAATAATACGAAGTTGAAATGTCATCTCAACAGTTTTGATTTAGTCCAGCCGCACTCACCATCTGATGTCGATTAGATGGTGAACGCACTCATAGGTGCAATGAATCTGGCCCTACGCAAAGCTTCCCCAATCAGTAGACACAAGATACGGTGTAAGCCTCTGTGGTGGAACTCTGAAATAAGTAAGCTTCAACGTGAGGGTAGGATGTTTTTTAATCAAGCAAATCGCTAGGGACCCACTCGACTGGGATCTCTATAAGAGCAGTGTTAGGAAATTTAAGTTAGAGGTTAGAAAATCACAAAGTAACTCTTGGCATCTTTTCTATGCAAGTATAGAAAAGACTAATGATTCACTTCGGATTAAGAAGATCTTATTCAAATCATCAGCTACCTATATTCTTAGTTACGTTAAAAAAACCAGAAGGTAACTGGACTATGTCCACCAAGGAGATGTTAGAGCTTCTTATGCACACCCCTCCGGCTGGTAGTAAAACAGACACAGGACATTATGTAGAAGACCATAAGAGAGTCTACTTTTCAGTGCCAAAGGACGTTGTCACTCCCAAGAAAGTACAGTGGGCAGTGCACAGCATCCTCTTGTACAAATCCCCTGGTCTCGATGGTATCTTACCAGTGAAATTATAGCAAGGTTTTGATTCTTTAAGTCCTTGATTCCACATTATCTTTGGGAGTTATCTAAACTGCGGCTACACCCCTAGATCCTAGAGGAGGATTAAAGTAATCTTCATAGCGACAGCCGGTAAGACCTTCCACGCATCCCCTAATGACACCGTCCGATTAGCCTATCCGCCTTTCTATTAAGGACTCGAAAGACTGATCGATATCCACATAAGAACAAAATTAGATAGTAATCTATCGTATCGGTATCCCAACACGCGTATCACAGGGAAACATTGCTAGAGACTGCCCTGCACTCGTTGGTAGGAATCATTGAACTAGGATTTCACTTTGGCGTCCTTCCTTGATATTAAAGGAGCTTGCAAGAATGTCAAAACAGAACTGAAACTATACCTGCTTGACTCGAAGGTTGGCAACTATGTATCTTTGCTATTGAATCGAGCAAATGCTTAACAGTATGCTTATCCATGCTGAGCTGGGGTGCTGTCTAACTATAAGGTCGGTATACCTTCCAAGGCGGAGTATTATCACCACTTTTGTGGCTCATGGTAGTGAATAAAATACTCCTAATCTTGGTTAAAGAGGGGTTCAGTGTCATAACCTACGCGGACGACATTGTGATAGCGACATCGGGGAAGTTCCTGCTTACAGTTAGAGACCTGATGGAATCTGCTCTCAATAAACTCGCAAAGTGGACGGATAGTGTCGGTCTCCGAGTTAATCTGTCAAGACTGAACTAGTATTGTTTACAAGAAGGTATAAATAACCATATATAACTCCTCCAAAACTCAATGGTTTTGAATTGCAATATGCAGATCACTGCAGATACTTGGGGGTTATTTTCGATGAAAAACTCGGTTGGAAACTGAATATTCAAGACCGTGCTAGGAAGGCCTCGATTGCCCTCTATGCATGTAGGAAGGTCTTAGGCCCAAGCACGGGATTCTTCACTGGATATATATGACCCACACTTATGTACGGAGTACTAGTCTGGTGGACGGCACTAGCAACATTGCAATACTTGAGAAGGTTCAAATGTTTTCCTGGGTGTGTGAAAGGGGCGCTCTTAGAACAACGCAGCCCTTAGAATGGCAAACAGTAGGTGGAATAATATCAGCGAATGTCTCTCTTCTAAACAAATATGGCCAGAACTGGATTGTAGGAAAGTCAGTAGACTTATTTGTGTCAATAGGACAAATCTAAGAGAGATAGTTGGCACCATGTCTGGTAGGGAGAAATGGCAGAAGACTTGGTGCTCGCTTCAACGATTTCTGTAGAAGTTGTAGAGGCGAGGAAAGGAGGAAACTATGACACGGCCGAGCTACTATAAGGAGCTGGGGATAGCTTGGTAACGAGATTGATGAATGAAATCTCAGTTTTGTTTGCCCGATCCACAATACATCAGTTTCTTCATCATCATCTTCCCAGCCATATTTGGTGAACGCCTTAGAACCTTCCCCAACATTCTGATCGTCACCAATCAGTGTGGTTATAGTCCAGGAAAGCCCACAACCCGCATTTATTTCTTTCTTTATTTATTTCTTTATTTATGACAGGATTTATATATAAAGACGCGGTTTATAGAGCCATGTCTAGTTTTGGCATCTCAGCGAAACTCGTTTGCTTGCGCAGAATCTAATTCACGACTATCAATCTAATTCACGAGCTAACCGAAACATTTGATGTCAAAAAAAGATTTAGCTAAGGTGACGACGCGTTGCCATGCAATTTCTTCAATGTGGTTCTTGAAGCAATAGTGTAGAACTCACTTAACAAGCTTAGGTCAAGCAATTCAATCGCAAGGACGAAGTCATCGAGAATAAATTTAAATTCGTATTATGGACAAAAAGTTACATCCAACACCGACGTTATGAACAAAATGTCATTCTTGACACACATAACTTTGAATTACCTAGGGTCTTAGTTGACGCCCTCAAGTTGAAAGGGACCAACTGGTTGGTGTGATCGGATGATATCGCGTCCTCTTGTTAACATCAAATGTTACGGCATGAACATTGCGAACTACAATAGAACAGCGATTATTCTGCTGCACAACTGAATGCAGCTAGCTAAGGATCGAAATGACTTGTGAGTCTTGTCGGTTGAATTCCAGGTTCTCTCTGGACTGTAGCGCCAATTAAGTAAGTGGGTATATAGTAGGTAAAAGAAGGTTCAAGTTGATCAAATGCCGCATCTTGGCAGTATGTATGTATTAACGTTTTCTTCGGTATGCTTTTCTAAAATTGTATCAGCCCTCGTTTATCATAGGTACTCCAACAGAAACTTAATTTTATTTTATTATATTGTATTCAAATTTCATTTATCAAATACATATACTTGGTCTTATAACTAAATACATGTCTCCCTTAATTCAACGTCTAAATTGTCAAAATCTGTCAACAAATCAATGCACCTGGAGGTATGCAACAGAAAAAGCACAAGTTGACAGTTTTGGAAGCTATGGTGGGTAGATTTACTTGCAATTTTCTGAAAATTTCTGTTGGCCGGTGTTTTACAATAATTTGCAGTAAAAATTTGATTTGGAATTTGTATGTGGGTGGGTAAAGCTGGTTTTATGGAGTCGATGTCCTCGATTTTAGAGGGTGTTAGAGAGAGTGTTTTTTTGCATGTTTTTGTGGTATCTATTGCCGAGGGAATACAAATGATGTCGTGAGCTCCGGTTGGGATAGGATAGCAGAATAAAATAAAAACCAAAAGGTATGGTTGGGAACTAAATGATCCATTAAAGTGGACTTTCTTGCCGGATCATACGCTATCTTATTACTAAAATGATGCATTATGATACATTATAGTTCACAATTGCCTTTAATGACTGAATGTCAAGTATGAAAATTCACGTTATAGGTATCAAATAGATTCACGAGTTCCCGTGTGTTCGTTTGAGTTAATGGCTCTACTGTGTGCCAAATCTTCCGTTGAAAAAGTTTACTTTTAAACTGAAGTCGGTGAATTTTGCGCACCTGGAAATCTCATTTATTTTAAACACAGAGAGGTTTCGAGGCCTTTATATGCCGCAGTAGTGACTTTTTTGGAAGGTGACGGGTTCGAGCCAAATATATTGCTATCCGGTACATATGTATGTATGTACATACATACATAGTTCCAAATTTGTATCTATTTTCAATATTTCAAACTCTTTCTGTATATTTCTGTGGACCGCCATATGGTCTTGTAGAACGTTCATACATGTGGATCGTGTACTTCCTACGACGCTCATTCGCCTTGACGTGAAGTTCATCGCTCTGTGTCCATTTCATGTTGTGGTGTCTGGTAGGTTTTGCATATTGATCGTACAATTCAGACTTTCACAAACGGTCGTTTAGCTTTTGGCTTACAGGATCAGATCCGATATCTGTTGTTGGCTTTAGATTTGTTCCATTCAATGTGTGTCTTCTTCATGCGGTTTCCAACAAATAAAGATCTTAATGCAGATCAGATATGCCTGCTGGATTGCTATTATGTCGATCACGAATGTCTTTATATTCCTTAAGATACCTCGGTTGTTTCTAAGTAGAGTGTGTCGTACAAATACTATCGTGGGCGCCGTGGTTCAAGTAGTTAGTGCGTTGGACTACGGACCGAGGTGCTCCAGGTTCAATCCCCAGACAACACCTAAAATTTCTTTCACGACCCCACCTCTCGCGAGCGTCTGACAAACATCCGAGAGTAAAACTGTCATGAAAAAGCTCCTCCAAACAAAAATTGCCCTTCGGATACGACATTAAACAATAGACCCCTTCCAAGAAGTTATTTACCCCCTCTGATCTGGCTACAATATATAAGGCATACATCCGCCCTAAGCTCGAGTACAATGCTCATGTCTGGTCAGGTGTTCCTAAGACCTATTTGCACCTGCTGGATAGAATCCAAAATCGCGGTTTAAAACTAATAGGGAACAGAAGTATAGCGGAGTCTATTGACTCGCTCCAACATCGCAGAAATGTCTCACATAGTTTGTAACATAGAGAAATAATCGAGATAGACCCTATAAAGTATATATATTCGTGATCAGCATCAATAGCGAAATCGATTGAGCGATGACCGTCCGTCCGTCCGTCCGTATGTCACCGCTTTTTGGGCCTTAAATTTTGAGCTAGGACGTTGAAATTTCATATCTGGGCTTCTGAGAAAAAGATACAGTACAAGTGTAAACATTTTTTAAATCCGCCCACTGCCACGCCTACTTTTTTATAACTTCACTAAATTATATGAAACCGAAAAATTTTGTTAAGACCAAATATTTGGGTATTCAGATTTCCTATTTTACATGTAACATCCTCAAACGTTCGAGGTTATAACCATATTTGAGTACGAAATGCAATTTGACCACGCCCACTTTATAGAGAGGAGGATAGGGTATCAGACGATCCGTTCCAGACGGATTGTAGCTTTTCTGTATGTTTTCATAAACAATGCGCCAGCGAAGTAGCCAGCTGCATTCCACCCCTTTAACAATTTTCTCGCAATACCCGTCACGCTTTTAATGGTCATCAGTATACCCTCAAGCCTATCTTCGGACGTACCGTCAAGTATAGAGATTCTTTCCTAAACCGTACCACACGAATGTGGAATGCTCTACCAAGCTCTATTTTTCCCTCGCATTATAATCCACAAACATTTAAAACCAACGTCCATCGGTATCTCCTATCTTCTTCTCTTCCTAATTTCCCTTATACCCGCGCTGGGTCTTAACATTAAAAGGGTAGTAATAATCCCTTGAGCGCGAGTGAATTATAAAAAAAAAAAAATCATGTAAAGAATATAACACGCACTACACGAATGGTTGTGAGAAGCTGGGCCCATGGACCTGTCGCGCCATAACTTCTAATTGAAGACAATCACTATTGATTGATGCAGTCATCATGAGAACTTATGGCACCAGCCTTTCATGGATGAATGAGGCAAATGAAAGTATTGTATCGTAGCTGGTTAGAAAGAAAAATTCTTAACGTGATATGCCTCAAAACTCTACACTTTCGAAGCCCTATCGTGGTATCCGATCGGAACGGCATTTTCTGCGATTTGTACGAAATCGTAGAATTTCATATCATGGTATCCGTTTCGACACTCTTGCCCGACATTGGATTTTTTTCTGTCAGTTGTTATGATTTTTTCTCCGAACTTCTTCGACAGATATTCATAGCGGCGAAGTTTCCGACTCTTCGTGGGATACATATGTACATTTATACGCGTTGGAAATATTTGTACGAAAACGGATACCATGATGGTGTAATGCGTTGCAATCGCAATTTTCTTACGATTTATAATTCTTTCGGAACTGATACCATAATAGGAGTGACTGCTTTATTCTATGCTTGAGAACCATTAATATCTTTGTAAAACGTTAATTAACTGACTTGAGATAGAGCTCGTTGTAGTCAACGTCCACCAAATACTCCAGCTCCATATGCAAGTAGGTGAGTAATACGTTGTGTACATTGTTAAACTTTCAATTTGAAATAATGATCAATGCCAATGCCAATGCCAGCTTCTTTCAAATAGGCATACAAAATGCATGTCACGCGACGTGACAGAATTCCAAATTTTGCCAATGCCACCCACTTTATCATTTGTCTGGGAAATATATTTTAAATTTCGAATTGTTTCCAGCGATCATCATTTTCATCACAAAATATAGCCTTGCGGAAGTGGGCCTGATGTTTACAACTTGGATCTTGGGAATACCCAGCAGATGTTCCAAGTACATATTTTTTTTTTTTATAATTCACACGCGCTCAAGGGTTTATTGCTAAATACTCTTATAGTATTAAAACACAGCACGGGCGGTGGGAAATTAGGGAGAGAAGATGAGATGCCGATAAACGTTGGTTTTGAATGTTTGAGGATTATAATGTGAGTGAAAATAAAATTTGGTGGAGCGTTCCACATCCGTGTTGTACGGTTTAGGAAGATAAGCTTAAGGGTATACTGAAATACTGATGAGCATTCAAACCTTGACGGGTATACGCAATGCAACTGGCTGGATCACTGTTAATGAAAGAAGCGATAAAACAATGAGAGGCAGGAAACATTTCTACGGTGATCGAGCGAATCTATTAACTTCGCTATTCTTCTGTTAAAACAAGGAGGTTTTGGGTGCACCTTACCATGAGCATTATTCCCGCGTTTGGGCGGATGTATGTCTTGTATATTGCAACCAGACCAAAGAGGGTAAAGTACTTCTTGCATCGTTTACGGAATCCTAAACTGGCAACTTCGAATATGTGATCGTTTCATCGGTGTTGGTCGCTAACACAGATACCGAGAATGGAAAGTTTTTCGGTTTCGGCGAGGGTTTAGCTTACGCTTGAGCGACAGAAGACAGCATTGTGGTTTTGAAGCATTAAATTCCAGTTTGTTGTTTGAACTCCATTTTATTATTTATTATCCAATTTAAGGAGCTTAACATACACTACCGCTCCAGTTCTACATGAGCCTGGGAACGAATGTAAGAAGCTGAGGGTACTGTCGTCAGCGCAGGAATGTGTTGGATTAGAAGTAGCAGACAAGAGACCATTTATGAAAATAAGAAAGAGAATCGGCAACCAGCATTTATGTGGTGGATAGCAAAATTGAACCCTCCAACACAACTTGAATTGAAGTTCCGAAAGGTGGTTTCTAATTCATTAAAGAAGAGATTCATCGAAGCCAAATGCACGCATTTTCGACAAAGAGCTTGATGCCAAACTCTTTCAAATGCCTTTGAACTATCGACCGCAACAATCTTACATTCACCAGAATGATGTGGTTCCATTTTTCGATTTTTCTCCATGAAAAGAAATGAAATTCGCGCGATGCCGGCATCGATCAAATTTTTGATGAAAAATCGTGAAAAAAATGAAATTCGAGCGATGCCGGCATCGCTCAAATTTTTGATGAAAAATCATGAAAAAAATAAAATTCGCGAGCATCGACCAAATTTTTGATGAAAAATCGTGAAAAAAATGAAATTCGAGCGATGCCGGCATCGATCAAATTTTTGATGAAAAATCGTGAAAGAAATGAAATTCGCGCGATGCCGGCATCGATCAAATTTTTGATGAAAAATCGTGAAAAAAATGAAATTCGAGCGATGCCGGCATCGCTCAAATTTTTGATGAAAAATCATGAAAAAATAAAATTCGCGAGCATCGACCAAATTTTTGATGAAAAATCGTGAAAAAAATTAAAATTCGCGCGATTCTGGCATCGATCAAATTTTTGATGAAAAATCGTGAAAAAAATGAAATTCGCGCGATGCCGGCATCGCTCAAATTTTTGATGAAAAATCACGAACAAAATAAAATTCGCGAGCATCGACCAAATTTTTGATGAAAAATCGTGAAAAAAATGAAATTCGCGCGATTCCGGCATCGATCAAATTTTTGATGAAAAATCGTGAAAAAAATGAAATTCGAGCGATGCCGGCATCGCTCAAATTTTTGATGAAAAATCATGAAAAAAATGAAATTCGCAACCATCGACCAAATTTTTGATGAAAAATCGTGAAAAAAATGAAATTCGCGCGATGCCGGCATCGCTCAAATTTTTGATGAAAAATCATGAAAAAAATAAAATTCGCGAGCATCGACCAAATTTTTGATGAAAAATCGTGAAAAAAATGAAATTCGCGCGATGCCGGCATCGATCAAATTTTTGATGAAAAATCGTGAAAAAAATGAAATTCGCGCGATTCTGGCATCGATCAAATTTTTGATGAAAAATCGTGAAAAAAATGAAATTCGAGCGATGCCGGCATCGACAAAATTTTTGATGAAAAATCATGAAAAAAATGAAATTCGCGACCATTGACCAAATTTTTGATGAAAAATCGTGAAAAAAATGAAATTCGCGCGATGCCGGCATCGCTCAAATTTTTGATGAAAAATCATGAAAAAAATAAAATTCGCGAGCATCGACCAAATTTTTGATGAAAAATCATGAAAAAAATAAAATTCGCGAGCATCGACCAAATTTTTGATGAAAAATCGTGAAAAAAATGAAATTCGCGCGATGCCGGCATCGATCAAATTTTTGATGAAAAATCATGAAAAAAATAAAATTCGCGAGCATCGACCAAATTTTTGATGAAAAATCATGAAAAAAATAAAATTCGCGCGACGCCGGCATCGATCAAATTTTTGATGAAAAATCATGAAAAAAATAAAATTCGCGAGCATCGACCAAATTTTTGATGAAAAATCATGAAAAAATGAAATTTGCTACCATCGACAAAATTTTTGATGAAAAATCATGAAAAAATGAAATTCGCGACCATCGACAAAATTTTTGATGAAAAATCATGAAAAAAATGAAATTCGCGACCATTGACCAAATTTTTGATGAAAAATCGTGAAAAAAATGAAATTCGAGCGACGTCGGCATCGACAAAATTTTTGAGGAAAAATCATGAAAAAATAAAATTCGCGAGCATCGACCAAATTTTTGATGAAAAATCGTGAAAAAAATTAAATTCGCGCGATGCCGGCATCGCTCAAATTTTTGATGAAAAATCATGAAAAAAATAAAATTCGCGAGCATCGACCAAATTTTTGATGAAAAATCGTGAAAAAAATGAAATTCGCGCGATGCCGGCATCGATCAAATTTTTGATGAAAAATCGTGAAAAAAATGAAATTCGCGCGATTCTGGCATCGATCAAATTTTTGATGAAAAATCGTGAAAAAAATGAAATTCGAGCGATGCCGGCATCGACAAAATTTTTGATGAAAAATCATGAAAAAAATGAAATTCGCGACCATTGACCAAATTTTTGATGAAAAATCGTGAAAAAAATGAAATTCGCGCGATGCCGGCATCGCTCAAATTTTTGATGAAAAATCATGAAAAAAATAAAATTCGCGAGCATCGACCAAATTTTTGATGAAAAAAATAAAATTCGCGAGCATCGACCAAATTTTTGATGAAAAATCGTGAAAAAAATGAAATTCGCGCGATGCCGGCATCGATCAAATTTTTGATGAAAAATCATGAAAAAAATAAAATTCGCGAGCATCGACCAAATTTTTGATGAAAAATCATGAAAAAAATAAAATTCGCGCGACGCCGGCATCGATCAAATTTTTGATGAAAAATCATGAAAAAAATAAAATTCGCGAGCATCGACCAAATTTTTGATGAAAATTCATGAAAAAATGAAATTTGCTACCATCGACAAAATTTTTGATGAAAAATCATGAAAAAAATGAAATTCGCGACCATTGACCAAATTTTTGATGAAAAATCGTGAAAAAAATGAAATTCGAGCGACGTCGGCATCGACAAAATTTTTGAGGAAAAATCATGAAAAAATAAAATTCGCGAGCATCGACCAAATTTCTGATGAAAAATCGTGAAAAAAATTAAATTCGCGCGATGCCGGCATCGCTCAAATTTTTGATGAAAAATCATGAAAAAAATAAAATTCGCGAGCATCGACCAAATTTTTGATGAAAAATCGTGAAAAAAATGAAATTCGCGCGACGCCGGCATCGATCAAATTTTTGATGAAAAATCATGAAAAAAATAAAATTCGCGAGCATCGACCAAATTTTTGATGAAAAATCGTGAAAAAAATTAAAATTCGCGTGATGCCGGCATCGATCAAATTTTTGATGAAAAATCATGAAAAAAATGAAATTCGAGCGATGCCGGCATCGACCAAATTTTTGATGAAAAATCGTGAAAAAAATGAAATTCGCGAGCATCGATCAAATTTTTATTGAAAAATCGTGAAAAAAATGAAATTCGAGCGATGCCGGCATCGACAAAATTTTTGAGGAAAAATCATGAAAAAAATGAAATTCGCGACCATTGACCAAATTTTTGATGAAAAATCATAAAAAAATGAAATTTGCGACCATTGACAAAATTTTTGATGAAAAATCATGAAAAAAATTAAATTCGCGACCATTGACCAAATTTTTGATGAAAAATCGTGAAAAAAATGAAATTCGCGCGATGCCGGCATCGCTCAAATTTTTGATGAAAAATCATGAAAAAAATAAAATTCGCGAGCATCGACCAAATTTTTGATGAAAAATCGTGAAAAAAATGAAATTCGAGCGATGCCGGCATCGCTCAAATTTTTGATGAAAAATCATGAAAAAAATAAAATTCGCGAGCATCGACCAAATTTTTGATGAAAAATCGTGAAAAAAATTAAAATTCGCGCGATGCCGGCATCGACAAAATTTTTGAGGAAAAATCATGAAAAAATAAAATTCGCGAGCATCGACCAAATTTTTGATGAAAAATCGTGAAAAAAATTAAAATTCGCGCGATGCCGGCATCGATCAAATTTTTGATGAAAAATCATGAAAAAAATAAAATTCGCGAGCATCGACCAAATTTTTGATGAAAAATCGTGAAAAAAATAAAATTCGCGAGCATCGACCAAATTTTTGATGAAAAATCGTGAAAAAAATGAAATTCGCGCGATGCCGGCATCGATCAAATTTTTGATGAAAAATCATGAAAAAAATAAAATTCGCGAGCATCGACCAAATTTTTGATGAAAAATCATGAAAAAAATAAAATTCGCGAGCATCGACCAAATTTTTGATGAAAAATCGTGAAAAAAATGAAATTCGCGCGATGCCGGCATCGATCAAATTTTTGATGAAAAATCATGAAAAAAATAAAATTCGCGAGCATCGACCAAATTTTTGATGAAAAATCGTGAAAAAAATAAAATTCGCGAGCATCGACCAAATTTTTGATGAAAAATCGTGAAAAAAATGAAATTCGCGCGATGCCGGCATCGATCAAATTTTTGATGAAAAATCATGAAAAAAATAAAATTCGCGAGCATCGACCAAATTTTTGATGAAAAATCATGAAAAAAATAAAATTCGCGAGCATCGACCAAATTTTTGATGAAAAATCGTGAAAAAAATGAAATTCGCGCGACCCCGGCACCGACAAAATTTTTGAGGAAAAATCATGAAAAAATAAAATTCGCGAGCATCGACCAAATTTTTGATGAAAAATCATGAAAAAAATAAAATTCGCGAGCATCGACCAAATTTTCGATGAAAAATCGTGAAAAAAATGAAATTCGCGCGATGCCGGCATCGCTCAAATTTTTGATGAAAAATCACGAAAAAAATAAAATTCGCGAGCATCGACCAAATTTTTGATGAAAAATCGTGAAAAAAATGAAATTCGAGCGATGCCGGCATCGCTCAAATTTTTGATGAAAAATCACGAAAAAAATAAAATTCGCGACCATCGCTCAAATTTTTGATGAAAAATCATGAAAAAAATAAAATTCGCGAGCATCGACCAAATTTGTGATGAAAAATCGTGAAAAAAATGAAATTCGCGAGCATCGACCAAATTTTTGATGAAAAATCGTGAAAAAAATGAAATTCGAGCGATGCCGGCATCGCTCAAATTTTTGATGAAAAATCACGAAAAAATAAAATTCGCGAGCATCGACCAAATTTTTGATGAAAAATCGTGAAAAAAATGAAATTCGAGCGATGCCGGCATCGATCAAATTTTTGATGAAAAATCATGAAAAAAATAAAATTCGCGAGCATCGACCAAATTTTTGATGAAAAATCGTGAAAAAAATAAAATTCGCGAGCATCGACCAAATTTTTGATGAAAAATCGTGAAAAAAATGAAATTCGCGCGATGCCGGCATCGATCAAATTTTTGATGAAAAATCATGAAAAAAATAAAATTCGCGAGCATCGACCAAATTTTTGATGAAAAATCATGAAAAAAATAAAATTCGCGAGCATCGACCAAATTTTTGATGAAAAATCGTGAAAAAAATGAAATTCGCGCGATGCCGGCATCGATCAAATTTTTGATGAAAAATCATGAAAAAAATAAAATTCGCGAGCATCGACCAAATTTTTGATGAAAAATCGTGAAAAAAATAAAATTCGCGAGCATCGACCAAATTTTTGATGAAAAATCGTGAAAAAAATGAAATTCGCGCGATGCCGGCATCGATCAAATTTTTGATGAAAAATCATGAAAAAAATAAAATTCGCGAGCATCGACCAAATTTTTGATGAAAAATCATGAAAAAAATAAAATTCGCGAGCATCGACCAAATTTTTGATGAAAAATCGTGAAAAAAATGAAATTCGCGCGACGCCGGCACCGACAAAATTTTTGAGGAAAAATCATGAAAAAATAAAATTCGCGAGCATCGACCAAATTTTTGATGAAAAATCATGAAAAAAATAAAATTCGCGAGCATCGACCAATTTTCGATGAAAAATCGTGAAAAAAATGAAATTCGCGCGATGCCGGCATCGCTCAAATTTTTGATGAAAAATCACGAAAAAAATAAAATTCGCGAGCATCGACCAAATTTTTGATGAAAAATCGTGAAAAAAATGAAATTCGAGCGATGCCGGCATCGCTCAAATGTTTGATGAAAAATCACGAAAAAAATAAAATTCGCGACCATCGCTCAAATTTTTGATGAAAAATCATGAAAAAAATAAAATTCGCGAGCATCGACCAAATTTGTGATGAAAAATCGTGAAAAAAATGAAATTCGCGAGCATCGACCAAATTTTTGATGAAAAATCGTGAAAAAAATGAAATTCGAGCGATGCCGGCATCGCTCAAATTTTTGATGAAAAATCACGAAAAAAATAAAATTCGCGAGCATCGACCAAATTTTTGATGAAAAATCGTGAAAAAAATGAAATTCGAGCGATGCCGGCATCGCTCAAATTTTTGATGAAAAATCACGAAAAAATAAAATTCGCGACCATCGCTCAAATTTTTGATGAAAAATCATGAAAAAATAAAATTCGCGAGCATCGACCAAATTTTTGATGAAAAAATCGTGAAAAAAATGAAATTCGAGCGATGCCGGCAATCGCTCAAATTTTTGATGAAAAATCATGAAAAAATAAAATTCGCGAGCATCGACCAAATTTTTGATGAAAAATCGTGAAAAAAATGAAATTCGCGCGACGCCGGCATCGACAAAATTTTTGAGGAAAAATCATGAAAAAATAAAATTCGCGAGCATCGACCAAATTTTTGATGAAAAATCGTGAAAAAAATTAAAATTCGCGCGATGCCGGCATCGATCAAATTTTTGATGAAAAATCATGAAAAAAATAAAATTCGCGAGCATCGACCAAATTTTTGATGAAAAATCGTGAAAAAAATAAAATTCGCGAGCATCGACCCAAATTTTTGATGAAAAATCGTGAAAAAAATGAAATTCGCGCGATGCCGGCATCGATCAAATTTTTGATGAAAAATCATGAAAAAATAAAATTCGCGAGCATCGACCAAATTTTGATGAAAAATCGTGAAAAAAATGAAATTCGCGCGATGCCGGCATCGATCAAATTTTTGATGAAAAATCATGAAAAAATAAAATTCGCGAGCATCGACCAAATTTTTGATGAAAAAATCGTGAAAAAAATAAAATTCGCGAGCATCGACCAAATTTTTGATGAAAAATCGTGAAAAAAATAAAATTCGCGAGCATCGACCAAATTTATGATGAAAAATCGTGAAAAAAATGAAATTCGCGCGACGCCGGCATCGACAAAATTTTTGAGGAAAAATCATGAAAAAATAAAATTCGCGAGCATCGACCAAATTTTTGATGAAAAATCGTGAAAAAATTAAAATTCGCGCGATGCCGGCATCGATCCAAATTTTTGATGAAAAAATCATGAAAAAATAAAATTCGCGAGCATCGACCAAATTTTTGATGAAAAATCGTGAAAAAAAATAAAATTCGCGCGATGCCGGCATCGATCAAATTTTTGATGAAAAATCATGAAAAAAATAAATTCGCGAGCATCGACCAAATTTTTGATGAAAAAATCGTGAAAAAAAATAAAATTCGCGCGATGCCGGCATCGATCAAATTTTTGATGAAAAATCATGAAAAATAAAATTCGCGAGAATCGACCAAATTTTTGATGAAAAATCGTGAAAAAAATGAAATTCGCGCGACGCCGGCATCGACAAAATTTTGAGGGAAAAATCATGAAAAAATAAAATTCGCGAGCATCGACCAAATTTTTGATGAAAAATCGTGAAAAAAATAAATTCGCGAGCATCGACCAAATTTTTGATGAAAAATCGTAAAAAAAATGAAATTCGCGCGATGCCGGCATCGATCAAATTTTTGATGAAAAATCATGAAAAAAATAAAATTCGCGAGCTTCGACCAAATTTTTGATGAAAAATCGTGAAAAAAAATGAAATTCGCGCGACGCCGGCATCGACAAAATTTTTGAGGAAAAATCATGAAAAAATAAAATTCGCGAGCATCGACCAAATTTTTGATGAAAAATCGTGAAAAAAAATAAAATTCGCGCGATGCCGGCATCGATCAAATTTTTGATGAAAAATCATGAAAAAAATAAAATTCGCGAGCATCGACCAAATTTTTGATGAAAAATCGTGAAAAAAATAAAATTCGCGAGCATCGACCAAATTTTTGATGAAAAATCGTGAAAAAAATGAAATTCGCGCGATGCCGGCATCGATCAAATTTTTGATGAAAAATCATGAAAAAAATAAAATTCGCGAGCATCGACCAAATTTTTGATGAAAAATCGTGAAAAAAATAAAATTCGCGAGCATCGACCAAATTTTTGATGAAAAATCGTGAAAAAAATGAAATTCGCGCGAACGCCCGCATCGACAAAATTTTTGAGGAAAAATCATGAAAAAATAAAATTCGCGAGCATCGACCAAATTTTTGATGAAAAATCGTGAAAAAAATGAATTCGCGCGATGCCGGCATCGATCAAATTTTTGATGAAAAATCATGAAAAAAATAAAATTCGCGAGCATCGACAAAATTTTTGATGAAAAATCGTGAAAAAAATAAAATTCGCGAGCATCGACCAAATTTTTGATGAAAAATCGTGAAAAAATGAAATTCGCGCGATGCCGGCATCGATCAAATTTTTGATGAAAAATCATGAAAAAAATAAAATTCGCGAGCATCGACCAAATTTTTGATGAAAAATCGTGAAAAAAATGAAATTCGCGCGACGCCGGCATCGACAAAATTTTTGAGGAAAAATCATGAAAAAATAAAATTCGCGAGCATCGACCAAATTTTTGATGAAAAAATCGTGAAAAAATTAAAATTCGCGCGATGCCGGCATCGATCAAATTTTGATGAAAAATCATGAAAAAAATAAAATTCGCGAGCATCGACAAAATTTTTGAGGAAAAATCATGAAAAAATAAAATTCGCGAGCATCGACCAAATTTTTGATGAAAAATCGTGAAAAAAATTAAAATTCGCGCGATGCCGGCATCGATCAAATTTTTGATGAAAAATCATGAAAAAAATAAAATTCGCGAGCATCGACCAAATTTTTGATGAAAAATCATGAAAAAATGAAATTCGCGCGATGCCGGCATCGATCAAATTTTTGATGAAAAAATCATGAAAAAAATAAAATTCGCGAGCATCGACCAAATTTTTGATGAAAATCGTGAAAAAAATGAAATTCGCGCGACGCCGGCATCGACAAAATTTTTCGAGGAAAAATCATGAAAAAATAAAATTCGCGAGCATCGACCAAATTTTTGATGAAAAATCGTGAAAAAAATTAAAATTCGCGCGATGCCGGCATCGATCAAATTTTTGATGAAAAATCATGAAAAAAATAAAATTCGCGAGCATCGACAAAATTTTTGAGGAAAAATCATGAAAAAATAAAATTCGCGAGCATCGACCAAATTTTTGATGAAAATCGTGAAAAAATTAAATTCGCGCGATGCCGGCATCGATCAAATTTTTGATGAAAAATCATGAAAAAATAAAATTCGCGAGCATCGACCAAATTTTTGATGAAAAATCGTGAAAAAAATGAAATTCGCGCGATGCCGGCATCGATCAAATTTTTGATGAAAAATCATGAAAAAAATAAAATTCGCGAGACATCGACCAAATTTTTGATGAAAAATCGTGAAAAAAATTAAAATTCGCGCGATGCCGGCATCGATCAAATTTTTTGATGAAAAATCATGAAAAAAAATAAAATTCGCGAGCATCGACCAAAATTTTGATGAAAAATCGTGAAAAAATTAAAATTCGCGCGATGCCGGCATCGATCAAACTTTTATTGATAAATCGTGAAAAAAATGAAATTCGCGCGATGCCGGCATCGATCAAATTTTTGATGAAAAATCATGAAAAAATAAAATTCGCGAGCATCGACCAAATTTTTGATGAAAAATCGTGAAAAAAATGAAATTCGCGCGACGCCGGAATCGACAAAATTTTTGAGGAAAAATCATGAAAAAATAAAATTCGCGAGCATCGACCAAATTTTTGATGAAAATCGTGAAAAAAAATTAAAATCGCGCGATGCCGGCATCGATCAAATTTTTGATGAAAAATCATGAAAAAAATAAAATTCGCGAGCATCGACCAAATTTTTGATGAAAAATCGTGAAAAAAATGAATTCGCGCCACGCCGGCATCGACAAAATTTTTGAGGAAAAATCATGAAAAATAAAATTCGCGAGCATCGACCAAATTTTTGATGAAAAATCGTGAAAAAAATGAAATTCGCGCGATGCCGGCATCGATCAAATTTTTGATGAAAAATCATGAAAAAAATAAAATTCGCGAGCATCGACAAAATTTTTGATGAAAAATCGTGAAAAAAATAAAATTCGCGAGCATCGACCAAATTTTTGATGAAAAATCGTGAAAAAAATGAAATTCGCGCGATGCCGGCATCGATCAAATTTTTGATGAAAATCATGAAAAAAATAAAATTCGCGAGCATCGACCAAATTTTTGATGAAAAATCGTGAAAAAAATGAAATTCGCGCGACGCCGGCATCGACAAAAATTTTGAGGAAAAATCATGAAAAAATAAAATTCGCGAGCATCGACCAAATTTTTGATGAAAAATCGTGAAAAAAAATTAAAATTCGCGCGATTGCCGGCATCGATCAAATTTTTGATGAAAAATCATGAAAAAAATAAAATTCGCGAGCATCGACCAAATTTTTGATGAAAAATCGTGAAAAAATTAAAATTCGCGCGATGCCGGCATCGATCAAATTTTTGATGAAAAATCATGAAAAAAATAAAATTCGCGAGCATCGACCAAATTTTTGATGAAAAATCGTGAAAAAAATTTAAATTCGCGCGATGCCGGCATCGATCAAATTTTTGATGAAAAATCATGAAAAAAATAAAATTCGCGAGCATCGACAAAATTTTTGAGGAAAAATCATGAAAAAATAAAATTCGCGAGCATCGACCAAATTTTTGATGAAAAATCGTGAAAAAAATGAAATTCGCGCGATGCCGGCATCGATCAAATTTTTGATGAAAAATCATGAAAAAAATAAAATTCGCGAGCATCGACCAAATTTTTGATGAAAAATCGTGAAAAAAATGAAATTCCGCGCGATGCCGGCATCGATCAAATTTTTGATGAAAAATCATGAAAAAATAAAATTCGCGAGCATCGACCAAATTTTTGATGAAAAATCGTGAAAAAAATGAAATTCGCGCGATGCCGGCATCGATCAAATTTTTGATGAAAAATCATGAAAAAAATAAAATTCGCGAGCATCGACCAAATTTTTGATGAAAAATCGTGAAAAAAATTAAAATTCGCGCGATGCCGGCATCGATCAAATTTTTGATGAAAAATCATGAAAAAAAATAAAATTCGCGAGCATCGACCAAATTTTTGATGAAAAATCGTGAAAAAATAAAATTCGCGCGATGCCGGCATCGATCAAACTTTTATTGATAAATCGTGAAAAAAATGAAATTCGCGCGATGCCGGCATCGATCAAAGTTTTGATGAAAAATCATGAAAAAATAAAATTCGCGAGCATCGACCAAATTTTTGATGAAAAATCGTGAAAAAATTAAAATTCGCGCGATGCCGGCATCGATCAAACTTTTATTGATAAATCGTGAAAAAAATGTAATTCGCGCGATGCCGGCATCGATCAAATTTTGATGAAAAATCATGAAAAATAAAATTCGCGAGCATCGACCAAATTTTGAAAAATCGTGAAAAAAATTTAAAATTCGCGCGATGCCGGCATCATGAAAAATCATGCAAAAAATGAAATTCGCGACCATTGACCAAATTTTTGATGAAAAATCGTGAAAAAAATGAATTCGAGCGATGCCGGCATCGCTCAAATTTTTGATGAAAAATCATGAAAAAAATAAAATTCGCGAGCATCGACCAAATTTTTGATGAAAAATCGTGAAAAAAAATGAAATTCGAGCGATGCCGGCATCGCTCAAATTTTTGATGAAAAATCACGAAAAAAAAATAAAATTCGCGAGCATCGACCAAATTTTTGATGAAAATCGTGAAAAAATGAATTTTGATGAAAAATCATGAAAAAATAAAATTCGCGAGCATCGACCAAATTTTTGAAAAATCGTGAAAAAAATTAAAATTCGCGCGATGCCGGCATCATGAAAAATCATGCAAAAAAGGAAATTCGCGACCATTGACCAAATTTTTGATGAAAAATCGTGAAAAAAATGAAATTCGAGCGATGCCGGCATCGCTCAAATTTTTGATGAAAAATCATGAAAAAATAAAATTCGCGAGCATCGACCAATTTTGATGAAAAAATCGTGAAAAAAATGAAATTCGAGCGATGCCGGCATCGCTCAAATTTTTGATGAAAAATCATGAAAAAAATAAATTCGCGAGCATCGACCAAATTTTTGATGAAAAATCGTGAAAAAAATGAAATTCGCGCGATGCCGGCATCGCTCAAATTTTTGATGAAAAATCGTGAAAAAATGAAATTCGAGCGATGCCGGCATCGATCAAATTTTTGATGAAAATCATGAAAAAATGAAATTCGCGACCATCGACACAAATTTTGATGAAAAATCGTGAAAAAAATGAAATTCGCGCGATGCCCGGCATCGATCAAATTTTGATGAAAAATCGTGAAAAAAATGAAATTCGCGCGATGCCGGCATCGATCAAATTTTTGATGAAAAATCATGAAAAAATGAAATTCGCGACCATCGACCAAATTTTTGATGAAAAATCGTGAAAAAAATGAAATTCGCGCGATGCCGGCATCGCTCAAATTTTTGATGAAAAATCATGAAAAAATGAAATTCGCGACCATCGACCCAAATTTTTGATGAAAATCGTGAAAAATTAAAATTCGCGCGATGCCGGGCATCGATCAAATTTTTGATGAAAAATCATGAAAAAATGAAATTCGCGACCATCGACCAAATTTTTGATGAAAAATCGTGAAAAAAATGAAATTCGCGCGATGCCGGCATCGCTCAAATTTTTGATGAAAAATCATGAAAAAATGAAATTCGCGAACATCGACCAAATTTTTGATGAAAAATCGTGAAAAAATGGAATTCGCGCGATGCCGGCATCGATCAAATTTTTAGATGAAAAATCATGAAAAAATGAAATTCGCGACCATCGACCAAATTTTTGATGAAAAATCGTGAAAAAAATGAAATTCGCGCGATGCCGGCATCGCTCAAATTTTTGATGAAAAATCATGAAAAAATGAAATTCGCGACCATCGACCAAATTTTTGATGAAAAATCGTGAAAAAAATGAAATTCGCGAGATGCCGGCATCGATCAAATTTTTATTGAAAAATCATGAAAAAAATAAAATTCGCGAGCATCGACAAAATTTTTGATGCAAAATCGTGAAAAAAATGAAATTCGCGCGACGCCGGCATCGACAAAATTTTTGATGAAAAATCGTGAAAAAATTAAATTCGCGAGATGCCGGCATCGCTCAAATTTTTGATGAAAAATCATGAAAAAATGAAATTCGCGACCATCGACCAAATTTTTGATGAAAAATCGTGAAAAAAATGAAATTCGCGAGATGCCGGCATCGATCAAATTTTTATTGAAAAATCATGAAAAAAATAAAATTCGCGAGCATCGACCAAATTTTTGATGAAAAATCGTGAAAAAAATGAAATTCGCGACCATCGACCAAATTTTTGATGAAAAATCGTGAAAAAAATGAAATTCGCGAGATGCCGGCATCGATCAAATTTTTGATGAAAAATCATGAAAAAAATAAAATTCGCGACCATCGACCAAATTTTTGATGAAAAATCGTGAAAAAAATGAAATTCGCGCGACGCCGGCATCGACAAAATTTTTGATGAAAAATCGTGAAAAAATTAAATTCGCGAGATGCCGGCATCGCTCAAATTTTGATGAAAAAACCATGAAAAAATGAAATTCGCGACCATCGACCAAATTTTTGATGAAAAATCGTGAAAAAAATGAAATTCGCGAGATGCCGGCATCGATCAAATTTTTATTGAAAAATCATGAAAAAAATAAAATTCGCGAGCATCGACCAAATTTTTGATGAAAAATCGTGAAAAAAATGAAATTCGCGACCATCGACCAAATTTTTGATGAAAAATC